>CAWUFW010002540.1:203884-1403884 GCA_963921515.1 Calotriton arnoldi | reverse complement strand
CCTTCCATCCTCTTTCCTTTCTCCAGACTCCGAGTAATGAATCAGTCCAACTCCGTCCCAATCCAAGCGAGATAGACCGGTTATTAACTGCTGTTGAAGAACAAGAAGAGAAACAGAATTTGAGTATTTTTTGTGTAGATTTCTGTTTATTAGCTAAAGAGACTGGTCTGGTCTCTGTCTCTGAAGAACCAGAAAAAAGAGGGGACCCTGCAAGTAAATCTCGCTAAGTGTGAAAGGGCCAATCACCTTCAGGAAAAGTGATCACCCATTGGGCCCCAAACATTGCAAATCATCTAAAGCAAGTTTACAAATTAGAACACCACCCTCCCTCACTGCCACTACATGATTAATCAATCATCTCTCACAATCACTCAATATGATATCACTCATTGGTGCAATAGTTAGTTACCTGTTCCAATCCAAGCACAGTAGTAGGTAGGTCAGTTAGGTACACATTTGTAACTCCTCTTTGATGTAAGCAACACATTGGTATTTGGAAGTCTTGTGAATCAAATGATCTTTACTGTGGCAGCCCTGCGAGGGGATGAAAAAAGAATAGGCATGGGAGGGAGGCAGGCATGCAATGTCCTTGAAGGCAATGGGGAGGCTTCTTCACTGCACACTGGTTCTACTCCAATCCGGTCGTACATGTGCCTTAAAATAGTTGGGCTGCATAAGTCAGACACAAACTTAATGTTCCAATAGCTGCCTTGATCCTTTTGGGTCTCTTGGCAGCCTTCGACACGGTCCATCATGACATCCTTGTGGATCATTTAGCATCATTAGGAGTTCTGGGTACAGCCCTTAGCATTCTGCGGTCCTTCCTTTCGGATAGGTGGCAATTTGTTGCTCTGGATCCATATATCTCAGAATCTTTTACTCTTTCCTGTGGGGAGTCACAGAGCTCTTCCATCAGTCCCACCCTGTTTAATGTTTATGTGGCAGCCTTGGCGCCTGTAATCAAATCCTTTGGGTTTGCCCTGACATCTTACGCTGACGATACTCAGATAGTCGTCACTGTATCTAAACAAGACAATAATAATGGCAAATATTTTCATGACTGTTTGCAAGCTGTTAATTCTTGGATGAGTAGCAACTGCCTAAAACTTAACTCCAATAATACGCCCTTTGGTCTCCAGGGCGGTGGCCAGGTGAATTGGGATCACTACCTATGCCAGTCTTGAAAGACAGAAATTTGGGAGTGATCATAGATAATACGCTCTCCTTCGGCAATCAGATCAATTCTGTAACAACATCGACATTCTTCATTCGATGAATGATCAAAAATATCTTAACTTTCATTCCATCAGAATCTCAAAAAACAGTAATGTCTGCCTTGATTTTGTCAAGGTTGGACTATTGCAACTGTTTGTATCTGAACATGCAGCAACAACATACAAAGAAGTTACAGGTGTTGCAAAATGCTGTTACTAGACTTTTGTCTTGCACTCCCAAATGTTGCTCAGATAAATCAGTAATTCAAAAACTGCATTGGCTACCAGTGAGAAATAGGTTGAAGTTCAAATCTCTGTGCATTGCCTATAAGGCACTTCACAATCTAGGTCCTTCCTTTTTCACTCGGAAGTTTGACTGGTATGTACCTAACAGGTCCCTTCGGTCTGCAAGTGCTAGCTTAAAAAAGTTAACTGCGGAGGAAGAACTTTCTTCACTGGCACAGCCAAGGCTTGGAATGAGTTATCTATTTCCATTTGGGCTGCCCTGAGCTTGCTGGCCTTTAGAAAGGCTTTAAAAACATGGCTTTTCTGCAACTAGGTAATCATGTATGCTTTGATCAGGGAGCTAGCGTCAGGACATCCCAGGGTAACAGTGCGCTCTACAAGTCTCATTAATATTAACATTAACATAGCCTTTTTTTGGGCAAAACAGTTTGACGAAAAATAATTAAAAAGTTCTATGGTGGCCTACTTAGTCAAAGAAGGAGAGTTCACTCTCAATCTCAGGTGGTTCGCCCAGAAGTTGGTCAGCTAACACACTTTAGTCTGACTCTGACCAATCACCCTCATCGTTCTCCTGTGATATTTCAGGAACGGTGTAATTGTGTGGTATGAAGTGTTGGTTCATTTTGATCATGGTCAATCTCTCCACACTTCTCACTGTGACGACTACATCAGTTGCACTGAACACACACTCAGCAGGCACACTGGCAACCGGACAGGCCAGATGCTTTATTGCCACCCTGCTGAGCTGTGGCCATTGGCGCATCTTCACATACCAATACACCAATGGGTTTTGATCCACATAGACGTCTCTTGGGTTATTCAGACGTTCATGGAACATCCCCTTAATGGTCAGTGGTGCTGCCACTTGCTCGACCTCTTTTGTCTTTGCCTCTGCATTGGACTTGAGCCCTGCCCTTTGATATCAATTCAATGCAGAGGTTGGGGCCAATTCTTGTAGTACTGTTATTGTTGTCACCTGTGTTCTTGTTGCTGGTGTTGGCTGCTATGAGACAACAGGACTACCCTCTCTGGAAGTTGAAGGAGGCACCCAGGACTTTTTTCCATGAGAGGGTCTCTTTGTTCCAGCCATTCTTCTTCCAGGACTCTGGCTCACTCAACAATCCACACCTTATATTCTGAAAAATCCCCTTCTGAAAAAGGAATGAAAGTGGTCAGTATTGTAACATGGATCCAGGATTGTGGCACAGATGTACTCTTTGAATGACACTATGTCTTTGCAGCCTTGTATTCTCAGTCAAGCGAAGGACTAAGCTCTGAACCAAGGTATACTCATCTTCATTTTCTACAGCTGCGAACCTGTAAGACACACTTTTTACCTGGTCCTTTAGCAGATACAACAACGGGACAGCTTGGGCCATCGTACTGTTCACCTGGCTGACATCCTGTGTGAAAATCTCAAAAGGAAGTAGCATCTCTGTCAGGCATTTGACTAGTTTCCATTTGTCCATCCTAATGCTCATGCTTTTAGTTACATCCCCTCCTCTTTGCATGACATACTCATTGATCAGTTTGTACTTCTCAAACAGACATTGCAACATGTAATAGGTGGAGTTCCAATGTGTTGGCACCTCCTGTATGAGGGCTTTAACTAGTACACTATTAGCACACTGAATGAACCTCAACTTCTTATGGGCTTAACAAAATGGCTGGAATGAGTGCAGTTTCTTTTTTAGATGGTCAGAAATTTGCTGACTAGGTCTTCTTTTATCAGAAAGTCCTGCTCAATGATGTTGATGCAATGCACCAAATACAGGACCCTGAAATACTTTTCATCTGCCATGGCCTTAACTATATTACTGCCATTGTCTGTGGCAACAAACCTAATTATGAGACCTCTTGGTCGCAGCCATTCAAACACCTTGCTGTTAAAGTCTTTCAAGATGTTTGCAGCTATATGGGATTTCTCCATGGCGAACCTTGCTACTGTGCATGCCACCAAACGAGCTTAAAACTATCTTCAGCCCTGAGACCAGTAGATATCTGTTGCCTAACCCCCACAAAGGAGATCCAGTGTGCAGCAATACCAATGGATTCAGTGGTTTGACAACTGGTCCTCATGTCTGTCGTTAGGAGGATAGTGTGAACAGCACTCTGCTGCAAAGCTTGTCCAGCCAATTCCAGCACATTGTGATGGAGCACTTGAAAAGCCACTGTGGCAAAGTAGGTCTGACTGTGAATCTTCCATTTTGGGCAGATGGCCACCAAACACTCTAAAAAACCCACTCCTTACACAAAAGAAAAAGGGAGGAGGTCCAGTGCTAACATTTTATCCAGCTTCCCGTTGTACAAACATGCTGCTGGGTGGTTGCTTCATGGGGCCACTCATGTCCCCTCAACATGCCCATATTAGTAGCCTGGATTTTTTGCTTTTCCGGTGCCACTGATACAGATCACTTCCAGAGAGAAGATGAACCACCAGGTGGTAGACTCAATGTGCGTCTGGTCGGGACATTCACTATTTGCTGCTGTGGAGTCTCCATCTGACTCTTGTGCCATTGCGAGGTTGCTGAGGTGGGTGATGAATTTGGCATACTGCTGGGGACAGGGCTGCTTTGTATAAAGATGTCAACCTGTTCTTCCTCATCACCTTCCCCTCTCACTGTGATCGGAGGTGCCGGAGCTAATTCCCCTCTCACATCACCTTGACCACAATCACGTGCAGGAAGTTGATAAAGGTTCACCTCCCAACGGAGTGTGTGATATTTTTTCAAATGGGTCGGTTGGCCTCCAGTACCTTAGTGTGTACCAAGCTTAACTTGACGAACTCTAGCATTGCAAATGTGGCATATTGCAGTGTTTTCCTCCTGCTTGCTAATTGTAAAGAAGACCCAAACTGAGGAGGTGTACTTTTTCAGTGGGCCACTGGTGCCACTGCCAATGCCCGGAAAACTGGAGGTAGGCAGCTGTGTCGATGATTGGCTCTCTTCAGCAGGGGTGGGCGGAGCTCACGGAGTGTCACTAAGTGGAATTCCGTGGAGTTCAATAAAAACTCCATGGAATTCCGCTCCGCCCATTGACTTAGACTGCAGCGGAGATCGGCCAGCGCGTCTCATGCCTCCTGCCTTCTCCGAGTTTCTGGATCCTCGAGTTTGACGACGACACTCTCCCACTGCGTCCTGCATCCGAGTCCAGCCTCTGGAGGATTCTCTTATGTATGCATGCGTGCCATTGTACTCATACGCACTAGAAACCTGCAGCGACTGGAAGCTCCACGCTTGCGCCCTGGCACCCGGCTCCTTAGTCTGTGCCGCGCAACAAGAAAGGAAATTAGGTAATTTATTTTATTAAGGCGTTACCTTATTTCCTTTATTGCTGCGTGCCACAGACTAAGGAGCCGGGTGCCAGGGCGCATGTGCAGAGCTGCACTGGGGCTCGCCGGTGGTGGTGGACGGTAAACTCTGCTACGCGGTGGTAGGACGCAGAGTTTTTTGCAGAACTCCACGTTCCAAGCAGAACGCGGAGTGGCAAAAAATCCGCTGGCGGAGTGAAGTTTACCGCCCGCCCTTACTCTTCAGTGCGTACTTCTACTGAGCTAATGGTGGAAGCAGGTCTCAATGTGGGTCTTACAAATATAGGAGCTGGCGCTGGTGGTGGTGCCACATCCCTCAGAGAAGGATGAATAGGAAGGGTAATGTACGTCTCCTCTGTGCCAACTTCCACAATGATTGGCGCGCCATCCTCAACCCTAGCATAATTGTGAAGCTTTCAGGAACTTTTCTTTTCCTGAGCCTCTCATGGCATGACTCGGACTCAGCCAGAGTCCAATCCGTGTCCAGATCATCAGAAGGGGTGCTTGGAGAAGATGGCGGAGTACCCTTCCTTTTCTTTGTTGGGGATCTGGAAGCCAATGGTTGTAAAAGAGAAGGTTCTAGCTCAGCAGGAAGCTCAACCTCCTATTTTGCTCCTTCAGGAAAATCTATTGCTGGCTGTTGTCCACTTTCCTGCAACGATTCAGTACTACTTTGCAAAAGAGACAAATCCAATTCAATGTCACTGCTCATCGGCTTAGATATGATTGCAGTGGCTGCCTCGGTGAGAGACATGGCCTTGGGCTTAGGTTGGGGTGGTGCTGCTGATGCAGGAATTCTGCTCACAGCTTGCTCCCCAGAGGCCGGTGCGGCAGGCACACAAACTACGAAAAAGGTTTGGGCAGACATGCCAGTGGTGGAAATCTGCGTCTTCTTCTTCTCCTCCCCACTGACCACTTTCTTGGCAGCACCTTTCTTTGGGGTCATCTTGAAGCTGTCCGTTGGCAATGGCACTTAGCTGCAGAAGAGATTGGAGGACTCACATGACTGTCTGGCAGTACTGTGGGTGATGTCTCTTGTGCACCTAAAAGCAAAAAAGACAAGAAAAACATTCAGTGAAACATAGCATTGTTGCAGTTTGAATTAGTACAGACAATATAATTTAATGTGGTTACTTAAGTTATGATAATTATTATCCTAAATAATTAACAACAACAGTGCATTCAAAAGTCAAATCACACCCCCAGAATATAATATTTTATTTCCAATCAGGACAACAACATACAGATATAACTATTTGCTTTGTGTGCATCTAAGGGAGACACCTGTGGCAGTCAGAGACGTGTGGGAAAGATTTAATAATGCTTAAATGTATGCTGGTGTGTGCCTATGGCAGGCAAGGGGGTACAGGAGAAAATGGAATAATCCTTAAAAGATGAATGCTTATGTGTGTGCACCTATGGTAGGTAGAGGGTCCAGGAGAAAATGAAATAATAATACTTAAAAAATAAATGCTATTGTGCAGCTGTGCGCCTATGGCAGGTCGGTGGTTGATGGATAGTGGGAAAATGTAAAAAGAAAAAAAAAGAGGAAGAAAAAATATAAAACAATAAAGAAAAAATAAAAGAAAAATATTTAAGGAAAATTAATAGAAAAAAATAATAAATAACAGAAAATCGTAATTGCTGGTGTACCTAGAGACTTAGAGAAACCCATTGGGAGGCAAGGAGGTGCAGATGAAAAATGCAGAAAATGCATATAATTTATAACTAATATACAAATACCACAATGATCCTCAAGCATAATATTATAAAATTGTTATCAGAGAAAAGTTAAAAAATGAACAAATACACAAAGGCATAGCCCTCTCCTATCATTCTCCCTTTGAAAATTGGAAAAAAGGTGACTGCACAAAATAGCTGCCGGCCACATCGTCAACCAACTACAGCAAGCAAAGAAGCATGACCACAGCAAAAAACACATGCAGGTCTATGTCAAAAGCACACTGGCTGGCTAGACAAAATGGCAATGAACTGCATGGTCAAATAGCAAACAAGGAGGTATGGCCACAACAAAGACCACATGCAGATCTGTGGCAAAAACACACTAGCTGGCTACAGAAAATGGCCACTGATCACATTGTCAAATAGCAAGCAAGGAGGCATGGCCAGAACATAGAACACATGCAGGCCTATGGCAAAATGGTCCCCGGCCACATGGTCAAACAACAACAAGCAAGGAGGCATGGCCACAACAAAGAACACATACAGGCCTATGGACACTGACTACACAAAATGGCACCTGGCCACATGGCATGGAGAAACTATACAAATGGTGACCTATGGCAAAAACTGACACACACTGGCCAGATAAAGGTGGCATTGGTAACACTGAAGAAAACTACCATTAATTCAGCAATGCCAAAAACGAAAATTAGCTGAGCTATAAAAATTATACAACAAGTCACCACACATCCTCCCAAAACATCAAATATATATCACCGCACATATACACTTTTTGCACACACACAAAACGTGAAATACAAGAAAACCCACACATTTTTAATTTAATCCAATGCCATCGCAGCCCAAAATGATGTTTCAAAACAACACAGAAACAGTTGTTTCATGCACCCATGACTAGTACTGGCCTGGGCCTACTGACTGGATGGCCCACTGGTAGACTAAGCCACATAGTAAAATGAAATAAATATTGCAAATTTAACAAACATGGAGAACATGTACTGAACTGTCCAACATTATTCCTTTACAAAACATGAAAAATGAAATGCAAAAATATAAGTAGGCCCCTACTGAAACTGCAGGCCACTCACCACAATAAATTTTAAAAATTGAATCAAAGTGCAAATAAATGCTGGTGCATGCCCTTTATTAAACAAACAACACCCTTATACAAGAGTGTTTGAACTTACTATTGGAATCTCAAAAAATAAGTCCTTGAATCCAGTGGTATATATGCAGCAGACAAAGAAACTGATCCTTCCAGCCTGAAATCCAAATGAAAAGTGAGACCAGGAGATGGACAAAGTAGTGGGAGTAGCCTGATGGACAGGAACAGGAAGTTGGAGTCCCTGGGGCATTTCCTTCTTGTTGAAAAAATAAGCACAATAAAAAAAAAAAAGGCTTCTCGCACTAAAAAAAAAAAACTGTTGGAGTAGAATAATAACTTGAAAATGCCTTTTTGAGTAGATTTAGCTACTTCTCGAGTAGAGAATTTGCTTGAGGTGCAGTCTTGGTCGCTAGTGCATGCCAAAACAGAACTCGCATGCACCAACAGAAAAAAAATCCGCCACGCAGCGGAAGGCACAATTTATTGGGAACTCTGTGTTGCACGTCGAGCACGGAGTTCCTGAATTCTGCAAAGTCCACGAGCGCAGTGAGTTTCTCCTCCCAGCCCTAGTTCTTTTCTGAACAGTTTTCGCTGAAAATTTATGTTATTTGGGGATAAGGAGACATTTATGACAATAAATGTATTTATTTCACTGCTAGAGTTCACTACAGGAAAGCAGGAATCTATGTGCCGCCACGTTTTCCGGACTACAGCTGCTTTTGACAGTGGCATATATTTATGGCACAGTAAAGAGAACACTTTTATGTG
Source organism: Calotriton arnoldi (assembly GCA_963921515.1). Taxonomy (NCBI): domain Eukaryota; kingdom Metazoa; phylum Chordata; class Amphibia; order Caudata; family Salamandridae; genus Calotriton; species Calotriton arnoldi. Next base: position 1,395,537 of record CAWUFW010002540.1, on the reverse strand, counting down.
TGGAGTTGCATAAACCACTTTTGACATTCCCTGCAAAATAGTGATCTTTAGTTTTTTATCCAAATTCTGTAACTTACAGTGTAAGAAAAGTGGGGAGGTCCACACAAAGCACATCACTCTGAACCACTCTAATATTCCCCAGGTTTCTAATTTTTAGAATGTCTAAGGATGGGTACATTTCTTACGGTTCCAACCAAGGGATATGGTCCAGCTAGGGCAACTAATCATTGCATTCCTTCACTCTCAGTGAGTCTGGAGACATATGGGTCACAAGCAGGAAAGATCCCAGAGTTTTTGCTAAACTAAATGAAGATGCTCAACTATGCCCCTCACAAATTCTCCTTGCTGGCACATGTGCAAATATTAAGACAGAACACACACCCAATGTAATTTTCACCTAGTGTAATTCTTATGTATGTCTTTCAAACTTTAACCACTTAAAGCATGCACTCAGAAATGCATGGGGGACCTGGCATTCACACACTTCTCCTAACACAAGTAGCAACCCAACATTTAGAGGTGCTTTGGTGCTGGACGGGAACAGTCATAAAATGCATCTGGTGAAAATGTACCAAAAATGGTTTAAAAGGACTTTGGGATTGTTCATAGCAGCTGTGTATGGGCGAGGGATTAAGTGGTATCTAAGGAAAACTACCACCACCAAATATATCCAAAAAATAGAGTTCTAGGGGAGTCCATGTCAGTATAGACTGCATGAATCCCATTACTTTCTTTTATTGAGAATGCCTTGTAAATGTTAAAGTAGGTGAAAAACACAGACTCCTGACACTTACAAGAAACAAACTCTGGAACTTTCAGCCAGTGGAAAAATACTACTGTCTGGCTTCTCTAAACTTCTCTGAATAAAGATGTCGCCCCACGTGTGTAGGTGGGTCGATTTTACCTGACAGGATCAGGCATAAAAGTGATTCTGTAAGTATGTCCTCCATCCATGCACTCCGGCGGCTTCCTCCGTATCACTTCCTGTTTCCCAGCCTCACCTTCAGAGCTCCCGGCAACACGTTTCCTAGGAAACAAAAACAACAAAGAGAGAACATTGAAAGAGGTATTTGCATATTGCGGTTACTGTAGCAGACCACAGGTATTTATATGATTTAATTTTAGCATTCAAAGACATTTAGCACTCCAGATTTTCATGTCACAAGTCTGAGTACAGGTGCGAGTGTTGCTTTATGAACAGGGACTATTCAATTCAGCGTGCTAAGAAGAAAGTCAAGGAGCGCATTTATACAGACACGAATGTTGCTTTGTGAACTGTGGTTGTTTGCGAATTTTGAACTATATAGTGCGGAAAGGAATTTCAGGGTGCACTTCAGCCATGAACCAGTAATTCTTCGTTTGTTTGGCATTTAATGCAACTGTGTAGTTCTTTAAAGCATTTTTCATTGTGCATTCTTTTTGTAATGACCAAAAGGTGCAACAGACAAAAGAACGTTAACCAGTGGCAAACCATCTCTGTAATGTGAAACTATTGACAGAGGAGGACTCTTTCCTTTGTCTATGAACATTGCAAAGTGTATCAAAACGAACTGAGAACAACCTCTCCTATCAGAGGAGTATTTTGGACAACTGAGTAGTATGGGTAAGACATGTTTTATTCTGTTATCGAGACAAAAGATCATCGTTGTTTTACATCTTAATTGTGTATGTTCTGTACTCCCCACAAAGTACATTAGCGGCAATAGATTCACAAGTGGTTCCTTACAGTGTTCCAGACAATTGTTGTCCAGCAAAGCACATTCCAGAGTACCTGTCACCTCTCCTTTCTCCAAGACATTCCGTGGACCAGTGCGGTTTGTCTTTTTCTCTGTTTCTCTTCCAATTCCCCCTTTCCCTTGGGACCTCTCTTGGCACAGTGTTATTCTACTCTCATTGCTACCAGGAAAGGTCAAAGGAGGAATTGGGATCTGTCATCTCTCCCCAGAGGAACATCCTGGAATTCAGGTGAGTGGCTTGTAACACATAGCAATTCAGATCTGCTACCCGAAACTACTAGGAGAAGAAGGAATGCCCTGCTAGAACTGTGGTCTGCACCCCACTGGATTGCACTCTGAAGTTCTGCGCCTGCTACACACTTGGAACTACAGCCCTGATGACTTTGCCTTGCTTCAAAAAGGATTAAGGAGTACACTCCCTGAAAGCAGCAGGTTAACAGAGCTTCCCTGGCCCATCTCCCTCAAGAAGTCCCCAGCCTGGAGTGTGTCCAGTGGCCTTTATGGATTTGGCGTGGTGCATTGTGGGAATTGCTGTCACAAACTTCCAAGGATCATCCCAGAGCTTGTAGACGCTTGGATTTGTGTTTTAGAAATTTTTAAACCTTAAGAGGAACTTCAGGAAGAAGTTCCAGAAGTTTGGAGAAAAAGCTCCATAAGTAGACCGACCCTACGTCGAGAGTCAAGCCGACTACATCCAACCACGACCCGGCGTGGATTTCAGGTTCATCCCACTGAAAGCTCTGGAGCTTATGACTTCCAGGAGTTGACTGGGATCTCCCGCTGAACCAAGCCAGCAAACCCGCTGTGAATCCATCCAGACAAAGTGCCTTGCTCGCCGTTGAGAGAAAATCCTCCAGAAAAGTTTCTAAGTGTGAAGGTAAAATTTTGACTGGTCGACTTCAAAGTTTGACTTTTTCCAGGTCAAGCGCGACCTGATGTCCCATGTTGGCGCTTATTATTTTTAAGCACTAGAAAGTGTTTAATCTTTAACAATTCATATCTTCGGTTCCCTATATTGAATTATTGTCATTATGGTGTAATTTTAAAGATAAAAATATTTCCTATTTTTATAAACTGGTGTGGGATTTTTTATTGTGTGTTGTATCTTACTTATTTAATGTAATGTTGTTTTTAAATGCTTTACACACCTGTCTCCTGAGTTAAGTCTGCCTGCTCACAGCCAGCTACCAAGGGTTGAGCCAGGGGCTAATGTATTGAGAACTTGACTGGACCTTATATTGCCTTGGTGGCCTTATTGCTAGTGCTAGGTGCATACTTACCCCTACTAATAATCTACCTTCCAACATTTGGTGTTCAGAGGTGAGGATACGCACTTTTGTTTAAATTACAGCATGCATTAAAGTATGTTAAGATCTTTAAAAATCTGCTAAATTGACTTACAACAAAGCTTTTGCTTTTTGCATTTTTGAAATTTGGACTGTCTAACTAAACAGACCAAGGACTTTGTCCAGGAATGTGACATCTGGCAGCAAATGAAAGGCTCAACCATAGCACGTCCACCTCAGACACCTCTATTGATCTCAGACAAGCCTCTGGCTTGTGTTTATTTGGATCACTGCGGCCCCTTAGATTCAGACGGGGCTTAGAAGTACATCTTGGTGGCAGTGAATTCATGCTCCAGATTCCTGTGGGTTTGACCACAGCGCTTGGCTGATGCTCGAACTGTTATAAAGGATTTGCGAGTCTTCATCTGGACATACCCAATTGGTACCCTACATTCCAACCAGGACCCAGCATTTAGCTCTTGGGCTTACAAAGAAGCCATGGGAAGTTTGGGTGTGGCTTTGCGGTACTCCTCCCCCTATCATCCTGAGGGAAATTCCATAATTGAGAGGAAAAACGTGACTTAAAGCAGTCCTTAACAGCAAGGGTATTAGGCTTGGGTTGCAGTCAGGTTAATCACCTATATGGGGTCCAGAGTGCACTCAATAACATTCCAAGAAAATCCCTGGAGGGTCGTACTCCATATGAAATCCTGATTGGTGTGAGAATGTGGGTACCAGACCTTGATAATGTCAGCGCAGTGGGGCGAAGACACCATTTGACATCAATCATGTCACTTATATCAATCATGTCACTTATAAAGCGCACTACATACCCGCGAGGGTCTCAAGGCGCTGGGGGAAGAGGGGGGTGGTGCTGCTACTGATCGAAGAGCCAGGTCTTGAGGAGTCTTCTGAAGGCCAGTAGGTCTTGGGTCTGTCGGAGGTTGGTGGGGAGGGTGTTCCAGGTCTTGGCGGCGAGGTGGGAGAAGGATCTGCCGCCGGCGGTCGTTTTCCGGATGCGGGGGACTGTGGCGAGGGCGAACGTTTGGCTGTTTTACAGTAGCTCAATTTATTCAGTAAAACATTCCGCCATTGGAGAAGTGAAGGTTGTACGGGCAAGAACCGACTGGGCCTCAAATATTGGGGACCTGGTCAGGGAAAAAGTAGTGGACAAGAAAGAATTTAGGCCATCTTATAGAGCGCATGTACCTGTCCTGGCTGTCGAAGGTACCAGAACTGTAGTTCTTCCGCCTCTTGCCGGCTGCCGAGACAAAAGGTTTGTCTCAATTGATCTGATCAAACCACACTATAAGGCCAATTCTCAACAGTAGGCCGCAAGGGCTCCTGGGTAGCCATTGCACTCCTCTCACTACCGTTCAGGAAGTTCAGATAGAAGCTTTAATAAGTACATAAGATTCCACTCTCCAAAGAGAAACTGTAAACAACAATGAAGTATCACTTCTTCCTGTTGAAACTACAACTGTATGGTCAAAGAGTACAGAAACACAAATCTCAATTCGGAAAATTGGCGACGTCTATGTGAAGATGCCACAGATTGAGTCATCTCCCAGTTCTACAAAACCTGCTGAGCTGCCAAAAATAGACCGGACGGCATCTGGCTACTTTGTGCATTATGACGACTTCCCATCGGATTCAAGTGAACCTGTGATACCACACCTCTCCCTTTCAAGCTGCAAAGGCGTGCTATCTATCTTTGGCTGAAAAAGACATACTTTGTTACTCCTTGGTTACATCTCTGGATTACCATTGTTTTTTTTTTCCTGGTCCTCTAGATTGGCTTCGTGACTGTCTTTTTCCTACTTCTGAATGGGCAAAATCTCCCAGAACGCTCTTCAGTACAACTTGTGAACTTGGTTCTGAAACCACATGCATCATCACACCGTGCACTAAGGGACCTGTCCCTGGTGAACATCACAGCAGTTCTGGGAGGAAAAGTGTGGGACAGGGTATCGTATGATGTATATTGTGCTACTGAACTCTTACAAATACCATATTTGTTTAAAATGTCCCTAAATTATATCATCACCTCTAGTACTTTCTCTGATGATTGGGACATTGAAACTGTGCACAATTTGCTTGCAGATTTAGCGCTATTGGCTGCATTTTCTTCTGATGAACTATATGATGGTACATCTAATTTGGGTGATATGTTTTGCTATCAACATTATGGTCACAACTTCTTTCACAAAGCTAGTACCCCACGTACTGATACAATTACACTCAATGGGAACACGGCCCAACACCACCAGAAGGTAGATCAAAAACATTTGCACAAAAGTTTGCTTATTTTTCTGGTTTTGACACATCAGACCCAGCCTCTTACTACTATAGGCTTGCACCAACATCTGCTAAGAAAAATATGCTAACAAACACCAATCAGATATACTCTGCTTCCTTTCTTTCCCTCAGCAACATAGTATTGTCTGCAATTGACATGATACAGCAAGACATGTCTATTTTACAACATGGACAATCACAACTATGGTCCATTGTAATCTCAAGCTGGACGTTGCAAACATTACGTTCTGGCCACGTGCCATGGCGCTATATCAACAGCACGAGTCTGTTTTTTGCATATGATCTAACGTCAAGATAGACAGTAATGGCACGAAGTGATGCAAAATATACCATGTTGTACATTGAAAAATTAGACCAATTACCTTTCACCGTGCCTGAGACATAATTCACAGACTGGATAATCCATGGTTACATCACCCTACCGGTCACGACTTTTCAATTCCAATATTATCTGCAATAAAACCAACTAGGCAGATATGAAGCTCTAGGGGAAGGTTATGTGCATGAATACTGGGAAATACCATTCAGGTTTAGATGCAGGAATGGGGACACTGTAGTTTTCCTTAGTGGTTCCGACTGTGAGGATGTTTTAAGTGGTTCCTTAGTTTGCAAGGACATTTCTCTTCATAGGGCATGCAATGCTTCAGTTATCTGACGTGTTCTCCTGATGCCATGATTCATCCAGTCTTCAAGCTGCTCTCGATTGTGAGCTATTTGATGCTGAATGATGCAGGTTGCTGCGGAATGGAACCATGCATCGCTAATCTGGCAACGGTTAATCCCATAGTCACTTGTTGCACACAAATACTGTTTCCACCTGCCTGCAAAGTTAGGGAGGCAATGCTATGGCCTTCAATAAATGTTTCCAACATACACTTTATTCTCTGTGCAAACTGACAGCCATGCTTTTTCAAAAAGATGTGGCCTTAACATCAGTTAGAGAGACGTTTGATCTCTAGGTTACAAGGTTCTCGTCCGAGATACAGACGCTACTCCATACTAACTTCCAACGGAATTTAAGGGAGCTGATTCAATGTATCTTAAATTTGTCTGATACGAAGGAAATAGTGCATTTTTTCAAATGTACTGGCTCTGGACTGGTTAGCAAATTTTCGATGATTTTTGGAGGTATTCCATCATTCAGACACTCTGTGCTTGGAAGCGTTTTTGGAGGTCTCCCGCTTGTCCCGCTACTTGTGGCAGGAATACCAATTTGAATTTTTCTGCTCTGCAATGGACATCCCAGCTCAACCCAGAAGGGAGACAGCACTGCTTGTGCTGCGATGCCATTAGAGCATGATACACTGCTTCGGCATACCTCGACTTCGAGAACTAAATGAGCACTGGTTCTTTTCCTTCAGGCCTGTTTGGCTTCACTGTGTACAACCTGTATTCCACTGCCTGCTTTGCAGCTTTGAATGCATATTGTATCTATGCCTCTGATCACAATCAGTTGCGTCATGGACATTGAAGTACTGATGGACCCCTTAAAGGCCCAGGGGTATTCTTATCCCTAGCGTATTCCTTTGCTGATGAATGCATTCTTCGAGTCACCCTGGGATGCTTTGGCTACTAGTGAAATGGACACCGGCTCTATGATACACTTACAGGATGCAGTCCCTCCCTCAGCGGCTGCTGTGGGAACTGGATGGAATCACCTTTGCTCAATAAACCTGCCTCGTGGTGCGCCCCTTGGAACATCGTCTGTGGTTGTGGGCAACAATAATGTTGCGTCTATCACTCCGAACACCTATACAATTGACTTTTCCGTGTGGTGTGAACAATTTGTTTGCTTTATTTTTCTAGGCACCATGGCTTTCTGAGTGCTTGGGTTTTTAAATAGTATAATGACTTTCAAAGGCTTTTATGAATATTGTAAAGGGAAGCATGCTTTTAGATGATTTTAAAAGTGTTTTTTAGACCTTTTTAGTTTAATTTCATTATTGCCTGCTGGCTTTTAGAAAGCTCTTATATCGACCCTTAGTATGACGAGTGGGTATTATGTGCCCGGGTTAGGCCCATGTAGCGAGCGGCTCATTTCTTACATTGCCCTGTTTTTCACTATAACATTTCGGCTTTTACACATGTTTGTGTATGCAAAAATGTTAGATTCGTTTCTCTGAAACTACTTTGTTTATACATCTAGCTTCACATAACATTATCATGATGTCTCGAACACCATGTACAAGGCCATTTCATGCACTATGTACAAATGTCGTTCTATCTTCATCCACGGGGCGACAGGGCTATCTACATATCCATATTATTGCTAATCTATGCGTATATCACAAGAATAATTTCTATTATAAATAACAAGCATCCGCAAAGATTAGCAGAGGAGGCACTTCAGCTGACACCAAGGGTCCCTGCATGCTGAGACTTCACTACGCAGCGGTCTGACATCTCCCCGAGGGTGTCCAGTTTGTGACCACAATGGGCTCCTACATTCTCTCATGCCAGGTAATGGGGTTGGATCATTCCTTGGGGGGATTCTTGGCTTCACACTGACACACACTCTAGGTACACACAGAGTAGGGTTCGCATAGTAGGAGTACGCCTGATTGCTACCTTATTTTATGCCTGTTTATATACACTCTTTTAGCACTGTGGTAGAACTATATCTACTATTTACACTTTTGGTGCTTGAAATCACTTTCATCTGCTTCTGTCTACTGATTATCGCAGCACATGTATTTTATACATAGAATAATGATGGTTCAAAAAATATTTTGAAAACGTCGCCCGAGTATTCTTTATATATTTCTCTGAAAGCAAGTAAGCACGAGTGACTGAGCAAAATGTTCTGATCTGTTACCACGATCCCTGAGGGGTCAGGGTTTTCATGTTCAGTGTTTGCCAGAAACCATTCGCTCCCTGGTAAGGTTAGGAGGGGCATGTGGTGGCACTGTGAGCTAGCTGGATCTCTAAGCCAACATATCCTATGGGGGGTGCCCGGAATCAGTTTAGGCACCTCGCCTAAAGTTTATGCTGTTGAAACAAACATGCAGATCCTACGGACTAGTAGGAACTACACTACACAAGGATGGGCAATTTCTGGGACATCTACCCCTTACCTCAGACGCTTCTCAAAACCTTCCCATAAAAATTGCAAGACAACATTCAAAGGACATTCCAATGGAGAGAACTGCTGAGACGAACACTATCTCTGAAAACTACTCCTATGACGGTCATAAGATTTGAGAGCAGATTGTTTTCGAGACATCAGAATAGCTACAGATAAGGGGCGGGGAAGACCTTTCTGCTGCCACCCACTCCTCTCACCTTCCAAACCAATAGTTGAAGTCTCTGAAAGGACAGAAGGAGTGGGGGGTGAGAGGAAAGGGATGACACAGAATCATCCATTGGCCTGGAGATGCTAGGAATTGGAGCACAGGAAACCATGATCTTCTTGGCCAAAATGGAACCACCACCTCCCTGGATCTCATCAATAGCCTTGTCAATAACTTGGGAATCAAGGGAATAGGCGGGAAGGCATACAAGAGGTGATCCAGCCAAGGAAGGGTCAAGGCATCCACCCCCTGAAGCCCCAAGCTCCCATTTGAGAAACCCTGGTACAAAATCTTGGGACCCGAGCATTGTGCCAGGAAGCAAACAGGCCCAGGAAAGGAACATCAAACCTCCTGCACAGCTGCTGGAAGACTGACCTGGTCATGACATTTCCTGGGAGGAAGGAAAAATCAGGCTGAGGGAATCTGTCACCCCGTTGTCCACCCCTCTGATATGTACCACCACTAATGACAGCAATTGACTTTCCACCCACTGAAACAACAGAGTCATTATGGCATTAAAGGAGTATGACCTAGTTCCCCACAATTGTTCAAATAGGCCACAGGGACCAAATTGTCCGATCTGACCACCAGATGACATCCCACCAGATGATGACACAACTCCATCACTGCTCTGTATACAGTTGTTAGTTCTCTCCAATTTGAAGATCGCCTGCTGTCCTGCAGAGACCATATCTCCTAAAGAGACAGGGAACCCAGAGTGGACCCCCATCCGAATGCACTAATATCTGTTGTCAGAACTTTTGGAGGATCCGGCTGAAGAGCAACCTCCCTGGGCAGAGGCATGCCAAGTCCACCACAACAATTCTTTCCGTGTCCCTTATTTCACTGGAATCTGGACCTCAAAGTCTCTCAACAGTGGATCCCAAAAGGAAAAAATATGATTCTAGAGAGGGTGAAGATGAAACCTGGCCCAGGGGGCTGTGAACACATCCGCAGCCATATGCACTTGAAGCTTCAAACTCTGACGCACGAGGAGATTCTGACTGTCCATCACCTTCGAAGCCAGGGATCTCAAGGTGGTCGCTCTGGATTCTGAAAGGAACAGTCTGTTGAGGTTGGTATGAAACCTGGCACCACTTACCAGCAAGTTCCTGGAAGGTGTCAACTTTCTCTTCTCTAGGTTCAGGAGGAAACTATGCGCCTGAACCTGAGAACACACCAACTTCAAATCCTGAACCAACTGGTCCCTGGAAGGAGCATGCACAAGCCAGTTATTGAGGTACAGATACATTTGTACATCCTGGAGATGCAAGGATGCCACCAAAGGAGCCACCACCTTCATAAACTCCCAGGGAGCCAACTTTGGCCCAAAGGGAAACATTCAGAACTGAAAGTGCTTGTCCCTGATGCTAATTCTCAGATACTTCTGATGCCTTGGATGCCTGGATGAATTGGTATATGATAGTAGGCATCCTGAAGATCTGGTGTACACATGAAATGGTCCTTGACCCTCTGCAAAGTCTCCAATTTGAAAGGTAGGGTTCAAACATACTTGTTGAGGGCCTTCAGATTCAGGACCAATTCAAAAAAACCCTGTTGGTTTTTTTAACAAGAAAAACTATGGAAAAAAGCCCTTTGTCCCTCTCCACTTGAGGCACTTCCAAAATTGCTTTCTTCTGGAGAAAGGCCTCGATCCCTTGACAGAAGGGCATTCCCTTAACTTCCCTGGCTGGCCAAGAAGTTGGTCTGATCTCTGAGCAGGGTTGGATTGGTAAGGCGGGCACTCGGGCAATGGCCGAGGGGCCGGTGTCGAAGTTCCAGCTGTGGGCTGCTTTTTTGGCAGCCTTGGGGCCGATTTGGGCTGTGTCTGGTGTGTTCAGATGTCACCAGCAGCCCAGGGGGCCCTGAGTGGCCTTTCTGGAGGCAGATGGGCGTCCATTACCTCCAAAACTTAGCCATAGCAATGTTTTGCGGAAAGGCAATATGCAAATGTGAGCTGCTTTTTTTAGCGTGCCCAGGCCGATTTCTAATCCCAAATGAACCCTGTCTCTGAGACCTCTGGGAGTGATACTAACTCTATGTGGTAACCTGCTCAGAGTATACTCAGAACCCATTCGTCTGAAGTAGATGCTTACCAAACTTTTAGAAGGTGTTGGATCTTGCCTCCGACCACAAACTCTTGACCAGCTGCCATATAGTCAGGACCGCATTTTTGGGGGTGATTTGGGCTACTTGTCACCACCCCTCTTGGCCTGAAACCTGCCTGTGACTGCTGTAGCTGTCGCCGTGAGGGCTGACAAAAAGGAGATTTTTACTTTTTGCTCTGCTTATCAGATGAGGTTTGTTTAAAAAACAAGGAATGCTTTATTTCTTTAACAATCTTGTGGAGCTTTTCTTCCAGTTCTGCCCACAAATAATTGTGTAGAATATATGTCGATACACCGCAATGCAAAACAACGCATACTTTTACCACGAAGTTATTAGTTCGCAAGAACCATTACAACGCAATTTTTTTCTACGCATACCATTAGATAGCAAGTTCCTGGAAATGCTTTTAAAATGTCATTACAATGGATCCCTTTACCCCGCATACTTTTTCAACGCATTTTTTGTATTAAAAACACCCCTACACTACGCTAAATTCTACATCCAAATACACTACCCTACACAACACACTACCCCCACCACGACACTACCCCTTCCCCCAGACCTGTCCCTACACGCAAACACTACCCTGCACGAACCCCCTGACACTACCATAAACCCTAAATCACTACCCTGCACTACTCAAACACCACCCCCCAGCCCTGTCCCTACACTCTAACACTACCTTCACGACCCACCTGACACTACCCTAAACCATAAAACACTACCCTACACTACACAAACACCACAACATTTCCCTAAACCCTAAAACACTACGCCCTGCTCAACCTTCTCCCATCCCCCCAGTCCTATCCCTACACTGTAACACTACCCTGAACAACACCCCCGACACTACCCTAAACCCTAAAACACTACCCTACACTACACAAACAGCACATCACTACCCTAAACCCTAAAACACTACCCTACACTACACAAACACCACAACACTACCCTAAACCCTAAAACACTACCCCATACACGACCTTCCCCCACCCCCCAGTCCTATCCCTACACTCCAACACTACCCTGCATGACACCACCGACACTACCCTAAACCCAAAAACACTACCCTACACTACACAAACACCACAACACTACCCTAATCCCTAAGACACTACCCCCTGCACAACCCGACCCCGACCCCCACTCCTGTCCCTACACACAAACACTACCCTGCACGACCCACGACACTACCCTAAACCCAAAAACACTACTCCTCAAACACAACAACACTACCCTTAATCCTAAAAGACTACCCCCTGCACGACCCACCCCCTACCCTAAACCCTTTAAAGCTACACAGCCCCTCTTACCTCTCTCCTCGTGGTTCCTCTCTTCTCCTTCCTGCGTCGTCAGAGGGGCGGTGCTCGGTGCACGTCGTTGTCCTCACAACGATGTGGATCGCATTACAACGCTTGCATTGTAACAGCGCATGCGATGTAATAACATGCGTAGTAAAGGCTACGCGTTGTTACAGCGCATGCGTTGTTACGCTTGCGTTGTAATGATATGCGGAGTAAAAGTCGCGTACTAATGGCTGTTTACCAATTGTGTACCCTGAAAAGGCAATGTCAGAGCTGAAGCTTTTTGTGCTAAGTCAGTGCGCCAGTCCTTAAGTACCAAATTTCTTTGAGCTGTTATACAGTCCCCCCCTTACCGAGCCATAGCTCTCACTACATCGAAGGCAATGTCGTACATGTATTCAACCTGTTTTTCAATATGTTCCAAAAGTTATAACAATCCAAAGAATGATCCAATGAGTGAAACAGCTGCTTAACAGCTGAGATTAAACATTGAGTCACACATGTTTTATAAATCCCAGCCAGTAAGGCTAAATGAGATCCAGACTACACCTTTTTTTAAGGCAGAGTCAATCTTTTTATCTGTAGGGTCTTTAATAACAGCTAGGCCTGAGCGGAGCTTGTGGAGTTTCACTCTGCAGAATTCCGTGGAGTTACCAAAAAACTCTGCGAGATTCTGCGGAGTTCCGCGGGCGGGTGGAGTAATGGTGCATAATGTGAGGACCTCCTCTTCAGACAGCTTGCCAGCACTGGTGGCACATTGTAACTCGTTCCTCTTCTATATCTTTGTTCTAGCTGGTTCTAAACCTGCTATAATTGAAACGATGCTTCTTCCAAAATACAATGTCATATTTTGGCATGAGTTTTAAGAGAGAATAAAATGTGTCCTAACAATAGCATATAGATTCATGCAGCAAAAACAATAAACAGGCAATATGGGAGACTTACTTTTATCCCAGTTGACTCCAAGTCATCAGAAAGGCAAGTATGGCTGTGGACGAGGCAGTCTTAGGTCAGATCTGACACAGGCCGCAGGTAGCTCTGGCACAGGCTGTATGCCACGCTCTCCACCAGAGGCCCCAGCTCCTCTGCCGCAAGCTTCCCAGAGCTGCTGCAGACCTGTAAATGTCCAAAGCCTCTGACAAAAGTCCAGCTCGGGCAAGTGCCTCTCCCCACCGCAGGCACAGGCTCTGCTCCGGCCTTGGAAGCTCAGACAGCTGCGTGACATACCTCTCGGCCACCAGCCCATAGTCCATGGCCCATTCTGCCTCTTCCGCCACCTGCACCAACTCCGAGGAGACCCCTGCGTCCATGGTGGGGGTAAAAGTAGCAGGTCCCACAGCTCCCCTGTGCTAGGTGAAATCCGCTTTCCCGTCCTTATCGCCCCATTGCAGGGCAGTACGCCAAGTGGGGTGACTCCCTGTCCAGAATGGCCCAGGCCTGCATCAGAGCTTTATTGAAAGCCCCTTTCATGATTTCAAAGCAAGCTCCATGTTTGATCAATCGCCCGGCTCTCCACTGATCCATTAGAGTTCATTAAACGCAAGGACTGCTGAGTGCTACAATGTCATTGGAGGTGTAGGCCTGTGGCAACATCTCCTTGATAGGTAGATGCATGGAAGGCTACTCCCCACCATTGGTCCTTGCGTTTACAGTGGATCAGTGGGGAGCCCAACCCTAATAACAGTATCTTCTGCCAGGGAGGTTCTCCCTACCAAACTGACCACAAATGAATGAATAAGAATTGAATCCAGTAGATCCTGCTGCATATCTTGAAGAGGATAGAGTTTGGCCATAAAACACAGTAAGAAAATGTTATTGAGGTCCTTCCACTCTCGCTTCAGAACCTTCATAATATAAGGGTGCACAGGAAAGTTTAATGGAGCAGAACTCTGAATCTGCAGTAGCAGAGAACTCAAGGAAGTCACTGGGATCTGCTCTTCTGGAAATTCCATGTCACCCTTAACATGAGAAAGGAATTCGGGCAAGGAATCCTCCAGGATATATTTCCCCTTATGCTCCTCTGGTCCAGCCTCCTCCTCTCCTGATTCCGAGGAATCCAATGCCTGCACAGTCTCTGTTTCCCGCACCGGACCCTTAACCGGAGCAAGCTCCAACAGAGTCTTGCGAACACTTGTCAATTTACCATTGATAAGCCGCTTGAGAGAAAAAACTCAGCTTCGTGTCACTTCACAGAGTTTTTGGGAACTCAGAGCTCCATGTGGAGTGGAAAAACCTCTGTGAACTCCGCCGGCGGAGCAGAATTTTTCACCCATCTCTAGCAAAGAGGAGGAGTAGCTGCATAGTCTGAAGAAGAGGATGAAACAACGGGGCATATTAGCAAGGGCACTATCGCCGCTTTAGCGGCACTTTTTGCCGCTAAAGCGGCGATATTTATATCGCCCTATCAGCAAACTGTCTCTAACAGCAGTTAGAGACAGTTTTCGGGCATTAGCGCCCGTTTTTTTACCGCTTTGCATGTCAGCGATATTTATCGCTAATGACATGCAAAGTGGGCATTCCCGACGAACAAACCTGGGAAACACCTGCTAACAGGCCTATCGCCTATTAGCAAGGTGGCCATGGCCCCAGTTAGCGACGTGAAAAGTCGCGCTAACCGGGGTCATCGCCATTTATTTAACACCTGCAATTAGCAGGTGTTAGCCATACCTAACATGGGGGTGGATTATGCTGATACGACCACAGGGTCGTATCAGCAAGGTGTTCTCCCTTCTCCATGCAACATCGCTGGTTTTTCAGCGATGTTGGCCCATTTCCCCCGCTATCGCTGGAATATTCATCACCATAGCGCTAATCGTTGCTAATACAGCGTTAGCGTGGCGATATATTCCAGCAATAGCCGGCGATAAAAAAAATCACGCTAAGCAGGGTTAGCGATGATTATCGCCTCTTCTTGCTAATATGCCCCAACATGCCTCTGCTTTTGAGAGTTCTTCTCCATAATGCCCTCTGTAAACCCTCTGCACAACAACACAAGCACAGTAGAAAGCATTTGATGAAAGAAAGACCACAATGAGGACCGTACCTGACCTGCTGACATTTTAAACACTCTCTCACTTCCCCAATAATGAGCAAAAGAGCTTGGCCCACATCAGCGCACATGCACGTGTATTCGGGCCAGTGCCGACAGCAACCAGGAACCGCCAGCCCAACCTAGACACCGCAGTGCCGGTAACCTGTCATTCCACAAAATACAAGCAACACTACGTCTACCTCTGAGCCCTCCAGGCAGGGAAACAAGTAGAGAATTGGCCAGCCTTTCCGCCCAGCTCAAATTCTGGCAGACCTCTTGCACCAAATGGCAATTACTGCCCAGGAGGAGTCCCTTTCTCCTTGTCTTATTCTGTGAGACAAGAAAAAAGAACAGGAGGAATGCTGGATAAGTACTGCCAATATACGCTGTAGACCGTGAGGGAGGGGTGATAATTCCAGCATTCTTGTGCTGGTTTTCCTGTCACCTGCGATGCATCCATCACACTTGTAATAAAGGGGTTGAGGACAAGGGGGGCCTGGGGGTAATGTGTATGGAGCGTTCACAATTGGGAAAAGTTCATTGTTTGAAGTCAGACATTTTGGGCCTGGATCACAAAGGGATACTTACACTTTTGTGTAAATAAACTATTTTATTTTAATTCACAAACTGCTTAGTCTCCGCAGTCGTAAACCTACTATTAAATCGGAGTTTGTGAATAGGAAAAGAATAGTAAACCTACACAAACGTGTACGTTTGCCTTTAGGAATTAGGCCCGTAGTCTGTGAACACAAAACAAATAGTAAACTTACACAAACATGTAAGTTTACATTTGTGAATCAGGCCATCATTATCTAACAGTACATGCTGAATGTGATGACCTGAAATGCACTAGATACTCTGCATTTCTTTTCACTCAGCAGTGTACATTACTCCTTCAGGTTTCATTGTTATAGAATGTCTCGCTCCTCTGATTAAGATTGGGTGACTGAGTAGGAACACAAACAAGTTGGATCAGCTACGTTTCCAGCTACAGGCATCTAAATCCTTGCTTCTAGTATCATTCGACAAAATACGTTGTATCTAAATAGTTGTGCACCCTTCTTAATGATGGTTTGATTTGTGGTAATTACGTCAATTTGTTGGTTTTCGTCTGAGAGTTTTAGCACCAAATCAAATGCTTGCATTTCCAAATTACTAATGAAATGCTCTTAGTTTGAGCTCCTGAGGTAATTGGAAAATAGGACTTCCAAAGTCTTTTGACTTTAATTTGATACACTAGTGGGTAAGTCTATATTTTTGTTTATAGTCTTTAGGTGAATTGGTTTCTTAAAAACATGGTACTCCTAAATTTCATGTCATTTTTTGTTCCCTTCAATATTTGCTCACACACGTTTGCACTTAGATACTGAAATAAGTATCTGGCTGAAACATTTGATGTTTCTGATGCTATTTTTTTCATTATTCCTTTATCAATATCTTTATGGTGTTCTTACTTTTTTTTTAAATATCTTCGAGTGATGTTTCATTTTCTAGTGGGATACATTTTTAGGCACTTTAAATGAATTAGAATTTCCAGTTGCTTGATATCAGGCCCATTGGTATTGTAGGTATGCACTCAAGAGTTGTGCATTTTATTACTCAGAGGCGACCATCATAAATTCATATTCGATAAACATACATTCTCATTTGGATTGAGGATATTATTCTGCTTAATCTGATATATTATTTAACAACTATGTGATCTTTGTTTTATTTAGGTAACAGTTTCTTAATGTTGTCATCCCTGGTGAAAGACATAGGCCACGAAACACGCGTTTACTGATTCATTTCGGACTTGGGAGATATTTTGCAATTTTCTTATAATAAATACCTTCATTTATCTCAGGGCATTTCCGTACCTCATACTATTTTTATTACAGACCTTCTTACACCCCAGAGTGATTATACATTATAGGAGCATTCCTAGCGCTGTGAAACTACAACCCATTGGACTCTTTAGTGTTGGAAAAAAAACATTATTAACATATTTAATATATAGTGTTTTGTGCGGCACTACTGTCGTTTCCAATCATTGTAATTAACAGGTGATACAATAATCTAATATTACCGTACTCAGTTTACCGTCCTAGAAAAAATTCACCAGGATTCAAAGTTCTCCTGAGATCGAGGCATGTTCTGACACAAGCGTGCCAACTGGGTGAGCTATCTTAACGAACATATATTTTTGCACCTATGTTGTGCACGTGGGATCAGTAGGCGCCTCACAGGCACCAATACCCTCCCAAGCACACATCCTCAACAGCACACCATGCTCCCGGTGTGGGCAAGCACCTACCCGCCATATAAATGCGACAGTACATATCTGCTCTTTGCTTGTGGTGCCCAGTTCTAAGTTCCCTGTTGTGAGGTGTATCTGTCCATGGTGCTGAACATCAAATCCCGTGACCCGCTTCCACCTCGGATCTGTCCCGGCGTTGCCTGAGCTCAGGCCCCTCTTGCAGCCCGGCCCTCATGGCACACATACAGGCCCCTCTCCGTTAGACCGCTCACATTTCGCTCCTTCCTGTGGTCTGCACAGCTGGGTTTACACTGGCACAGGTACAACTTTCGTACACGGATTTGCACTCGGTTTTACCTCTAATCCTGACTTCCCACCGGCCAGTTGGGCTCTGACCGAGGTGCTGTTTCAAGTCCGTGAACAGGCTCGTATCACGGAGCTGTCCAAGATGCTGTACCCAGGCCTAGTGATTAACTGAAAACTTCTGGCGCCATCTCACAGCTCCACGTACAAGAGTTCGCTTCAAGGCGCTCGACTTTAGAGTCACCGTAAAACACGGCGTATCTTATTTTAAAAAAAAGATGAGCATGTTAATATAAACCGAGCGGGGCCGCTTGCAGCACGAAGACGCCGAGTTTTGCATGAAGATAGCTTCCCTTCAAGTCGTGCCCGCGGAGATGTGTCCTGGGCACCGCATTTCCAGTAGTCACGCTTTCTAGGAGCCCCTGGGACGGATACCCTTCAGTGAACGCATGCATAATTCACATGCCGTGCCAGCGACGCGCACCCTCCTCACCCAGCCTGCGAAGGAATCCTCACAAGCCATCTACATTCATAAACCTTTCCGGTCCCAGGGCAATAACAATTGCCAGGGCCATTATTCTCCGATAACACGTGTTCCCGTTTTCTAAGAATCACCTGAATACTTATAAGCGACAATGTTGCTTCTCCTTTGTTCCACAAATTAATAGCTT
Organism: Calotriton arnoldi; assembly: GCA_963921515.1. NCBI lineage: Eukaryota > Metazoa > Chordata > Amphibia > Caudata > Salamandridae > Calotriton > Calotriton arnoldi. The sequence continues at coordinate 1,377,249 of CAWUFW010002540.1, read as the reverse complement.
TGGGTTCGTTTACGGTGCAGGAAGATTAATCTCGTGAACGCCTTGGGGGCCTGCCCGGGCGGTGAAGGCCCCCGGGAGTCCCCGCTGCTTATCCTGCTAGAAATGAAGCGACAGCGACTCTGTGCTGGGGGCGCGCGCAGGAGCGCGCTCGCGTGGTCTTGTTGATGCGCCAAGAGTCCTGAATGTGGTCAGGGCCCCGTGGGTCACCAATTTCTCACGAATATTCATTGGATTTGGGCTTAATAGGGCACCCCTGGGGGGTTGGCGACCCCTGAAGGGTTGCCTTCCCACCATGGTGCGTTTTGTTGCGCCCTTGTAGCTATACCTTCTTGATTTGTGGTTGATTAGAGACCTTGAAATAACCTTCTTTTACTCTTATGGCCAGGTATTGCTGAGTCCCCTACCATCAGGTTGACCCCAATCTCCCCTCCAGAGACCCGGGGGTATTTCCCGTCCCCCCTTTCCCCCGAGGCACAGATAATAAATCAACATCCAACACAGATCTTGGAATAGGGGTCGGATAACCCCAGCCGTATTTTATTAAAATTAAAAAATCATAATTTGAAAATTTTAAACATTTTCTAATACGCAGAAAACCCACACATATTCAATAACTTTATACATTTCATATACAACGTATTTACACATCTTTATGGCTAACCTTAACACGTATTTAATACATAACCATACCTAACCTAAAACTGAAATATGTACAATTTGTTTTCTGCGTATCCCGGATGAGCCTATGCGCAAGGTCATGACTGTTCCCAACTACTTGCTAGGTCCCCCTTCTTACCAGAGTGACCTTGCGCAGGAGGCCCAGTTGCCCATCAGATTCCTTCCCTCGGGCACCCCCTACGCCCTCCAATACTACCTCCCAGGGACTGCTGTTATGCCAACTTGGCACCCAAGCGCCTGTGCGAGGATTGGCCCAAGGGCCTGCCGGAAGCGGAACTTCCTACCCCGCACCCTTCAGCCTACCAGCCGCAAACGCCCCCTGGAGTGTGATGAGAGACCACTGTCCCCCCCAGGCGTCCCCATTAATAATGGGGTGCCTACTAACAGATGGAAAAATTGACTGACCAATCATGACCTTACCGCAGACCAAGGATACTCAAACATAAAATACGACAAGCAGAATGACATCGCCCTGTAATACAAAACATACCAATAGGACATACTTGGCACAACATTGCAATACCTGAAAAGGAAAAAAACAACAAAATTCCAATCTGCAAGAGAAACCGTTACACAAAGCCTATACATGAACATTTCCTAAATTGCTGTCTCAGGGGAGGGTGGGTGGGGAAACAAAGAAATAGGGGGTTAAATGATGACCTCCGTCGCGTGGACGGAGGCGTACAGTTATCCAAGGCGGAGCGGCGAGGAAAAGACTGTGCCACCGCTCCGCGCTCCTTTTAAAGGAGCAAACAGGCCGAAATACCAGTTCTAACAGGTCCCGGCAGGATCCGGGACCTGTTCTTCCTACGTTGCCCCGGAAGTACTTGTTAAGCTTCCGGGGCATTCCTTAAACTACCAATCACTGCCTGCGGGGGTGGGCGCCGGCCGCGTCATCGGCCACGCTGACCCCACCCCCACAGGAGAAGCGTCCCAGGGACCGGCACAACCGCCATATTTGCGGCGTGCCCGAGTTCCCGGTGGCGCCTATTGATATGGCCAGGTATTGCCGAGTCCCCTACCATCAGGTTGTCCCCAACCTCCCCTCCAGAAACCCGTGGGTATTTCCCGTCCCTCCTTTCCCCCAAGGCACAGATAATAAATCAACATCCAACACAGATCTTGGAATAGGGGTCGGATAACCCCGGCCGTATTTTATTAAAATTAAAAAATCATAATTTGAAAATTGTAAACATTTTCTAATACGCAGATAACCCACACATATTCAGTAACTTTATACATTTCATATACAAGGTATTCACACATCTTTATGGCTAACCTTAACACGTATCTAATACATAGCCATACCTAACTTAAAACTGAAATATGTACAATTTGTTTTCTGCGTATCCGGGATGAGCCTACGTGCAAGGTCATGACTGGTCCCAACTACTTGCTAGGTCCCCCTTCTTACCGGAGTGACCTTGCGCAGGAGGCCCGTTTGCCCATCAGATTCCTTCCCTCGGGCACCCCCTGCCCCCTCCAATACTGCCTCCCAGGGACAGCTGTTATGCCAACTTGACGCCCATGCGCCTGTGCGGGGATTGGCCCAAGGGCCTGCCGGAAGGGGAACTTCCTAACCCCGCACCCTTCAGCCTACCAGCCGTAAACGCCCCGTGGAGTGTGATGAGAGACCACTGTCCCCACCCAGGCGTCCCCATTAATAATGGGATGCCTACTAAGAGATGGAAAAATTGACCGACCAATCATGACCTTACCGCCACAGGCCAGTATAGTTGACCGACTATCTGGCCCCCCCTTCCGCCTGCTGACAAAAGGTCATGCCCTGTCCTTTGCCCCTAACATCCAGGCTAGCACGTTTTCAATGAAATACTCATTGCCCAGCTTGGAGAGGTGAACCCCGTCCTGGAGAAATAACCGCTCCCCCCAGATTCACCCATGCGCAATCGTCTGCAGTCTGGGAGACCGAAAAAGCCTATCAATCCTGTTATTGATTCTCTTCACGGAGTGATTCAAAGCCCACACCGACTCACCCCCCGCCATTGAAACCTCGGGATCATGTGAGACCACACCAACACTGCCTGTGGGCACTTCTTGGCCAACCATCCCATTTCCGTGATCAGAGCCTCCACCACTCCTTTCCTACCCAGGTGTACCAGGTAATTACCTCCCAAATGCAGTATTACTACGGCGGGTGCCGCCGGAGTCCTAGGTAACAAAGCACCAAAAACATTACGAAACTGGCATAATCGCAATCCCCCTTGTCCGTGCAGTGACACCTTGAAACCCGCCTGGTGGGCCCTGTCCGCGAAATTTCCTGTGAAAAATTGTTGTTTCAACCTGCTCACATATGAATGACCTATGATCCAGACTTCTTTTTGGCCTGGCCCCCAGGCGGGGTCCTGGAATGGGCGAGGCTCCGATGACCAGCAGACGACGGCTAGCTCCCCTCCTGCGGCACAGGATGTGGAAACTGCGAGAAATTGAAACAAAACCAACCATTAACCAATGATACTTAAAGCAGGTGTAAACGCACATATCGTTTGTAACAGTCAGAAGACCAACGCCCTATTCTTTGAACTTCATGTCCCTGCAGTCCCCGAGCCGTGGCTTCAGTGGCTGCCCCAATCCTGAACAAATGGGTACCAAATTTGGATGTATCCAGGCCTGCTGCCCCCAGCGCCAATGTCAATATCCTGCCAAACTGAAATTTCGTGAGTGGGGTCCCATCCTGGTGAATGAATAGTGGCCCTCCCGTGCCTTGTGGCCAATACCCTGCCAAACTGAAATTTCGTGAGTGGGGTCCCATCCTGGTGAATGAATAGTGGCCCTCCCACGCCTTGTGGCCTGTAAGCCAGAAAAGCCTCTAGGTTGCCTACCGGACAGCATGTGCTCCCATGAGCCTTGTGCAGAATAACATGGTCACCCCTCCCGTTCTGGCCCGTCTTGACCTGGGAATTGATAGGGATACAGATCCTCCCTGCAGGTGAACATGTGCAAATTGCATCCCACCATGCCAATCATGCTTGTTACGCGCCACCAATTCTCCCACCCTGAAAGCACCATAGAAGGCTAGGGAAAAAGCAGACCTGAAAAGCTGGACCTCCCCAGTGGATCTACATACTTTCCCCACTGCCTCCATGAGGGCAGACAATACTTCCACGCTAATCAGGTGCCGGATGTCCAGCTGAGAACCTTGCAGGTGCTGCCACCCTTTCAGAGCCCTTTGTACTATAAAAGAGCCCGTGGGATCCCTATGTCCCTGCATCTTTGCAAAAAAGGCTATTGCCACCATGTGGCGTCTGGCGCACACCACAGAGCGCCCCCCATCCATCAATTCCTTCACGAATGATATGACAGATGTTGGCCCGTGCCATGCCCCCTCCCAGCCATCCCCCAGAAAATTGCAGTAGGTGGTGAAAGCCCCGTCATAGGCCCGCCTGGTCCTGGGTGCTAGGTTGGGGCATCAAGTTGCCAAAGATGCTCTGGAAAAGGCGTTGGACTGTCTGCTGCTCCTGGATGGTAGGACCTGAAAACCTGCATCTTGAAACAAGAGAATGCAACAGCAGTGTGATTGAGTACTCCCGGGACATGCCTGGCCCTAAACATCACGTTGAATCTCATGCATTGAAGTACTATCTCTTTTAACAAGAGAAGCATCATCCTACAATTAGCAGACTGCTGATTAATGCATTCCACTACTGCCATATTATCAGACCAGAAAACCACCGATTGATTGCGAAACTGGTGCAGCCAAATGGTTAGGGCCACCAAAATGGGAAATAGTTCCAGAAATCCAATGTTACCTCTTATACCAGCGTCAACCCACCAAGTTGGCCAACGTTGCGCTGCCCATTGTGGGCCCAGAATGGCACCAAAACCCTCACTCCCAGCAGCGTCTGTTATGAGGCCAAGGTTCGGGCTGGACCTAGCAGGGCTGGGCCACACTACAGTGCCACTGAAATCACGCAGGAATGCCATCCAAATCCGTACATCCTGCTTAACCTTGCTGGACAACCGAGTGTGGTGATGCTTCTCTTTCAAACCAGACATTGCTTGTGCAATGGAACGCGAAAAGGGGCGGGCCATTGGAATGATTCTTAGCGCAAAATTAAGCATTCCCACTGCCTTCTGCAGTTGATGTAAAGTGACCTTTTCCAAGCTCAGGCAATCTTCCAGTGCTAGCGTGAAACCTCTTACCTTACTCAGTGGCAGGCGTGATACACCCTCCACTGAATCCAGTTCTATGCCCAGAAACTCAATTTGTGTGGCCGGTCCTACAGTCTTTCCTGGCACCAGGGGGACCCCAAACTCATGCATGAGGGCGCAAAAAGCTTCTAAAGCGCTGCCACACTCCTGGGACCCTGGGGCCCCTAACAACAGGAAGTCATCCAAATAGTGCAATACCCAGTGGTGCCCAGTCACCTGCCTGAAAACCCACTCCAGAAAACAGATGAATTTCTCAAAATATGAGCAAGAGACAGAGCACCCCATGGGCATGCACTTGTCCATGTAGTACTTCCCCTCTAGCTGGAACCCCAAAAGATGGAAATCTTGTGGATGAACTGGCAGTAAACGGAAGGCAGATTCTATGTCAGATTGCGCCAACAACGTGCCTAGGCCAAGCGACTGCAGCATCGCAATTGCCTGATCCAATGATGCGTATCTCACAGTGCACAGGGCCCCATCAATGGCATCATTCAATGATTGACCCCTGGGAGTGGATAAGTTATGTATCAAGCGGAACTCCCCCGGGTCTTTTTTGGGCACCCCCCCAGCGGTGAGCAGACAAAATCTTCAGCCGGTATTGTATCAAAAGGACCAGCCAATCTCCCTAAACTCAATTCCTTCAACACTTTCGCTATTGCCACAGACTTGTTATCCCTCACTGATTGCTGATTGCGGCAGTAAGAGACCCCAGAATAGCCAGGTGCAGGAATCCTAAAGCCATCCCTGAAACCTTCTAACAAAGTCAGGGCTGTGTTTGGGCAACAGTATTTATTTAGCCAGGGTCTCAAAGCCATTGTTATTATGGGTGAGTGTGCCTTGCTAAGCAACAAGCCCTCATTCCTGTTTTTTACCTCCCTTATCTTTTGATTTCTTGAAACATTTGGATTCTGGGTGGGAAGATAGGCCGCAGAAGGAAGATAGGCCGCAGAAGGAATTTGCATGAACCAGTGGGCCTAGTGCAGGTCCGCCTGTTAAAATCCCAACAAGCCCCCTTCTTACCACCCCCTCCCCCGCTATGCGGTGTACCTGACCGAAAGGACTGCCTCTTGGTGTGTCTTGGCTCGGGGTTTTCATGTGCCGCAACCACAAGATGACATCCATTTGATCCCAGGTTAAGCCCGGGTCAGATGCCTTAGCCCTCCGGAAATCCTTGTCATACTCCTTCCAACCCACTCCCACGTACTCATCATGTGCACAGGTGATCCTATTCTGATAGCATGCCAATTGCGCGCCCAGCCCGGGGAACCATTCCACCATTATCGCATGATAGTTGGAGAATGCCTTTATCCAATTAACTAAAGTTTCATCATTTTTTTCCTGGTAGGCCAATTGCCCCAATCCCTTGGATGAGTCCATTCCCTCATCTTTTTAACCTCCTCCTTCTCATCCTTATCAACTAACAAAGAAAACATATTCACATATTCCCCTTTTCAGATTTGTTCCTTCACCTCCTGTGAAATGTGTCTCCCCAGACGCTCTTGGGATGAGCGCAGCTCTCCCAAACCTAAACTCGGTAACACTTGTACCGTACCTGCAGTCGTGCCGTCTTGCATCTTGGCGTGCTCAGTTCCTGTAGATGTGCCAGCTTTGGAAGGTTCAGGGCCACTCTTGTCGCTCACTGCGCTGTTTTGCCCTGCCCCGCTGGTAACCCCAACAACTGCTGCCCGTGGGCCCATCTCAACTGTTTGTGGCACCCCCTGCTTAGCCCCTTCCACTTGTGCTACCAACTTCCTGGCCCTTTCCACTGCATCCCCCTCGGCTAGCAGGACACCACTGCCTGCTGAAGGGATCACTGTCCCCGCTTTGGCTAACCATGGGAGCACTGCCACTAGACTGGCTACCAAATCTGGTTGTCCAGGCACACTACCCGCCGGGAACCCACAGGGGGGTACTACCGCCTGGGTCGGTGCCCCCTCTAAACTGGGACCCCCTGATGCGCCTGGTTGGGTGGGGCCCCCCACACGCCCTGGTGGGGTTACTCCCAATGAAGATGCCCCATTCCCCTCCTCTGGCCGGGATCCCCCTGCTGGGGCTGCAGGCCCTGGGATCCCTGGACTCAGCAACCCTGATGGCGCAGGCCCCCACTCCCACGTTTAGGTTTAGATCTCCGGGGTACCGGAGGGAATGCTGCCCTGGGGGCCACCCCCAAACACCTAGGCCTTTCTTCAGCTTCCTCCTGCCCATCTACTCTCCTACGTAACTCCGACAAGGACTGCCCCATATCAGTCATCGCGCGCCTCCATCCACTCCTCCATCCGAGTTGGAACCTGACCCCTCCTCGCCGTGGGTACCATTACCAAATTAAACACACAAAAAGGAGGGCCCACTACGATATATGGCTTCTAGCCTAATGTCTTTGACCGTTGCCTACCACACAAGTACCCCTAGCAGCCCCAACAGGCAAGACACAGAGCTTATGTAACAGTCAAAGAATCACCTATGGAGTGCTGACTTAAAATTTAATATGCCCCTTGCACAATCGACAGAAGCTCCAAAATCTATGCCACAGGCCAAAATACCACTCCCTACGCTGATGTGGCCACAAACCCCAGCCCTAATGCACCCCCGGGGTCCACAACTACCCTGGGTCTGGTTAGGGCGATGCCCAAACCCTTACCTCCCTTTTAAAATAATCACCAGGTCCCAGCCCCAGTCGACCGCAAGCACTCCCACAGCCAGAGCCACTCCCACAAGTCCAATCAAGTGGGGCAGGTGAGTGTTCACTCTAACCCGCATGGCTCCCAGCTGTGGTGCAGTGCAGGACTACCGAGGAGGAAGGGAGAGTGCTAAAAGCTGCTGCTGCCGGTTGCTGCCTGTGTTCTCCTCGCGCTTAAAATCCTAGAAAATTCCAAAGATAAATAGCTTGCAAAGAAAGAAACTAAGAAATAGGGGGTTAAATGATGACCTCCGTCGCGTGGACGGAGGCGTGCAGTTATCCAAGGCAAAGCTGCGAGGAAAAGACCGTGCCGCCGCTCCGTGTTCCTTTTAAAGAAGCAAACAGGCCGAAATACCAGGTCTAACAGGTATCGGCAGGATCCGGGACCTGTTCTTCCTACGTTGTCCCGGAAGTACTTGTTATGCTTCCGGGGCATTCCTTAAACTACCAATCACCACCCGCAGGGGCGGGCGCCGGCTGCGTCATCGGCCGCGCTGACCCCGCCCCCCACAGGAGAAGCGGCCCGGGGACACGCACAACCGCCATATTTGTGGCGTGCCCGAGTTCCCAGTGGCGCTTATTGATTATTTAGTTTAATTTACTATTTCAATCAGGATGGCTCAGCAAATTGAACGTTCACCGCTGAAGAAAGTTGTGATCGACATGTCGATAAACTTACCACCTTAAATTGGACAATGGTTGCGTCTGTTCTTTGCATGAACATAAAGAGCAGAATTGAGAAATGAAGCGCAATATAAAAAGACATTAATATACTGTACTAGTAAGAGCTACTGTGGGCACAGCACAACATGAGTGGGCGCAGACCCAATGATTACCCAAGCTTGTTATGTACTAGGCACTGTAAGCGCAGTTGTCTTTAGGGGCTTTGGCTATGATCGTCCCACATAAAAAGACGACAGTTCAAGGTCGGTGATGTCAACAATGGCAGTGTGATCTGTCTTGCACGTCTGTTCACATTTCCCACAACTGCTTTTTTCTAGTATGCCACAGAAATTCGAATTTAAAAATCAATGTGAGGAAAAAAGAAACATGCGCAAAGTGTAGTAAGTGTTGTGCATTTCAACTGTTTTTGTATTTAGAGAAAGGTGTTATTATTGCACCAAAAGACATGTACACAGGTAGTCAGGGCTTATTTACTATCAGAAAAAAAACTCGTGCGAACTCTGCACTTTTAAATGTGGAAAAACGTACACAAATATCGCTTCTGCTTGTTATTTCCTCTTGCATCTAAATTTTAAGTAAAATAATGATAACCTCCAAGGCCTTAATTTGCTTACGATTAAGTTGTTTGTTTATAGCGCTAGTAGGCCACTGAGAGCTGTAAAGAAAGCAGGGTTTCCTGCCTGGTTGTCAGATAACTCGTTATAAACCTTATGGCTCTCATCAGGCTGCAAGTTACACAGATGATTTAACTCCCTGCAGCTAATTCCTGGCATCTGTGGTCATTAGGCACTGCAGCTAAGTGTAGATCCCTATACATTATGTTAGAAGGAGCACAGAGATTGAAGGACATCCTGCTTGCAAGGGTGGAGGGGCTAGACGGGTCATTCTTCTTGTGAGCTGAGGAAGTGCTTGGAGGCGGTGGCAAGGCCAGTAAGCAGGCGCCTCAGCCCTCATCACTGTGACACTTTATAAGCATTAGAAGGATGTCCTGGTTAGATAAGATCAGTGGCATAGCAAGGGGGATTGAGGGGAGGGCTGTCCGCCCCGGGCCTCACGAGTTTTGGGGCGGTGGCCCCCCTCCTACATGAGTTAGCCGTGGGGGCGGCTAAAGGAAAAATCATTGCCAGCACCCCCCGCTCTTCATCGCGGTGCCGCGGGGCGGCAAAGGCACGGCCCGCCACGATCGGCAAAGTCCCTAGCTACGCCACTGGATAAGAGTATCCACGAGCCCAGGTACTCTGATTTCTGATTGTTGCAAAGTCATCCTGTGTGCCCTGTGCACCCCCATTTTATTGCTGAAGGATACTGGTGGTAACTGACTCGGACTGTGTCCTGGGCTCTGCTAGTCAGGCCCAGGACTACTGCAATGTTAAAACATAAGTGAAAACACACACATGAATTAGGGTACACTATGTGTTAGGGTACACCTATAATTGGTATTACCTACCCGATAAGTCTCTAGTAGATAATAGGGCAAGGGGTTTAAAGCTACCTTTAAGTCCCTAGTATATAACAGGGCATGGAAGTTTAGAGGCCAGCAACCTTTGTTGCACTTGGGTGTGTGTATTGCTGAGTGCCTGAGGTCATTGTAAAAGCAGTCCTGCTCTGCATCACTGCTTTTAGAGGTAAATTGTGCCCAAACTCGACTTTGGTGGTAGGGACACTTAAAAGTTGTAATCTACATTATTTGTACATATTAGGTACCCCCTGGGTCTCCCCTAGGTGTCCCAGGGGTGGGGAGTCATGTAATTATAAGTAGGGTCCTTATAAAAGATGTTTTATATGCCCTGGGAATAGAGACATTGCACATTTCACTTCCCCCATTGTAGTAAAGTCCCTCCCGAAGTAGACTTTGGTGCTCTGTGCACTGTGGGGTGTGGATCCACGTTATTTGTACATACTCAGGACCTCCAAGGTCTCCCCTAGTTGTCCCTAGTTGTCCCAGGGGTGGGGTGGGGATCATATAACTATAAGCAGAGCCTTTATAAAAGATGGTTTATGTGCCCTGGAAATGGAGAAATTGCACATTTAATTTTCCCCATTGTAGATACCTAGCTCCATAGGACAGCATTGCAATAGTTTATGGATGCATAAATATTGCTTGGAATTGAATAAATATCATTGAAAGACTCAGAAGAATGGTGTTGATAAATCCAGCAATATGCCATTGCTGAATTTATCCTAAATTGTACAGAAAATATGTTATACAGCTTTCTTGTCTGTAAGCCAAAATCCAGCCTTTCTACAGTCTTCTGTGATTGTTCAGAGTTAACAGGATTAGCCAGACTGCTTTGATGAAGTGATAAGTGACTCACCAGGGGAGAGGCTATCTGCCGGAGAGGGCTCCCGCACACATGAATGTCAGAGCAGGGGGAAGGGGCCATAGAGCATGAGGTTTCAAAGGAGGTACAAGACAGGCAGGACATGCCAGGTCTGCCTACTTCCATCCCCTCTGACCCAGCCGGATGGCAGGCTAAAGTAAGGAATCTGCAGATGTTAGGGGGAGGAAAGCTATGGTAATGAGCCACACTGGAGGTTGATTTAGCTATTTCTTGCTCCTCTGCTGAGATTTCAGCCATCATGAATTTTGGAGGAATGGTGCTTTCTGAGACAAAAATATGCCAAACTTTGGAGGAAGTTGTCATGCTCTGGGGTGTTGCCTTGCACCTCATTGGACAGGAGTGCTCTCCTGCCTGACCCCAGAGAAAACGTAATACATATGTGAGAGGTGCAGAACCTCTCAGATCTGCTGCTTGAAACTAAGAGAAGTAGAAGGATTGCCATGCTGGAAACTTGATTTGCACCACCAGGCCCTGCATTCTGACTGACTGCGCCTGTTGCACTATCTGGAACTACAGCCCTGTGGATGTACCTTGCTTCAAAAGGATTAAAGAGTGGACTCCCTGCAGGCTACAGGTTAAAAGAGATCACCTGCACCATCCCCACCAAGGGTCCCCTGCCTAGAGTGTGTCCAGTTGACTTTTAAGGGTTTCATCCAGATGCATTGTGGGAATTGCGGTCCCAACCTTTCAAGGACCATCTTGGAGCTTCCATACCCTTGGATTGTGTTTTGGAAACCCTTGGACTCTCAAGAGGAATTTCAGGAAGAAGTTCCAGAAGTTTGGAGAAGTTTGAAGCAACTTTGGAAAAAAGCTCCTTGAGGTGACTGACCGCAAGACCCAACTAGGCCACCTTCAACCACGCCCCAGCCGGGATTCCAGGTTCATCCCGCTGAACAGCTCCGGAGGTCCAACCTCCAGAGTTTGACTGGGAGCTCCCTGAAAGTTAAGCCGGCGAACCCTCACCGAATCTGGACTCCGAATCTGGACTGGTGAAGAGCGTCGAGGGAGCTCGGAAGAAAAAGCTCCCCAAAAAGTTTCTAAGTCCGAAGGTAAAATTTTGACCGGGGCCCACCGCTTAGTGTACCCAGCCAGAGTTCCATCGCGGTTGGCCTGAAACTTTGACTTTGTCCTGGTCAAGCATGACCAAATGTCCCAGAGTGGCGGTATAGGTTTTTAAGCACCAGAAAGTGGTAATTCTTTAAATAAAAAAAAATCTCTGGTTCCCTACATTGGATTTTTGTTGTTTTGCTGTCACTTTAAAGATACAAATATTTTCTATTTTTATAAATTGGTATGGAAATTTTATTGTGTGTTGTGTCTTAATTATTTACTGAATTGGTGTTTTTAAATGCTCTACATACCTGTCTCCTAAGTTAAGCCTGACTGCTCGCAGCCAAGCTACTAAGGGTTGAGCAAGGGAATAATTTATTGAGACCTTCACAGGACCCTAGACTGTGTTGGTGGCCTTATTGCCAGTGGTAGATTCATATTTACCTCTATTAATAATCCACTTTCCAACAGTTATCAACAGTGTGCTGCTGGCATTGAAATGTAGCAGAGTATGTAAGCATGTGGGAGACCAGACCTGTCCTTGTTTACTGTTGAACACAAGGGCTATAGCTGAGGTGGTAGAATGATCAAGGTTTCAATTAGGCCTGTCTGAAATGTCAATTACTCCATGGAAATTGACAAAATTCCCAAATTTCATGGTACATGAAATTCGTTTAAAATCTCAGAAGTTTTCATTATGTGATTTTGTGCAATTTTCACATACAGTAGCTATGAAGGTCAATTCTTCTCTTAGGTTTAGATCTGAGGTGTCTCTGGTATGGTAGATGCGAGGAAGCTCTATGCAAATAATGGATGTGTGGGATGAAGCAGGAGTCTTTCAGCGGTGTTCTGCATCATTTTGATTCTGCACAGTAAGTGCGGATGTTCAGTCTACACAATGTAACGATGATAGTAGACTTTCACCGTCGAGGGAATCTAAGCAAATGGAATGTCATACATAGTATTCCGGATGTGAATTGACAGATCTTGACTTTTGGCCTGATGACGGTAGCTACTAAGGGAAAAGGATGAGGATTTGAAAACCTAGAGAGTAAGGGCCAATGGAGGTCCTTAATTCCCAAGCTTCTGGAATTTGTTTGTAGAGAGTGAAATGATGCAGCTGAAATGGGCAGTCAGGGAAGAACGACGTTAATTCCTGAAGGTCCATGAGGTTCACTGAATGTGCCTTCGTCCCTAGGAATACATGCAGTTTATTTACTTTGTTTAGGAAGTGGGTGGCTAGGGAGTGACTTTATTAAGATGCGGAGATGGAGCAATAGCCTCTAATTTTGGTGAAGGGTTCTTGAATTCTGAAGTGAAGTTGAAAAGTTTCTGTGAAGTTCCAAAAATATAATTATGCCTGTTTGTAGAATAATAAGAAAATGCTTTAGTATGATGAAGAAACTCCAGCCACAGAAGAGCAGAACAGAGCTAGCTCAGCAACTGTCTTCACAGCTTCCTATTCAACCATACACATTCCATATAGAACTAACCACCATACAGTACCAGTTGTACAGTAATGCAATGAACCATTTAAAAAGTAAGATAAAAATACCACATACCCCACTATACAAAACAGACAACAAAACAGATTACAAATGTAAATTAAAAAAAAAAAAACAAGCACAACAATGAAGCAATTACATATTGTGCTTCAGTACTAACTGTACCCCTTTAACCATGTAAATACATTTGGAACTCCCCTCCCTACAGAAGATTTCTGCCAAAAACTTAATAACAGATGAAGTTGTCATTTCATTAGTGACACCCACTTCTGGCCATCTAGAGAGCATGTCCACAACAACCAACATATACTTGTAGATGTTACCTACATCTACTGGTCCTATAATGTCTAAGGCTACTTTATCCCAAACGTCTTTGAGACTCTCCCAACAAACCATGGGGATGTTCTCACTTTCAAATTCTTATCACTCATCCTGCATTCAATAACATTACCTTACAATCTTCTCAACACTGAGATCCATACCAGGCCACCAATAGGTGCCTCTTAATTCTTTCCTTTGTTTTGCAAATGCCTTGGTGAACCTCCTGGGCAAGATATATTAAACGTTCCCTGACTCCTAGAGGTGGAATTAGCCTTCTTCTTTGTAATAGGTTAATATTGACTGAAAGCTGACCCAATACTTTCTCAAATCTTGCATGACCACTCTACTTCTTACTGCTGATAATGGCCTCACATACTAGTTTCAAAGCATCATTTCTCTCCATTTCAGATAGGCATTCATTTTCAGACACACAACCCACGGTAACATTGCAAATCTTGACTTCATCTTCCTTCCATCAAGCGCCCTCCTCCATTTCTGTGTCTATTTATATATTCGAGTAGAGATGCAGTCCAATCCTTTTTACCAAAAACATCCTGAAGCGGTCTATGATCAGACTGAACCACAAACTTGACACCCAATAAAAACTGCGTACATTTCATTATTGCCCAATATACCACCCAGGACTCCTTTCCAATGGTGGAATATCGTACTTCTGCTCCCTTCAATGATCTAGAGACAAAAGCCATAGTGACCTCTTTCCCATTCTGATTATGTTTCAAGAAAGTCCCAAGACCCTTATCACTAGCATCCATGAGAACACAACAAGGTAAACCTCGAATAAAGCTCTTCAAATACTATGCTGAAGATCAACTCGACTTTAAATGTACAAATTCCCTTTGTCAGTCATCATTCCACACAAACTGGACATCTTTCTTAAGTAGTTCTCTAATAGCGTTAGAGCGCTAGTACTCAGCTACTCCCAGAAAAAACTAGCACTTCTTTCTTTAGTGGGGTAAGGTATATTCAAGATATTTTCGATTAGATCTTCTTTAGGCTTCACACCATCTCCCTGATGGCATGTTCCAAATATGATATTTCTGGCCAACAAAATGTACACTTACTAATTTTAAGAGTTATAGCTTTCACACTGAAGATCATTAAAAAATTTCTGACTTTGACCAGATGTTCTTCTAAGGTGTTATTGAAAATCAAACCATCATCTTGAAAATATTTCATACCAAACACACCACTTATTGTGTCTGACATGAATCTCTGAAATACAGATGCGGCTGAGCAAAGACCAAAAGGCTGTCTGTTAAAACAGAACACTCCAGAAGGCATTATGAAAGCAGTAAGATCTTTTGATTTCTCACAAAGAGTATTCTGACGCAAAGCAGAAGCTAAGTCAAATGTGATAAAAAATCAGCACTGCCCAAAAAACGTATCTTCTCCATAATGTAAGGCAAAGGAAAAGTATCCTCTATCATGTCTTTGTTAAGATGTCTAAGATCCAAATACAGTCTAATGTCACCAGAACTTTTAGTGACAACAACCACCGTAACCACCCACAATGAGGCTTCCACACTCTCAATAATCCCTTCAGCTCTAAGCTGGTACACTTAATTTTTTACCGCAACCTGTAAAGTTAAGGGTATATTTCTGGCTTTACATGCTACTGGTTTAGCACCTTATTTAAATTTTATGCAATACATATACCCTTTGACCAAACTCACTCTGATGGAAAATACTCTTGTGAAAACAATCAGGGCATGATAGCAATTTTTCTGACTTGAACTTGAGGATCAAAATTCGTATCCACATAAATTTCCATGGGTTTCTGGTGACCCCAACTCAATACAGTGTCACACTTGACAGGAACATAAATTTTGCCTGAAGCACGATTACCTCAAAAGTCTATGTCTGCTTCGAAATATCCAATTAATGCAATGGGTTTACATCCATAGCTGTATGGAGTGACATCAGGATCACAAAGACTAAACTTTCCTTCAAAGTATTAAGCATAGTCTCCATCTGAAACTAAAGAAAGTCTCGCACCTGAATCTAGCGTCATGGACAAAGCAGTGTCACTGAGAAGTACATCATCTGAAGGATGATCACATGGCGCATTTGAGAAACAATTAACAATATTAAATATCTGAAGTGCTATTTTATTTTTATTTTTTATTGGTTTATTCAAGTGTTTAGTTTTTTAAAACCGTTACACTAAAATTCATACATAAAAGGACTTTAGTCACTTATTTTACAAAAATATCTGAAGTACTATATCTGTATCATCAGAACTCATTACATTTACCTTTTCCTTGACTACAGAATATTTTCAACATTTGGCGAAGGGTCCTTTTTTTCCACACATAGTTGGCCAAATGATCAGAATTTCCTCCCACAAAGTTGGCCAAGTAATTAGAAAGAAACAATTTTTATTCGTAGAAAGAAAAGAAGGTTGCTTTTTTGTTTAGCTGCAATGGAATGTCTAGATGAAGCAACTTCTTTGGTTTTCTGCACCTGACCTATACATTGGAACATGCTTGGCAATACTTAATACCTCATTAAGACTGGGATCTTTTTTGACCATAGCTCTTTTATTTTTTCACGCTTCCACTCTAGCATCCATTCCTTCGATTACATGAGAAGGCAGGTTTACAGAGAGAAGTTACAAAATCTTCAACAAATGCATCATCATTTTGTCTTCTCTTTCCAAAATAATGCCGCTGCAAAATTATGGATGCCTTGGGAAAAAATGGAAATTTAATTTCTTAATGGCTGTTTCAAATTAATTCAATGAAGCATCCCCTTCACTCTCACCATTAAAGTCAGGTAAATTCTCGAATATTTTTTTTACCTCCTGAATGAATGAATGAATGCATGCATGCATGAATGAAAAGTATTTTTATAGCACAAAACAACTGCTTCCAAAGGAAGCATCCCGGCACTAAGCAGGTATCTAACAATGGCAATGTGTACACTCTAATACCCCAAGAGATCTACTTTTCTTTAAACAGGAAAGTCTTCAATATGGCCTTAAAGGCTGGCTCTAGTTCAGGGTTCTCCAAAGTCGATCCTGGAGGGTCGGATCCATGCAAGAGTTTTAGCATATCCCAATTTAGATAACTGTAGTTATCATAAAAATCTGGCCCTGCTCTAGTTCAATATTTCAAAGCTAGTCTGACCAAGAGTTCCATTAATTAGCTTCCTGGAAAGCAAATTACCTTCCTCCTGCTTTGCTCTTGTGTATCCTTGGAATACAAACTGGATTTTGAATTCCCGAGCATAAAGTCCTCTGAGGTATATATCTATTAACTTTTTCCTGACTATACACGGTGCCCGTTTTGTGTACGTCTCTATGAGTGAGCATTAAAGATTTGAATTTTATTCTTTGTTTAACTAGTAGCCAATGAAGTTGATTTAAACCTTTTCAAACAGACTGCCTTTTAGGAATGTTCAAGACCAGTCTTGCTGCCATGTTTTGCACTCTTTGTAGCCTGTTTAACAGTCTCTTTGGTATGCCCAAATACAGAACATTTGCATAATCTAACCTAGAGGTGATTACAGCATGTACAATATCCTTCCTTGTGGCAAATGACAAACATGTTAAAGTATTTCTCATGGCCTTTAAAAGAGTGAAGCAGACTGCAACAGTTTCTTGCACCTGAGGTTGGAATGATAATTCTGTATCCAATTTCACCTCCAGATTTCAGGCCACTGATGTTGGCGTTGGAGATCCCCCAGGCTCTAATGGGCAAATTCTTTGTATTTACAATGGAGATACATTTTCAAAGACTAACACTTCTGATTTATCTGAAATTAGCTAAAGACAACTGCTATACATCCAGCCTACTACTGCCAACAGACATCCCTGGAAGTTTGCAATAGGTATATCATCTAGTTGTTGAAATGCAAGCATCCACTGGGTGGCAGGTGTGTGGACAAAATATCGAAAACACAAATATCGTGGGACAGAATATCGTGTCAAAAATATCGAGGACAAGAATATCGTGAAGGTCATTTCTTATGGGTAAGTAAAGTTTTATATAACTCTACATATATGTACTTTGACGATATATATATCTTCAAGGTACGTAGATCTGGAGTTAAGAATAGTAAATTGATACCTATCTATTTGCACTTACCTACTCGATATTCTTGTCCTCAATATTTTTGACACGATATTCTGTCCACACGATATTTGTGTGTTCGATATTCTGTCAGTGAACCACAGGATGGGGCTGAGCGCTGACTCCTGAGAAACAGTGCATCTTATTTCTCTGAAACTTGAACTATAACGTGGTAAAACTACTGCTTGTCTCTTGTTCAGAAAAGAACTGATCCATTGTACTGGTTTGTCCAAAATGCCAGCATTCTTTAATCTCTGCATGAAGGTGTCATGAGAAACCGTATTGAATGATATAGATATGTCAAGGAGAATTACCACCGATTTTTTCCTTCTGCATCTAAACAATGTACTAACATAGATGGGGTTTTTTTGGTGATAAGTTTGGACCACATACATTTAAATAATTAAAAAATACTTTTTTCCATTTTGACCAGGGAAGAAATGAGTCACCAGTTGAAGCTAAAAAGAAGGATGGTGTTATATTTAGCATGGTACGAATAAATTATGGAGAGAAAGAGAATGATGTGTATATAAAAAAATATTGAATAAAGTGTAAAATATATCACAAAGAACACCGATACTCGATTTAGCACCGGAGGTCCACCCGTGAAATGAAAAGTTAATGAGATAATTTTGTTGGAGTATATAAGTGAAGGAAATCTTTCATAAAAACCTTCCTTTCATTAATGCATAGCCGTCCTATTTCTATTGCTATCCTTCTTAGATAGGCAAAGGCAATGGGAGAAACTGCCTGAAGTACTTCTTTTAGAAGAGGCAGGCCCAGAATGGTTGGAGATGAGACAGAGGATGCCCGAAGGTGTCAGAGAGATAAATGGAGGCCAGGGAAAGACAGGAGAGAGATTCAGTGGCGGCAACCTCAGAACGGGGGTGGTGATGCGGGGTGAGAATAAAAAAGAAAATAAACTTAGCTGTAAACGCCACCGTCCTCTTCTCTCGGCACTGGCAGCACAGAACGGAAGCACCCAGGCTCCGAGACTCTCAGCCAATCACGACCCTGCTGTCACCATGACAGTAGTGTTGTGATTGGTCGAGCGCCATGGTTCAGCGTTCAGACGGGGAGTGGGAGTCTGGGCATGTTCTCTACCAAGGCCGTGCATTACAGCCCAGTGGAGAACATGCTAAGTGCATGACGGTTTGGCCAGCCCTCTTGGGTGAAGGAGATCTTCTACGACAGACCAGGAGAATGTTTTAATCTGGTTGCTGTGCAGGACGTGATCTTAGTACATAGTGGATTAAGTGTATTCCATGTGTAATGCGTACTTTGGAAGACTCCAGAGATGTATTGAAGTTTTAGGGCCCATAAGATGCAATAAGCTATTTATTGTAGGGCTAGTCTGCTCTGCTGATCAAGGTTCTGAAATGTCATTGAAATTACAAGAATGGGGTGCTTATGGATGACTGAAGAGATGAAAGGGGAAAGAGCTTCAGTAACGGTTGCACTGTTAGGAGGGGCCCATAAAGGAGCAAAAATGCAAAAGTCACATTAGGTGTCCTTTAGTAATGAGCATGCCTTTTTGCAATTGTCTTTGAGG
The DNA here is from genome assembly GCA_963921515.1 of Calotriton arnoldi. Lineage (NCBI taxonomy): Eukaryota > Metazoa > Chordata > Amphibia > Caudata > Salamandridae > Calotriton > Calotriton arnoldi. Next base: position 1,358,176 of record CAWUFW010002540.1, on the reverse strand, counting down.
ATCCTGGTGTGTGTAATATAGGTTTGGTGTGGATTAGCCGATGATGTGTGGTAATGCGCGTGTGGCTTAGATCTGACAAGAAGCGTTAGAGCAGTGTAATGTGGGATGTAGAAGACAGGCAGGTCTAAAGGAGTATAGGGAAGCGGAGAGAGGAGAGTTCAAGAGAAGTAGAAGGAATAGGATTGGGCTATGTAGGGTGATTTGCAGAGGGGGATTGAATTTAGTTTTGAGAAGGTCTTTTAATTCACTGGACACACTCAGGGGGTCCTCCTATATCGCAGTGGTTTAGGGATGCTAGAGAATAGTTGGTAGCCAAGGAGATAAGACTTGCATTGGTCTGGACGGATGACAAGGCCCAAGAAAATATTCAAACTTGGCGCATGATGAAAGACACATTATTGAAACTGGACTCCGCCCCGGAGGCACAGACTCCCTGAAGTGTGGGGTCCCCTGGGTCTGACCAGCCTAACTGAATTGCTAGCGAGAAGGGGGTCGAATTGGACACACAAGTGGGAAGTGTTTTATGGATATGAAGAGCAATGTGATGGACTAAATGGTGTTAATGGATGGTGGGAATGTCTATAAGAGCTGCATTTGTTGTATTTGCTGTTAAACAAAGCGAATAAATATATCTAAAAAAAAAAAGAAAACATCACGGTGGATTGAGACGAAGGTGAATGTGATGGAGGAAGCCTTCAAGGACTTCAACTCCCAAGTATGAGCAGAACCTGATATTGGAGTCCTACAGGAAATGTAATGACTGTTGAACAAGAAGGGAAGACATGCAGAGATGCAAATGACAGTGACTTCAAATCCAAAGCCCAGCAGTTCCTTCACGAGGTAGTTTTTGATGGGAGGTTGAATCTCCAATGTTTGTGGCACACACCTTCATGTCATAGGGTCAAGGAGGACACATTCTGTAAGATTATATTTAATATGAATGCTGCAATTGGTGATACATTCATAAAGGGTAAATTATTGGAGGTTTTGTGCTTCTGTTCTCCTCGCCTTTTTTTCTCACTCAAAGTTGTTCTGGTGAGTAAAATGTAACACTTTTATTGTCTAACCCCTTATCCCTGAATTAGATTATTGGGTGGTTTGGTGAGACAAGTAAGGTCAGAGATATGACCAAAGTTCCCAAGTTCTCTGTATTTTACAACCTGTTACTGTTGATGCATATTTTCATAATAAAATATGTAAACCTAAAAAAAGAAAGTCTTTTAGAAGAAGACTATGTGAAAAGGGAGGTGTGTGAGAGGGTATTGAGTCCGGGGACAGCTTGATGCATAAGGACTGATGATCTATAATTACTGATTGAAGTGAGAGAGAGAAAATAGAGTACAGCATGGTAGGTAGGAATGTTCAATTATGAGAGTAGTATGTAAGATGAAGCTGAATGTGAAAGGAGGGCTGTAGAGAGCAACACTAGGTAGTGCACCGCTTCCCTTTGGAGAGAGAGTGGGTGGGGAGTAGGAAAGGACATATTGTTGCCAAAGACTGGATTGCAAGAGGGAGGTGTAGGAAAGTTAAGTGATAACAAGAGGGGAGAGAGGCATCAGTCTTAACATGACCTGTTGTTGAGCTCCCACAAAGTTAAATAATCGTGGGGCCGATTCACAGAACTAATCTGAGACAAAATCCTAAACTTACTACTTCTGATATTCACAGAAGGCACTTACGATTTTTGGTATTCACAGAAATCACTTACGACTCCTAACTTTACGTCCGCAGTCGGTCCGGAATCTCTGCACCCGGATCGACTCTCATGCCCGGATCGCACTCTCGCATCCGGAGAGTACTCTCCGGCCAGGGCCGTACTAACCGGCTCGAGCCGTAATCTCGGCTCGGCCGGATAAAGTGTAATCAATGGGCTGGAATGCAATTTTACAAAAGGAACATTAGGAATGTGTGATAAATGGTAGAGAAGTCATGAAAATAGTCTGGGCAGGGAAAGGTATGGCCAGACACTACTATCATAACCCAGAAAGTTTGCTCCTTTGTATCATGGTACAATTTGCTTCCCCTCAGTGTTGACTGTAGTGTCAACACCACAGTCAACACTAAGGGCGCTCCCCTTAGTAGTTGACTGTAGTGTTGACACCGCAGTCAACACTGAGAGGAGCGCAAATTGTGCACTGCATGTACCATGATAGAAAGGAGCAAACTTTTCTGGGTTATGATGTAGTGTCTGGCCATACCATTTTCCCTGCCCAGACTATTTTTCATGACCTCCTCTACCATTTATCACACATTCCTAATGTTCCTTTGTAAAAATTGCATTCCAGCCATTGATTACACTTTATCCGGCTCGAGCCGAGATTACGGCTCGAGCCGAAGAGTACGGCTCTAGCCGGAGAGTACTCTCCGGGTGCGGAGAGTACGGTCCGGGTGCGGCGATTCCGGCCCGACTGCGGACGTAAAGTTAGGAGTCGTAAGTGATTTCTGTGAATACCTAAAATCGTAAGTGCCTTCTGTGAATACCAGAAGTAGTAAGTTTAGGACTTTGTCTCAGATTAGTTCTGTGAATCGGCCCCCTTGTGCCTAGCAAATAAAAGCAGGATTATGTGAGGAATCTTTGACTTACACTTGGTGGCCTGTCATCAGCAACATGCTTCCCTTAGAGAAAGTGTATGCTTACCATTTAGCAGCACCAAAAGAACACTAAAGTTAGGAAATTACATTTTCTCAAACTACTTGGAAAAAATATATAATTTTATGATTAACACAATACCAAAATGGCAACAATTGATTAGTGGGATCAAGAGATGTTCATCTTAAAACAAATGTATAAAGCATCCATAGACATAAATGGAGAGTTAAATTGTTAATACCATCTTATGGGCCATGATTGGCATTGTGCTCTGTACCACATTAGGCTATATGGGATAGAAAAAAGGACAGGTAAAGCCTTGATGTTTGCCCTGGTTTCATTTTCAGGCTTAAGGCCTCATATATCTTTTAGCAGGCTGCCTGCCAGTCCGTTGGATCAGTGAAGCTATCGTCACCTCCAGGTGTTCAGGTGGAGGCCCTCCCTCTAAATCTAGAGATCCTCGCCTGCCTGGAAGGGATCTCTGTGATAAAAGTACCTCCACTGGTGTGGCAGAGGCACTTTTGTGCTGCCATGCTTCATCACCATTTTCTTTTGCTTTTAAGCAACAACACCACAAAAGTATAATTTTGTTACTGAAAAGCAAAAGAAAAATGTCCTTGACACACAGGCACACTTTTCTCCGCATGTCAGGAATATTCAATTTCTTCATGGAAATGCCATGTGGAGGTCCTAGGAAGGAAAGGTCAGTAGCAGTAGCCCCAACCTAAGCAGTGTTAGGCTGCCACATCTATGACATAGTGGTCGTTTGATGAATGGGTCACCAAGTCAATGATTTCTGACAGTGAAGCCAGCTGAGGTTCTGCCATCAGATATATGGCTGTTCCCCCTTCTCTAAGATGGTTGAACCATAGGTTTAGTGGCATGTCTGACTGTGATCCAGCAATGCTAAACTCTAAATAAGTCTAACCTGCTTTTAACGCGTAAAAAAAACCCATCAGTGAGGCAAGACAGATTACTATGGCCAAGATGTTCTCCTCGGGTTCAGGTAGGTTGGTTTCATGGCCCTGGTGAAACCTCGACGTTTGGCACCGAAAGCATCAAGTAGGATTCACTTGAAAGCTCTAGCGGCCAGGGACACATTGTTGCAGGTAACATTTTGGCATCTTTTCCCACACACGTGGCAGTTGGGTCAATCACCTATGTGGGCTCCAGAGGGCACTTAACAACATGGCAAGAAAATCCCTAGGGGTCGTACACCTTATGAACTCCTGTTTGGTGTGAGAATGTGGGTACCAGGCCTCGATAGTGTCAGCACAATGGCGGCTGAAACTCTATTTGTCATCAGTGAACGTTTGGCTGTTTTCCAGGAACTCAATAAATTCGGGGCTTTACGAAGCAATGTCCAAGTAAAACGCACTGCCGTTGGGGAAGTGAAGGTAGTTCAGGCAAGACCTGCCTGGGTCCCAAAAATTGGGGACCTGGTCAGAGAGAAAATAGTGTACATAAAAGAATTTGGGCCATCTTACCTGTACCCGTCATGGCTGTTGAGGGTACCAGAACTTTACTTCATCTGCCCCTTGCCAGTCGCCGAGACAAAAGGTTTGTCTCAATTGATCTGATCAAACCACACTATGGGCCCGATTCTGATGCGGGTTGGAAAAGCTTCCCGACCGAGGTCCTGATTCTGATGCGGTTAGGAAGGCCTCCTAACGGCATTTGCTCCTTCCAAATCGGATCGGGAACGTGTCTTCCCAACCGAGGGCCCAATTCTGATGCGGTTAGGAACAAATGTTCCCATTGAAGTCAATGGGAGTTCAACCAAATCGTATCTGGAAGCATCCGGATGCATCCTACTCCGCCGGTCGGACTTTCCCGATCCGAGAGGGTCGGACACCATTTCCCAACCGATTCGGTCGGGAAGCTTTTCCAACCCGCATCAGAATCGGCCCCTATGTGTTTGATTCTCAACAGTAGGCCACATGGGCTCCTGGGTAGCTGCCGCACTCCTCTTGCTACGGTACAGGGTTCAGATGGAAGCTTTAATAACAACTGAAGACTCCACTCTCCAAAGAGAAGCTGTAAACAACTGAAATGATACTTCTCCCTGTTGAAACAACTACAACTGTACAATCAACAAGTAGAGAAATTTCAATTCGAATAATTGACGACGTCTATGTAAACATGCCACAGATCGAATCATCAACCAGTTATACAAAACCTGCTGAGCTGCCAAGAATAGACCGGACGCCCTATGGCTACTTCATGCATTATGACGATTTCTCATTGGATCCTAGTGAACCTGAACTGCCAACACCGCCTCTCACCTTTGACGCTATGAATGTATGCTCTCTACTTTGTTTTTCCCCGGATACATCTCTGGATTACAATTGGATTACTTTTCCTGGTACTTTGGATTGATTTAGTGACTGTCTTTTTCCTACTTCTGAATAGACACTTTCTCCCAGAATGCTCAGCAGAACAACTCATGAACTTGGTTCTTAAAGCACATGCATCATTGCACCGTGAACTGAGGGACCTGTCCCTGGTGAACATTACAGCAGTTCCAGTTCCTGAAGGAATTGTTTGGGACAGGGTATCATTTGATGTGTACGGTCCTACTGAATTATTGCAAATTCCTTATTTGTTTAAGATTTCCTTAAATGATGTCATCACCTCTAGTACTTTCTCTGATGATTGGGATATTGAAACTGTGCATAATTTGCTTGCAGATCTAGAGCAATCAGCGTTTGTATGATGGTACATCTAACTATGGAGACATGTTCTGCTACCAATATTATGGTCACCATTTTTTGCACAAAGCTAGTATCCCGCGCACTGTTTATAATTACACATAATGGCAACACTGCCCAACACCGCCAAAAGTTAGTTCAAAGACATTTGCACAAAAGTTTGCTTATTTTTCAGGTTTTGAAATATTAGACCCAGCCTAGTATTTTTATGGGCTTGCATCTCGATCTGCAAAGAAAAATATGCTTACAGACACCAAGCTGATATACTCTGCTTCCCAACTGTCTATACAGGGTTTCGACTTTTGGAAAGACACTATATACACAAAATCTGTCTGGGGGACAAAAGATTGGCAGATTCAGGGAATGGAGGCCTTATTTAGAGCATGCCTCATACCACATCAAATGATTTTCCTGAACAAAAAAGTGCAACAAACTTCATGTCTTGGTATAGCAAAAATTAAGGATTTGAACACAGGTGTATTCCCGCATTCTCACACAGAATTGGCAGCATTTTACACACTTCAGTGAGGATACACTAGATACCATGATACGTAATGTTTCTTTCAATTCATAAGACCCACTTGGAAGAGATGGTTGGTTTGGCCGACAGACACAAATAGGTGTCATTCTAGATTCCTGAGTGACACCGAAGGGTTTAGGATCATTAGACCTGATCAGCGATATGTACAAACAGAACATTCAGGGTTGGTGACGTCATATAGTGTTGGAAGTTATGCCCAGATTGGCTAAAAACCTCAACACTTTCCCATGTGAAGAATCACTTGTGCCTTCTTTCTGATGACATAGATCTCAGGGATTTTTTATCAGGTCCCCGAAACACATGTTAAAAGCACTTTCTGTACGGTATATGCAATGAGCTGTGGAAGATTTCTCAACAGGAAGCATGCTGAGAGATTGCGCGAAATTGACAGAGTTAACTTAGAAAAGGCTTTGGCTGTGGTTGACAATGGTATGACCACATTATCATTCAGAATTCATTCACTGGGCAACATAGCGTCTTCCAAAATTGACATAATACAGCAAGACATGTCTATTTTACAACATGGACAGTCACAATTACGGTCAATTGTAATACTGAGCTGGACGTTACAAACATTACGTTCTGGCCAGTGTCATGGCGTTACATCGACAGTACAAATCTGTTTTCGGCATACGATCTAACAGAAAGATAGATAATAATGGCACGCAGATATGCGAAATACACCATGTTGCACATTGAAACATTAGACCAATCACCTTTCACCATGGCTGAGACACCATCCACTGACTGGACAATCCATGGTTACATCACCCTACCGGTCACGATGTTCCAATTCCAATACTCTCTCCAATACCAACAGGTAGGCAGGTCTGAAGCGCTAAGGGAAGGTCATGTGAATGAGTATTGGAAATTGCTATTCAGGTTTGGATGCAGGAATGGGTACACAGAGGTTTTCCTTAGTGGTTCCAATTGTGAGGATGCTTTAAGCAGTTCCTTAGTCTGCAAGGACATTTCTCTCCACAGGGCATGCAATGCTTTGGTAGTAAACTTGTGTTGTTATCTGAAAGGTTCTCCAGCTGCTGTGATTCATCCTGTGTTCAGGCTGCTCTCGAATGGGAGCTATGTGATGCTGAATGATCAAGGTTGCTGCGGAATGGAACCGGGCATCGCTTATCTAGTGACAGTTAATTCCATAGTGACTTGTTGTACACAAATACTGTATCCATCTGCCCGCACAGTTTGGGGGCAGCGCTAGGGCCTTCGATAAATGTTTCCAACGTACAGTTTGTTTTGTCTGAACAAACTGAAAGCCATGCTTTTTCAAAAAGATGTGGCCTTAACTTCGGCCAAAGAGACGTTTGATCTACAGGTGGCAAGGTTCTCATCTGAGATACAGACACTACTCCACACTAACTTCCTGCTGCATTTTTGGGAGCTGGTCCACCGCATCTTTAACATGTCTGATACAAAGGGAATAGTGCACTTTTTAAAATGTATTCGATCTGTTCTGGTTTCAGACGATTTTTAGAGCTATACCATCTTTCATTCACTCAGTGTTGGGAAGCGTTTTTGGAGGGCTCCTGCTTGACCTGCTACTTGTGGCGGGAATTCTGATTATAATTTTTCTGCTCCGCAATAGTAGTTTTTAATGTTTTTAAATGTTCTGCTGCCTTTATAGATAGCTTTTATGTATCGTCCCTTAGTATGAGGAGTGGGTTTTATAATCCTGAGTTAGGCCCTTGTAGCGAAGCAGCTTATTTCTTACATTGTCCTATTTTTCAGCAGTTAACGTTTTGCACATATTTGTGTGCGCGACAATGTTGGATTAGTTTCCCTGAAACTAAACTTGTTTACACATCTAGCTTCGTACAACATTATCACAATGCCCTGAACATCATATACAAGGTCTCTTTTCGCACTATGTAAAAATGTCATATCTATCTTCATTCACGGGGCGACAGAGCTATCTACATATCCATAACATTCATGATTTATACGCACATCGCAAGGTTGCTTTCTATTATTAAAGATGAGCATCCCGATAGATTAGCAGAGGAGGCGCTCCAGCTGACAACAGAGATCCTTGCATGCTGAGAACTCACCAAGCAGCGGTCTGACATCTCGTGAAGGGTGTTCAGTTTGTGACCAAGATGGGGTCCTTCATTCTCTCCCACCAGGTAATGGGGTTGGATCGTCCCTTGGGGGGATTCTTGGCTCTACACCTGCACGCACTCTAGGTACACTTAGAGTAGGGTTTGCCTAGTAGGAGTACTTTTTGATTACTGCCTTGTTTTATATGCCAGCATATATACATTGTTTTAGCACCATGTAAAACTATATCTCCTATTCACGCTTTTTGCGCTTGCAAAAACTTTTATCTGCTTCTGTCTATTAATCATTGAAGCACATGTATTCTAAACAAGAATAATTTTGGTTCAATAAATATATTAAAAACATCCCACTCTGTATTCTCTGTATACTTCTCTGAGAAAAAGTGAGCGCGAGTGACTGAGCGAAAGGTTCTGTACTGTTTCCACGATCCCTGAGGGGTCAGAGTTGTCATGTTCAGTGGTTGCCAGAAACCATTCGCTCCCTGGTAGGCTTGGGGGCTTATGGTGACACTGTGAGCTAGAAGGTCTATAGGCCAACATATCCGGCGGGGGTGTCTGAAATCAGTCTTGGCACCAAGCCCCTAGTTTATGTTGTCCAAACAATGCGCAGATCCTACTGATTAGTAGGAACTACACAACAGTATTGTGGTGTGTAGAGGGAGGCGCCGCCTACACATCAATAGGGGTCTGCATTAATGAATTTTCAGTTTTCTGAGTTGATATTAACTTTGGTTATTGTGCTCATTCTGAGTGCATGGGTATAGTACATTAACTTAGAGGGAGATTTATGCTGAACAGAGATTTACCTAGAGAGAACTTATGAGGTTTTATGGAGTTTTCAATCTTGTTTTCTGACTCTGTTTTCCTTCAATTTATTCAAAATTCAACCATTTGCTATGGAAAATAAATTTTATTAATGAACACTGTTAATTGTTAAGGTTTATTGTGGTCCTGTAGCTGTTTCTCTGTTCATGGATAAACCACACTGGAATTGGCTGATCAGCTAGGGCTGCTGTGCTGAGATTGGTGCAACGTCATCACTAGCAGTGTTCTGATTGGCTGTCTGTCAGTGTAGCCGTGCTGGGACAGGGTGACCTTTGACAGAACTGTGCTGTTATTGGTTGTTGTTCGCTAAGTTCATTTCCAGTGTTCTTTTGATTTTTCAAGTTTTTTTTAAGTGTAAGAAAGTGCAAATATGGGTGGAATAGTGAAAAAACTTATACCTAAGAGAGAGGATGAGCCTAAGTATGGTCAGAAAATCCGAAAGACGGTAGGCCATCATTTGAAATGGTAGAAGAGATTGGATACTATACATGTGTCTGGATTCCTGAAAGGAATACGTATACAGCACACAATGAGAAATTACAATTTCCTATGGAGGGCACCTTTAATTTCAAGAAATTAGATGTCTTAAGACAGACAATGTACGATAGGAAACCAGTGCCTAGAGCTGCACAGTTTGAAGTCCTCAATAAATGGGATCACATGGTACCAGAGGAAGAAAGAGAAAAGAAGGATAGGTCAATTAAAAAGTCCTTCAGGGTCAGGTTAGAAGCTAAAATAGATAGAGAAGAAAAAGCAGGGAGAGTAGCTAAACGTTTCCTGCTAAAGTAACAGAGGCAGAGCCAAAAACAGACAAGACAAAAGAGAAGGAAGGAGATGAAGAGTCTAAAGATGATGACGATAAGTTCTTTAATGAACTATTGATTTTGAGCCCTCCTCTGTAAACAGACAAAGCAGTAGAACTGACTCAAAATATTGTTGGAGTTGGAGATAGGAGAGATACAGTGGCAGTAGCTGCTTCTACTGGAGTTGTGACAAGTGTCTCAAGCTCACCAGCAGAAGTCCCAGCTACCATGGCAATGCCGAGTACAAGTGGGACAGAGAAAGTTACTTCTACAGTGGTGGTAGAGTCACCTCCCAAAGAGATTTGTATTGGGATTCTTAAAAATGATTTTGAAGGGAAGCTTCAGGGTAATAGAAATTAAGGCAGATTACTGACCTATAATGCTGATGAGATGAGATACTTGATCAACAAAGCTACCACATGTGCTAATAAAGAGCATGATAAACTGGAAGGATTGGCTGATCAATTAGATGTTGACATAAGCAAAATGAAGAATGTCAAACAAAATTACAAAATGGATTTGAAACATGATGAAATTATAGAGATGGTTCTCATTACACTGAGGGCCCTTATTATATATTTGATTGAGAAAACACAAGACTGGAGAGATTTGAAAAAATATCAAGAAAAATAGAAAAAGGAAACGGTAAACAGGAAAACAATGAAAAACAGCGAAGTGAAGTAATGAGTGATTTGGAGGTGGGGACAAGCACAGTGGCGGAGTTCCCTTTGAGAGAAACTCATGGAGGGACTTTTGTACATGTTTGCTTTTCCAAAGACTTTTCCAAAGTTGAGAGAAGACCCAGAAAAATGGGATGATGAAATTTATAAATTGACACACCTTTCTCCAATGCTGGAGGCAAATGTGAATTCATTACTTGATACTGTTGTCCCAGGAGATTTATGGCTGGATTACAAGGTGTCAGCAGAGTGGCCAACACAAAAACTGCCTAGACAGAGTTCTAATAATGCGCTATAACCAGTTTCAGCTAAAAAATATAAAGCAGTTGTTGAGCATTTGAAGAAACAAATTCTGGAAAGGGATATGAATTGGAAAAAGATTTTAAGGACAGCGCAGGAACTGAAGTAATCAGTGCACTCTTATTATCAAGGGTTAAAGCAATTGTTTAAAAAGCATAGCAGAGTCAAAAACACAGAGAAAAATGCAGTTGGAGGTTTTGTTTCTGCTTTTGTGAATGGATTAAAATTCAGAAATTTGTAACCATTTCCAGCAAAGTGAATTGTGTTGGTTAACCAAAGCTAATGATGAGATTTTGAAATTGGCCAAGAATGGTAGTGATTATCTTGAGAAGAAGCAGAAAAATTAAAAGAAAAATTCATGATTGTTCAAAATTAGCAATTTGAGAGAGGATGAATGGGTTCAAATTCGAATTTTGCGAGAAATGAAATAAATGGAATGAAACAGATGGTACAAAGATATTGTGTGAATGGAATGATTGGAAATGTTGAAAAAGACAACAGCTTGTCATTTTTGAAAGCGGATTGGACATTGGAAAAGGGAATGTAGACAGAATCCTGAGAGAATTCAAGATAATATGCAGCAAAATCAGCAGGTTTAGAGAAATAATGTTATGTATGTAGAATATACAGAACCAGAAGACGTTTTGAATGCCAGTCCCACCATCTTAAGTACTACAACAAAACATGAAAAATAAAATGCCATATAATGTGAGTTACCAACAGAATGTCATGATCATTACAGATTGGATAGCGGGCACCAGTCTGTAATGACAGTGCCTTAGTGGGGAGGAGGAGTGCATACTTGGAGTAGTTCTAGAGTGATCCATATATTGACAGAGAAGTCAATGGTCATCCCTTTTCATTTCTGATTGATCCAGGGGCAACCTGTTCTGCAGTTTTTTCTGTGGAAGTACCAATTCTACCCCTCTTGGGAAGAGTAGGGGTGGGCGGAACTCATGGAGTTTTACTCCACAGAATTCTGCTGAGTTACATAAAAACTCTGTGAGATTTTGCAAAGTTCTGCCCACCACGAGCCCCGGGCCCGCTCAATGTGTGAGACCAGGATGGAGCAACAGCCCTTCCATTGTCATCCCTGCATAATTCATGGCAGCTCTGGAGGTCTTTCAGTATCGTGCTTTGATGAGTCGAGTCCCTCACATTAAGAATCTGCTCAGATCGTCCATTATCTGTCTTGCTGACTCTCCGAGTGCAGCCCCTCTCCCCTGGCAGTAGGATCCTGACCTTGAGTCGCTCACAGCACACTTGTAATCTGCCCTCCCGACTGCACCCGGCCCCGGGCGTCGCTTTATGCCTCCAGCTCAGCTCCCCAGACTCCCTTCCAGCACCCCCAGCCCACACCCAGCACTGCATCCACCCGGAGACAGTCCTTACCTGCTCATGAAACTTTTCTAAGCTTTCTTTCTTGGAAGAAAGTCTCCTGTGTCCCGGTGGACAGGCATCACGCTGAGCCTCGCCAGCTCTTGCACCGACATTTAGCACAAGTAATCAGCAATAGAAATGACTCTCATCTGCACCATAAAGGTCAGGGGTAAACATACTCAAATTTGCGGTGGGGCGGGGGTGCTGTAGCGAGACACGAGCTCCCAAGAAATAACTTTTTATATGTCAACTATGAGCAACTTTGAAAAGATTTATGCCCCGGAGTTGGGTTGTTTGGAAACCACGATGTTGTCTAACAAAGTGAGTTGCACAAGCACCGGCACGTGAGAACAGCGTCTGTGGCCATTGGCATTGAAGAAGGACAAGTATGACGCTACTCAAATGCGAGAAAGCATCATACTCATTCTTCAATGTCTTTGGCCACAGTGGCTGTCTCATGTGCCGGCGCTTGTGCAACTCACTTTGTTAGACAACATCAAAACTCACTGCTTCTGCTAGTTGTAATCACCAATTAAATAAGTGCCCCAATTCCAAAATGAGAATGCACATTACACCTATATTACATGGCACATATACCTAGTGTGCACCAACACCTGCGATACCTTTGGGTCCCATGATATTAAAAATAGACCACTCAGTGAGGCAGGTAATGTCGTGTGGTTTGTGGACTCATGGTCTGCATTGCTCAGTTAGCTTAGGCCTCGCTACCATGAGGCCTTTTTGCGCACGTTCCTTTATGCCATTGTTTTTCAAGCCTCTGCTTCTGCCCGGCTATTTTAGCACTGTCTGCGTTTCTATCTTTCACCTTTTCTCCTGTTCCCTTTTGGGCTACGTCTGCACACCATGTACAAGGTCGAAAAACAACGTCCCTTGTTCCTGCTGATTTGCCCAGTCCCTCGCACTTAGACATAACACTCTATTTACAGCTGCCTTGGAGAAATTCATGTGCTTTTAATATTGTGTTTTTCACTGTTAGACACACTTGGAGAACAACCTTTCCAGAGAGAAGAGCTGTTTGTATCTGATGATGTAAACTTTGCATCTAGATATTGAGGTATGGGGGTTCGCTAGTCAAAGCCCAGAGGTCTTCTATTTTTATAATAAACCAGCAACTAGCACGGAGAGGGTGGTATTGTCTTTTAGCCATATATCCACTGTTTTATTAAATGCTTTCCCCGTTTGTTTTCTATGGAGTTGTAACTATGCTGCTTATATTATCCTTATGCATTATTCTGATAGTACTGACACGTGTACTGTATCTTAGAGCACGGTAGTTGAAATAAACATTTTAAACTATACAGTGTCTCGTCTTACGCATGTTGTGGACAGGTATGAGTGAGTTATGAAAGGGTTTTCTTGCTCCTGCGAGTCCTGAGAGAGAGATACCGTGTTCTGGGTTGTCTAATCATTGGTAGTATTTGTGCCAATGAGACGCTACAGCTAGTTGGGTTGGGGTTTTAGGTGCTAAGGTTTATGGTTGGCTCACCACTATATTCCGAGGTCCTATTATCCTGTGCATAGCTCTGTGTATGTGCAGAATCCCTACGACATGGTGCCCAACGTGGGGCTGCTTATCTGCGAGACGCTTGAGTAATATTTGTGCTTGTCCACAACTCCTTCACAGGCGCTTCCGGAAGCGTGTGTGTCGGTGATACCTCCTATATTGACGTTTTTATAGGTTCTTTCGAGCTCGAAGTTGTTAAAAGGTTTCTTACACAATACCCTCTATTGTGCTGCCACAAATTAGGTTGTCGTGAACTTTTAGCCTAAAATGGCTGTTCAAATTGCGGCACATAGCCGCGCGGCGCTCCGAGCTCACTTAACAGTGTATGGAGTGCCTGACGCGGGTGTCGATTTAATCTTTGTGGTACAAGCAGATCCAGCTTACCACTTTGAGGTGTTTTACTCATGGGTCACCTTTCCAGCGGTGGATGGGACTGATAATTTGTTCCATGAATATGAAGCCACCGATGTTCCTATTCACTATAGACCGTATATGAATCTTGAAGTACCGCTCACGGCTTGGCAACACCGTGTTTGGTTTGATGGCGCCCTCCCCCAACCGGTTACCGCGGTTCGTTTAGGCCCCTTATCAATTGATGGGGCCACTTGGCCAGTCTTGGCCGGGTATACACCACATCCGCGTTATATGACGGTGGCAGTCGCTGAACTGCGTCATACGCATTCATCTTTGATACGAGTACATAGAGCTTTAGTACAATATGTTACAGGCAACATCCAGGGAGCCCCGTCTGGAGTTGCAGCCCATCCAGCTGGTGCAGGCGGTGTAACCATAAGTCCTGTCATGGTGAATTCGGTGATGGGCAAGCGCCCACAAAATAAGGATGATTTTCCTTATTGGCTTGCAGAAAAATTTGACCAGCTGGAAGCAGTTTTTCCAAATACATCTCCCGTGGAAAAACATAGGATTTTGACGATTAGTTTGCCAAACGACTTAGTACCCAAGTTGGCAGAATGCAACAACTGGGGTAGGGTATTCGCCGCAGTATATGCGAAGTGTTTCGGCACTCCTTCCATGACAGTTCTCCCCTCTGTGATTAAACGAGTACAGGATGAACATGGCCCTGAAGCGGCTGTGGAATTAGGGATGAGACTGGTGGGAGTGTTCGACGTAGTAGCTGAGTTGATCCTTGCGAATGTCAAGGGCGATGCAGTGAACTTTCAAGTAGCTAATGCTTTGGCTTTAGTCCCAGAATTGGACAAGCCTCGCGAATTACCGAAAATTATTGCTCAGGCTTACAAAACCATTGGTCGCAATAGCCTGGGAGTTAAGCCTTTTGCTAAATCGCAAACACAATCGCAACAACAACCAAAAACTCAGTCTGAGAAAGATGAGAAACCAGTTTTTACTAAAAAGAGCTGGAGGTTGAAAAAACAGGGTAAGCAACAGAAGAAGCCGGGGTCGCGAGGCGCATCCCCTGTTTCAGTCTCTTCTGAACGCACTTATGATTTGCGTGATAGGGCGAGAATTAAATCTCCGGAGAGATTTCAAGTCCCTGATTCGCGTTCTCCTCGTTCTTCACAGGCACCAACAACTTCGCAAGCTGGTGGAGGAGATCGCCAGGATAGAGAAAGGGGTCGAGAGGATCCACAGGGACGAGACCAACCTCGACAACAAGTCAGAGGGAAGCCAGACGACTTTCAACGTTCTCGCCCACAATTTCAGAAGAAAAAAGTTGCCGCTGTAACAGCGAGATATGCCACAGACGGTGAGAACGAGACTCCTGAATTGGACATGGGCAGTGACCCTCCTAGACAGCGTCGCGGAAGTTACCATAGTGCGGGAGGCGCTACGTCCTCATGTGGAGGTGACAGCAACTGAAAGATTCATTACTGTCGAGACAGCTGACACCAGAGTGGCTCCCCCTGACAGACTATATAATATTGTAATTCAAATCGAAGGTGATATACAGCGTGTTATAAAAGGGATTTTTTGGGAAAATCTGACCTCTTCGTATGACATTTTGTTAGCGGAGGCGGATTGGCCGCCCCCATTCGTACTTGCTGCGCGTAAAGGGGAGGAGGTAATCCTTCCGAGCTTTTCTTGACACGTCCCAAAAGACAAAGCAGAGGCTCTTGCAGCTGAATGGGCTGTGTCCCTGGCTCCAGCGTTATACCGCAACCATGTGGGCTGGGATGAAGAATCACCACCCCATGAAATACCTCTGCGGTCCCTACCACAGCCACAACCCCAATATCCCATCAAACGGGAAGCTAAAGGTCCCGTTTCCGAAATTCTGACCCAGTTGGAATATCAGGGAGTGATTGAAACATGCGTGTCACCGATGAATAATCCCTTTTCGCGGTTTCTAAACCCGATGGATCGTACCGCTTAGTTTTGGATTACCGGCATTTGAACTCTCATTGTCGGACCTTTGCGGTGCAAAACACACATAGTTCTGCGCTAGTAGACAGTCTTGTTCGTAAAAAATATAAAACTACACTTGACCTATCCAATGGATTCTACACGCACAACTTGGCCCCGGAGAGTAGCCAATGGAGCGCTTTCACCTCCGGTGGTGAATTATTCAAATTCAGGCGTTTACCTATGGGCTACAAGAATAGTCCAGGTGTCTTCGCTGCCCGTGTTGTCTCTTTGTTAGACGGCATAGAACCAGATGCTTGTTCGTACGTCGATGATATCTATCTGACAGACGACGAATTATTCCCGCATCTTTCCCGAGTGGACCGCATTATTCTAGAATTTGCGGTTCTAGGTTACAAGTTTAACTTTGCCAAATCTCACATTGCTGAATTTACCGTTTTGTTTTTGGGCTATGAGCTCAACAATGAAGGTAAGGGCTTAGCCCCCATTTCCTGGAGAAATGTGCACTTCTGTGCCCTCCTACTACTCTGAAGAAACTTCAGTCTTTGCTGGGTTTTCTGAACTTCGGGCGTACTTACATTCCCGAATATGCCCAGCGTATCAAGCCACTGTATGCCTTGATACAACCTAACTTTTCGAAGTCATGCTGGCTTCCGGAGCATTCCTCCATTCTGCAGTCTTTGCAGACAGACCTACTTGAATCTAAATACCTTTTGACTCGGGCCAACCACACCAACCTGGTGATTAGAATCATTCCAGGGGCAGTGGGTTTCACGTACTTAACCTTTAACGAAGGTGACACAGTACCCATCGCATACAAGTCACATCTTTACACTTCCGCAGAAATGCGTTTTTCATCTGTGGAGAAAGTTTTGACTGCAGTGCAAATGGCGATTCTAAAGGAACGCGCACAGGGAAAGCGCATTTTGGTGGTAACACCCTATCCTGCCCTAGAGGCAGTGACAAAAGCAAGTGTTCCGAACTCTAAAGCTTTGCACCCCCATTGGATACAATGGGCAACATCTTTGACGTCACCGGATGTCACTTTTATCTTTGATTCATCTCTTCAGACTCAGGAGTTTTTGCAGTATGAATTCGTTCATCCTCCTCCTCTGTCTTTGCTACCGCTTGAGGAATACGAATGTATTGTCTATACCGATGGTTCAGCACAGCCTGCCACAGGCTCCAAGCATGCTTATTCAGCAGCATGTGCTATTGTTGCAGGTTCCTTTGTGAACGGAAAATTTAAATCTACTGTAGTGCATACTCAAGCACTGGGAGACAGTACTGCACAATTGGCCGAGCTGCGTGCATTGGTGCTAGCACTTGAGTTCGCTAATCCGGATGTGACCACTCTTATTGTATGCGATTCCTACTACTGTGTTCAGTCTTACAATGACAATCTCTTCTTTTGGTCACAAAATGACTATAGAGACGCAAAAGGCAGCACAATCAAGCATAAAATGCTTTGGGTTCGAGTGGCAGATTTACAACAACGTCTGCCTCTCACACAGGTGGTACACACTCTTGGCCATCAGCGTGTGGCCGCACATGCTGTCGGTAACGGTTTGGCAGATGAAGCTGCCAAATCAGCAGTATCCACGTGCTCAGTCGCAGCAGTTACCAGATCCATGTCTAAAATAGATTCTGATATTCTAGCAGCTATTGCTGCAACAAAGGAAGGTGCTAATTACCCCACGGGGTTTCCCTTCCAAATACTGTTATCAATTAGGTCCCGAACAGGCTCCTTATGTAAGAATTCCAAACGTTGGTGATCGGCTGATTCCCAACGCGGACCGCAGGCTTTCCTTGATTACTGCAGCACACGAAGGCATGGCGTCAGCTCATGCTGGAGTGTCAGCGACAGTTTCCATCTTGCAGCAGCGTTACTGGTGGCGTGGTTTATACAAACAAACCCGTACTTATGTGCTTTCTTGTGACGTTTGTCAGCAGATTAAGCCTTCCACAGTTACTCGGCCACCACAGACCCCGCTCTGCATTTCTAACAGACCTTTTGGGTGTGTTTACCTGGATCACTGCGGTCCATTCTCATCAGACACTGCATATAAATATATCTTAGTTGCAGTAGACTCGTGCACACGTTTCATCTGGGTCTGGCCACAACGGAGTGCTGACGCTCGAAATGTCATAAGGGATTTGCGTGTCTTTGTGGGAATTTTCGCCTGTGGCACCTTCCATTCTGACCAAGGTCCAGCGTTTGCCTCTAAGGCTTACAAGGACGCAATGGGTTCACTGGGGGTGCGGGTGAAATTTTCGTCACCGTATCGGCCTGAGGGCAATTCGATTGTTGAGCGAATGAACCGTGACTTAAAGCAATCCTTGACAGCTAGAGTCTTAGGTACTGGCAGGAACTGGCTGGCCCATTTGTATACCGTACAACGTGCACTTAATAATCTCCCGAGAAGACCTCTGGGTGGGCGGACCCCTTACGAAATGCTCTTTGGCATAAGAATGTTTGTGCCTGACCTTGATGGTCTAGACATGGCGGCGCAATCCGCCATCTTTGATGTAGATAACCATTCTACTATGTTACAGGACTTACAAGAAGCCCGAGACAAACTTGCGATTGCACATATACCTTCAGCCACAGACGCTGCACTGCAGATTCCGGTTGCCGGCTGGCTTCCGAAGATTGGAGATCTGGTTCGAGAGAAGGTGGAGAACAAAAAAGAATTCGGCCCCTCTTATCGTGCACCGGTTCCAGTCCTTGGCTTGAAGGGAACTCGTACAGTCATCTTACCTCCGCTTCCTGGTCGCAAAGAGAACAGATACATCTCAGTGGAAAATGTCAAGCTACAACATCTGGCCGATCCTGAATAGTGTTACACCAGCGGTCTCTTGTCCTGTCATTTCCCGGACGAATGTTCGTGGCCCTCTTGCCCGAACGGTCACTGATGTTGCCATCGAGATGGTAGATTTGCCTGAACGCTTACTCGACTACCCGGACTCCCCTGCAATGAGGAGACCGAGTATACCTACCCTGCCACCGAGTCCGTGGCTCATTTACCAACAACACCACTGAGCCCAACACGTTATTCCTTTGACTCGGATTCCACTTCATCACTTGTCCCATCCAAATTCAGTATTTTTGTATCCTGGTTCAGAGACAATTTTTTGATCCCCTCATGGACATACATCTGGTTGGTACTTTTCCTGATTTTTTTGTTCATGTCCATTGGCTTTGTCACAGTGTTTTTTCTACTCATCAATGGACACTATTTGCCAGAACGCTCTGCAGTGAGCTCTGTTGCTGGAACTTTGGCTCCACATTCTTCATCTCACATCATGAAGCGAGACCACACCTTTGTGAACATTTCAGCTGTTCCAGTCGCTGATGGCATCGTTTGGGATGCGGTAAACTTCCAAATTCATGGACCGACCGAAATTATTAATGTACCAAATGTCCTTCGTGTTTCAATGGGTGATGTCATAAAAAGTAATATTCATTCTGACGATTGGGATGTACATGCAGTTGAAGCATTATTTACTGATTTGAAATATTATGCTGCTTTTCATGCTGAAGATCTGTACATGAATTCTGCAAATTATGCTGATTTGTATTGTTACCAGCATTGGGGCAACCACTTCCTCCATAAACCTAGTACCCTTCGGGGTCTTTTTAATTACACCCAATGGGAACATTGTCCGACCCCTTTGCCAGGTAGCTCCCAGACTCTTAGAAATAAGTTTACTTATTTTACAGATTTTAATAGATCGAACCCTGGGTCCTATTTCTTTAAATTAAACACTTCCTTTACTGAGAAAATCATGTTAACACATACCAAATTACTATATTCCGGCTCCTTTTTAAATGTGTGGGTGGGTATGAACATTGGCGTGACACCATTGATTTGAAGTCTATTTGGGGCTCCAAAGAATGGCAGGTGCAGGGAACAGAAGCGTTGCACCGTGCTTGCCTCATCCCGGCCCAAATTCTATTTTTAAATCAGACCGTCTATCAAACGACATGTTGGGATTTGGCTACGTCCAAACAATTAAATGCACCATCCTTTCCTGACTTGTCTTCCACTCCCAACGAAAGCTTGTACTTTAATATGTCCCTTACCGAATTGCAGGTTTTGTTTCAGAACAATTTGTTTAATGTCTCTGCGTTTGTTCAGTCACCCTGGTTGGCTTGGCCCATTGCATCTAATGCCTGCCAACTGCGTTTTCATAACCCGGATACTGGCTACATACAAGATAGGCCAGATCCACGGTTTTCTGACTCTCGTACTGTTACAACATATTCTGTTGGTAAATTGTGTAAACAGTGGTTGCAGCACTCTTCCTTAGATTCTGTTAAACAACATTTATCCCTCCTATCAGGCAACATTGATCTGTCCGACTTTATTCTAGGGCCTCGTGGTCCTCGACCGAAGAGATTCATATATGAGACTTACAATGAACGCTGGAAGCTTTCGCAAATTGAAGCTGCTTCCCGTCTTCGGGAAATCGATCAAGCTAATTTAGAAAAAGTGCTTGCTGTTGTTGACAATAGTATTAATACCCTGTCTTCCCGCATTTACACATTAGAGAATATTGTTTCCTCTGTTGTTGATATTGTACAGGATGATGTTTCTGTGTTATATCATGGTCAAAATCAATTACGTTCAGTAATGCAGTTTGCATGGACTTTGCAAACACTTAAGATGGGGAAGGTTCCTTGGCAATTTTTAAACACCACTGCCTTATTCTTACCTTTTTATTTGACTGAGAAACAGCGGTTTATGTCCATGAAAGATGCAGCATACACTCTGTTACATATCGAAAAAATTCTCTGTCGCAGAATTGGATTCTGATGTGTGGCTAGTACACGGGGTTATCGCTTTGCCTTTTTCATTGTTTGAATTTAGTTCGTGTTTGAAGCATTATCCTGTAGGCCGTTTTCAGCCTTTGGGCAGTGCCTTCCTGCATGAACTTTGGTCCCTGCCTTTCATGTTTAAATGCCTTAGAGACGGGAGGGAGGTTTTTCTCACGGGGGAGTCATGCGATTCAACTGTGGGTCATTCCCTTGTTTGCAAACACATTCAATTGCACGGGGCTTGTAACGTTTCAGCTCCGAATCTTGCTTGTGTGTTAAAAGGCATTCCTGCTCATGCTATTATTCCTACTTTCACTGTGCTTGCAAATGGTAGCTATCTGCTTTTGAATAACCAAGACTGCTGTGGCATGCTGTCCGGCATACCCTATATTGTTACAGTTTCCCACAGGGTTGTCTGCTGTAAAAATGTGCTTTTTTCTCCCCCGCACGACATCATAGATAGTTCCGTTTTGCCTTCCATTCCTACTCTGAGGGCGGATTTCAATAAATTGAGCAGAATAAAGGCACTATTATTGAATCAGGAGGTTATGCTCACGTCCGCCCGGGAGACTTTCATTCTCCAGGTGGCGAGTACCCACAGTGAAATACAGGCCCTGTTGAACACAAACCTCCCACAACATTTTGGTGAACTGATTCACCGTGTTTTCAATGCTTGATGAACTGAAGGTCTTGTGCACTTTTTTAAAGTTGTGGGCTCTGGCCTTGTTACCTCCTTTCAAACTATTTTTGGTGTAATACCGGCTTTTATTCATTCCATTTTTTCCAGCGTCTTTGGAGGCTTTCCGTTGATCCTCGCCTTAGCGGCTGGTGTTTTGCTTTTGGTCTGTGTGCTACGCAATGGCTGCACTTCCTGGGGTCCTGCTCGACCACAGTCGACTCCGGATGCTCCGTGAACGCATCCTCTCCGCCTTTGGCGTTCTGCCGTTGGCGACCCTTGGTGTGTCATATAGACTTTCTTTTCGCTTTGCGTATTTCACTTGCGTGCAACCTGTGATGTCTTGCATCCGGTGTCCTTTCTCCTGGTCCTTAGATTACTGCCTTTCCAATACGTCTCTGTCTCGCCCGGATTTTGTCCAGTTGGTGGATCCCTTAGAGGCCCATGAACGGGACTGTTCCGGACCTGGCTACATGGCGCGTGCGGCTGCACTTGGAATTTTGGCACAATGGGATGTCTGGGCGGCCGCTCAGCATCTCCTACAACAAAGTTATATTGAGTATCACGCAAGTTGTCCTGCAATGCTGATCACTGCTCCCTCTTGCGAGGAACATGAATGCAGTTTTGATTTATTGGACTGGATGGCATCTCTTTTTTCCGATGATTCCAATGATGTCCTGTTGGAAGGTGTGGCATTTTTCTGCACCTACACCTTTTTGGATTAGGGGGCCTCCGCTTTCAGCGTTCCTGCCGCCCTGGACGTTTTTATCTATTTTGTTCTCACGTCCATTGCCGTTCTGCTCCATCTATTTGAACTCTATCTTCGTCCTGTGGCTTTAACCGTTGGACTGACCAGGGGAGGGTGTCGTGTGGTTTGTGGACTCATGGTCTGCATTGCTCAGTTAGCTTAGGCCTCGCTACCATGAGGCCTTTTTGCGCACGTTCCTTTGTGCCGTTGTTTTTCAAGCCTCTGCTTCTGCCCGGCTATTTTAGCACTGTCTGCGTTTCTATCTTTCACCTTTTCTCGTGTTCCCTTTTGGGCTACGTCTGCACACCATGTACAAGGTCGAAAAACAACGTCCCTTGTTCCTGCTGATTTGCCCAGTCCCTCGCACTTAGACATAACACTCTATTTACAGCTGCCTTGGAGAAATTTGTGTGCTTTTAATATTGTGTTTTTCACTGTTAGACACACTTGGAGAACAACCTTTCCAGAGAGAAGAGCTGTTTGTATCTGATGATGTAAACTTTGCATCTAGATATTGAGGTATGGGGGTTCGCTAGTCAAAGCCCAGAGGTCTTCTATTTTTATAATAAACCAGCAACTAGCATGGGGAGGGTGGTATTGTCTTTTAGCCATATATCCACTGTTTTATGAAATGCTTTCCCCATTTGTTTTCTATGGAGTTGTAACTATCCTGCTTATATTATCCTTATGCATTATTCTGATAGTACTGACACGTGTACTGTATCTTAGAGCACGGTAGTTGAAATAAACATTTTAAACTATACAGTGTCTCTTCTTACGCACGTTGTGGACAGGTATGAGTGAGTTATGGAAGGGTGTTCTTGCTCCTGCGAGTCCTGAGAGAGAGATACCGTGTTCTGGGTTGTCTAATCATTGGTAGTATTTGTGCCAATGAGACGCTACAGCTAGTTGGGTTGGGGTTTTAGGTGCTAAGGTTTATGGTTGGCTCACCACTATATTCCGAGGTCCTATTATCCTGTGCATAGCTCTGTGTATGTGCAGAATCTCTACGACAGTAATGCCCCCATGTGTCCCCGCTGTGCTCGCTGATTGCCCCGCCCCTTGCCCCAACTCCCTGGGACAATGGGACTTGGAGGATAACAAGGGTTTCCCCTGACCACCCAGAGAGACTCACACAAGCCAGATCAGCGAGGAACTGAGACACATGATCTATCACTGCCAGCTTAGAGGAGATCTCAGAATGGGAGGGTGGGTGTGCTACTGGCTGCATGAAAGGTAGCAGAGGGCAGACGGAGGTCGAACCCCAGATTCCTGATCTACGCAAGCTCTTCTCCTCGCATGGCAGCAGCAGAGATACTCTAATGGACAAGCTTTCCAGAATCCCGGGACCGACCGATAGATAAGATGCTCCCTTCCCTTGCTACCCTATCATGCCCTTTCTGCTCGCCCACAACATCCCAGGCCATGTGAAAAAGGAAGCAAGGCATTTTCACAGGTGCATATCCCCTGGGAGAATCAGCAGCAGACAAGAGGAGACCCGCCGACAGTGTTGACAGGTCTGATCTATTAAACAACCACAATGTGCCCTGGAGAGAAGCCACAAACTAGGAGTGGGAGACAGTAAACTCCGCTACACGGTGATTGGAGGAGGTATTGCCGAACTCGGTGCTCCAAGCGGAGCGCTGAGTGGAAAACCTCTGCGAACTCCGCTGGCGCAGCGGAGTTTACTGCCCATTCCTAGGGAAGAGAAGTCCAAGTTTTTAGATAAGTAATAAACAAATTGTTAATCAAGTTTCAGCAGATGTCCCCGTAAAAATACGTAATATGCAGAATAGACATCAGTTTATTCTATGTGATTCAAGCCCAGTGAACTTGATTGGAAGGGATCTTCTTTGCAAGATGAATAATGCTATTTACTGCACACTGAATGGTGTTGTAATAGAAACACAAGATGAGAATTCACTTTTCAAAATTAGTGCCAGATATTCCAGAGTTGTGATGTATCCAATGTTGACAAAAGAAAACCTTCCTCCAGATTTAAGACTTACAGTCAGAGAGGAAGTATGGGACTTTTCAGGAAAGGAAATTGGATTGATCAAATTGGCATAACCCATGAAAATAAAGGTGACACCAAATGCAATATTCCCAGCAACTAGACTGTACAACCTAACTAGAGAGGCTGCAGGGAGAATGAATCTAGTGGTTGAAAAAATGATTGAGCAGGGAATCCCTTGAGAGGTTTTTGGTAGTCCATGCAATTTTCCAATAATGGGGATAAAAAAAAGGAGTGGAAAATGGAGAATTGAGGCAAGTCCACCAAAAGATTAATAAAATAGATGAATTCTTGTTGGCATCTAAAACTAAAGGAGAATGTAAACTTGGTACTATTGCTCTGTTGAATCATTTGGCAGAAAATAGTCACAAAGTCTCCCAACAAAAATGCAATATTGTGAGAAAAACATTTTCTATCTTTGACACTGTGTTGAAGCAGGTTAACAAAAGGTTTCAAAAGAATGTGTTCTGCAATTCTGACATTGAGACCACCCAGAGAGAGGTACGGTTGTTTGGAGAATTGTTAGTTATTGTCGTTAGTGGATTCCAATTTTTCCTAGATTGCATGTAAGGCAAGCATGTAATAATGTTCAAGATCCAGTTCCATTTGATAGTGAATGGCTCGAATAATTTGAGAAACTAAAAGTGAGTTTGTGCTACACACCCGCACTCAAGATGCCCGACTACAATATGTTTTTTTATTTATTTTGACATGACAAAGATGGTTGTGCACTTTCCATACATGCACAGAAACATGGAGGACTCATGAGTCCAATTGCTTAGCTTTCAGGAGTGTTAAATCCAGTGTCTATATGTCTTTTAGGATGTCTACAATCAGTTGCAGCAGTTTGTCTGGCAATAGAACAAATTGAAGGAACTGCCATTGGTCATACTTTGATTGTTTATATTTCATACTCTGTTGAAATTCTTATAACAAGAATCAGAATACAGCAGGATGATTCATTGAAAAAGTAATTCTTAGAGCAGAGAATATTTCAATTCCAAGGTGTATTATTCTGAATCCAGCAACAGTGCTTCCAATTTCAGACAAATATGAAGACAGGGAAAATATTGTAGATAAGTTGGAGCATGACTGTATCGAGGTGACGAGTTATGCACAAAGCCAAGACCAGATATTAAAGACGTCCCACTTGAGGACTCAGATTTGACATTATTTGTTGATAGTTCTGCTTATGCAGCATGCTCTGATTCAGACATGGTTGAAGCATCTTCTCTGCCTAATGTGACATCAGCACAAGCAGAGAACGATTGCTCTAATGGGATTTTGTTGCTTGTCAGAAAATATGATTTAAATGTGACAATTTACACAGATAGCCAGTATGGATTTGGTGTTGTGCATGACTATGGTCAGCTCTGGTTGCAGCAAGGGTTTATGACCTCCTCAGGTGCTCCTAAAAAAATAGTGTGTACATATTGGAATTGTTCAACGCAATTAAGAATCCAAAAGAAGTATCTGTTGTAAAGCGTCAAGCACATAAGGCTGGCAAGGATATTGTCACAGTAGGAAACAAATATGCTGACAAAATGGTGAGGTACTGCAACTTACAGGAAGGGACAATGATTCAAGAAAAATGAAAATGAGAATTCTGTAAATAATGCAGTTACACAATTTTAAGACATTGACCATTGTTTCTTTAGGAACTCTTTACAAACTTCCTTAAGGGAGCAAGAAGATTCTCCAGAGACTGATAAATTGAAATGAATACAATTAGGTTATAAAAAGAGTTATCAGGATTTGTGTGTAAATAAAGATCAGAGATATGTTTTGCCCAATACCATGTTGCAGTCCAGGTGTACATTTTTGCATAATCAGACACATGCAGGGAAAGATAGTCTAATGAGGGTGTTTACAAATTATTGGGAGAATATACAAATTCGACAATCAGCTGAGGAGGTATGTGAAATATGTTTAATTTGCAACCTGAACAATCAAGGTAAAAGAACCATCAATGTTATGAATCACATTGGCAAATCAGAATGCCATTTACGATATTGCAAGCAGATTGTATTGAAATGCCACTTTGTAATGGATTAAATACATCTTTGTAGTAGTCTGCTTGTTCTCTAAATGTGTCAAAGCATTTCACACAAGGAGAGCGGATATCCTTACAGTAGCCAAATTGTTGTTGAGGGAGTTTATTCTGCGTTTCGACCTCCCGACTTCTATTGAAACTGATTGTGGCACTCATTTTAAAAATGAGGTGCTCCAGATAATTTGTACAGCTTTTGACATCAAGCAGTAGTTCCATTCCAGTGACCGACCATAATTCTCTGGCATGTTGGAGAGGTTGAATGGAACTCTTAAAAACAAACCTCTTTGCCTCGACAGGTTTGAAGTGGCTTGACACACTCCTTCTTGTGTTAATGAATATGAGAAGTACACCAAACAAGAAACAGGACTGTCTCCTCATGAGGTTATTATGGGGGAGAACAATGAGACTTGCACAGGTACCTTCAGCCGCATTAGTTCCAATAACTGATGATATTGTTTTAGACTACTTTGAAGTTCTAGCTGATGTTGTAAAATCTGTCTTTTGCCAGTTGGATGCAGCTACAGAAGATTACAGAGACACACCTTGCTACACCCTTAATGCAGGAGACCTTGTAGTAATTCAGAAACATGTTAAAAAAAAGCTGCTTAGATGGAAGGTGGAGAGGCCCTCAC
Organism: Calotriton arnoldi; assembly: GCA_963921515.1. Lineage (NCBI taxonomy): Eukaryota > Metazoa > Chordata > Amphibia > Caudata > Salamandridae > Calotriton > Calotriton arnoldi. The sequence goes on along the minus strand of CAWUFW010002540.1, from coordinate 1,331,461 downwards.
CAAGTCATCTTAACTCCTAATAGTGTAGTCTAGTGTGTGGGGTTACCCACTGGATCTACGCTGCTCATACAAAGAGAGTTAGAGCAGTTAAGCAGTGGAAGAGGCAGAAGCTGATGATCAAGAGACACAGAATGCTGAACAAAGTGACAGCTTGAATGGAATTTGCAGCGTGGATCTAGAGGAGGGAGAAGATTTTGTAACTGGTAAGAAGCAAGTTAAAAGTCAAACTGAAAATCAAGCTGAGAACTCAAGCGTAAATCTAAAAAGACAGTTTCCAATGAGTGACAGTTCAAATGAAGAGCTTAAAACTCCTGAAGTCTAGTTACAAGGTGATAAGAGTGAAGAAATGGTACCATGCAATAAAGCAAAGCACGAGAGGCAGCAAGTTGAAGTAGACTCTGATCAAAACCAAAAGCTTGACGAATTGCAACTGAAAATGTGAATTGAAAATACTTCCCCTTGAAGGAGAATCTGTGCTGTAAAAAAGACAGGCAAGAAATAACTTGAACAAAGAAGCAGTAATAGTTGGCCTGTTGGTGTGCTAAATGACTCCTATAGGAAATGTTTCAGAACATATAACTAATGATTCTGTGAATAGAAATAATCATAAGAATATAGGTCATGGAATACAAGTACATGAAAAGCATTTATTTAGTGGTTTTAGAGATAATGTTTATACAAGTATGATAAGAAAGTACATAGAAGTTATGCACTTTTCTTCCTAAATCAGCTGGAGAGGGAGTTACCAACATACAGTTGGAACTTTCTTACTCTGATGTAACATGTTTATATCTATCTTTAACCATGAAGAATTTATTTCTCCTTATCGAACTGATTTTATTGTGACACTAAAGAATCTATTTATTAGTGAAGATAACAAGGAAATAAAATATGGAACTTTTTTAAATAGGATACCAAAAATAAAAGGCTGAAATGAATGTGGATGATGCTTATTCATGCTTACTAAGTGAGGAGGAGCGTGACTTAATTATGGAATATAATGAGAAAGGTATAAAAGTTGTAGGACTTTGGAAGACCATGAGAAACTTTGAAGAAGATTAAGGAAGAAGAATATTTAAGACTGTCGGGTTTAAATCCAAGATTGAGAAAGAAGCTATAGGGAAAAGGTAAAATATATATGATGAGGCATGGTCCTATGGAAGGGGACAAGGCTGAATTTGTTGAAGAAAGGACATGTGATAAAGCTTATGAAGTTAGTGGGGAATGTTTGACATGGGAAGAAACTATCATGAGGGAAATGTATTATGTGTGTGGGAAGACTGCCTAATTTAACTTGCCAGAGTATTGGGTGAGTTCATGTTATTTAGCTTTAGGTTTTCTAGCACGTAGAAAAATTGGAGGAGGAACATAATCTGAAAAGAGTGAAGAGGAGTTTTGGGAAAGTAGTTTTGGATATATATGGGGCTATTATTCCTCCTAAGTGAATAGCCATGAATGATGTGAAGATTGGATGTTTGTATAGATAGACTTGCCATGGATACAGCAGGGTCTTTTAAATTAATGAATGTAGTAATGTTAGCAATAAGAGCAATGGTGATGCAAAATCGCCTTGCAATAATATTATCTTGGCGAAGGAAGGCAGAGTCTGCAAGATAACTGGAGCAAAGAAATGTTGCACCTAAGTGCCAGACTATAGTGGAGTGCCTGACTCAAACTTAGCTAACATAACTAATTTGACACATGACATTAAGTCCTTAGAAGAGCCAGGTGTCTGGGAGGTTATAGGATCCTGGATAAAGGGAATAGAGAGTGATTTAAAAAAAGTAAGTGAGTAGTTAAGTATTGTTGGTGGCGGAGTTCTGCAATCTATTCTAACACCACTGATAATAATGTTGATTTGTGCAATGCAATTTCTTTTTTGTTTCTAGTCAAATTGATAGAATGCATGTCAAGTCAAGAAAATGTTTATTTAGACCAACAGTCTTTACACAACACATCAATTACAAATACAGTCACATTATACTATGCATTCTCAAATTTACATAGACAATTTAACACAATTAAAATTCTACTAAAATCCTAATAAAACCAGAACATCTTAAAAAAACTGTTATATTTTCGCCAACCTCATTCCTCTATTATAACTCATTGTTATAAATTACCTAAAAACAAAACTATTTAGCTTAACCGCACAGGGCTTTTTTAGCTGCAGTCATAAACCTTCCAATAGCAATTGCTTTATCCAAATAACGGTCTTAAGGCACTTTGGGTAGTCCATTTGTACGGGGATTACCGTATCTCGCAGACTACTATCACATCTAGTTAATTCTAATTTTAGAGGATTGTGATTACTTCCTTCTCCTTGGATTACACAGAACCCCTTTATTTTATCAAAATTTCAGGCATGCATAAAAATATAATCAATTGGGCAGGGTTGCAGGCCAACCTTAAACGTTTGATGTGCAGAGCGGTCGGCATCCATCCTGCCATTCAGATAAAACAAACCGTTCAAGCCCAAGTACTTTTCTAATGCCATATCTTGTGCTGTGAGGCTAGCCTTGGGGAAGCTAGCCACATTTATATTGTCTGAGCTTAATATCACTTTAAAACAGGGATCAATTCATTTTGTGTTTATTTAGTGGTTAAAATCCACCACCAGGATAAGCATGTCTTTATCATATTTTTTGCATAGGCAATCCACATCTTCCTTGATTCTCCCCATTTCCGATCTATACTCTTTATGCTCCCCCACCCTGTATGTAGCCGTTCACTATTACCATACAATCACAATTTGGGTCAGGGTCCAGCAGAAGCACCCTACAGGCCACGAGCCATTTGCATTTTACTTCTAAAGTTTTCACCTTTTTCGCTATCTTAATGGATATCAAGGTCATTATCCCCCCAGCAGGGTGTTAATATCCCAAGGCTGTTTGACGACCCGACACCTAATTCATTTCACTTAACCACCCTTCTTCCCCCGGGGCTGGTATAAAAGGGTGTGCATAACTATTGTCAAAGCTCAAATCTCCCCAATGTTTGTTGGAGCAAGCCACATTTATTTCAATATCTGCTTTTTCCCCAAACACCTGATCAATCAACTTGACTTAGCCCAAGTCCTGCATGGTACCTCAGGAATAGTTTACCTCGATTTCCCACTATGGTCAATCCCGGATCTGGGACTAACCTAATCCCTTCTTTTTGTACCTCACTGTCCACCTCCATGTGCTGCTTTTACCAGCCCTGAAAACATCAAGACCTTTGTAATTTCATTTTCCTTGCTATTCTGTGTGGATCTCTTGACTGGGGGTGAATTTTTGATTTGTTCTGCATTCCGTCCATCATTTGTGTGTCTTTTGCTTTCTAGCCCTAAGTGCACCAGATATGCCCAGACGTGGGTATCAGGCTCACTGTACCACTGGATTCAAGCTAGCCTGGCTTATGAGGGGTGATACCATGAAACAGGTCCCAGGATGCTTATTTTTGGTCCAGGTAAGACCGGGCTTGGCAGTTCGGGCTGGACTGTTCCCATGAGGAGCAGGGTCAAGACTGATTTAGATATGGCTGGGTCTAAATTTGGGTGGCATGGTGATCAAAAGAATAATGGATTTCACGCAGATCTCTTGACTGGGGGTGAATGTTTGATTTGTTCCGCATTCCTTCCATCATCTGTGTGTCTTTTGCTTTCTCGCCGTAAGTGCACCGGGTATGCCACAACGTGGGTTCTGGGCTCACTGTGCCACTGGATTCAAGCTAGCCTGGCTGATGAGGGGTGATACCATGAAACCGGTCCCATGATGCATGTGCCTGGTCCAAGGAGGACCTGGCTTGGCAGTTCGGACTCAACTGTTCCCATGAGGAGTAGGGTCAAGACTGATTTGCATAATGCTGGGTCTAAACTGGGTGGCATGATGAGCAAAAGAACCAATGATTTAACCAAGTTGTATTGACTGGGGGTGAATGTTTGATTTGTTCCGCATTCCGTCCATCATTTGTGTGTCTTTTGCTTTCTCGCCCTTAGTGCGCCGGGTATGTCCAGACGTGGGTCCTGGGCTCACTGTGCCACTGGATTCAAGCTAACTTGGCTGATGAGGGGTGATACCATGAAACCGGTCCCAGGATGCTTGTTTCTGGTCCAGGGAAGACCGGGCTTGGCAGTTCAGGCTGGACTGTTCCCATGAGGAGTAGGGTCAAGACTGATTTGCATATGGCTGGGTCTAAACTGGGGTGGCATGGTGAGCAAAAGTACAATGGATTTCCTGCAGATCTCTTGACTGGGGGAGAATGTTTGATTTGTTCTGCATTCCACCCATCATTTTTTTGTCTTCTGCTTTCTCGCCGTAAGTGCACCCTGTATGCCCAGACTTGGGACCTGGGCTTACTGTGCCACTGGATTCAAGCTAGACTGGCTGATGAGGGGTGATACCCTGAAACTGGTCCCAGGATGCTTGTTTCTGGTCCAGGGAGAACCTGGCTTGGCAGTGCGGACTAGACTGTTCCCATGAGGAGCAGGGTCAAGACTGATTTGCATATGGCTCGGTCTAAACTGGGGTGGCATGGTTAGCAAAAGAAAAATGGATTTAACCCACATCTCTTGACTGGGGTGAATGTTTAATTTGTTCCGCATTCTGTCCATCATTTGTGTGCCTTTTGCTTTCTCGCCCTAAGTGAGCCTGGCATGCCCAGACATGGGTCCCAGGCTCACTGGATTCAAGCTAGCCTGGCTGATATGGGGTGATACCACGAAACCGGTACCATGATGCATGTTTCTAGTCCAAGGAGGACCTGGCTTGGTAGTTCGGACTGAACTGTTCCCATGAGGAGTAGGGTCAAGACTGATTTGCATAATGCTGGTTCTAAACTGGGGTGGCATGGTGAGCAAAAGAAGGATGGATTTAACCCAGATCTCTTGACTGGGGATGAATGCTTGATTTGTTCTGCATTCCGTCCATCATTTGTGTGTCTTTTGCTTTCTTGCCCTAAGTGCACCGGGTATGCCCAGACATGGGTCCCGGCCTCACTGTGCCACTGGATTCAACCTAGCCTGGCTGATGAGGTGTGATATCCCGAAACCGGTCCCAGGATGCTTGTTTCTGGTGCAGGGAGGATCTAGCTTGGCAGTTCAGCCTGGACTATTCCCATGAGGAGCAGGGTCAAGACTGATTTGCATATGGCTGGCCTAAACTGGGGTAGCATGGTGAGCAAAAGAACGATGGATTTCACACAGATCTCTTGACTGGGGGTGAATGTTTGATTTGTTCCACATTCCTTCCATCATTTGTGTGTCTTTTGCTTTCTCGCCTTAAGTGCGCCGGGTATGCCAAGACATGGGTCCCGGCCTCACTGTGCCACTGGATTCAAGCTAGCCTGGCTGATGAGGGGTGATACCCCGAAACTGATCCCAGGATCAGTGACCGCTGGTGAAGTTTGAAAGTGGTGCGGCAAAAATATATCACTGTATGTTATCAAAGGAGTGTGCGAAGGGAGCAAGCCTGATTCCTGGTGGGAATTGGCAGGGAGTTCTAACACTAACATTGTTTTTTTTTTTAAATAGTGTGATATTGATTTAACTGTCATCTACTAAATTCTTCTATGTAATTATTTTATAGCACTACTCATCTAAGTGTAGGGTGTCAGAGTGCTTTCATCACACAGAGAGGCACAATGAATCATACAAGTGTGTAAATCAATGTACAGGAAATGTTACACAAGACATTGAGTCTTACAGGGTGTAGGAATCTCATATCATCCAAACTTCTAGACGTTCTATGTTAAGAGTGAATGGCTGGGAGGAACATATAGTTAGAATATAAAACGTAATGCAGTTGATTGTAATTGTCTGTACTAACAATACTTTATCACTTCCCAAAGGAACTCTACTTTGCAATCTTAGAATAACAACAGATTGAGAAAAAATAAGGATGTAAACCCATGACTTACAGTTTGCATGCAGCACTTTCATGCCAGTAAATAGATCACTGTGCAATATTAGAATATTTCAACTTAAGAACTGGAAGTAACAAAATTGCCTCAGTGTCAGAAGCAGTAGCCCACTTACCTAGCTAAATATTCTGTGATCTGCATGTTACACAGTGTGCCTTGCAGCAGGCACATTAATCCTCTATACTACTTTATGAGTCAAAACTGTGAATGGACAAAACAAAGAACTCTCCCAGAGCTGTGTTAATCACTAGAGTAATCACTTCCAGCATAATCTCAGAATTGCTAGGCGGACACAGACCTCTGCATCAGGTGTCTTAACCCTGTAAAATAGTTTGAAATGCAACCTCTTTGTGACCAGTTAGGTAATCTAGAACAGATTTACTGTCAAATATGTGCTTGATGCCAATTTCATTGCAGCAGATTTATTTTAAAATACATTTGTTAATTGACTGTCAGACTCTGGTTTTCAAGCTCTGGCCCTTATGGCTTAAACCCCCTTTCCTTTGCCACCCATCAGAGTATTTTTTTCTCCAAATTCAGCACTTCCACTCCCTGATAATTAAAGCAAACAAAGACAGAACAATGAGTACAGAATATCTATATAAAACGAGAACAGAAGCGCGATTGTCATGTAAGATGTAAACTTATAGGAAATGTTTTTAAATGAAGGATTCCTTTCCATAGTTTACTTACCTGCGTGTTCCTGCACGTCATGAATGGCTCCATTCCGTCTTTTCATTGCAGCGCCAGGAACATGCTGATCACAGCCATATCAGGAATCAGGTTAGAGCTGAGTGTTAACCCTCTTTTCACTCCTGCTCCATCCTGACTCCTGATAGGGCCTGGGGCGATTTGGTCTCACAGTCCGTGCATGCATCGATTCTTAGACAAGCTGCGCTGCAAAGAGCATGCACAGCATGTCTATGGGTTGCGAATGTTTGAAGAGGGCTGAAATGAAAAGCGCTCTTCACACATGCGCAATACATGGAGCTGATGCACCCTCTGCCCTGTGTTGCTCCTCTGTGCACTTCCGTTGACACCTTCACAGAAATGAAAGCCAAACGAACTGACAAATCTGTCAGTTCGTCCCTCTGCATTTCTGGAGGCTGGAAATGCACAGAGTAGCTTTTCTCTCCTCCTGCGTGCTGGTGATGGGAGGTCGCCGCCCTTGCACCCCCTATGGACCAGCCGCCACTGCCAAGGATGCTTGTTTCTGTTCCAGGGAGGACATGGTTCGGCAGTTTGGGCTGGACTGTTCCCATTAGCAGCAGGGTCAAGACTGATTTGCATATGGCTGGGTCTAAACTGGGGTGGCATGATGAGCAAAAGAACAATAGATATAACCCACATCTCTTGACTGAGGGTGAATGTTTGATTTGTTCTGCATTCCGCCCATCATTTGTGTGTCTTTTGCTTTCTCACCGTAAGTGCGCCCGGTATGCCAGACGTGGGACCTGGGCTTACTGTGCCACTGGATTCAAGCTAGCCAGGCTGATGAGTGGTGATACCCCAAAACCGGTCCCAGAATGCTTGTTTCTGGTCTAGGGAGGACCTGGCTTCGCAGTTCGGGCTTGACTGTTCCCATGAGGAGCAGGGTCAAACTCATTTGCATATGGCTGGGTCTAAACTGGGGTGGCATGGTGAGTAAAAGAACAATGGATTTAACCCACATCTCTTGACTGGGGTGAATGTTTGATTTGTTACGCATTCCATCCATCATTTGTGTGTCTTTTGCTTTTTTGCCCTAAGTGCCCCTGGTACGCCCAGACATGGGTCCAGGGCTCACTGTGCACTGGATTCAAGCTAGCCTGGCTGATGAGGGCGATACCCTCAACCCGGTCCCAGGAGGCTTGTCTCTGTTCCAGGAATTACCTGGCTTGGCAGTTCAGGCTGGACTGTTCCCATGAGGATTTGCATGGATTTAACCCAGATCTCTTGACTGGGGGTGAACGTTTGATTTGTTCCGCATTCCGTCCATCATTTGTGTGTCTTTTGATATATGCTTTGTGAGTCTGACACTTAAAAAACGTTCTCGAATTTTGTTACCTAATGACTAATAAATATGTTTTATAAATGTGCACTTATTTTGTATTTCCTCTATTTTGAGTCTTTATGGCATGTCATGTATATTTACCCTGTACCACATTTAACCTTTCCTGCATTAAAATCCACTTTTGGCTTTATTTTTGATCTAGAGCTCATTGCTTTATGCTGCCAACATTTATTTCTGGTTTAACTCTGCTAAATCGTGTTATTCTGATGTGGAGTGTAGTCTCTAACTGCTAGATCACCTGGAGATGCTGGAGCCAGTTCATTTAGGCAGAATTTGGGTGGGGGGGGGGTTCAAATGATTGCTGGGGTTTTGCTTCCACAAGATTCAAAAGGCGCTGGTTTCCCTCATTCTTGGGTGATAGGAGTCCTCCTTTTGCAATCTCTTTTTATCTTACTACGTAACAGCAGGACTTGTAGATGTGTCAGAATGAGTAAGACAATTCACTTGTTCTCTGAAACAGATTCCAGTTTATTTCATGGTGCTTCGAGACAAAAGAAGTACATTTCACAGCCAACACGTGTTTCGCCCCTTAACACTGGCCATCTGGCCTGGGGCTTCTTCAGGGCGTTGTAGGTCAAAACCAGGGTTAAGGTATATAGTCAGATCCTTTCCCTGAAAAGCGTACACGTAAAATCTTCGTATGTGGAAATGAGACGTCTGCTATCTGTTATGATCCGTCAGCATGGGCAGCAGGATTCTGATTTCCAGGTGAAGAGAGTCTGTACCTATAGAAGTAACCCAGAAACAGTTGGTAAACGGGGGGGGGGAGGGGGAGAACACTGTCTGACATATCAGCACACAATTCACCCAGATGCATCGTGGTAAATTCAGTGCATGATAACACTCACTTTAGTTGAAAGTCTTTAGTATTCTCTATTGTTGGTCCAACCAGTGCTATGTATCTCTAAGAAGTGATTGATGCTGACCAAAAACTATTCCTTCAGAATGTCTCTACTGTCTGAATCTACATTTTGCTCTAAAAAGAGGCATCATTTTGGGTTTTTCAACATGATGTTTTGGTGACTCAGGCCAGCTCAATTACACAGGTTTTCTAAGCCTACCTCTTGTTCTGCTCATGTTAATCATGGGCAACCTTACTTTACTGGACACCTATATATTGACCCCGTGAGTAAGATACCATTATGCCTATGTGAAGATTGCCATTAAAATACTTCCCTGCCTAATTTTTCTTTCCACTTGTGATTAAGAATTACCGGGGGCAATGCCTGCTTTTCTGTGGAACAGCTGCTCAAAATTACTCTCTCCCTCCTCAACTACTTATTGAACACATGGTTTGGTGGTTCCTGGTATTGTCAGCTTATGCAATTTCGTTTTCATGTCTTGCTGCTGTAATTCCCTTAGCAGGGTTACTGGCGCCAAAAGCCCCATTGTCTCCAAGCAGAGCACTAGTTATTCAAACATTTCACTCTATTCCAAGTGTTCTGGGTTTTGGTGAAATCTAATCATGAGTCATTAGTTGAGGTTCCTGCATGGGCAAAATTGTTTTAAATTCACATCAGGAAAGGCAGAAATATCATATCTAGAAATCATTTTGTGTGTCACATACTAATATTTTTAATTTACAGCTTATGTACATTTTTGCTCATCAGTAAAAACGTTCTTAACTGGGAAATTTTAACTGGGCTCTAGCCCATGATACAAAATTGGCTTCTTAAACACACGACAGTCCCTGTCAATGTATAGCTGCCTCATCTACTTGCCAAAACAGGTAAGTTAGCGCTTCCATATTTCATCACTTCCTGCTTATGCACCTGGGCTGAGAGTTGGGGTGGGCGTAACACATATAATTCAGAGTAGTGTAAGCACGTGGAATTACCTGAAAATTTTACAAGAGCATGCATAATTACGCGAGAAGAGTAACATAACATAACAAGTGTATTGTAAAGCACACATTTACCCAGAAGGGTATTTTGGCGCTGAATAACAGATATTTACTGTTACCCAACTCAATGGTGCTTGTTTTATCGAACTCGGAAGTATGAAAGGCTGAGTGGACCCGCCGGGATTTGAACCTCTGACCATGAGGTCGAGCACAGGCCCCTACAGTGGACTCATTAGTCCACCAAGCCATCATACACAGTAAAATTGCGCTTAGTGCTATTTCTTTGCACAAACATTCCCACTTGTGTCCAAAAGGGGTGCAGGAATGCATTTTGCGTTAAGAAATAGCGCTAAATGCAACAGAACATGAATAGCGAGCCTGAGGAGCTGCTCGCACTCGCTAAATGTGCTCTTCGGGTAGAATGTTGTCCGAACTTACTCCAGGCATTTAGCTCTATTTTCTTAGCGCAAAGTGCCCCCTTGCTTCCACAATGGATGGGAGGATGCATTTTGTGCTAAGAAATAGCGCTAAATGCAGTAGAGCACGAATAGCGAGCAGGCGCTTGCTAAATGTGCTCTTGCAGTAGGTTTTTACTCATAACTACGCCAGCAGGTGTAATTGCATAATTATTGGTAATTCTGCGTCTAAGAGTAATGCTGAATTACTAAAATTACTCTAATGACTCTGGTGGAATTGAAATTCCGCCTGGGCCTAGACGGGAGGGTTTCACTGCACACTTTATAGGTAACTTACTTAATGTTAGATGCAGCGCTAAAAATGTCAAATGATTTGGATTGATATGTTGAAATTGATTTTGAAGACCCCTGAGCCTGCTTGAGATAGCACTCCAGGAAAAAGATTCCTCAATGTAGTTCCCGTAAAAATGTTTTACTCTTATCTCTTTGTTTTCATGTTTCTGTCAAACCCATGATCTCTTAAATCCTTCATTTAGTTTCTTGATACTTACATTTCAATACAAAATCGATTGATTTACAGGGCCCTTTGTGTTTTGGAAATATCACAGTCCTTCCTCGTGCGCTTTTTCGGTCCAGGTTCCCAGATTCCCCAGGTCCCCAGATTCCTCTTCCTTGCTTAATTGTGTAAACAAATAACAATCAGGGGAAACGAAAAACAATGCTCACATTTTGTCTACAAAAACAAAACCATATTTTCATTTTAACTAACACAAAAAAATCAGGTTTAAAAAAAAAAGGAGTATTTCATATGATACTAATTGACAAGACAGCACTGACCGCGGGAAAAGGTACAGTGTTCCCTGTGTAAAGTGTATTGGTAATTGGTTGGCCATGATTGGTATGTTGCCTTACTAGTAAAGTCCCTAGTGATGTGCACTGTGTGTGCCAGGGCTAGTAATGCAAAGGTGCTCGGAGAAGGGAACTCAGGCCTGCAGTGTAGGGCCTGCGCGCTGTTTGCTAAGTTAGCATGTTGTCCTGACAAGTGCAACCACTTGTCAGGCCTTACTTTCCCTTTTGCGTACACAGTGGGCACCCCTGTAGTAGGTCCCGGGTAACCCCTGGGCAGGGTGCAGTGTAAGTAAAAGGCAGGACATATACTGAGGTGTGTGTTAAGTCCTGACAGTGAAAAACACTCCATTTCGTTTTTCACTGGTGAAAGGCCATCATGCCCATAGGACAGAATGGGGGAGGCTGGGTATTGTGTTTGTTAGCCTAGTTTCCCACAAGTTTAAAATGGAGAGGTGAAGTTTAGTATGTATGAACTCACAGCGTCATAACACATCTTTCTATGAAAGTGGTTTTGTCACTGTGTGTTCAGAAGCCACTCTTTTAGAAAGTGGCTGAGTTTTGTGCTTTAAGCATTTCTGTGTGTCTCTGCTGAATGTGGATTGACTGTCTGGATCTGAGAGGGGAGAGGAGCTGTGGGAGGTCTTGACCCAGGGAGGGGTTGAGATGGCACCAGGCTGACCTGCATCTGGAGAGTAGGCGAGGAAAAGCACCGGGAGGTGAAGAGGCCTGGGTTGCGGCTATAAAACAATTGACCCATCTCCTGCTGAGTGATTAAGGATCCAGACCCCCAGTATCAAAGGGAGAAAGGTGACACTGGGAGGGAGACACCCAGAACTGATTTAGGCAGGGGTCAGGGACCCCTGAGCACAACGAACTTCAAAGACATTTAGGGGTATAACTATGAGAGCTGAGACCCCTGAACGTTGGAATAGAAATGGATTGAGACTGAAAAGGCTCGGACCCATTTCGTGGTCAAGAGGAACCTCTGCTAAGGAAGGAACAACTGAAGAGACTGCTGGGAAGGACCAAGCTTGCTTCGTGATCTGGGGCTGGTCTGCAGTTTGCTGTTTTAACCAAGGAAGAGGCTGTTGGGACTGTGCTTTGTGCGCTGGGTCCCCCTGCTTGAAGAAGACTGCTTTGTGCTGTGTCTTGTTACCCCAAGGGCCCGAGGTGAGCTGGCTCCCTGTTTGGAAACACAGGAACATAAAAGTTTCCGGAGAAGTTTCAAGCGACGCGGTGGGCGCATGTTGTGGCAGCTTGAGATCCTCTGAAGGTATGCCCTGTGATCTTGGACACACGGAGGAGAAGTGAGACTCGGACGCGCTGGGTGCGTGTCGTGGTGCACAGGAGGCGTTGGTGAAGAGCGCCTGGTCACCGTGTGCACCGAAGGTGAAGTGAGTCTCGGACGCGCTGGGTGCGTGTCGTGGTGCACAGCAGGCGTTGGTGAAGAGCGCCTGGTCAGCGTGTGCATTGGAGGCCGAAGGCGTTGGTGAAGAGCGCCTGGATATCGGGGCACCGGAGTTGGAGTAAGTCTCAGTGAAGCAGTGTGTATGCTTTGGTGCAACCTGGAACTGTGGAGGTGATCGGCTGATCATCGCGTGCACCGGAAGAAAGTGAGTCTCTGCAGCGCGGTGTGCATGTCTTGGTGCCAACTGAGACCGCAGGAAGGAGTGCCTGGTGAACGTGCACCCGGAGTCGACGTGAAGTCCCATCAGCGTTGCGTGTGTGGCTTCGTGCCAGAGGAGACCCGGAGGGTGCTGTGGTGAACGTGCACCCGGAGTAACATAATCTCAGGGGCGTGGGGTACGTGTGCCCTGTGGCCGCCTGAGACCTTCCTAACAGTCGCGGCCCGGACCGGCAGCCCCGCAGGAGCTGAGCTGCCAGGCCGAGCCGCTGAGGCCCATTGAGAAAGTTCTACACGGAAGGGCCAGTTCGCTGAAGGAGGAGAGGAGAGTGGGGTCACGCCCCCAGGTAACGTGGATCACTGCCTGAGCGGGGCGCGGAGGGACACTCTCTCGGCCTCTCAGTCCTTCTGGCGGCGTGAGCCTTTGCTTCGGCTCAGATTGCGGGCCCGTACTGCGTTCAGGAGTGGCAGTAGCGGGGCCAGAGTGAGAAGCTGTACTGTATGTCATCGTTGATCCGTGTGGGGGGCAACTGTTATCGAAGAGGCTGACTGTCGTAATACACATTGCCAATATCGCTGCTAACGAACTGCCGGACTGTCTTATGACGCCTGACATTATTTCTGCATAACGAAGTACACGATTGTAGCGCTACGCATTGCATTATTTCTCCATTGCAAAGTACAGGATTGTAGCGGCCCGTATTGCATTATTTCTTCATTGCAAAGTACATGATTGTAGCTACGCATTGAATTATTCCTTCATTGCAAAGTACATGATTGTAGCGGCGCGCATTGCCTTATTTCTTCATTGCAAAGTACGTGATTGGGGTGTGACGCATTGCATTATTCCTTCATTGCGCAGTACATGATTGTAGCGGTACGCATTGCATTATTTCTCCCATTGCCAGGTACCGGGGTGTATCGTTACGCATTGTATTATTTCTCCTTTGCCCAGCACAGGATTGTATCGTTACGCAGCGCACTATTGTTTGTCCATTGCAACGTGTGTGATTCTAGCATTGCAACCAGCATAGCATTTTGAAAGCGGTGGTTGGGATTTGAACCTACCAGCCAGCCGGAACGAATATTACCCTTTATTACATGTTGGCTTATATATCGTGTGGTCTGATCGTATATCTTTTTACATAAAGTTTATACTCGTTTTATCAAACTCGTGTGGAGTCCATTTGTGGTGTCACCAGTGGGTTGTTGTGAGTGTGGTTGCACATACTGTACACTCGTGCCTTGGAGATATGCCTGGCTGCTCGTGCCAAGCTACTAAGGGGGTGAGCAGGGCTATCTCAAACGGTGTCCTTACTTGGCCTAGCGTTGAGTGAGGAGTCCCGGGTCTCGCATTTGGTGACAGTGGTGCGGGACGGGGACTCCAGCTTCCAACACACACACATCGGTACAAAGGAGGCTGTTTTGTAATCAGATCCCTGAGATCTAGAAGTACAGTTCAATACAGCTCTGCTTGCGCCTAGATTCCCATGGCCAGCAGGATAAGTGCTTTATTAGAAATAAATGACATAGGGCCCCATTAAGAAATTGACGATAACCATTGGTAAGTGGGGTAACTCCTGTTCCCAGGACAGCCTTCGAGATACAGGGAAGAGAACCTTATAGCAGGTGTAGGAGACCTAAGCCCGCCCCTTTTTGTAGCTGGGCTTGTGACGATTGGATAGCAGGCTTGGCAATTTGACTGCCTGGCTGGGATTCACCAAAAATGCTACCGACCACGCCTCCTTCAAAAGGCTGAAATCCACCCTTCTTCTCGAAGTGTGAAAGAGTCTGTGGATGCAACGGGACATATAGTTTCCCTGCGACTTTCAAGTTGACAGTAGCGGCTGCTACCGGACAGGGGTGGTGAGGTAGGAGGGGGTAGGAGGAGGGGTTTAAATCGGAAAAAAAAAACACTTACCTTGGAACGGCTGGCCGACGCCTCCCCTGCATCCTTTTCCTTTCTCCAGTTCGGCTCGCAGCAGGAAGCACCAGGCACACAGGCTCCCCTGAGCAAATCACAACGCTGCAATGCAGCGTTGTGATTGGTCTGAGCGCCGTGGTTCAGCGCTCAGACGGGAACAGGGAGCCTGTGCATGTTCCTCAGCAGGCAGTGTAATGCAGCCTGGTGGGGAACATGCAAAGTGCGCATGAACTGTTCGGTCGGCCCAAGAGGGCCGGCCAAACAGTTCATGCGCACTTAGAGAGTGCAAACCACTTCTGCCCTGCTCTGGCCAGTCCAGCCCGACCCATATTGAACAAGGCCACTGAACGGCATGCAATAGGAAAAATAAAATGATAATAACGATATGTTATTGTCATTTTATTTTTCCTTTTTGCGGAGTGGGGCAACGCTCCTCTGCCTTAGCGGAGGAGCGGCCACTGAAAGTTGAGAAAAGAAAAGTCGGGGCAGCTGTCTGGAATGGCCTATTTCGAGTAACCTGCTGCAAACACAGCACCCCTCCATCAAATCAAAGGTGAGAGGAAGTGCAGCCTAGGGTAACAGGAAAACCATGAGCACGAACAGTATGGCGACCTCCTCCCCAGGGAGAGGGTGTGGCTTAACAGCTAGGGCGGCTGACTTTGAAGCTGGGGAACCAGGTTCGAATCTGACGGGAATCTCAAACATCCTGTGATTCTGGGCAAATTACTTAATCTCCCTGTGCCTAAAAATGAATGTGTCTGTCTGTAATGTAACTGGTGCTCATGTAAAGCGCGCTAATACCTTCGGTTCAAGTTATCGCTATTTAAAACTGGGGGGAAAAAACACTGCGGGTCACCCTAGCTGCTGCTGAATTCACTAAAGGGGGAGTAAAACAAGATGAAAAGAAAATGTGAGCTGTTACACATATGCTGAACGCCGGGGTATAAAAAGCAGACCGGGGCTGCACTGCCAGTGTACATACATCAGACCCGGGGCAATTGTGGCCCATCTGTTCAAAATCAGACACAAACTTTAGTCATTAATGAAATAACTAGTTTGCTTTAGGAGATTGCTTGACCATTCAATGATAAATTATTCTGAGTGGTGCACCCAGTGGCGGCTCCTCTGCTAAGGCGGAGGAGCGTCGCCCCACTGAGCAGGTCAAAGAGCAAAAAATAAAATGATAATAACTTATTGTTATCATTTTATTTTTCCCCTTGCTCAGCTGGGTAGGGGCGGGGCTGCTCTGCTCACAGAGCAGGGCATGGGAAGAGTGGTTTGCCCACTCCCAAGTGCGCAGGATGCTTTGGCCGGCCGTCTCGCGCCGGTCAAACCGTCATGCGTACTTTGCATGTTCTGCATGCAGGCTGCATTACAGCCTGCATGGAGAACATGCCCAGCCTCCCATTCTCTGGCTGAGCGCCGATCCACGGTGCTCAGACTAATCACAACGCTGCATAGCAGCGCTGTGATTGGCTATCGGGAGGCTGGGAGCCGGGTGCTTCTTGCTCTGGAAGTGGGCGAAGAGAGAGAGGAGGCGGAAGCAGACAGGTGTTTATTTTATTTTTTTCTTCATTCCATCCCCTCCCCCGCCGCCCAGCGACCCGACCCCCTACCGCCATTAAATACCAGCCGCCACGGCAGCTCAGTAATTTAACATTCCCATAGATGTTTACATTGATCTGAAAGTCAAGAGTTAACACCATCCATCCCCCTCCCCCAGGCAGGCCCAGCCTTCCATCTTTCCGAGGTTGATTACCTTTAAATTGAGTGCTGGTAACATCTGCTATTCTCAGTGCTTAGTAATGGCAGAAGTGTCTTACAAAGTGATATATTAAAAACTAGCTCGTGTATAAAGTTAGTTTACATGGTATAACTTTTCCAGGCCCTCTGAAGTTGCCATGATACAGCTAGGCAGAGCTATAGAGACATAATAATAATTAAACTTCCCAGTACCCGAAGTATGAGTAGTTTATTTGCTCCAGTGCTTGGGTAGAAAACAGGACACCAATGGTGCATCTGGTGGCATTATTTGAGAGGTGCAGGGATCTCGAGGACCCAGAAAGGGGGAGAGGAGGGAAGGTTTGTGACCCCTCTCCTTGACAGGCTGAGTGCGGGTCCCATCCAGATTCGGGACCACATCAGTTAATCCAGTGGTGCAATGCACAATGATGGGGTCTCCCTGCAGGATGTGTTAAAGGGGCTGTTGAGTCTCCGCTGTCTCACAGATATGCAGTGGCCTTGGGCTGAATCGGGGCCAACTCAATCAATCAATCATGAGTTTATTAAGTGCGACTACTCACCCGTAAGGTTCTCAAGGCGCTGAAAAGGTTTGGGGCCACTTGATGGGTTTGGGGGCCTGTGTAACGACTCTGCCGGGCTCTTTGTCTCTAACCCCGTCTGCCTCTCGCTCATCTCTGTTTGTATTCTCCCTCAGCCTAGCTGGGCCCAATCACAGTATCAAGCACTGAGGAGTCTTTTCGCTGGGCCATACCTTGGCACTTGCAACAATAAAATAATTTTGAAAGTTTTTACTGCTTACTTTTAGCTTGGAGAAGACAAAGAGGTTTCCCTAAGCTGCTGTTTACATTACAGTTGTTGAAGCGGGGATCCCATAATCTCAATCTCTTAGTAACATCATCATACGGAATTCCCCACTGGTCGTATGGGCCTTTGATTGTTGACTTAAAGTGTGTAATAGGAGTACATTTCAATTAGTCGTGAAACCTGTAAGGCTCCACAAAAATGACAAATAGGATGATTGTCCAAATCATAAAGGTTTATTAACAAATTAGTCAATTCACAAATCATATTAGTTGACAAAGACTTAGGAAATATATCATTACAGCAGTTATATTGAAATGATCAAGCAGTCTAAATTTGAGTATTATAAAAAACAAAAGTGAACCACACAAAGAAGACAGAATACACAAATTAAGTAAGAACTTCCTATCCTAAATAAAGAAGTGAAAGTACATGAGTATTTTATAGAGACAAAAGAAGGTAGATGGTGTCAGCATCACATGAACTTCGTTAAGGTTCAAAGGAAACAAAAGAGTGTAAAAGTGTAAAGCCTTTCCACTCCCAGCAAAGACATCAGCACAGTACAGGAAAAGGGTCTCCTCTCTTCGAAGTCAGGACAAGGTCTGACTAAACTAACCTATGGAAAACAAATTAAAACAATAGAAAGTTTCAGAAATCTTTCATTATCAGGTTCCCAACAAGGTGAATCAATCCCACCGCAGAGGTCTCTGGGAATCAGTAAACTCCCTAAAACTTCGCACGCGGCCACTCCCACTCATAATTGAAACGCTACACGCTGAAGCTGTTTGGAAGTTACTGGCTAAAGCTTTATTCAATTGTTGTACCTAACCCCTGCCTCACTTTAATTAGGGTTGTAAATCAGCCTGCACGTCTTTTGTCCTGATCAGCCCTTAACCACGTAACTTGACATCATAAATCAATCACCAGGTCATAAATCAGATCATAAATAAAACACCAGGTCATAAATCAGTCAAAGATCGTAAATCAAGTCATAAATCAAACGTGCAGACACATTTATGGCATATTAAAAAGTCCTTATTTGTCATTCATCAGTCCGGCGTTCATTGCTGTCAGCTGGAGCCCCTAGAGCTGGAGCTTCACGGTGTGTGCGGGGAGGGATATTCCACCATCTCTTTTTTTAGGCCCAATTCGCTACCATACTTATTGGGTGTGGTCCGGCGGGCCTAGGCTGTGAGTGAAGATGTTCTGTAACCCCTTCCCACTCTGACCACCTTACCCTGCCGTGAGTCATCCCAAGGTAAGTACCAGGTCTGCCACCCCGATGGTGGACTTTTGAACTCATAAAGCTCCATTCATCTGACTTCTTTACCACCTTGTTGCTGAGACAATGTTTGCTTTGCTGGGTGTGGGTGGGTTTTGCTGCCCCAGCAGCGCCGTCCAAACACGTACAGTGGCTGGGCACAGGCACTCGACCTCTTTTAATAGGAACATGATGCTCTGCAGGCATATTTCAAATGCTGTGCGGCCTACCCATTGGCTGGTGGGCTTCATGCCACTCTTGTGGTTTTTGGCGCCCTTTCCCCCTCACCTTTCTCCTATGTGCTCATGGGGGCGGGTGTCACATCCTGTCCATTATTTGTATCCCCTCCCGGGGACCGCTGTTCCCGGGCCTTGGCGCCGTTTACCGTTCTGGCCCCTTCATGTGCGGGCTTCTGTTAGATTTCCCAGACTCACACAAAAAACCGCACATCTGCTCATCCTTGAATGTAGCATTCGCCTGGGCTCTCTGGTACAGGAGGCTCTTCTCACCATTCTATCTACATGTCCACCGCCACATCTTCATTGTTGTACCTACTATCAGCCTAATACAAAAAACCTTTCTCTAACTAATGAGGAGTCTGATATGCACCTGCAGAGGAGAAAGAAACAAACTACTGGCAAGTTTTTGGGAAAGTGCAACGTATGTCACAGGCTAAGCTAACATTTCATTCAAAATGAATGCTAAATGAATGCAATTAGCATAAGTGAATATCGAGTACATTAAAAGCAGATATACAATTCTAAGTACTGTAAATACATAGATTACAATTCAATTATATGGTTGGACCTTAACTAAACGTAAATGTGGCCCTTAACTAAATGTAAATACAGCCACCTATTTGATTAATACAGTGCACACAGATTAATATTTTCAAACAAGAATTTTGTATATAGCTTGCATATATAGAATAAAGAGAGGAGCTCTAAATTGCATTGCTCCACGTCATAGTTCAGTAATCAATCAATTAATCAGTATTTGTATAGCGCTGCACTATCAACTCTAAGGGTCTCTGGGAGCTGAGGGCGCCGTGCCACAGTCAAAAAGCCAGGCCTTAAGTTTCTTTCTGAAGTCCGCCAGGGAGGGGACTGTTCGGAGGTGAAGAGACAGGTCGTTCCACGTCTTGTCGGCGATGAAAGAGAAGGAGAGACCTCCGCTCTGGCTGCGACGGATGTGGGGTGTGTGCGAAGGCGAGCGATGCTGAGCGAAGGTGTCTTGAGGGCCGGTAGAAATTCAGTTGATGGTTTATGTATGATGGTCCTTGGCCGTGTAGGGCTCTATATGCGTGTGTGAGGATCTTGAACTGGCATCTCTTCTGGATGGGGAGCCATTGGAGGTTTCTGAGGTGAGGGGTGATGTGTGTTCATTTGGGGAGGTCCAGGATGAGTCTGGCTGCGGTGTTCTGTATAGTCTGGAGTCTTTTAAGGAGTTGGGTGGAGATTTCGGCGTAGAGAGTGTTGCCGTAATCGAGGCGGCTGGTGACGAGGGCCTGCGTGACGGTCTTCCTGGTGTTGATGGGGATCCACTTGAAGACTCTGCAGAGCAAACCGCGGGTGTGGAAGCAGGAGGACGCGACTTCGTTGACTTGTCGTTTCATGATGTGTTGGCTGTCGAGGATGATGCAGAGGTTGCGCGCATGGTCTGTTGGTGTGGGTGTAGGTTGTGCTGGCCACAAGCTGTAGTCCCATACTGAGGTATTGTTCACGAAGAACGGAACTTCTATTTTGCCGGAGATGAGTTTGAGGTAGCTGTCTCTCATCCATATTTTTACGTACGTCATGGCGTTGCAGAAGTTGGTTTTTGCGTTGGAGGGGTCCTCAGTGAGTGAGAGGATTAGTTGAGTGTCATCAGCGTAGAGGATTATGTTGAGCCCATGGGATCTGACGACATCTGCAAGGGGGGTCATGTAGATGTTGGACAAGGTGGGGCTGAGGTATGATCCTTGGGGAACGCCACAAAGGATGTTCTTGTGTGCGGAGGTGAAGGGTGGCAGTCAGATGCTTTTTGTGCATCATGAGAGGAAGGAAGCGATCCACTTGAGGGCGTTGTGCTGTATGCCGATGTTGTGGAGTCTGTCAATGAGGGTGTGGTGGGAGACCGTGTCGAATGCCACAGAGAGGTCAAGGAGGATCAAGGCCGCGGTTTCTCCGCAATCACGGAGAGTTCTGATGTCATCTGTGTGTTGGCGATAAGCGTGGTCTCAGTGCTGTGGTTGGCGCAGAATCCTGCAGGTGGTTTTATTCCACATATTCGGTGAGCTGCTGGTTGATGGCTTTCTCGAGGACTTTGGCTGGGGCGGGGAGATCGGTCTGAATTTTTTGAGCTTGCTGGGGTCGGCAGAAGGCTTCTTTAGGAGGGGTCTGACCTCCGCTTGTTTCCATACATCCGCGAAGGTTGCTGTGGAGATGGAGGTGTTGAGGATGCTGGTGAGTTCCGTGCTGATCAGGTTGGCTCCGAGTTGGAAGAAGTGGTGGGGCCAGGGGTCATTGAGCGTTCCAGAGTAGATGGACGACATGATGGCTTTGGTGGTTTGGGTGGTAAGCGGAGACCAGGTGGTTAACGTTTGGCTGGTGTTCAATGGTTGATTGAGGTTGTCGAGGCTGAGGGTGGTGGGTTGGGGGTTGAAGTTATTGTAGGTGGTGGCAATCTTGCTGTAGAAGTAATCTGAGAGGGTGTCACGGAGTTCTTGGGAGGGGTGGATGATGTTCTCTGTGGCTGTCAGGTTGGAGTATTCCTTGACAATTTTAAAGAGTTCCTTCATGTGGTTGGCCGCGGTGTTGATGCGGATGGTTGATGGCTGTTTTCTTGGCTTGCTTGATTCGTAGGTGACAATTACTGAGGGCTGCTTTGTGAGCTGCACTGTCCGCGGTGTTAGTGGAGATGTCGGGGTTTGAGGAGGGGTTGAGCCATGTTTCGGTGATGAAGGCAACGTCTGGAGAGAAGGAGGTGACGGTATCCCAAATTTCTGTGGCGTGTTTGCAGAGGGAGAGGGCGTTAAGCACGATGCATTGGATCGGTGCAGGATCGTTTGTAGACTTCAGAGCGTGAGCAGTGTGAGGTCCGGTACAGCCAGGGGGTCCAGTGTGGCACGCGAAGCAACAGTGGCGGCAGGTGAAGGGTCCTTTGGTTGACCGCGGGGCGGCCATGAAGCAGCTGTTGTTCCGGTGGCCGCGGTCCAGGACTAGCAGCTCCTCTGCGGTGTATCGGTGTGGGGACCAGGGGTCCTGGCGCTGGGTGCAGTCCAGGCACAGCAGCCTCCATAAGTAGCTCTGGGATGTGGGAGGGGCTGTAAGGGAGGCGGGAGGTCAGGAAGCGGGAACAGTGGCGGGAGGGAGAGAGACAGCGGGAAACTGGCGGGGCAACCAGCGGGACAAGCGACTAGGAAGGCACAAAAAGTAACCACATAAAAAATGCAGAAGTACAAGTAACAATGCAGAAATATAAGTAATAATACAATAATACAATAATGCCAAATACACTGACAAAATGGGACCAGACAACACAAGACAATGCAAAAAGTTAGCTACCAGCAGGAGTCAGACTCCGGGCAGCGGGAGCGAACTGGCGGCAGTGGTAAACTGGATCGCTGATGTTAATCGCGGTCTCAGTCATGGGAGCTATGCGGCTGAGAGGGGGAGCGGTGCGCAAGACCAGCGGTCAGGGACCGCTACTGGAATCGCGCAGTGGCTTCCATAAGTATCCCTGGGAGGTGGGAGGGGCTGTCAGGTTAAGCAGGAATAGCGGTGGACGGGAGAGAGACGGTGGGAAAGTAGGCGGGGCAACCAGCGGGACAAGTGACTAGGAAGGCACAAAAAGTAACCACATAAAAAAATGCAGAAATACAAGTAACTATACAATAATGCCAAATACAGTGACAAAATGGGGCCAGACAATGCAAAAAGTTAGTTACCAGCAGAATTCAGCGGGAGTGAATTGGCGGCAGTGGTGAACTGGTTCGCTGATGCTAATCGCAGTCACGGGAGCTATGTTGCAGAGAGGGGGAGCGGCGTACAAGCATGGAGGTCATTTAGGGGTCACCAGAGGTCACTTGTCCTTTGCTACCCCTAGCACTACCTATGCGACCCCTTGCCTCAGAGGTGGCAAATTCAGAGCCAGGAACACAGGGGCAGCGGGGGCTCCACTCGTTTTATTTTGTCAATTTTTTTTATTACACTAATAGTGAATAAATAAATTAGATTTTTCACTAATAGTGTAATAAAAATGGAGTACAATAAGCTGGAATATGCTCTTCCTTGGCACCTGAGGTAAGTAATAAATGCCTTTAAATGTATGGTGTGTGCGTGCTTATGAGAGTGTGTTTATGTGTGAGAGTGTATGTGTGAATTTGTGTAAGTATGTGTGTGACTGAAAGTGGAGGCTAAAGGGCGTCCCGTGTGATGTCACTACCGCTAACCCTGGCATTTCGGTGAATTGACGTCCATGCCCGCAAGACCAGAGGGCAGGGGCTGCTCGACGGGGGCCCCCAGGATGTGGAAGCCTGGGGCCACCACCCACCGCAGGGGCTGCGTGGGGCTTTACGCCCCTTAGTGAATCCCGAGGTCTGAGGCTGTGAGGGCTTGACGAGGTGATGCCAATTAGCTGGGAGCAGGGGCACAGGCAGATTTCTTATTATTAATCGAGTGACGAATGCCTGGGGTGTGAGGGCGAGTAGCGGTAGCCCCTGGGCTACCTCTGCAGCCTGGTCCTGAAGTGGCCCCCCCCCCCCGCACCAGCCTCTGCTCACTCGCCAGTCCCCGCACGGCCGCAGTGACACGGACACGGCTAACTGATTGCATGTCCTTATCTGTTCTAGGTAGGACAGCAGTTCTCCGGGATTATCTCCCTTCCATCCGTGAGTGGGTTTTTTCAGAGGGCGCCTTCTCCCCTCTCCTTTCATCCCCTGCAGTCATGCTAGTTTCCACTGTTTTGACTTGCGGCGTCAGCCCGTGTTTGTCATTCTACTCCTGTGCCCCGCACTATCCGCCCAACCGTTGGAAATAGACACTGGGTAGGAAGCCGGAAGCGCTGGCTGTCACTGCCTTCCTAGGCGTGTGAGCATGTTTGTTTCATGAGAGACGCAGAGAGAGAAATGTAAACGCCCCGCGTTTTATATAGCGATTTTACTTCCGCGTTCAGCTCATTTGAAAGGGCCCTGATTTTGGACAGATGGGGAGAGATGGGGAAGGGGGGAATGGATAAAAACCTGTGTACTCCACAAAGGTCGAGTCTGTGTTAGCAAAATTACGCGTGTGTATTTTTGTGAGAAAAAAGTACGTGTTTCATAAATACGTTTCAGAGACACGGTGCACCTACCTGTGCAACATAAAGTTTGAGTGGCGGAGTGAAATCCTAGACCCCCCCCCGTTGTATAGGACAATTGATTGGCCGAGTATACCTTGTCTGCGTTGACTCGCTTTTAAAACAGGGGTTCCCATATAAAATAGCATTCTCCACGGAACATTGAAACTTCTAACACATGTTCACCAAATGTTTTGTGGCCTAGAGTTCTTTGCATCATACAGCGCCTTTGCTTGATTTGGTGAAAATGTAAGTAGCTATCTGGGAAATATAAGACAAAATGTAATAACTAACATACACACTCACTTTCTCTCTTCTTCACTCTTTCTCTCTCTCTCTCTCCTATTACTATGTTTTTAAAGATTAGTGAAAGCGTAACAACTTCCTGCTCAGGTACCAGGAGATACAAAAGGGGATGATGGACGGAACGTTTGAGCCAATCAAACACTCACCCCCAGTCAACTGATCTGGGTTTAATCCATCATCATTCTTTAGCTCACTCCACCACCCCAGTTCAGACATGGCCATATGCAAATCAGTCTGACCCTGTGCCTCATGGGAACAGTCCAGCCCGAACTGCCAAGCCATGTCTTCCCTGGACCGGAAACAAGCATCCTAGGACCGGTTTCTGGCATTCCAGCCGTCATCCGCCAGGCTTGCCTGAATCCAGTGGCAAAGTGAGCAAGGGACCCACGTCTGGGCATACCCCCGCCAACTTAGGGCGAACAAAGCGATACAAAAGGGGATGATGGACGGAACGCTTGAGCCAATCAAACACTCACCCCCAGTCAACTGATCTGGGTTTAATCCATCATCATTCTTTAGCTCACTCCACCACCCCAGTTCAGACATGGCCATATGCAAATCAGTCTGACCCTGTGCCTCATGGGAACAGTCCAGCCCGAACTGCCAAGCCATGTCTTCCCTGGACCGGAAACAAGCATCCTAGGACCGGTTTCTGGCATTCCAGCCGTCATCAGCCAGGCTTGCCTGAATCCAGTGGCAAAGTGAGCAAGGGACCCACGTCTGGGCATACCCCCGCCAACTTAGGGCGAACAAAGCGATACAAAAGGGGATGATGGACGGAACGTTTGAGCCAATCAAACACTCACCCCCAGTCAACTGATCTGGGTTTAATCCATCATCATTCTTTAGCTCACTCCACCACCCCAGTTCAGACATGGCCATATGCAAATCAGTCTGACCCTGTGCCTCATGGGAACAGTCCAGCCCGAACTGCCAAGCCATGTCTTCCCTGGACCGGAAACAAGCATCCTAGGACCGGTTTCTGGCATTCCAGCCGTCATCAGCCAGGCTTGCCTGAATCCAGTGGCAAAGTGAGCAAGGGACCCACGTCTGGGCATACCCCCGCCAACTTAGGGCGAACAAAGCGATACAAAAGGGGATGATGGACGGAACGCTTGAGCCAATCAAACACTCACCCCCAGTCAACTGATCTGGGTTTAATCCATCATCATTCTTTAGCTCACTCCACCACCCCAGTTCAGACATGGCCATATGCAAATCAGTCTGACCCTGTGCCTCATGGGAACAGTCCAGCCCGAACTGCCAAGCCATGTCTTCCTGGACCGGAAACAAGCATCCTAGGACCGGTTTCTGGCATTCCAGCCGCCATCAGCCAGGCTTGCCTGAATCCAGTGGCAAAGTGAGCAAGGGACCCACGTCTGGGCATACCCCCGCCAACTTAGGGCGAACAAAGCGATACAAAAGGGGATGATGGACGGAACGTTTGAGCCAATCAAACACTCACCCCCAGTCAACTGATCTGGGTTTAATCCATCATCATTCTTTAGCTCACTCCACCACCCCAGTTCAGACATGGCCATATGCAAATCAGTCTGACTCTGTGCCTCATGGGAACAGTCCAGCCCGAACTGCCAAGCCATGTCTTCCCTGGACCGGAAACAAGCATCCTAGGACCGGTTTCTGGCATTCCAGCCGCCATCAGCCAGGCTTGCCTGAATCCAGTGGCAAAGTGAGCAAGGGACCCACGTCTGGGCATACCCCCGCCAACTTAGGGCGAACAAAGCGATACTAAAGGGGATGATGGACGGAACGTTTGAGCCAATCAAACACTCACCCCCAGTCAACTGATCTGGGTTTAATCCATCATCATTCTTTAGCTCACTCCACCACCCCAGTTCAGACATGGCCATATGCAAATCAGTCTGACCCTGTGCCTCATGGGAACAGTCCAGCCCGAACTGCCAAGCCATGTCTTCCCTGGACCGGAAACAAGCATCCTAGGACCGGTTTCTGGCATTCCAGCCGTCATCAGCCAGGCTTGCCTGAATCCAGTGGCAAAGTGAGCAAGGGACTGTACTGGGGTGAATGTATGACATTGTTCTGCATTCTGTCCATCAATTGTTGTTTTTGCATTTGTCACCCCGAGTGGGACGGGTATGCCCAGACGTGGGTCCCGTGCTCTCCATGCCACTGGAATCAAGCTATCCTGGCTGAAGAGGGGTGAAACCCGAAACCGGTCCTAGGATGCTTGTTTCCAGTCCAGGGAGGACCTGGTTTGGCAGTTCGGGCTGGACTGTTCCCATGAGGCACAGGGTCAAGACTGATTTGCATATGGCTGGGTTCAAACTGGAATGGCATGGTGAGCAAAAACGATGGATTTAGGCCCAGATCTCTGTACTGGGGTGAATGTATGACATTGTTCTGCATTCTGTCCATCAATTGTTGTTTTTGCATTTGTCACCCCGAGTGGGACGGGTATGCCCAGACGTGGGTCCCGTGCTCTCCATGCCACTGGAATCAAGCTATCCTGGCTGAAGAGGGGTGAAACCCCGAAACCGGTCCTAGGATGCTTGTTTCCAGTCCAGGGAGGACCTGGCTTGGCAGTTCGGGCTGGACTGTTCCCATGAGGCACAGGGTCAAGACTGATTTGCATATGGCTGGGTTCAAACTGGAATGGCATGGTGAGCAAAAAACGATGGATTTAGGCCCAGATCTCTGTACTGGGGTGAATGTATGACATTGTTCTGCATTCTGTCCATCAATTGTTGTTTTTGCATTTGTCACCCCGAGTGGGACGGGTATGCCCAGACGTGGGTCCCGTGCTCTCCATGCCACTGGAATCAAGCTATCCTGGCTGAAGAGGGGTGAAACCCCGAAACCGGTCCTAGGATGCTTGTTTCCAGTCCAGGGAGGACCTGGCTTGGCAGTTCGGGCTGGACTGTTCCCATGAGGCACAGGGTCAAGACTGATTTGCATATGGCTGGGTTCAAACTGGAATGGCATGGTGAGCAAAAAACGATGGATTTAGGCCCAGATCTCTGTACTGGGGTGAATGTATGACATTGTTCTGCATTCTGTCCATCAATTGTTGTTTTTGCATTTGTCACCCCGAGTGGGACGGGTATGCCCAGACGTGGGTCCCGTGTTCTCCATGCCACTGGAATCAATCTATCCTGGCTGAAGAGGGGTGAAACCCCGAAACCGGTCCTAGGATGCTTGTTTCCAGTCCAGGGAGGACCTGGCTTGGGAGTTCGGGCTGGACTGTTCCCATGAGGCACAGGGTCAAGACTGATTTGCATATGGCTGGGTTCAAACTGGAATGGCATGGTGAGCAAAAAAACGATGGATTTAGGCCCAGATCTCTGTACTGGGGTGAATGTATGACATTGTTCTGCATTCTGTCCATCAATTGTTGTTTTTGCATTTGTCACCCCGAGTGGGACGGGTATGCCCAGACGTGGGTCCCGTGCTCTCCATGCCACTGGAATCAAGCTATCCTGGCTGAAGAGGGGTGAAACCCCGAAACCGGTCCTAGGATGCTTGTTTCCAGTCCAGGGAGGACCTGGCTTGGCAGTTCGGGCTGGACTGTTCCCATGAGGCACAGGGTCAAGACTGATTTGCATATGGCTGGGTTCAAACTGGAATGGCATGGTGAGCAAAAAACGATAGATTTAGGCCCAGATCTCTGTACTGGGGTGAATGTATGACATTGTTCTGCATTCTGTCCATCAATTGTTGTTTTTGCATTTGTCACCCCGAGTGGGACGGGTATGCCCAGACGTGGGTCCCGTGCTCTCCATGCCACTGGAATCAAGCTATCCTGGCTGAAGAGGGGTGAAACCCCGAAACCGGTCCTAGGATGCTTGTTTCCAGTCCAGGGAGGACCTGGCTTGGCAGTTCGGGCTGGACTGTTCCCATGAGGCACAGGGTCAAGACTGATTTGCATATGGCTGGGTTCAAACTGGAATGGCATGGTGAGCAAAAAAACGATGGATTTAGGCCCAGATCTCTGTACTGGGGTGAATGTATGACATTGTTCTGCATTCTGTCCATCAATTGTTGTTTTTGCAGGTACCAGGAGAGGCAACGAATCGCAGATCCCGGGGATGTTTTCACAGAAAACGTGCGACGTCCCATCCGAAGGTGGTGGAATCGAGGAATCTTCAATAACCTCCGATTGGAGGCTCTCAACCTGCGCGAGGGCGAGGAATCAGGGTAAAGTAATCGATGCCGCTGAGGCAGATGACAGTCAAGGCCATAGGAAAGCTAATCTTCAGCATTCTGAATTTGCTGCAGACTTCTAAATAAACCTGCAGAGGTTGCAAGAAATAGAGTTACAAATAGTCAGGGCCGGACTGGGAACCCAAAGCAGCCCTGGCAAATTTTGTCAGACCAGCCCCTTCATGGTGCATAGTGAGTGCAGCCAGCAAGCCTGATCACTACAAGGACGGTTTGGGGGGTTCTCACCCCAAGAAAATTAGTGCAAAAATGGCGCATTCTACAACACATATTTCATTATCTATTCAATTGTATTAACTTTTGAAGCATTGTAAATGTAATGTAATGTAATGTAAGGTACACTTGTATAGCGCAGCTGCCACCCCAAGGGTATCCTGGCGCTTAAGTTACCAATCATCATTGCGTGTAGCTAAACTAAGATAGGCAGGAATCAGTTTCTAGGAAACAGTCTGGTTTTCAGTTCCTTCCTGAAGCGTGACAAGGTGTTCAGTTGTCTGATTTCCGGAGGCAAAGCGCTCCAAAGTCTAGATGCTGTAAAGCTAAAAGATCTGCCACCCATTCGCACTTTACTAACATGGGGAACGCAAACCAGATTAGCAGAAGAAGAGCGCAAGCATCTAACAGGAGAATACCATACAAATTTCTTTTGCAGCAATTTAGGTCCAGTTTTATGTATTGCCCTATATACAATACAAAGTGCCTTAAATTGGACTCTTTGCGCGATGGGCAACCAATGTAGGTCCTTTAACGCCAATGAGGCCGAGGCCCTACGCGGTCGATTTAATGCCAACTTAGCCGCCATGATCTGGACTCTTTGCAATTTTATTATCAGGGATGCTGGAGCACCTAAAAGGAGTGCATTACAATAATCCAGTCTGCTTAAAACTATACTCCGCACCACTTGAGGTCTAGCAAGGGTAGGTAAAAACGGGAGGATCTTCCGAAGAGCTCGGAGCAGAGAAAGACAAGTGTTCACCGTTTTATTCACCTGAGAATCTAGTTGTAAATTGCTATCCAGCATCACTCCTAAATTGCGCACTGAACTAGCGGGCAATACGGAGTTGTTGGCCGGACCAGGCCAGAAATCTACTGGGAATGGTCGCTGAATTTTGCCTGCAGTACACCACAGGATTTCAGTTTTTTCACCATTAAATTGCAGTGAGTTCTCTTTCAACCATTCCGCTGTTCTATGCATACATTTATGAAATTTTTCTAGGGGCACTGCTTTGTTGCCCTCAATAGAAAAGACGAGCTGAGTGTCGTCCGCATAGTTTATGACATCAATGCCAAATGATTTAATTAAAATAATAAGTGGTCGAAGATAGAGATTAAACAGAATCGGGCTAATAGCCGAGCCCTGCGGGACCCCATGTTTAACATCTCTATTCTGAGAGGTAAATGACGACAAAGTCACTGCCTGCTGCCTATTAGAAAGAAAAGAATGCAGCCAGTCCCGAGCCCTACCCGTAACACCCATCTCCACTACTCTCTTAATCAGGATTCGATGGTTAACCGTATCGAATGCGGCCGACATGTCAAGCAGCACTAAAAAGGCTGTCTGACCACTGTCGGCCCTCATTCGCAGGTCATCCAAGACTGCCACCAAGGCAGTCTCGGTTCCATGTGCGGTGCGAAATCCAAATTGATGACCCAACAGTGCACCAGGACATGACAAGCTTTGTTGGGGCCCTTCAATGATTCCCTCACTATTACCTTCCAGCAGTGCCCCTCATCTCTCCATAGCCCCTCTCTCACATGTATTTAATTTGTTTTATATCACCTCTTTTATCATATCATCGGAGCACTTTACATCACACACAAATACAGAGACAATGAAACATTTGTGTGTAAATCAATGTATAGAAAATCTTACATACGACAAAGAGGACTACAAGGTGTAGGATTCATGTCATCCATACAGGTTGGTGTTTCTTAAGAGCACTTGGTGTGTAGAAGCACAAGCTCAGGATTCAGAACCTAACAGTGGTTAGGGTTGAATTTACTAATAAGAATTTATTTCTACCCAAACAAGCCCTATTTTAGCAACACTAGCATAATGACACTCCTGGGAAAAAGGCATAACTTTCTAACCTGTACCATGCAGTTTTCATGCAGCTTTTTGATTACGCTTCATGTACACTGTGCTAGATTAGGACTGTAATTTATGAACTGCACAATAACAAAAGGATCTCTGTCACAAAAGCAGTAACCCATTAAACTGTGCATATAAAATGCTGTTCTGTGATCTGCATGGTACACGTCCTTTGCAGCAGGTGTATTAACCCTCTGGGCTACCTTAGATTAGTCAAAACCGGCCCTCCCACACTTCCAGCCTCCCGGGGAAACGCCCGCTGCCCAGTACGGCCAGCCCGGCCAGTCAGGCCATGACAGTAGTCCGGGAGACTGATAATTGTCGCCTGAACCAGTAATAGACATGAGAGTGCTGGGAGAAATGGCGATATATTCCGTAGTAATGTCATAAAAGACAAGCATTAGCAAAGGCAATGGGTCTTACCTATGCAAGTACTATTGGCTTTGTCAATATTTTTTTTAGCCATTTTTAACATCAGCGCAGCTGCTTTGCAGCATGGCTAAAAGTAGAAAATAAAAGCACTACGACAGGGCCGAGTCATAGGACAATTTTTCTCTTAACTTTCAGCCATGTTGCACAGCAGACGCGCTGTGCAACATGTGTAATCAAACAATAACAAAGCCAATAGATCTTGCATAGGAGATACCTATTGGCTTTGCCAGTGCTTGTTTTTTATTCCGGTAGGAAGGCACACATGGGAGGGTGAGTCAGGGAAACCTACACGAACAACAGAGGGTGGGAGGGGCTCTGTGCAGGCAACAACAATGGAGGGAAGTACAGTGGGTGAAACAAACAGCAACACAACGAGGGAGGGAGAGACACGGAGTAGGAACAGGTATATGAGAGAGATGCACGCAGGTGGGGGTGCCTGGGGAGGCCTAATGGTGGTGGAGGATAGCAATATATTGTTAAAAAGCCCTATGAAGCGGCCAGTGGTGGCCACTTTATAGCTCTTTTCAAGTCAAAATCAAGAGACAGGTGGGTAGAAGTGGGAGAAGGAAGAGGGACGGGATAAGATAAACAGGGAGGTGGTGGGGATAAGTTAGCTAAAACAAGAAAATATCACAAGCGCTATGGAGGGAGCAGCAGGCAGCGGGTGTGGGAGAGTGAAAGAAATAGTACCCTCAATCACGTCAGGAGCAGCGAATGGGCTCAGATTAACTTGTATCAATCTGTGCTTGATCCCTGCTCCACAGCAATGATAAGAAATGACGTTGCTGCACTGGCGAATTAAGGATGCTGCAAAGAGTAAAGTGCAGCCAACAAATGGGAAAGCAATGGGCAGGCTCCACTACTTTTTGTATTTAATAGTGTCTCACAAGCGAGATGCATGAGCTAGCGCATGCTCTTGCAGGCTCAACCCTAAAAAAACAAGTAGACGAAAGATTATTTACTGGGTTTTTCAAAGACAACTTGGTGTAAGAATGATAGCAAGTTCTTTACTGCCTTCATATGTGCTGCACCTAAGGACAGAAGCCAAAGATTCTATGGGAGGGACGTGAGAGAAGAGGGTTAGAAATCAGCAGGGCCTCAGTTTTGTCAGAATGGAATTTCAAAGAATTACTAGACACTCATGCGGCTACCATCAGTATGCTAGAGTGTCCTGAGTGGACCATGGTCAGTGTTCTCAAAGGAAATTAAAATGTGTCTATTGTCAGCTTCAATCATGAAATTAACCCCAAATGAACAAATCAGATGGGTCAGAAGATGCCCATACACATTAAAAAGTGTCAGACTCAACGAGGAGACCTGAGAGACTGGATGTTGTAAAGCCCTAAATTGAGAATTGAAAGGGGGAAGATGTGCTGCTTGACTTTCAGTATTAAGAGACATTTTGAACCTCTACAAAGCTGGGCCTTTGTTAGAAATGGGATCTCTGGTTGGCTAAGGCTTGCGTCAAAGCCAGGCAGAGACCACCACTCTAGTCAGGGCAAGGGAGTTACACGCCAAAGATAACCCCTGCTCACCCCCTTGGTAGCTTGGCACGAGCAGTCAGGCCTATCCCGGAGGCAATGTGTAAAGCGTTTGCGCAACTTGCACACAGCATCAACATACCAGCACACCACAAAAGGAACTCCACACAAGGTTATATCAAAAATAGCCTTTGTATTCTCATAACACATTAGAATAGTAATCACATAATATACATTGTGCCACCCGGCACTAGGTAATATCTACAAGGGATTATGTACACCTGACAGGGCCAACTGGACCACTGTCAGAACCATCACAAAGTGAACTTAGTAAATGTAGGACATATCATAAACGTAGAACACAACCAGTAATCACTGGCAAACTCAGCATCATCCTGTAACATAAACCCTATTGTTGGAAATGGCCCTTTTTGCAGGGTCACCCCTAAACTTTTTGCCTGCCTCCTGCATTTTTGCTGACCTGTTTCTGTTGGTTTTATGACTCTGGGCACTTTACCACTGCTGTTCAGTGCTAAAGTGCATATGCTCTCCCTTGATAAATATGTCTATGTGAATTGGTATATCCCTGATTGGTTTATTTGATTTACCTGTCAGTCCCTAGTAGTGTGGCCTGTGTGTGCCCAGGGCTGGTAAACCAAATGCTGCTGGTGGGCATGCAGCGCGGGTTTGCGCCACCCACAGAAGCAGCTTGTAAAGTGTGTCTCAGACCTGCCACTGCAGTGTCTGTGTGCAGTCCAGAACTGCCATCTTGGCTGTGAAGTGCACCCACTTCCCAGCCCCTGAACCTTCCCTTGGCATCTTGTAAGTCACCCCTATGGTAGGGTGCATTGTATGTGTAAGGTAGGACATGCCTTGGTGTGTGTAGCATGTCCTGGTAGTGAATTATGCCCCATTTCGTTTTTCACTACTGTAAGGCTACCTGTTCCTCATAGGCTAGAATGGGCAGTTTGACTATTACATTCTATAGTCCTCACTGACCCCAGGAACATGGTAGAAAAACGAATTTAGTATGCCTGAACTCAGAATATTAAAATACATCTTTTAGTGAAGTTTATTTTTATATTCTGTGTTTGAAAATATCACTTTTAGAAAGTAGGTATTTTCTTGCCTAAGCCTTCCAGTGTGCTCTGCTGTTATGTGTATTGGCTGTCTGGTTTTAGAGGGGCAGGGCAGGCTGAGTCAGACCTGGGTTGATTAGAGAGATCTGCATTTAGAGTGTGGGGAGGGGTGGCTCTTTGATCTGAATAGGGCTGTGCCTGGCAAGGTGAATGCTGGCTCCACCTCCCACTGTGTGTCTGCTAGCAGACCCCCTCTTTCTGAAAGGAAGGATGCAGCCTGGTAAACAAAGTGCTCCAGGCCTGAGCAGAACTGGTTCTGGCTAGGTTCAGGGACTGGTAGCTTCAAGGATCAAAGGCTTTTGGGGTATAAATATCTGTGCTCAAACCCCCTACTTTTGTATTGCTTTTGGATCTGGAGAGGAAACTCTGTCCGTGCCACTGGAGGAATCTGCAGGAAGTGACTGTCCCTGTGCTTGTGTGTTGTTTCTTGCACTGGCCTGCAGCAGTGACCACTGGACCTTGAAGAAGAGGAAAAGGAACTTTTGAGAGAACTTTTATTTTTGTTACAGCAATTACCCAAGGGCTAGGAAAAGAGCTAGCCTCCTGCTGGAGTCTCAGGCACATCAGATTCCACCACCAACCTCCTGCTTCCTCCCTGCGAGGATTGCTATCTGCTGATGAGGCTCCTGTGAGTTCCAGGGCCTCTAGTTTGCTTCAGAGAAAAGAGTGCTGGAAATCGTCGCTAACGCACGTTTGCGAGCCGCTGCAGCCGAGAGCGCTGGAAAAATCATCGCGCTGCTGCCGCTGGGTGCTCGAAACACGAAACCATCGCTAACGCCCTTTTGCGAGCCGCTGCAGCTGAGACGCGCTGGAAGAATCATCGCGCTGCTGTCGCCGAGCGCTCGCAACCCCCAAAGAAATCATCGCTTCAAGACATCGCTTTGCGGACGCCGTGCGTCCGCCATTTTGATCGCATCGCACCGGATTTCGTCGCTCCCTCGCGGAGCGCCATTTCTTCACATCGCAACACAATCGCACACGCAACAGGATCGTCGCATCGTCTTCGCCCTCGCGGCAAGGCCTCAGCGCATCGGCGGCCTAGCGTGAAGAAGTTTGTCGCATCGTCTCCGCACGCATCAGCAGATCGGCGCATCATCCTCCCTTGCGGCAAGGATTTTAACGCATCGCCGGCCTCGCGTGAGGACATTCATCGCTAACACTTCTTTGCGACATTTTGTTGGTTTTGCTACGGAATACAGGTACTTTGTGAGAGAAAGGGTCGCAGAGACCACTGCTTTGGATTTGAACCTTATTGTTGCAACCTTTGAACGAGAAAGGGGCGCAGAGACCCCTGCTTTGAATTTGAACCTTATTGTTGCAACCTCTGAACGAGAAAGGGGCGCAAAGACCCCTGCTTTGAATTTGAACCTTACTCTTGCAACCTTTGAACTATCTTTGACAGTCCCTCAACAGCTATCCTATTTTTGACAGTATTGTGGCTTTTACAGTTATTGGTCTTGTGATAAATCTGCCTTTATATAAAGATACTTATTTTTTATAACTACTTGTGTGGTGTCCCTTTGTAGTGTTCCTCACTGTGTTACTGTGTATGGTCATAAATGCTTCACACCCTGCCTCTGAGATAAGCCTACCTGCTCGTGCTACGTTACCACAGGGTTGAGCAGGGGTATTAAAGAGGGTAGCCCTCTCACTCTGACTTAGGAAGAAGGGTCCCTACTTGGACAGTGGCCAGCCATTGCCAACTAGAGACCCCCATTTCTAACATTGGTGGTCAGCGGTGAGGATCTGGACTTGCATTTATGATCGCATACAATAATTATAGTGTACACTACTAGTGAGTGCAGACCATAACGTACCGCATAAATTTTTTGAGAGTTTTTTTGGATCCTATACTGTAATTGATATTGCCGGTGATTTTTCACCCGCACACAATTCCTGAGAGTTTTTGGGATCCTATATTGTGATTGATATTGCCGGTGATTTTTCACCCGCGCCCATTTTTTGAGAGTTTTTGGATCCCATATTGTAATTGATATTGCCGGTGATTTTTCACCTGCGCACATTTTTGAGAGTTTTTGGATCCCATATTGTAATTGATATTGCCGGTGATTTTTCACCCGCACACATTTCTGAGAGTTTTTGGATCCTATATTGTGATTGATATTGCCGGTGATTTTTCACCCGCATACATTTTTTTTGAGAAGTTTTCTTCTATCTTTTATTGATATTGCCCGTGATTGTTACAATGGGCAAGACTATTTTTTATTGATATTGCCTGTGATAGTACCCGCATAAATTTTTGAGAATTGTTGGATCCTATATTGTGATTGATATTGCCGGTGATTTTTACCCGCATACATTTTCTTGAGAAGTTTTCTTCTATCTTTTATTGATATTGCCCGTGATTGTTACAATGGGCAAGCCTATTGTTTATTGATATTGCCGGTGATAGTACCCGCATACATTTTTGAAAGTTTTTGGATCCTATATTGTGATTGATATTGCCGGTGATTTTTTACCCGCATACATTTTCTTGAGAAGTTTTCTTCTATCTGTTATTTGTTATTGCCCGTGATTGTTACAACGGGCAAGCCTATTTGTTTTATTATTGATATTGCCAGATATTGCTACAATGGGTCTTGCTGAAATGAGACCTACCTTTTATATAGATGATCTGTTAACCTACAGTCTAGAGGAGCTAAGGGGGTTCTGTGAGGAGAAGGGCTTAGCAGTGAGTAGGAAGGAGACTCAGCTATCCCTGCAGACATCCCTGAGACTTTGGCAACAAGACAGATGGAGATTCTTGGAGTCCCAGTACACCTACCAAGAGGGTAGTTGGTCTGAGGGTGGCTCTAGAGAGTCTGAAGAGGAGGAAGAAAGTGTTATGGAATATCTCATAGGTGGGGAGTTCCTTGATGAGCCTAGTGCCTATGGTAGTGCCAGATTCCCCTCATGGTCCCCAGAGGAGTTGGGGGACAGGCGGGAAGGTCCCATAGGTAGGGAGTCCCTTGCTGGATCTAGTGCACAGGGTAGTGCCCAATCCCCTTCATGGTCCCCAGAGGAGTTGGACAGACAGAGGGAGAGGGAGTACCAGCTGGAATTGGAGAGGCTCCAAATAGAGATTGCCCAGCTGGAGGCGCACCTAGCGCAGATAGCAGAAAAGGAGAAGTTAGCTCCAGAGGGGAGGTTACCCCTGGAGCGCAGTTTTAATTGTCTGGATTCCCCAGAGAGGGTGGGGTCCAGTGGTGGCAGCAAAATTGAAGTATATAGTGATGACAGTGTAGTACACCCACCCAGGGATGTGGCACCTGACTTGAAGGAGGGGGTTGATCTACACCAGGGGATTCAAGGACCTGAGATAGCTCCATTGGTGTGCAGTGTCCCTGAGGTGGATTGGGGAACTAGCGCAGGGGCCCATAGTCCTAGTGAAAGGAGGGATACTCTACCGACTCTGGATGAGAGGTGCAGGGAGAGGGGTTCCCCCATGGTTGAAGTCCTGGTGTATGAGTGTGAGGACCGCCCAGAAGAGTGTGGGTTGAGTGATAGAGACAGTCAGTTAATGTCTCGCCCATTTCAAGAGAGTGGTGTGGGGTACGTGTGTGAGGCACTAGATTGTGAGGTAAAGGTTAGCACCTGTGCGGAGCTGTGTAATCCAATTGTGGGAGAGCATATTGTGAGTTCCTGTTTTCCAGAGCTAGGCCAACATCTGTCAGATTGCGAGTTCTCTGATCCTAGGGAACTTGCACAGGAGGCAGACCTCTGGGTGAGTACCAGAGGCTCTGTAGAGGCCTTAGGGAATGACCCTAAGAGAAGTGGTTCAGAAGTTTTCCAACCCAGAGTGCTGGGAAAGGTTAGGAGTGTTACAGCTGGGTCCCCTTGTTGTGAGGAGGTTGTAGGGCCTCACATCCTGTCTCGTGGGAGCAGGAGTGAGACTGGGATAGGTCCCGAAGTGCCCCAGCCTCAGTCCCCAGGACTGGATGGTTCCATGAGGGAACACCAGGTGGGGAGCCTAGTCTGTCTGGATGGACCGTCCATTGTGGGGGGTACCCCAGTGTTAGGTGAGCTGGGAGTGCCTGTAGTCAGGCCTCCATCAGTTCTTGTGCCTGGCAGTGCCACTCCTAGGGGAGGGTACAGAAGTCCAGTCTGAGGGATGAAAGGGGGAAAGAGTCCCCAGTGGAAGAACCAGTGGGTCAGGGGCCAGCCAGAAGGGCTGAGCCTCATAGGATTGGCCATGGTGACGCCACTTCTGTCCTGGGGCATCTTCACGCACTGTCAGAGGGACAGGAGGTCGTGAGCTCTGTGCCAGGCAGACTGTCACGCAACACGCTAGGTATGTGTCACACTCAGGAAGTCCTGGTTGGCCAGGCAGTTGTTCAGCCGCAGGGGTTGGTCCCTGGGTTGGTAAGTCAGGTCCAGGAGTTGTCTGACCTGGAGGGAGGGACAACTGTAAGCAGTGTCCCAACCATTTTTTCCAAGAGCACCACTCCAGGTGGGAGGGTGCAGTATGCTGGAAGGGGGTGCAGAGGGAGGGAGTCCTCGCCTCTGACCCCGGTGCACCCTGGAGGGTTTTTTCAGGTTGGTAGGTCAGTTGCAGGGTCCAGGCCCTGAACTGGTGGAGGGGTGTGTTTCCCTTGAGGGGAGCCTATGTGCTCCCCAGGAAGTCCTGGGTGGCCAGGCGGTTGTTCAACCCCAGGGGTTGGTCCCTGGGATGGTAAGTCAGGTCCAGGTGTTGTCTGACCTGGAGGAAGGGACAACTGTAAGCAGTGTCCCGACCATTTTTTTCCTAAAAGCACCACTCCAGGTGGGAGGGTGCAGTATGCTGGAAGGGGGTGCAGAGGGAGGGAGTCCTCGCCTCTGACCCCAGTACCACTTGAGGGTTTTTCCAGGTTGATGGATCAGTTGCAGGGACAAGGCCCTGAACTAGTGGAAGAGTGTATTTTCCTTGGGGGGAATTGGTGTACTCCCCCAGAAGTCCTGGGTTGCCAGGCACAGGCCCAGCCTAAGGGTACAGACCCTAGGTTGGGGGCCAGGTTCAGGGTGTCCCCCTAATCTGGAGGAAGGGGCAACTGCTAACAGTGCCCCTCCCGGTTTGTGTTATGGAGGCACCTCTCCAGGTGGGAGGGTGCCGGGCCCCAGTAAAGGGGGCGGGGAGAGGGCAGCCTCACCCCTGACCTCCGCCCAGTCTAAGGGTACAGACCCTATGCTGGGATACCAGTTGCAGGATAGAACCCCTGAACTGGTGGGCGAATTATGCAGGACACCTGCCTCAGGTGCCCTGACAATTCTGGAAAGGGGTATCGCTCCAGGTGGGAGGGTACCGAGCCCCAAAGAGGAGGACCGGGTGTGGGAGAGCCCACCCCAGTCTCTGGCCCAGCCGCTGGGTACAGGCCCAGAGCTGGTGGGTCAGTGTCCGGGTGCTTTGCCTGACCTGACAGGAGGGAGAGTGTACAAAAGGTGCCAGGCACCTGGGGTTACTGCCCCTCACTCTCTGATGCCACAAAAGTTTGAGAGCCCTGAGAGGTATAGGGCTTGGATTTCATCACTGACTACTGTCAGTGATTACTGGGGCTTGTTGTTTATCTGTTGGGACACACCTGGGGGCCAGCTAAGGTTAGACTCTGCACAGGTGGTGTCCACAGCTAAGGGGAAGAGTTCCCCATTGGTTGTCTTAGTGAGCCCTGAGAGGTATAAGGCCTGGGTCTCATCCCTGACTACTGTCAGTGGCTACCGTGGCTTCTTGTTTATCTGTTGGGACACACCTGGGGGCCAGTTAAGGTTAGGTGCTGCACAGGTGGTGTCCACAGGTGAGGGGCAGAGTTCCCCATTGGTTATCTTAGTGGGCCCTGGGAGTGTGGACAGAGGGATCCACCAGGGTTCAGATTGGAGTAGAGCTGGCATATGCCCCTGCAGTTGCGGGCCAGTTCCGTGTTCTATCGCCCGAAGCAGGGAAGCCCATCAAAGTAGTGATTGGTCTACCCTGCGTTTTGGCTGGAAGGGGGTTGTGTTGGAAATGGCCCTTTTGCAGGGTCACCCCTAAACTTTTTGCCTGCCTCCTGTATTTTTGCTGACCTGTTTCTGTTGGTTTTATGATCTCTGGGCACTTTACCACTGCTGTTCAGTGCTAAAGTGCATATGCTCTCCCTTGATAAATATGTCTATGTGAATTGGTATATCCCTGATTGGTTTATTTGATTTACCTGTCAGTCCCTAGTAGTGTGGCCTGTGTGTGCCCAGGGCTGGTAAACCAAATGCTGCTGGTGGGCATGCAGCGCGGGTTTGCGCCACCCACAGAAGCAGCTTGTAAAGTGTGTCTCAGACCTGCCACTGCAGTGTCTGTGTGCAGTCCAGAACTGCCATCTTGGCTGTGAAGTGCACCCACTTCCCAGCCCCTGAACCTTCCCTTGGCATCTTGTAAGTCACCCCTATGAGAGGGTGCATTGTATGTGTAAGGTAGGACATGCCTTGGTGTGTGTAGCATGTCCTGGTAGTGAATTATGCCCCATTTCGTTTTTCACTACTGTAAGGCTACCTGTTCCTCATAGGCTAGAATGGGCAGTTTGACTATTACATTCTATAGTCCTCACTGACCCCAGGAACATGGTAGAAAAACGAATTTAGTATGCCTGAGCTCAGAATATTAAAATACATCTTTTAGTGAAGTTTATTTTTATATTCTGTGTTTGAAAATATCACTTTTAGAAAGTAGGTATTTTCTTGCCTAAGCCTTCCAGTGTGCTCTGCTGTTATGTGTATTGGCTGTCTGGTTTTAGAGGGGCAGGGCAGGCTGAGTCAGACCTGGGTTGATTAGAGAGATCTGTATTTAGAGTGTGGGGAGGGGTGGCTCTTTGATCTGAATAGGGCTGTGCCTGGCAAGGTGAATGCTGGCTCCACCTCCCACTGTGTGTCTGCTAGCAGACCCCCTCTTTCTGAAAGGAAGGATGCAGCCTGGTAAACAAAGTGCTCCAGGCCTGAGCAGAACTGGTTCTGGCTAGGTTCAGGGACTGGTAGCTTCAAGGATCAAAGGCTTTTGGGGTATAAATATCTGTGCTCAAACCCCCTACTTTTGTATTGCTTTTGGATCTGGAGAGGAAACTCTGTCCGTGCCACTGGAGGAATCTGCAGGAAGTGACTGTCCCTGTGCTTGTGTGTTGTTTCTTGCACTGGCCTGCAGCAGTGACCACTGGACCTTGAAGAAGAGGAAAAGGAACTTTTGAGAGAACTTTTATTTTTGTTACAGCAATTACCCAAGGGCTAGGAAAAGAGCTAGCCTCCTGCTGGAGTCTCAGGCACATCAGACTCCACCACCAACCTCCTGCTTCCTCCCTGTGAGGATTGCTATCTGCTGATGAGGCTCCTGTGAGTTCCAGGGCCTCTAGTTTGCTTCAGAGAAAAGAGTGCTGGAAATGGTCGCTAACGCACGTTTGCGAGCCGCTGCAGCCGAGAGCGCTGGAAAAATCATCGCGCTGCTGCCGCTGGGTGCTCGAAACACGAAACCATCGCTAACGCCCTTTTGCGAGCCGCTGCAGCTGAGACGCGCTGGAAGAATCGTCGCGCTGCTGTCGCCGAGCGCTCGCAACCCCCAAAGAAATCATCGCTTCAAGACATCGCTTTGCCGGCGCCGTGCGTCCGCCATTTTGATTGCATCGCACCGGATTTCGTCGCTCCCTCGCGGAGCGCCATTTCTTCACATCGCAACACAATCGCACACGCAACAGGATCGTCGCATCGTCTTCGCCCTCGCGGCAAGGCCTCAGCGCATCGGCGGCCTAGCGTGAAGAAGTTTGTCGCATCGTCTCCGCACGCATCAGCAGATCGGCGCATCATCCTCCCTTGCGGCAAGGATTTTAACGCATCGCCGGCCTCGCGTGAGGAAATTCATCGCTAACACTTCTTTGCGACATTTTGTTGGTTTTGCTACGGAATACAGGTACTTTGTGAGAGAAAGGGTCGCAGAGACCACTGCTTGGATTTGAACCTTATTGTTGCAACCTTTGAACGAGAAAGGGGCGCAGAGACCCCTGCTTTGAATTTGAACCTTATTGTTGCAACCTCTGAACGAGAAAGGGGCGCAAAGACCCCTGCTTTGAATTTGAACCTTACTCTTGCAACCTTTGAACTATCTTTGACAGTCCCTCAACAGCTATCCTATTTTTGACAGTATTGTGGCTTTTACAGTTATTGGTCTTGTGATAAATCTGCCTTTATATAAAGATACTTATTTTTTATAACTACTTGTGTGGTGTCCCTTTGTAGTGTTCCTCACTGTGTTACTGTGTATGGTCATAAATGCTTCACACCCTGCCTCTGAGATAAGCCTACCTGCTCGTGCTACGTTACCACAGGGTTGAGCAGGGGTATTAAAGAGGGTAGCCCTCTCACTCTGACTTAGGAAGAAGGGTCCCTACTTGGACAGTGGCCAGCCATTGCCAACTAGAGACCCCCATTTCTAACATCTATCATGCACAGTATCACATTTAGGCGTGAAATCCATTCTGCGCCAACCTCACCAGCATAAACACATTATGCAATCATCTCATAAGTCTAAACGCATTTAGACAATACCCTCACCAGCATAAATACATTATGCAGTAGCACCTAAACAGAACTCTTAGATTAGGGCATAACTCACGGTAGAGAATAATCTTACTAGCATAAACCACGGTATGCAAATAATCTCATCAACATAAACCACAGTTCGAGGCATAAAACAGGGTGCGTAAATCATAGTACATGAACCACATTTCCTAGCACCACATAAATCACATTAGGGCCTGGCGCCCTACAAACCTAACAGTCCCCCTGGCCAACTGGCCTTCTCAAAGGGGCTCAAATGCCCTATGTCCCACAAAGTCAGGGCGGCTGCCAATGCAGCAATATCCACGTGCGCAATCGCGCTGGGGCAGGAGTGCATCTCACTCCTATCTCACACACAGAATGCCCCCAAAGAACTAACAGCCTAAATGTAGCAGCTGACGCTAAGTGCTGTGCAGCTGGGATGGAAAGCGTGGGCCTGGGCACTCACTGTGCCCTCGAATCAATATGCAAACGTGGCAGCTGCCCGCGCTGGTGCGGCGCAGCTGAAAACAACCCAAGTGAAGGGACCCTGGCACCTCTGTGCCTCTTCAAATCAACTTGCCCCATCGTTGCAGTTGCCCACTGTCAAGCGGGGCAACTGTGATCATCTCTGCCAAGAGGCCCGGCACCACTGTGCCCTCTGGGCCCCCAAGGGGCTTTTAAATAAGCTTGTCCCCATGTTGGAGCGGCCCGCAACGGCGGGACCGCTCAGGCACCGACAATGTGCCTCGGACTGCACCAACAAGGGGCCCCTGGAGCCCCCACTCACCGGGACTCTCTGGGCGTCCACTCCTCTTCTCCCCTCGCGCTGGAGGCGGCGTAGCAGCACGCGGGGCTCTCTCTCTCATGAGAGCCTCGCCTGGACTCCTGCTGCACTTATGCCGCTTCCACGTAGGCGGGGTGGGCTCCCGCCTGCCTTCATCCTCTGCTTCTCCTCTGGCGGTGCGGGGCTTCCCTCTGCTCACGGGAGCCCCGCCGATCAGCTTCCGCACCTCTCCTCACTTCACCCGGGCCCCCTCCTGGGACCCGGGACTTCGCTATGGAGCCCGCGAGGCTCCGGCCGGCACTTCCTCTTTCCGGTCGCCGCTCCGCCCAGAGTCAGGCAACTCGCCTGACTTCCGGGTCGCGCTGCGGCGGCCGGCGGCACATTTCCTCGGTGGCGGCAATACGGGGTAGGCTCCCGTTTAACAAGACACATGCGCGGTGGGCACCCGCCAACAGGCACCATAATGCGGGGTGGGCACCCGTAATTCTCGATCCATAAAGCGGGGTAGGCTCCCGCT
The DNA here is from genome assembly GCA_963921515.1 of Calotriton arnoldi. NCBI lineage: Eukaryota > Metazoa > Chordata > Amphibia > Caudata > Salamandridae > Calotriton > Calotriton arnoldi. The sequence goes on along the minus strand of CAWUFW010002540.1, from coordinate 1,288,262 downwards.
AAGCAGGCAGAATGCGGGGTGGGCTCCCGCTTCTCTCCCCTCCATTAGGGGGAATCCCGTCCATCATCCCCTTTGGTATCGCTTTGTTCGCCCTAAGTTGGCAGGGTATGCCCAGACGTGGGTCCCTTGCTCACTTTGCCACTGGATTCAAGATAGCCTGGCTGATGAGGGTTTTGAACCCGAAACCGGTCCCAGGATGCTTGTTTCCGATCCGGGGAAGACATGGCTTGGCAGTTCAGGCTGGACTGTTCCCATGAGGCACAGGGTCAGACTGATTTGCATATGGCCATGTCTGAACTGGGGTGGTGAAGTGAGCTAAAGAATGATGATGGATTAAACCCAGATCAGTTGACTGGGGGTGAGTGTTTGATTTGCTCTAGCGCTCCGTCCATCATCCCCTTTGGTATCGCTTTGTTCGCCCTAAGTTGGCAGGGTATGCCCAGACGTGGGTCCCTTGCTCACTTTGCCACTGGATTCAAGATAGCCTGGCTGATGAGGGTTTTGAACCCGAAACCGGTCCCAGGATGCTTGTTTCCGGTCCGGGGAAGACATGGCTTGGCAGTTCGGGCTGGACTGTTCCCATGAGGCACAGGGTCAGACTGATTTGCATATGGCCATGTCTGAACTGGGGTGGTGGAGTGAGCTAAAGAATGATGATGGATTAAACCCAGATCAGTTGACTGGGGGTGAGTGTTTGATTTGCTCTAGCGCTCCGTCCATCATCCCCTTTGGTATCGCTTTGTTCGCCCTAAGTTGGCAGGGTATGCCCAGACGTGGGTCCCTTGCTCACTTTGCCACTGGATTCAAGATAGCCTGGCTGATGAGGGTTTTGAACCCGAAACCGGTCCCAGGATGCTTGTTTCCGGTCCGGGGAAGACATGGCTTGGCAGTTCGGGCTGGACTGTTCCCATGAGGCACAGGGTCAGACTGATTTGCATATGGCCATGTCTGAACTGGGGTGGTGGAGTGAGCTAAAGAATGATGATGGATTAAACCCAGATCAGTTGACTGGGGGTGAGTGTTTGATTTGCTCTAGCGCTCCGTCCATCATCCCCTTTGGTATCGCTTTGTTCGCCCTAAGTTGGCAGGGTATGCCCAGACGTGGGTCCCTTGCTCACTTTGCCACTGGATTCAAGATAGCCTGGCTGATGAGGGTTTTGAACCCGAAACCGGTCCCAGGATGCTTGTTTCCGGTCCGGGGAAGACATGGCTTGGCAGTTCGGGCTGGACTGTTCCCATGAGGCACAGGGTCAGACTGATTTGCATATGGCCATGTCTGAACTGGGGTGGTGGAGTGAGCTAAAGAATGATGATGGATTAAATCCAGATCAGTTGACTGGGGGTGAGTGTTTGATTTGCTCTAGCGCTCCGTCCATCATCCCCTTTGGTATGGCTCCCGCTAAGCAGGCAGAATGCGGGGTGGGCTCCCGCTTCTCTCCCCTCCATTAGGGGGAATCCGCATGTCGGGATTCCCTCCGGAAAGATCGCAGCTCTGCGCTGCGGAGCCCTCGTGCTCCTTCTCTTGGGGGATTTTAGAATATAGCGCTCCCCAGGGCGCAAAGGCAACCAGGAGTCCTGAAGGTCCTCAGAGATCAAGGGGGCAATGCAGGGCCCAGGGAGGCAAGCCCTCGTGTCAGCCCCCCCTGGGCCCCAGCAGCAGCATGCCCCGGCAGGATTCAGGAACAAGAACTGAACACTTTCATGGGGTCACAGCCCCTATACTTATACTACCAAATCTCTTTGTCTGTAGTGCAGGGCAGGGGGAAACCAGATGCAACTGGTTCAGGGGGGATTCGGAGCACTTTGTTTTGCAAGCTCCTCTTCCCCTTTGTCAGGTGGAGGCTAGGTGATCAGACACACCACAGGGGGAGGAGCCAGCATTGTACAGGGCAGGCACACTCCTATTAAGTGTCAGGGGATTACTCCTCCCACTACTCCAAATGTAGATGTCCTATTCAGCCCAGCGCTGACTCACCCTGCCCCTCCTGGAGCCACACACACCTCCCAGCCCCTGTCACTCACAAGCCAGACATGCAATTCACATCAGGGAGGCAGACACATAGCACACAGAAATGCCAACTTCTAAAAGTGGCATTTCTCCCATAGTCATAATAAATCTGCGCACACCATTGCGCAGCATTTATTCTCACAATTTCATACATACCAAACTCGACCACTCTGCTCCTCCCATACCATGAATTACCACTGACACACTGATCAGGAAATCCCCAATGCATTCCTATGGGAGGGCAGGCCAATCTCACCAATGTAACACAGAGCGCACGCACTTTACACTGGACCACAGTGCTTAAGTGCCCAGAGGCCTAAAACCACCAACACCAGGTCACAGAAAAGGCAAAAAGTTTAGGGGTGAACCCGCCAAAAAGGGCCAAGTCCAACAGCCTTGAATTCCAATTTTGTAAGTCTTGATAATAGATACATATCTGACCCTGTATCAAATGCAGAGAACAGATCAATTAGCATCAAGGCTACCTTATGACCGAAATCTGATGTTTTGCAAAGGCCATCCAAAATCAAGACCAATGTAGCTTCTATTCTGTGTGAGAGGCGAAAGCTGGATTGTACCTCATCAAATACCTTATCTGACTCCAGAAAACTGGACTGTTAATTCTTTTTTCCCAGGATTTTAACTGGGAAAGGTGTACGTGAAATAAGGTTATCATTGCTCAAAATATGATGGATCAGCAGTAGGTTTCTTAACCAATGGAGCAGTCATCAACGTCTTCTAAGCCGAAGGGACTATTGCCTGTTCACTCTTGCACCCTTTTTTCTAATCTCCTTTCCTCTCACTCTTTGTCTTTCTAGCTCTTTTATTCTTTGTTCCCTTTCTCTCTTTCATTTCTCGTGCATCACACTCTTTGCTCTTATTCCTCTGTTTTGCCTGTTTTCCACTCACTCCTTTCTGCTCGCTTTCCACTCTTTTGCCACTGTTTGCCTCTTTTCTGCTCATGTTTCCCTCACTCATCTGCCTTTGTTCTGCTCACTTCCTTTCACCCTGTGCTCTTTTAACCACCTCCTTATGCCGACCTCTGCTCTTTGCCACTTTTCATTCTCTTTGGCTCTCACTCTTTGCTCATTTTGTGGCTTTCTGGCTGCCTTTTTTTCTGCTCTTTTACCTCCTTTTCTGACCTTTTGCCACTTTCTCTGCATCTCTGTACCGCCCTTCCTGTGCATCTTTTCCCACCTTCCACCTCCTGTGACCTCTTCCTCTTCTCCTGCTCCTTACCTGTCCTTCCTGCACTCTCAATAAGCCTCGCTCACCGCTACCTGCACTCCTCCTCCCTCCCAGAACTTACTTAATGCTAGCCGCAGTGTGGACCCTCCATTAAGCAGGTACCTAGGCCCTGTCCCCAAGACTTACCTGGACCAGTCCTCCGACTGGTCTTGGTTCTCCCGGACCCAGCTCCTGCATCTAGTGGCCCCGCCTCTGCTGCTCCTGCGTCTGATCCCACATGCTCCTTTCTCTCACTCTTGCAACCTTTTTTTCTGATCTCCTTTGCTCTTACTCTTTGTCCTTCTGTCTCTTATATTCTTTGTGCCCTTTTGTCTATGTCATTCCTTGTGAATCCCACTCTTCGCTGGCTTTTCTCTGTTTTGCTTGTTTTCCACTCACTACTTTCTGCTCACTGTCCACTCTCCCTTTTGCCTTTGTTTGCCTCTTTTCTGCTCTTGTTCCCCCCACTATTCTGCCTCTGTTCTGCTTGCTTCCTTTCACCCTTCGCACTTTTTGGTGCCACTTTTTGCCAACCTCTACTCTTTGTCACTTTTCATTCTCTCTTGCCTCTCACTCTGTGTCTGTTTGGTGGCTTTCTGATTGCCTTTTTTCTGCCCCTTTGCCTCCTTTTGTGACATTTTGCCTCTTTCGCTGCATATCTCTGCTGCCCATTGCTGTGCTTCTTTTCCCTCCTCCCACCCCTTACAACCCCCCCAACCTTCCCTGCTCCTCACCTGTCCTTTCTGCGCTCCAGTAAGCCCTGCTTCCTGTGCTCCTCCCCCGTCCCAGGACTTACTTAATGGCGGCCGCCAGAGGTGGACATGTCACTAGCTCTATTGCTTCCCCATCTCAAATAATAGAAAATTCTGCACTCCCACACGGAGCCACACACATGGTAAAACAATAAAAACACCTGGAAAAGGATTTCACTCTCATAAAATGAGGCACATCAAAAGACAGTTTTCAGAATAAAGCGAGGGGTTTATTTGTGCAACACTCTCTAACAGAAAGGCTTTCCCAGATGTTAAATGAAAACAATATGCAAATATATATATATATATATATATATATATATATATATATATATATATTGGAAGCCAGAGTCCCAGTCACGCGTCACTGTCACAAATGCGAGACCCGGGACTCCCCACTCAACGTTAGGCCAAGTAAGGACACCGTTTGAGATAGCCCTGCTCACCCCCTTAGTAGCTTGGCACGAGCAGCCAGGCCTATCTCCAAGGCACGAGTGGACAGTATGTACAACCACACCCACAGCAGCCCCCTGGTGACACCACAAATGGACTCCACACGAGTTTGATAAAAACAAGTATAAACTTTATATAGAAAGATACGATCAGACCACACGATACAAAAGCCAACATATAATAATGGGTAATATTCGTTCCGGCTGGCAGGTTCAAATCCCAACCACCGCTTTCAAAATGCTATGCTGGTCGAAATGCTAGAATCACACACGTTGCAATAGACAAACAATAGTGCGCTACGTAACGATACAATGCTGTGCTGGGCACAGGAGAAATAATACAATGCGTAACGATACACCCTGGTACCTGCAATGGGAGAAATTATGCAATGCGTACCTCTACAATCATGTACTGCGCAATGAAGGAATAATGCAATGTGTCACACCCCAATCACGTACTTTGCAATGAAGAAATAATGCAATGCGCGCCGCCACAATCATGTACTTTGCAATTAAGGAATAATGCAATGCGTAGCTACAATCATGTACGTTGCAATGACGAAATAATGCAATGCGGGCCACTACAATCCTGTACTTTTCAAGGGAGAAATAATGCAATGCGTAGCGCTACAATCGTGTACTTCGTTAGGCGGAAATAATGTCAGGCGTCATAAGACAGTCCGGCAGCAGCAATATTGGCAATGTGTATTACAACAGTCAGCCTCTTCGATAACAGTTGCCCCCCACACGTATCCACGATGACATAAAGTACAGCATCCCACTCGGGCCCCAGTACCACCACTCCTTGGTCAGTACGGGCCCCAATCCGAGCCGAAGCAAAGGCTCACATCGTCAGAAGGACTGAGAGGCCGAGAGAGTGTCCCTCCGAGCCCGCACCCCGCCCAGGCAGTGATCCACGTTACCTGGGGGCGCGACCCCTCTCTCCTCTCCTCCTTCAATGAACTAGGCCTTCCGTGCAGAACTTTCTCAATGGGCCTCAGCGTCTCGGCCTGGCAGCTCAGCTCTTCCGGGGCTGCCGGTCCGGGCCGCGACTGTCAGGAAGGTCTCAGGCGGCCGCAGGGCACACGTACCCACGCCCCTGAGATTACGTTACTCCGGGTGCAAGTTCACCACCGCACCCTCCGGGTCTCTTCTGGCACGAAGCCACACACACAATGCTGATGGGACTTCACGTCGACTCCGAGTGCACGCTCGCCAGGCACTCCTTCCTGCGGTCTCGGTTGGCACCAAGACACGCACACCACGCTGCAGAGACTCACTTTCTTCCGGTGCACACGATGATCAGCCGATCACCTCCACAGTCCCAGGTTGCACCAAAGCACGCACACTGCTTCACTGAGACTTACTCCAATTCCGGTGCCCCGATATCCAGGCGCTCTTCACCAACGCCTTCGGCCGCACCTCGACACGCTCACCATGTCCGAGCCTCGCTTCTCCTCCGGTGCACTCGATCACCAGGTGCTCTTCACCAACGCCTCCGGTGCACCCCGACACGCACCCTGCGCGTCCAAGACTCACTCCACTTCCAATGCACGCGTTGACCAGGCGCTCCTCGCCAACGCCTCCAGTGCACCACGACACGCACCCTGCGTGTCCGAGACTCAATTCTCCTTCGATGCACACGTTCACCAGGCGCTCTTCACCAACGCCTCCTGTGCACCACGACACGCACCCAGCGCGTCAGAGTCTCGCTTCTCCGTGTGTCCAAGATCACAGGGCACACCTTCCGAGGGTCTCAAGCTGCCACAACACACGCCCACCGCGTTTCTTGAAACTTCTCCGGAAACTTTTATGTTCCTGTGTTTCCAAACAGGGAGCCAGCTCACCTCAGGCCCTTGGGGTTACAAGACACAGCACAAAGCACAGTCTTCTTCAAGCAGGGGGACCCAGCGCACACAGCACAGTCCCAACAGCCTCTTCCTTGGTTAAAACAGCAAACTGCAGACCAGCCCCAGATCACGAAGCAAGGATTGGTCCTCCCCAGCAGTCTCTTCAGTTGTTCCTTCCTTAGCAGAGGTTCCTCTTGACCACAAAATGGGTCCAAGCCTTTTCAGTCTCAATCCATTTCTATTCCATTCCAACGTTCAGGGGTTTCAGCTCTCATAGATATACCCCAAAATGTCTTTGAAGTTTGTTGTGCTCAGGGGTCCCTGACCCCTGCCTAAATCAGTTCTGGGTGTCTCCCTCCCAGTGTCACCTTTCTCCCTTTGGGGGTCTGGATCCTTAATCACTCAGCAGGAGATGGGTCAATTGTTTTATAGCCGCAACACAGGCCTCTTCACCTCCCGGGGTTTCTCCTCGCATACTCTCCAGTTGCAGGTCAGCCTGGTGCCATCTCACCCCCTCCCCTCTCAGATCCAGACAGTCAATCCACATTCAGCAGAGACACACAGAAATGCTTAAAGCACAAAACTCAGCCACTTTCTAAAAGAGCGGCTTCTGAACACACAGTGACAAAACCACTTTCATAGAAAGATGTGTTATGACTCTGAGTTCATACATACCAAACTTCACCTCTCCATTTTAAACTTATGGGAAACTAGTCTAACAAACACAATACCCAGCCTCCCCCATTCTGTCCTATGGGCAGACTGGCCTTTCACCAGTGAAAAACGAAATGGAGTGTTTTTCACTGTCAGGACATAACACACACACCTCAGTATATGTCCTGCCTTTTACTTACATGGCACCCTGCCCACGGGTTACCTGGGACCTACCCCAGGGGTGCCCACTGTGTACGCAAAAGGGAAAGTAAGGCCTGACAAGTGGTTGCACTTGTCAGGACAACATGCTAACTTAGCAAACTGCGCGCAGGCCCTACACTGCAGGCCTGAGTTCCCTTCTCAGCGCAGCCTTTACATTACTAGCCCTGGCACACACAGTGCACATCACTAGGGACTTTACTAGTAAGGCACACATACCAATCATGGCCAACCAATTACCATTACACAGGGAACTACTGTACTTTGACACTGATCAGCAGTGGCAAAGTACCCAAAGCATCTAAAGCAAAGGAGGTAAAGGCAAAAAGTCAGGGGAAATCACGCCAAGATATGCCAGGTCTAACAATATATATATATATATATTTGTTTCAAAAGTCCATCACAAGACTGCCGAACTCTTGATGGGTGGGTGCTCTGTTCGTGAGGATGGTCTCACGCAGTATATCCACAAACCGAAGTCTCCCTGGGGAAGGGAAAAAGAGACAGGCACTCACGGGTACGCTCTGACATCAATTCAATAGTTTATTCAGCAAGACGCGTTTCGGCTTGTATGCCCTTCTCAATTGCTGATACACAATAAACATATTGGGAAACCATGATTTTTAAAGCTTCCTAAAATGTTCCTATTGGTGGATATAACTGGGGCGTTAAGAAAAGACTGTGCCGTCCTGGTACAATACCACATTTGGGCCGCCATCTTGGGTGTACCATTCAGTACACTGTTAGTCCCGCTCTCGACTGACTTCAAAAAATAATAATTTGGCCATTCACAATTGAAAATGCAAACCATGATTGGTAACTTGCGAAGTCAGTCTGAATCGATAGATGCAATCTCACCCAATTGGCTAAATTATTCAGTCTTTTCACATCAATCAAACTCTGTATGAGCCGCCTCAGTCTCAAGGAACAGTTTATTATTGGCTGTATATCGGGCGCAAGTACTCAGTCCCACTTGCCCATATCAGCCTACATTGTACAGAGCGCCCCTCACCTCAGCCGCCATCCAATTTGTAAAAACATGACTTCCATTAACTCATCCTCCAGTTGCGGTGGTTCTGGCAGTCCGCCGAACTCACCCGCTGATCTGAAATCCAACTCAATGTCTCACATGTATGACTCCTCAAAGTGCGGTGGTTCTGGCAGTCATCCCCTATCAATTCATTTCAAAAGTCCATCACAAGACTGCCGAACTCTTGATGGGTGGGTGCTCTGTTCGTGAGGATGGTCTCACGCAGTATATCCACAAACAGCAGTCTCCCTGGGGAAGGGAAAAAGAGACAGGCACTCACGGGTACGCTCTGACATCAATTCAATAGTTTATTCAGCAAGACACGTTTCGGCTTGTATGCCTTTCTCAATTGCTGATACACAATAAACATATTGGGAAACCATTATTTTTAAAGCTTCCTAAAGCTAAAAATAAAAAAATTGCTGCAATCATTGTGATAACGGGGAGCCCGGTGAGCTCTTCTAGCCACCAGCGAATTAGATATAGGTCGAGTGGGAGTGCTCTTGTAGCTTATATTATTATTGCTGTGATTTTCCCCCTTCTCCCAGACCTACAAGTATATTCAGGGGGTACCTTTTTTGATAGTACAATAATCAAAAGAAATACATCACCGATCGCTCTCTCTCTGCATTCTTGCCAACTTGGCTAGAGGAGCCCTTGACAGCCAGGCAGAAGTCTCGATCGGGACCCTCAAAAAGTTCCCTGTGGCAACACATCTGCTCCACAGCGAGCTCCTGTCTGAGCGCCAAGATTTCCCACCTTTAATACCTTTTACTCAACCTGAGGAGAAGTTTCTGGAAACCTTGCCCCCTTTCTTCTGCTATGAAAACCGAGCTGACCGTACTGGTCTGTGTCTCTAGTATAAACTATACGATCAAACAGATCCTAGATAAGAACTGGAGAATACTCACGGCCAATGAAGAAGAGACACTTACAGAAACCCATTGTGGCATTCAGGAGAAATCCCAATTTGAAGGACAAACTGGTACATACCAGATTAAGGTCCAAAAAAGAAACCAAGAAAACCACAATAGACGGATTACCACCAGTTCTGGGCAATCACAGGTGTGGCCAGTGTCACGCCTGTGATGCTGCCATCTCTACCAAACTATGGACATATGGCGGTAAATCAGGCAAATTGCGACATATGACAAACTGTAAGAGCACGAACATCGTTTACCTGATCCTTTGCCCATGTGGGTTAGGGTATATAGGTGAAACCTCCAGGGAATTCCGTGTCAGGTTTTCGGAACATAAATCAGCCATACGGACACAGAAGTTGCAGGCACCGATGGTGAGACATTGCCTTGATTTAAAACATACTGAAAAAGAACTGAAATGGCTGATTTTGGAACGTGTGAAATTAATACCAGATAAAGATACAGAAAAACTGAGAAAAGAGCGAGAAAATTATTGGATTTTCTCTCTTGACACGGTCCGTCATGGACTAAACGAAGAAATTATATGGGTAGTTATTTGAACACCCATAATTTTGTGTATTCTTCAGTTTTGTAACTTATTCCGACCGACATTCCTGTGGATTCTCTCACACCATGGATGACTCACCTTTGAGAGTAACATACATAATGATGTTGAAGGATGCAGATGTGTGTTACTATGGTATTATGTTTTGGTGTTTACTATCACTATTTTTATTTTTGAACACCAATACATATAGTGGTCAAGACGCAAGACTAGTTGTTTGGCACTTCATTTCACGTGTATATAAAGTTGTTTGGTACTTCATTTCACGTGGATATAAAGGACTTAGGATTCCTTAATTACCACCATCCCAATATAGTGATTCTTCACAGGCCAACAATACCAGATCTGCACGTACTAAAATTTGATATTTTAGTCATTGACGTATCAAGTATAATAATGAGATGCCCAAATAACATTTTTCTTAAACTGTATATTTTGTCATTACTTTCATTAGTATTTGACAACTAAAATGATTATTTGTCGAGGTGCATGATTAAGGCTTCTAACATTTCATGCGCAAAAAAACAAAAATGCCTGATGATTCTTTAATTATCATCAACACTCCAAGATGGCGACCACCTAGATCTTTTAAAGTCTAATGGAGATGGCACCTTTGGCAATGTAGTATCGCGAAATCTGTTCGCTCAATTGGCGCATGCGCTATAAATGGGGAAGTCCGGCAGACATGCATAGGATCCCTGGGTAAACGCCGGCGGAGGCCACGGTCGGACTAGAAAGCATTACTTCAAGCCAGAACGTAGCAGGCTTGCGAGCGCGTCTTCACCTCCGTAAATTATTTAGACCATTATACTTTACCTCTCGCCTCTAAGTTAGTATATTTTTTTGATCCAAACGGCAGGCATTATGTGTAGCATTTTGCATGTATAAACCACCAAGCATTTGGCAAGCATGCGAGCGCCTCGCAAACCCCCGTTAACTATTTAGACCTTTTGCACTCTTTATGTATAATCTACCAGGCATTTAGCAGCAGCTATTTTACCTTGATAGGAGAGAGTTTCACTAAGTGAGTATTATTTTGATCCATACGGCAAGCACTATGTGTAGCACTCGGTATGTATAAGCCACCAGGTATTTGGCAGGCATGCGCGCGCCTCAACTCCCGCAAACTAGTTAGATCTTTTGCACTCTGCATGTATAATCCTCCAGGCATTTGGCAGTAACAACTATATTTTAATAGGAGTTAGTAGACTCTTCTTGGACTTTTACATACACTTAACTAGTGTTCTGGCACTTATATTGCAGGATGAAAAATTAAATTTTTGGACCATATTCAAGATGGTTCGAATGGCAAAGATTAAACCGGTTTGACAATTGAGTCACAACCATCCACCCAAATTGGGGTGAGAACGCTAGACCAATTCCAGAGGCAGAACAAAAACTCCTTATCACGTAATCCGGTGAGAGCCAATACCCCTATGTGAGTTTAATATAACTTGGAGATTCTCTAGGGATAGTTACCTATTACTATTGTTTACTCACTTCACAAATAGATAACCGGCCAACATCTTGGAAGCAAACATAAATATATGGTCCTGTATGCACTGTGTGCTACATGCGGCGCAGTTGCATCTATCGGAGGAGAATCACACAGAATCGCTCAGGTGCAAATTACTTTGACGTTGCATAGTGATATATCTTCTTACTTCTTTCAGATCTTTGGCTTTGTAACTTTGGACTTCATTTGCTTCTACATGAACCACTCTATATTTCGTAGATTCGGTTCTTTGGTGGAGGTTTCTTCTCTTGGTCTTGAAGTTTCTTGGATTTTTTTAACCGTGATCACATTTTAGTCTTCCTAAATCTTTGAATCACATTTGAGTAATCCTCCGTTTGTGAATTCAAATACACCATAGGTGAATTTGTCTTAATGTATAGCATGAAGCGACACAACTACAAATAACTTTAGCACTGCGGACGTTACTTTGGTAAAAGAAATTTTTCTAGAGTTTTTGCATCTGACATTCCCCAAGGTAAATCTGTCTAATGTTGATTCTTACAGAGAACCCCATGTCCACGTGTCTGTTGACATTGACCTAATACATATTTGGTCCTGATGAAGGTGGTTTAATACGATGTCCACCGAAACGTGCTTAGACCTTTTCTAGAATCAAGGGAATCCTACCAGAGACATTAACAAGAGAAGAACTGGATGGGAAACAATTGCAGAAAGGAATCTAACCTTCAATTGTCTCTGTCAGAAGGATATAGGATCCCACACAAATGTTTTAGAATTTCTTCACAATGTTCTTGTTGTGTGAATGCTAGTGCAATTGTAGAGTTTTGTGAGGTGTGAATGCAGGTTTGATGGATGTTCTGTGGGGTTATGAACAATTTTTCAAATTGTGTCTCAGGACAATGTCTATATTAAAATTGTAAATATAGTAATGTTTATTTAATATAATAAAACAAATATACATGTGAAAAATGGTAAAAAAAGATAAAGAATAAAAAATATATTTTTTATAAACAATAAAATACAGTTGTATGAACTAATCATGTTGTAGGAATGTGTTTCTGGGGACATGTCTATAAGAAGAGCTTTCAGCCAGCAGCAAAACAAAGTGGGTTAGTTTAGAGGTTTTTTCATAGTTTCAGTTTTTTCCCCCCTCCTCTATAACCCAAAATTAAATAGGGGGTACCTTCTTTTGCTCACACTGTGTCAGGGTCAAGACAGAAGCTGGCCAGGCCACTGTATTTTGACTCTGAGACAGAGCTGTACATTCCACACATTTCTCTGGCAACAACAATCTCTGCCCTGAAAGGTACCAAGTATGCATCCCACACATCTTAGTGAATCTTACAAAAGTTTCCAAAAGTACACAAAACAATCTCTAAAAGTACAGAAAACAATCTTGAACGTGGATAGCCCAAACAACTTGAGTGATCTGGGGGCCTGCTTGTGTGTGCAAAGCTCAAGCTAGACAGACTCAGAATTCAAGATGGCATGAAGGCATGTCAAAGGCAATAGTAAGAACTTCATAATACTTCCCAATGTACAACATAATGCACATTTGAGCGCCACTGCATATAACACTGCACTTCAAGGCAGAGAAGTACATTTCCCACCGTTCTTTCTCTCATGCTTTGAAATGCACATCCCACATGTTCTGTTCCTGGCAAGGCTGTAAAAAGCAAACAGTCCCACCTTGAAGCTACAAGGAGACACAAAAGAAATATTCAAGGAAAAATGCACATGCATGAAAAATAATCTTGTACATTCAAGCTAGAATAAATCACAACACCTCAAATCAATTAAAACAATGGTAGTCAAAGGTCATCACGTGGTCCCAATACATGGGAATGCGTCTGGCACTACACTAGTGTACAAATGGCAAGCCCATCTGTGCCCATCTGCGCCCGGACTGCACTCAGCACCAAGAACCCTGGTGCAACCACATCCCAACTGTACTCCGGTGCCTCCGTCTGAGCTCCCATCCAAGGGCGCCTGTCCCCCCACTGCTGCCACATCTGACAACACAGAAGGAGCTTTCACTTGCACTCACAGTTGCTTTGCTTGCAAGAGCACTCCCACCACGCCAACACCACCCTCACACACAGCCTACACACAACACAACCCTTACGCCTGCCAGCAAACATGTCAAACTGACATGCATGCTCCTCAACACCAGCTCACTCTGAAAACAAGCCATGGAAACCTGAGACATCCTGAGCAATGAAGTCCCGGACATCCTCTTGTTCATGGAAATATGGTTGACCACTGAGTCGGCGCCCGACATCTCCATGGCCGTCCCGGGGGGGATCAAGATTGCATGTCAGGATTGCCAACATAAAATAGGAGGAGGAATCATGATCATCTACAAGGAAGGAGTCAGCTGCACTATGACCAACGAGAACACCACTCCATTCATGTAGTACCTACACTTCAAACTGTGAATCTCACCAACCTTTACCCTGAAGACTGTGACGACATCCTGGCACCCCGCAAAAACAACCAAAAGAGAACCAGAAAGCAAGCAAGTTGATACATCAGTGAACTACGAGCAACTAAACAACACTGCAAGCAATTGGAGAAAAGGTGTAGAGTAAGTTGTAAAGAAGTAGAGAAAGACACCTTCAAAGCGACCCTAAGCATAGAAATTAGCACTAATAGATTCAAACTGATCTTTATAATCATCAAAGACTTCACCAGACTAGCCTCCACCACTAACAGCATCACCCCCTTGCAAGATTTATGCACCTACCTATCAGAATTCTTCAGCAACAAAATCAAAACAATCTACAACAATTTCAACCCACACCCGGATCCCACTAATCTCACTGCCAGCCTACCCATCAAAGACCTTGGAAACATCCTGACAGCTTGGCAAACAATCACCATGGAAGAGACGGCCAACATCATGAGATCTATCCACTCTGGTGCCCTGACAGACCCATGCCCCTACCACGTCTTCAACATGGACATCTCACCCACATCCTGAATTCCTCCATCACCATGGCAACATTTATGGAGACCTGGAAACAAGCATAGGTAAACGCGCTACTGAAGAAACTCTCACCTGATAGCAAAATGCCACCCAATCTCCCTTCTTCCCTACCCAGCCAAGGCAATGGAGAAAATTATCAACATGCAACTTACCCACCACCTCGACAAGCACCACCTCTTGGACGCCACACAATCAAGCTTCAGAGCCAACCACAGCACCAAAACAGCCCTCATCTCAGCAACCAACAACATCAGGAGGATCTTCGACTGAGGTAAAGTTGTGGCCCTCATCTTGTTCGACCTCTCTGCAGACTTCAACACAGTCTCCCACTCAACCCCAATTAGAAGACTACATGAAGTGGGTATCCAGTGACCTGCTTTCAACTGGAGCTGCTCCTTCCTTACATGAAGAACCCAAAGAGTCAGCCTGCCACCATACAAATCCTAAGCCAAAAGCCTCATCAGTGGAGTCCCCCGAGGATCATCTCTTAGCCTAGCCCTGTTTAACATCTACATGACCCCACTGGCAGACCTCATCAGATCGCATGGCATCAACATTCTTTCAATCACAGAGGGCACACAATTTATACACTCCCTGTCGGATAAGACCCTTGCAACCAAGAACAACTTCGCAAAAGGCATGTCCGCTGTGACAGCCTGGATGAGATACAACTCCCTAAAGCCCAACACGGACAAGACCGAAGTGGTGATTTTAAGAAGAAGACCTCTGCATGGGACCCCACCTGGTGGCCAGGAGACTTCTGCCCCACACCCGTCCCCACAGCCAATGCCAGGTACCTAGGAATCATCCTTAATGATAAACTTGACATGTCAACCCAGGTGAACACAGTGACCTTCCCCTGCTTCCACATCATGAGGATGCTATGAAAAATCTTCAAGTGCCTTCCAGAGAACACCAGGAAAACCGTAACACAATGGGCCGTATTACTAGCAGTCTCTACTACAGCAACATACTTTATGCAAGGACAGGCTCCTAACCGTCCAAAATACGGCAGCAAGACTCGTCCTCAACTTACCTTGCCGCACACACATCTCCCCACACCTCAAAACATTTCACTGGCTCCCCATACACAGGCACACTCAATTTAGACTACTCACACCCGCACATAAAAGCATTACACAACATAGGCCCCACCTTCCTCAATAGGCACATACACTTCCACCACGGCACCAGACTATCACAGGCACAGGTATCCAGCATACACAAGAACAGAACTGGAGAGCACGCATTCTATCACATCGTCCCAAACGACTGAAACAACCTTCCACAGCACATCAGAGCCTCCTCATCACTTATTGAGATCCACAAGAAGCTGAAGACCTGGCTCTTTTACTAATCACCCCCTGGAAGGGCACCTTATCTGCAGAGTGCCTGAATACCCTGAGGGGTGATTAGTGTGCATTACAAATGAGCATAACATAACGATTTATTGCAATTATCTAGTAAGGATTGCAAAAGACGAGAGGCATCCATTTGCCAAACTGCAGCTGGTAATGATTGAGGGGAGAACCAGACAGGATGGACTTCACTGTGTCCATTATCATTTCCATTGTAAACAGATCAAAATTCTGAAGAAGAGGGAAGTAGAGGAATAATTTTCTCCTCAGTTAACAATAACAGCTTCAAACTGCATGAAACAGTCATAAGTGGGTCAAAAGTGTCGCATATCTTTTTGATTTTTTCTTCAGTAAAATAACTAGTCCTACTGTCACACAGTTCTTGTGTGTGGTCCCCTGACTGAACAAACGGGATGAGACATCGATCGAATAAGAGAGAACACCCCCCTCATGGCTTTGCGAGCAGAGATGTTTTTATCCACGTAATATTTGGCTTTAGTAGATCTCCCCAGTTTCTTGTGCTTAAAGCCTCCTTCCACTCTGTCTTCCTGGGCTTAAGCAGCCCTTATATTTCTCCTCTTTTTTTTGCAGCTACTTTTGGCTTCATGCAGCATGGCATCAAACTAAGGGACTGATGGATGAGTGCAGCAAGACTGAACAGAAGACAATAGAATGACCAAGTCAAGGGTAATAATAATCCAGCCGGAGAAATTCTTATAATCTACATCAATTGAACCCTCCTGTACATAAAAGCTCTTTTCCTCCAATAAAAAGATTGCTCATTGTTGGACCTGGCCCTTTTTGCAGGGTTATCCCCAAACTTTTTGCCTTCTTCCTCCTATTTTCCTGACCCTCTTTTTGTTGGCTTTAGGATTCTGGGCACTTTACCACTGCTGGCCTGTGCTAAAGTGCATGTGCTCTCTGTTTAAAATGTAATGGTAATAGGTTTCTCCATGATTGGTATATTTTGATTTACTGGTAAGTCCCTAGTGCGGGGCACCATGTGTACCCGGGGCTGTACATCAAATGCTACTAGTGGGCCTGCAGCACTAATTGTCCCACCCACGTAAGTAGCCCTGCAAACAGGTCACAGGCCGGCCACTGCAGTGTCTGTGTGTGTAGTTTTAAACTGCCATTTCGACTTGGCAAGTGCACCCACTTGCCAGGCCCAAACCTTCCCTTTTATTATATGTAAGGACCCCTAAGGTAGACGCAAGGTAACCCCATGGGCAGGGGGCAGTGTATTTAAATGTGTACTGTTGTGTTTTATATGTCCTGGTAGTAAAATACTGCTGACTTCCTTTTTCACTACAGCAAGGCATATCTCTCCCATAGATTAGCATTGGAGATGCCTTGTAACATCTTACAAGTGTATCTGCCAATCGGGAGCTGATAGAAAATTTGAGTTTAGGGTCTCTGGACTCACAATTTAAAAATGCATCTTCCAGTGAGCTGGTTTTTAAATTGCAGGTCAGAAAATGCCACTTTTAGAAAGTTGGCATTTTCTCACTTTAACTATTCTGTGCCTCTGCCTGTCTTTGAATACACGTCTGGATCAGGATGACAGTTGGGCTGTTTGTGCATTCAATCTAGACAGTCACACAAAGAGAGCCGAGGTGTGCCCTGCATATCCTGATGGTCTGTCACCAGGTGGATGGGTCTTCCTGAGCTAGAGTGGTGGAAGGAGTTGACAGCGACACCTGAATAGGACTGTGCCTGTCCTCACACAAAGAAGTCTCCACCCCCTGTAGGATGTCTAGAGCCAGGGCAGGGGAAGGCAGTGTCTTGTGTACTAAAAGACCTTCCTTTGAAGTTTGCCTACTTCAGAGGCTAAAATGGGTATAAGTACTGGACCTATGACACCATATACTCAGAACACTTCTGAGTTGAGGACATTCTGCCAGGAAGAAGAGCTACATTGCTGTCAAGAGAGACTGATTGTTGTTTGCTTTGCTGTGCTGACCTGCTGCTGCTGAATCTATCGTGTGAGTGAAAGGACTGGACTTTGCTTTCTACATCCTACTTCCAAGGGCTTGAGTTGAGCTTGTGTCCTGTTATGAAGTCTCACGGCCATCATAGATATCACCTAGTAGCACCTGGACTCTTCTGCTGCGAGTCCTGTCTTGCCAAGTGGTTTCAAATCCAGTTCCTGGGCGCTTTGAAGTGAGTTCTGGTGATACAAAGAAGAAAATCCACTCACCGACTCAAAGCGACATTCGGAATTGGCGTGGCGCCGCCAGAACTTGATGCATCACCGCTGCCTGAACCGAAGCGTGATTACCGCTTGACTTGGCTTAAAACGGATTCCCCAGCTTTCCGTTGCAGCACCTCTGAAGAACTGCTGCTGCTGTGTGAGTCAAATGTACAAAGCGAACCATTGCATCAGCTCTGATTATTGTATACAGTTGCTGTAACTATTGTGAATTCATAGATGGTCGTTTTTTTAAAATGATGGAAACCAAATTCCATATGTCACAAATTCACTAGTCTGTCTTTTTGGTTCCATTCTCACTGGGGACACTAAGCACTGCTTTATTACATGTTTTTGCTTTATGTATGTACCTATACTCTTTAAATCAAATATAAAATATTGATTGTGAATACAAAACTGCAGTGTACTCGGTCTCCTTTCCTTCTGACATCTGTATGACCCACAACCATTGCGATTGTGCATTTTAGTATTAATATAGATAAGTACTTTCCCACAAGAACCATTGTTTTTGTCACACGCTGTGTGAGTCTCGAGCACCGCATTACCGAAGTCCATGACGCATCACCCTGACTCAGAGCCTGCTACAACGCTGTGGAATCGACGCAGCGTGACTTGATTTTCGATGGATTGATCCCTGGGCGCCGATTTCTTAATTGAGACCGTACTGCAGTAAGGAACCGAGGCTGGGTGCCTGAAAATGATGCATCAGCGCCCCTGCGCCAGTAACGAACTGCTGCATCACCTCCCCTGTAGCAGTAAGTAACTGACGCATTGCCTGCTTTTTAGGCGCCTCACATCGTCTTTGATTTTTGACGCATCTAAGGTACTTTGTTCTGATGAAATGAAACCATTTATTTTTAAGAACTGAACTTTATTTAATCTTTGAAAATTCGAATCTTGACTTGTGTATGTTGGATATTTGTCGTTTTGCTCTTATTTTATTCAGATAAATATTGGCTATTTTTCTAAACTGGTGTGGAGTCCTTTTGTAGTGTTTTCACTGTGTTACTATATATATGTGTGTGTGTGTGTGTGTGTGTGTGTGTGTGTGTGCACGCGTGTGTGTGTGTGTGTATGTGTGTGTGTGTGTACAAATACTTTACACATTGCCTCTGGGATAAGCTTGACTGCTCTGTGCCAAGCTACCAAGGGGGTGAGCAGAGGTGATCTTAGGTGTGCAATTTACTTACCCTGACTAGAGTGAGGGTCCCTACTTGGACAGGATGCAAACCACTGCCAACTAGAGACCCCATTTCTAACACTCATTAATTTACAACTTAGTTCATGGGTGAGAGGGAGTCATTACTTTTTTTTTAATCTAACTTGCCTAAGGCTCCTTTTACCAAAACCCTGACTTTGAAATAAATCACAAAGTGTTCCGACTGGACTACTGGCTGAATCTGACCATAATCCACCAGGTTCTCTGGAGCAAAAGTAGGTCTAGCCGATGGCCATCTTGATGTATAATGTCCTTTATTACTTAAATGAGATTGAAAGCAGCTATATAATTTCATCAAAGCTATTGCTACTGCATTGTTAGGAAGCTTGGCTCAAACATCAATATCAACTAAAACAACAAAAGTGGAGTGGCTGATTAACAAAGATCAGAAAATCATCTATTATCATCTAAAGAATCTGAAAAAAATCAGACAAGGCCCCATAGGGAAGTAACACAAAATACCAACAAAAGAGGTTTTTCCCTAGAGCTTAATAGTAAAACCGAGTAGCTTTGGTCTAGGGATAGAGGTTGGGTAAAATTATTGACCTTCAAGTCTTCACAATATCTAATTGCAAGGTTGCCACCTTTTCTCACAGGATGCAGTAAGTGACTAATTTTGTAGCCTGAAGGGCAGGCAGTTCCCAAAATAGGGGCCGACTCCAATTAAATCCAGGCTTCTGTGGCCAAAAACACCTTTAGTTTATAACATGCAATAAGGTCACATAATTCTATTGCATATTTAATCAAGGAGTACACGCCTAATAAAGAACGACTAAGGTGAATCTTGGAGGAGTTAGAACCAGCAGCATGAGCCAATACGAAGCCCTTATTATTTAGGGAATGGCCTCCAGATTTCAAAAAGATGAATTCACAGTTAGATTGTTTGATCTCCCCCATGGTCAGCGCAGAGAATGTCTGCGGCTTTCAGTTTTGAAACGTTACTTGACCTCTGGTCGTTTGCACCGCTCTCCCTCTGCTACTGCCTACCTCCATGAGACTGGGACTCCAGCCACAGTCCCCAAAGCCTCCTGTTGAGTCCCTCTGTTCGAAGGACCGCTTGCCCCGCCAGATTGCTGGGACAGTTCTCACATAACCTAAGTTACTGGTAAATCTTAATTTGATTGGTTATTGATATATTCCAATGGTATATATAATTTTCACTGGTCAATAGGGTTTTGTAGTTTCTTCGGCAGTACTTACTTTGCCGCTCCTGCTGTTTTTCTGCTCCCCACCCTTTTGCCTCCCATACAGCCTCTCTCACCTGCCAGGACTACTGGTAAGCACATTTGCCCCATCCATGCCCCGCCTAGGACCCTTGGTCCTACCACCACCCGCCGATACACTGCCAAGGAGCTCCTGGACTCAAGACACAGAAACAACAGCTGTTGCACCTGCTCTCGGCGATCAGCTAAAGGACCCTTCACCTGCCACCTTTGCCACTTCTCCTGCAACACAGGATCTCCAACCTGTACTGGATCCTGCGACACTTCCACCCATAAGGCCACAAACAACCCAGAACCGCTCTGCTGCATCCTGCTCAACGTCCGTTCCCTCTGTAAACATGCCATGGAAATCTTGGACACCATCACCACCCTCTCCTCTGACGTGGCCTTAATCACCCAAACGTAGCTCAACCCCTCCTTGAACCCAGACATCACAATACCCGATGGCTACAAGATGATACACCGAGACCCCACCAACAAGCACAGTGGGGACATTGCCATCATCTTCAAGGAAACCATCCAATGCACCGTCACTAATGATGACCCCATGCCTCTCATGGAACACCTCAACTTCCGACTACAAACTGACGACAAGATCACGATAAGAAGCATCCTCATATACAGACTCCTGGGACCCTGACCCACCATCTCCAACATCATCGTCCCCCTAGCCATCGACTCCTACCACTACGTCCTACTGAGTGACTTCAATTTCCACATCGACGACCCCAACAATGCTAACTACATCACCCTCCTGGAGAACCTGAACAACATTGGCCTCACCCAACTGGTCACCAAAACCATGCACAAAGCCAGAAACACACTCAACTCCATCTTCACCTCCAGCGACAGAGTCAATTTCAGTCAGGTCACAGAACTCACCTGGACCGAACACGCCATCGTCCACTTCACTATCTCCATGCTCAGCACACCATCACCAAGCATCACAGCTCCTCCCACCATATCTGGGACAAGGTAACCCATACACAGTGGACAAAGGCCCTCAGCACCACCCAACCCGTAGCTTCATCAGACCTTGACCAGGCCGTCCAGAACTTCTCCGCATGGATCACCAAATGCGCCAACAGAGTTGGCCCATTGAAACCAGCTAAAACCAGCAAAACAAGCCAGCTGGTACATTCCAGAGCTCAGTACCAACAAGCGCAATTGCTACCTGCTCAAAAAACTACAGAGTGCCACAAGATACCCTTCCAACAAAGCCGCTCACAAAGCAGCCCTCGGCAACTACTACCTACACATCGAGGAAGCCAAGAAAGCAGCCATCACAGCATGCATCAATACTGTGGCAAACCACACAAAGGACCTCTTTAAAATAGACAAGGAATTCTCCAACCCACAGCCACAGAGAACACCATCCACCGATCCCAAGAACTCTGCGACACCCTCTAAGACTACTACCACAGCAAGATTGCTACCATCTACAACACCTTTGACCAGCAACCCACTGCTCTCAACAATGACCAACCAGTTCTCACCAGCTCACCACTAAGACCACCATGGCCGTCATGTCCATTGTCCACTCCGGGGCTCCCACAGACCCCTTCCCCACCATCTCTTTAACCTCAGAACCAACCCAATCATCACAGAACTCACCAGCATCATCAACACCTCCATCTCCACAGCACCCTTCCCGAACAGATGGAAACACGCAGAGCTCAGACCCTTCCTAAAGAAACCCTCTGCCGACACCAGCGAGCTCAAAATTTGTCTGTACTCCCTGCGCCCCTACCCGGCTAAAGTACTTGAGAAAGCCATCAACCAATAGCTCACTGAATGCCTGGAACAAAACCACCAACTTGACACCTCACAATCAGGATTCCGTTCCACCACAGCACTGAGACCGCGCTGATCGCGGCCACAGATGACAGCAGAACTCTGTTCGACTGCGTAGAAACAGTGGCCTTGATCCTCCTTGACCTCTCTGCTGCGCTTGACACAGTCTTGCACCACACCCTTATCGACAGACTTCATTTTTATTTATTAAGGAGTTTTATATAGCGCTGGCTGGACCCGGGGGTATCGGAGCGCTTTACAACAGTTTTTGTAAGAGTCGTACAATAGAGCAGTGATTATACAATAATGGTTCGGAAGTCCAAGTGTGCGGTGCAGCATTGAGGTAGTACGAGAGTCCTGAGATAACCTCATTGAGTGCATGTTGTCTTGGGTTGAACCTCTTAGGGGGAGGGAGGAGCAGGAAATGGGTCAAAGGGCAAGGATGAGGTAGGTCTTTGTGAAACAATGTCAGGGAGGAACGACGAGCAGAGATTTGCGTTCAGGCGGCAGCTATCCATTCGGGAGGGAGTGGTTGAGGAAGAGGGTTTTTAGGTGATTTTTTAATTTTGTGAAGGACGAGATCGTTCTGATATCTGCTGGGATGGAGTTCCAGATTTTGGGCGCGTTTCCGGCGAAGGACCGTGCAGCGGTTTTTTGTTTGCGTGTTTTCATAGGGATGAGAAGTAGGGAATTGGAGCGCCTGAGGTTTCTTGTCTGACCAGCCCTCTTGAGTTTGGCGGCCAGGTAGTCAGGTTTTCCAGTGTGCAGGGCTTTGTGTGTGAGGCAGGCAGTTCTGAAGCTGGCACGTAGTTCGACTGGGAGCCATTTTAGTTCTCCGAGTGCTGGTGAAATGTGGTCGTATTTCCTAATTCCAGTGACCATTCTGGCTGCTGCGTTGTGAGTTGTTTTAAGGAGAGCTAGGTGAGATTTTGTTGTACCAGTGAGAGTTGCATTCCCATAGTCGAGTCTGGATAGCACCAGTGATTGGGTAGCTTGTTTGAGGTCATTGTTTGGGATGAATGGTTTGATTTTGTTGAGTAGCTTCAAATTGAGGAAGGCACTCTTTGCGGAGTTTTTAATGTGTTTGGTCATGTCGAGTTTTTGGGTCTAGGGTGATTCCTAATGATTTTACGGAGTTTGCCAGAGTGAGATTACTGTTGAGAGCATCCATAGCTTTTAACAATTCTGCAATTTGAGGGTTCTCCTCTTTGTTGGAGATGAGGAGGATCTCAGTTTTGTCTTGATTGAGTTTTAAGTGATTTAGAGACAGCCAGTGTTGGATTTCTTTTAGAGTGTCATTTAGTCTGTGAATGTCGTCTATGGAGGAGGTTTCTAGGTAGATTTGGGTGTCATCTGCATATAGGTGGAAAGGGATGTTGGCATTTTTCAGTATGGTGGTGAGGGGTTCCATGTATATGTTGAACAGTTGTGGTGAGAGCACTGAGCCTTGGGGAACGCCCCTGTTGACGGAGTGTAGGTCGGAAGTAAAGTTTTTGATTTTTATCCTTTGCGAGCGACTGTGTAGGAAGGAGGAGGACCACCCACATCAGCACCTACCCTTTCTTGTAAAGCCTTGATGAGTAGTTGGTGGTCAACCGTGTCAAAGGCTGCCGATAGGTCCAGGAGAATGAGTAGGCAGCATTTGTCGGTGTCGAGGGATTTGTGGATATCGTCTGTGATGTTAAGGATCGCGGTCTCGGTGCTATAGCCTTTTCTGAAACCCGATTGGTGGGGATCAAGAAGGTTGATGTTGTCCATGTGCTGCGTCAGTTGTAAGAGGACGCATTTTTCAAGGATTTTCGATAGGAAGGGGAGATTGGAGACGGGTCTGAAGTTATTCAGGTCCTTGGAGTCAAGGCCTGGTTTTTTTAGTAGTGGCGTGACTTGGCCAACTTTGAGGCATTCTGGTATGACGCCAGTTCTCAGGGAGCTGTTTATGATCTTGCACCAGAACGGGGCTATGGAGAGTTTCCGTTTTTTGGTCAATTGGGTGGGTATAGGGTCAAGGACGTGAGAGGCGGGTTTGGAGGTGGAGATCAGCTTGAGGATCTCAGCTTCTGGGATGGGGGTGAAGGACTTCCATGTTTTAGTGGGGTGTTTGCACGTGCTGTCCATTGTCACTGGGGGCAAGCTTTTGCAGGAGGGGTTGACATCCAGTGAGAGCTCAATCTTGGTGATTTTTTCTTCGAAGAAGTTGGCAAAGTTTTCGCACAGTTCCTTGGAGGCCTGCATTGAAGATTTAGGGGGTTTGGAGGTTTGTTGCTTGATGATTTTAAACAGTTCGTTGGGTCTGTTTTTTGCGCTGTCCAGGGCGGAGCAGAAAAAGGTGGATTTTTCGCTGTTGATGTGTTTTTTGTACTTTCTTCGAGCTGCTTTGAGTTTGTGTAGGCTTGTGAAAGGGTTGCTCCTCCATAGTCTTTGTGTAGCTCTAAGTTGTCTCCTTTCGTTGTTAATGTCCGTGTTGAACCAAGATCTGGATGGGATGTTCCTGTTTTTTTTTAGTTTTAGGGGGGCTGCTTGGTCTAAAATGGATGTCATGGTTGTGTTGTAATGGGCGATGAGTTCTGTTGTGGAAAGATCAACCGCGGGGGTGGTGAGGAGGGAGTTGACCCTTTCCTTTAGGTCAGTAATGTTGATCTGCGTGAGGTTTCTAGTCCATTTGGGGTCTTGGGTGAGGGGTTGGAGTGTGATCGGAAGAGTGAGGTGGAATAGGATTAAGTGGTGGTCAGACCAATCCACTGGTAGGGTGTGGTCTATCGTGACTATGTCGCGTTGGGCGATAATGACATCTAGGGTTGCTCCTTTGTTGTGAGTTTCCTCTGTGCAGTGTTGGGTAAGGTTGTTGCTGTGTAGCAACTCATTCAGGTTCTGGATTAGCAGGTTTTGTTCTTCATTCCAGTGTAGGTTGAGGTCGCCCAGAATTAAGTTGTTCGCATCTCGGAGACAGCAGTGGGCAATCAGGTCGGACAGGTGTTCAGTGAATGTGGTGACATTGCCTGGGGGGTGGTAGATGAGGTGGCAGATTAGAGTTTTGTCGTTGCTAGTGTTAATGTTGACGGTTAGGCATTCAAAGGTGTTGTAGTTTAAGGAGTCTGTTTCTGTCACTGAGATATTGTTTTTGTGGATGATTGCTATGCCTCCACCTCTTTGGTCTTTTCTGTCTTTGTTGGTGATTGCAAAGCATGGGGGGACAAGAGTATCCAAGAGTGGTAGGGAGGAGTCATTTAGCCAAGTCTCGGTGATGAATGTTATGTCTATGTCGTAGGTGAGGATGGATTCCGCTAGCTCTGTGGCATGTTTGGTGGCTGATCTGCAGTTTATGAGCATGCAGTTGGTGGGGGTTGTCTCTGTTTTGGCTTTCTTCGTACGGGGGCCATGGGTATGATAGTGCGGGTGGCGGGGGTCTCGGGGATTTCGGAAGGACCTGGTCTCTTCCCAGTCCGGTGATCACCTGAATGTTGGATTGGAGGGAGACAGTACTAGGATTGTTGTACGAGGAAGCGAGGTTTGCCGCTTCACTCTCAGACATTGCATCTCTAGTTCTTTTGGGTCTCTGTGTCTGATTTGAGGGGGGGTAGAGATCCATCTTTGGTGGGGTGCCTTGGGAGGTCTTTGTTGTGTGCGGGTAGGGAAGGAGGGGATGTGGTGAGGCTGGTGGGGCGTGGCGAGGTTGGATAGGATTTCGCTAAGACCCTGTATTATAGTTGCTATCTGGGTTTCTAGCAGGGTGAGTCGCAGCCCAGTCTCTATGTCGGTGAGGGTGTTCTGGGTGGGTATGTTAGATCTGGAGGGGGAGAGCCTCACGTTGTTGGGTTGCCTTTTTGAGGGAGTGTTGTCCGTGTGGGTTCTAGGCGGGCCGTGAGTGCAGGGTGATGGGGGTCGTGTTGTGGTGTAGGTGTTTTATTGTATGTGGGTCTGGGGAGTTGGTTGGGGGTTATAAAGTGAGTGTTAAAATCATTCGAAGTGGGTAGGGGGGGTGTAGGGCAGGGGACGGGTAAGGGTGGTTCCCGGAGGGGGGTAGTGGTGGGGCCTTGTTTTCTCTGTTAGTGTTAAGGGCAATGTCTTGAGGCGCGGGCGGGTGTTATTAGGAAGCATCGGAATGGTGGGTGCGTTCTGCCGGCGGGTCCGGTTCTTTGAGGAGAGGAGGAGGGGCGGGCAGGGGAGGAGTGCGTGCGGGGGGGGCAGTCCGAAGGGATGGGAAGAGGGCGTCAAAGGACTCTAGATTGTCGTTGTTGGCTTGTATCAGGACTGTGCCGTTGGAGTAGATGGTCACAGTGGTGTTTCCAATTCGCCTAGTGCGGTTAGGATCTGAGAATGTCAGTTTGCAGCTATGTGAAGTGTTGGTCATTTTAGAAATATTGAGCTGTGATCTGAGGATGGAGTTCCATATTTCGGGTCTTTCCGTGTGGAAAATGAGATCCATTTTGACCTGTCCTTTGGAGGAGCAGTGGTAAATGTCAGCGAATAGAGATTCAGGATGTTGTCTGATCAGTTTTTGCTTAAAGATTTTTTTTGCTTTGGGTGAAAGGTTAGGTGGGAAACTGATCGAGAAGGAGTTCGGGCCGTGCGGTTTTAAGTGGTTCGCAGATGAGGGGTTGGTGTAGGCTGACATGGCGGATGACATTGTGTCTAGGTAGGACGGGGGGAAGCTCCTTTTGGGGAAAGGTGGGATAGTGTTTCCAGCACCGTCCTTTGAGGGTGATGTGAGAGTAGTCGGGAGATTCATGCAGTTTTTTTTACTTGGGCTGGTAGTTGAACCAGCGGTGTGTTAGACGGGGGGTTACTCATAGGAGGCCGATATAGACTCTACAACATCAGCATACAGCGAAACACCCTCAAGTGGATCACCTCTTTCATTACAGGATGCACACACAGCATCCAACTGCCCTCTTCACTTCTCCCAACCCAAGGAAATCATATGTGGTATACTCCAAGGATCATCCCTCAACCCCACCCTGTTCAACACCTACATGACCCATCTCGCAGACATCGCCAGATCCCACAGCCTCAACATAATTTCCTACACAGACGACACTCAACTAATCCTCTAAATGACCGCGGACCCCTCCAACACCAAAACCAACTTCCGCGATGCCATGACCAACTTAGCCAACTGGATGATAGACAACTGCCTCAAACTCAACTCCGACAAGACAGAAGTACTGATCTTCAGGAAGAACACTTCCATTTGGGACCACAGCTGGGGGCCAGTAGAACTCAGACCAACCCACACCAACTGACCATGCATGGAACCTAGGCATCATCCTCAACAGCGAACTGACCATGAAATGACAAGTTAACGCAGTCGCCTCCTCCTGCTTCCACACCCTTTGCATGCTCTGCAGAGTCTACAGATGGATCCCAGGCAACATCAGAAAGACAATCACTCAGGCCCTCGTCACCAGCTGCCTGGACTACGGCAAAGCTCTCTATGCCGGCATATCCACCCAGCTCCTCAGGAGACTCCTGGCCATACAGAATGCTGCAGCCAGGCTTATCCGTGACCTCCCGAAACGTACCTACATCACCCCCCCAGAAACCTCCACTGGCTCCCCATCCAGAAGAGTTTAGGATCCTCACCCACGCCGACAAAGCTCCACACGATCAAGGACCATCCTACAACAACCATAGACTGAACTTCATCTACCCGAAAGACACCTGCACTCCTCCTCACTTGCCTGTGCGCACACCCTCCGCATGCACCGCAGCGGGGGCCGCTCCTTTTCCTACATCGCTGCAAAGACCTGGAACGACCTACCCTTTCACCTCCGAACAGCACTCTCCCTGGCGGACTTCAGAAAAAACGAGACCTGGCTTTTCAACGGAGACATGGCACCCTCAGTACCCAGATACCCCTAGGGGTGATGGTGCTGCGCTATCCAAATGCTTATTGATTGATTACTTGTTGTCTTATATTGTCGCTTAGTTATAACATTACTTTAACCATTGATCTTGTCAGTGAATTTCTGTTTTTTTTAAATGCAAATTAAGTTTTTTTTTTCATAGCTAACTATAATGTCACTTTAATGTTTGTTTTTTTCCGTAGATTTCTGGCGCCTTTATCATATTCTAAATGTAGCATGTGTAACTACTTCTTTAGGTGGCGAACCTCACTGAACATGGCGTATGGGCATATGCAGTAAGGGGTTGGGCAAAAGCTTGGCTCTCTTGCCATATGTTGTGCTTAACTCTGTGCAATCATTCAACCTGACCCCCTCTGTACACAAACGATGGTAGTATGCAAGGAGATTAGATGCAGATTTTACTACTGAGTAATTTGTTTTCTTTGTTTCTTTTTTTTAACAAAAATGTGAGAAACAAATGGGGTTTGAATTGTTTTAAGTTTTTTAAAAACTTTCTGTAGTACCTCTGAATCACATCAACACCACTTCTGATTGGTTGATGTGACTGTATTGATGTACTTTGAAGGAGTTCCTGCCCTAATACTGTCATTAGGGAGTTGCTCTTGAGTGTATCCACATCCTCTGCTTTCTTTTGCCTAATGTTTAGGTGATTTTTCATTTTTTGAGTGGAGTCTACTGAAAAATATATATATAAAATGGTATCTGTAAAAGACCAGAGAGGAGCCAAAGAGTGTCAGGAAGAGGAGCAGGAATCAAAGACCACCCGAGGGTCCATTGTTAGGAACTTTTCTCCATAGGCCATGGAGAAAAATACATATCCACAAAAGTAGTAAAATGCAACCTGTGCAACAAATATTTCTCCAAGGGTATCAAAGACCTTGTTTCAGTCATCAGGAATGATGAAGCATCTTTAATATGTGGCTCACCATGAGGTGAAATGTGTCAAACCAAAGACTTGAGGAGAATGAGGGTGCGCAAACGCCTTCTGCTCCCCCCCGAAACTCTCCAACCTGGTGCTTCACTTCCTCCAGAAGTTACACCTACCCAAACCTAATAAGTTAACCCTTTGTATGCTAATAGTGGATTTTATTGCATAAAGTTAGCAAAAGTAATATCTGTGGGGGAACAGAGTTATGCATCTAAGCAATCAGAAGTTAGATACAGACCAAGTCAACCGCAAGAAATAATGTGTTTTTTATTTTTTGGGCCCAACTTTTGAAACGCTACTTTTTGTTATTTTTCTTTGAACCCCAAAAACATTAAACAATGTCAGAATCTTTGGTTGATCTCATTAGTAGTTTCAACTTTATTTAAATATGATCAATGATGTCAATGATCAATGATGTCATCAATGTCAATTAGCATGGCATGAGTGATGTAATATACGAGGTTATAAGCACTGCATGATAGGGGCAAAAGTTATAGTTAGATCACTAAACTACAACTGGTGTATTTCTGTTTACTTTTTTGTTTTAATTAGGCTATGTCTCATTCCAACACTTAAGTATAATTTGCCTTTAACCGTTATTTTTACAGTGATATATATACACGTGTATATATATATATATATATATATATATATATATATATATATATATATATAAGATGCACTCCCAGGAAGTAAGCAGACACAGGAACTGGGATATTAAAACACACTGACCAGCAGTTTAATGCGACGCGTTTCAGGCTTACGCCCTTCTTCAAAGCCAACTGCTCTCCAGAACGACCAAACATTTCTGCCAGCATTTTCCCTCCATTTATTCAAGACACGCCCCAAGTGGGCTTCAAGTCACGCCCCAAGTGGGCCGGCAAATCACATTGCCTGCAAAGCATGATGGGGCTGGTAGTTCCTTACCCATGTGGGTCTGTTTGTAGCCATCACTGGTTTTCAAAGTTCTTTAAATGGTGCTTTAAAACAAAGAAACACAGCTCTCTTTACAGGCCGCTCCTCCTGTTCCACCCGCAGTCAATATTAAACAGCAGGCGGCCCCGCTTGGGATCTTGCAGTGGTGCTTCTCTCGACCTAGGCAGGCCGAATTATTTATTTGAAAAGGTTTGCCATCTTGTGATTTGCCGGCCCACTTGGGGCGTGACTTGAAGCCCACTTGGGGCGTGTCTTGAATAAATGGAGGGAAAATGCTGGCAGAAATGTTTGGTCCTCCTGGAGAGCAGTTGGCTTTGAAGAAGGGCGTAAGCCTGAAACGCGTCGCATTAAACTGCTGGTCAGTGTGTTTTAATATCCCAGTTCCTGTGTCTGCTTACTTCCTGGGAGTGCATCTCACAAGATGGCAAACCTTTTCAAATATATATATACATATATATATATATATATATATATATATATATATATATATATATAAATATATATATATATATATATATATATATATATATATATATATATATATATATATATATATATATATATATATATATATATATATATATATATATTTTCTTTTTTTCAACCAGAATCGCTCCTTCCGGACTGCTGGGACCCCAGGAGAGTGGCGCACACACCGGCGGAGCACACCGGCAATTCAATTCCCAAAACCAACAAAAGTCAGCGCGCTCTCAGTAACACACAACTCCGTCAGATTACCAAACCACCATTTATTCCACAACGCGTTTCGATTCCGTAGAACCTTGATCACGTGAAACATACACCAAATCAGAGAGACTCTAATAGTTCGTAGTGCAGAAAGCAAGAAAGGACCAGTGAGCAATACATGGCAGACATGTTGTAGTAGCATATCGGTCAAGATAAATGTACAAAACTTATTGAAAAAAACCTATTGAACAAAACCAAATACAATCACATATTGGTATGCATATGCGACACTCCTCACTCGTGGGAGAGCAGTGGCCGATCTGCCAGCATGTACCATGAGCATACAAGTGCCTGATCAAGGCGCATGCTGGCAATACGTGTCAACGTGAAAAACGAAACTTTATCAATGCCCCCGTTGCAGACATGAGATGGTAAGACTAGGGATACCTAGGCTAAAGTCATGCAGTGTTGCCCGACAGTGCTGGTCCTAGTGGACAATGTCCTCCTGTAGTGTCAAATGACCTGAGAGCGTCTCCTGGCATGTGCCTGAAAAGACTGGTATCATGCCGTATGTGACCATGTGTGCCATGTAATAGGCACAGTGCTGCCTCGGGTATACATGTCTAAGTAGACACGTTGACAAAAATGGGCAAGTGTCCTGAAAGAAACCAGAGCTAAACTAAGTAACGGGCAAGGCGCCAAAGACTAGTATAGAGAAAGTGCAAAACATGTCAAACAGTCCATACATAATAAAGGTCCTACTGTGCTGAGCGATGGAGACAGGGCCCTGTCCCCTATTCTTCCACTGCACTCGTGCCGGATACAGTCTCTCTTAAGTGCTGAAGTGAGACTGAAGTGATCACGTGAAACATACACCAAATCAGAGAGACTCTAATAGTTCGTAGTGCAGAAAGCAAGAAAGGACCAGTGAGCAATACATGGCAGACATGTTGTAGTAGCATATCGGTCAAGATAAATGTACAAAACTTATTGAAAAAAACCTATTGAACAAAACCAAATACAATCACATATTGGTATGCATATGCGACACTCCTCACTCGTGGGAGAGCAGTGGCCGATCTGCCAGCATGTACCATGAGCATACAAGTGCCTGATCAAGGCGCATGCTGGCAATACGTGTCAACGTGAAAAACGAAACTTTATCAATGCCCCCGTTGCAGACATGAGATGGTAAGACTAGTGATACCTAGGCTAAAGTCATGCAGTGTTGCCCGACAGTGCTGGTCCTAGTGGACAATGTCCTCCTGTAGTGTCAAATGACCTGAGAGCGATTCCTGGCATGTGCCTGAAAAGACTGGTATCATGCCGTATGTGACCACGTGTGCCATGTAATAGGCACAGTGCTGCCTCGGGTATACATGTCTACGTAGACACGTTGACAAAAATGGGCAAGTGTCCTGAAAGAAACCAGAGCTAAACCAAGTAACGGGCAAGGCACCAAAGACTAGTATAGAGAAAGTGCAAAACATGTCAAACAGTCCATATATAATAAAGGTCCTACTGTGCTGAGCGATGGAGACAGGGCCCTGTCCCCTATTCTTCCACTGCACTCGTGCC
The DNA here is from genome assembly GCA_963921515.1 of Calotriton arnoldi. Taxonomy (NCBI): domain Eukaryota; kingdom Metazoa; phylum Chordata; class Amphibia; order Caudata; family Salamandridae; genus Calotriton; species Calotriton arnoldi. The sequence continues at coordinate 1,256,320 of CAWUFW010002540.1, read as the reverse complement.
GGATACAGTCTCTCTTAAGTGCTGAAGTGCCCCGATGACAAATATGAGGGTAGAAAGGGTAGGCGGCCCGTGCAGGTGATTACCGGCGAGTGGGCCCCTTCCTTCCTCCTGTGTGAAACAAGAACAAAAAAACACAGAATTAAAAAGAGTGTGGATACCAGTTTCCACCTCATCATAATCAAAATTCACATCCCTAAAAAAATAAGTAAGACAAAATCAAATAACAGTTCAATTGTTCAAGGAGGAAATCAGAGAGGAAAAGATACAGTAAGTCAGGCTAATGTGAACAGTACTTAGGAGCATACCCTGTAAACCCCTTCGAAACTTGTGTTCAGGGTTAATCAAAAGGAGTACACAATCTATTCTCTTGAAGTGTGGAGGACCTGACGTACAATGTGATGAAACATTATTCCTTCAGGTGTATGGCTAGTTCTTCGTCCTGGTTAAGACCTCCAGGAGTCTTCGTTTGGAAGTTGATGATCTGTTTGGACTCCCTCTGTCTAAGTTTGAGGACCCTGTTCCCCCCACGGGGCCCTTAGCTCACCTGTTCTAGGATGAGAAAGCAGAGACTGTTTGCGTTAGAAAAATGTCTATCCTGAAAGTGGCGGGCTACAGGGTATTTTTGGTCACAGTGTATGATTACTCTATAATGCTCTAAAATGCGTTTCTTGGCCATCAGAGTGGTAGACCCAATATACCAGAGATTGCAGGTGCATTCAATCGCATAGATGACAAAAGTGGAGCTGCATGTGAGGAATTGTGTCATTTCCTTCCTCACCCCATTGTATTCTACATTAAGGGTGGGCGGAATTTGTGGAATTGCGTTCCGCAAAATTCCACGAAACGGCAAAAAATCTCCGCGAGCACGCGGAATTTCGCGTGCTCGCGGAGATTTTGCTGCGCCCCTTTATATCTGTGAGTGCTTCCTGTTGAGGTTTAATTTTTGTGACAGGGGCATCGTGCCAGCCCAGAATGAATCTTGCCCTGCATATTATTTATCCAAGAAGATGAGTCCGTTTTGTGCAATACCTCTACTCAACTCAACACGAGGATTGCGCTCGAGAAAATCAAGGATGCAAAGACCTCCATCAAGGATTACAGCTAACTTTTCACGTTGGAAATGGAGAGAAGGCACGTCTGCTTAACCACGCTCACGAATTCTGCACGAGGATTGCGCTCGGGAAAATCAAGGATGCAAAGACCTCCATCAAGGATTACAGCTAACTTTTCACGTTGGAAATGGAGAGACGGCACATCTGCTTAACAACGCTCACGAATTCTGCACACCTGCCCTGCATATTTATCCACGAAGATGCCTCCGTTTTGTGCAATACCTCTACTCAGCTGGAGTACTTTCTACTGGCTAATCAGTAAGTTCTACCTCGTTGGGTAAATGTATAGTGCCTTTCCTACACTACAGCTGCGTACAGGACCTGAAGAATTTTCCCCAGTGACCTGTGTGTCTGTAACTTTGCCACCGCGCCGAAAGCACCGGGGTCCTTTGATTAAGCTGCCAATCAGCGGCAGACGAGGAGAAGGAACCTCCTGGTCACAGGAACTACACGAGGATTACAGCTAACTTTTCACGTTGGAAATGGAGAGAAGGCACGTCTGCTTAACCACGCTCACGAATTCTGCACGAGGATTGCGCTCGGGAAAATCAAGGATACAAAGACCTCCATCAGGGATTACAGCTAATGTTTGGCGGTAGATCTGGGCAGAAAGCACTCCTGCTGAGCCTCGCCCTTGCTCACGAATTTTTTGTGCTGATTAATGCGTTACAGAATTTGAGCTTCAACTCGGGCACCTGCTTTATTGAAATCTGTAAGTGCTTCATGCACCCGAATTCCGTTCCGCCGCGGATCGCGGAAGTTTCGACATTTCCGCGTTCCGCGCGGAACGCGGAAATGCCGAAATTTCGCAAGTTCCGCGAGCGTAACGGAATTTGCCGCCCACCCTTATTCTACATGATTGCAGAATTTGCTGTTTTTGCAGGCCTTACAATGTCCGCAAGGGAAGAAACCCTGCAGACCATGAAGATTTCTGTCAGGATAGATGGTAATATCACTGTGTACTAGTTGGTCCCTCACACTTTTGCCTCTCCTGTAAGTTATATTAGGTCTGTTCGGCAAAGTGTTACCGATGATGTTGTCAGTTTTGAGTATATTCCAGTTTTGTGTCAGAATGTGTGTGACCCCTCTTGAATCAGAACTGAAGGTCAATCATTCTAGTGTTACCACCTTCACCCTTTGTGTCAGAATCTGAAGTGTCAGCAATCGTCAGACATCTCTCCATGGCGTCAGCCCTCTCTTTGGCGTTCTTGAGTACCCAATTTGGATAACCCCTCTCCCTGAAGCGTTCAACCATCAGGTCGCTCTCGAGTTGGTATCCCTCATTAGTATTGCAGTTTCTTTTAGCCCTCAGCAGCTCCCCATAGGGGATGCTCCATTTGAGAACCTCAGGGTGGCTGCTGAGGGCATGGAGCACACTATTCTCAGCTGTCAATTTCCTGAAAAGAGATGTGTGAACTCGATTGTGTTTGATTTCTAGCTTGACATCTAAGTACTCTATCGCTTTGTCGCTAATGTTACCGCTAAGTTTAATGTTCCGGTCATTAACATGGAGTTTGTCAATAAACAACTGGGCCTCGTGCCGATGACCCACCCAGATGATAAACAAGTCATCGATGTAGCGTAGCCACATCGAAATGTGGGTGAGGTCATCCTGAAGTTCGGGGTCAGAGAAAATGTCCTCCTCCCAGCTTCCCATGAACAGGTTAGCGAAGCTGGGAGCAAAGCAAGATCCCATCGCGGTTCCAGTGGTTTGGCGGTAAAGAGTACCGTTAAACATGAAAATATTGTTTTTGAGACAATACTCTATCATCTCCAAAATCATTCTGCTATGTTCCCGAAATCTCAGGGGTCTGGTCTCAAGATAGTGTGCGCATGCCATAAGTCCTTGCTGGTGGTCTATGATGGTATACAGACTATGTACTCGACTCTCTTTCACCCGACATCGCCTTCTTCAGAGACCTGGACCAACGCATCCTCCGCCCCCGACATCAGCACCGCCATCTCAGACGGATACAAGATCCAGAGGAAAGACCGCCCCAACCACCCAGGAGAGGGCCTCGCCATCGCCCACAAGAGCACCCTCCGCCTCACCACCTCCAGCTAAACCTTCCCCTCCGCCGAACACCTGCACTTCAAGATCCAGACCACCCCCAAAGCCACACTCCGAGGAACCCTCGTCTACAGACCCCCTGCCCCCGAACACCCTTCGCCGCCACCATCACCGACTTCATCGCACCCCATGCGATCACCTCAACAAACTACATACTCATTGGAGACCTGAACTTCCACCTCGACAACCCCAGCGACCCCAACTCCACTATCCTTCGTGACAACCTCGCCAGCATCGGACTTAAACAACTCGTCAACACACCGACCCACAGAGCAGGACACACCCTCGACCCCATCTTCGCGGCAGGGAACACCGTCCATTTCAGCCACACAACGCAGCCGCCATGGACCGACCACCACTGCGTACACTTCGCCATCAACAAACCCAAGGAACCCAAACCAGCCCCACGCCCACCAAGAAGGAACTGGAGCAAGGTTACCGACGAGCAACTTAACTCCACCCTCAACCGAGACAACCACACCTGGGCACCCGACGCAAACAGCGCAAACGACGCAGCCAGAGAACTCCACACCTGGATCTCCAACTGCGCAGATGAGCTCGCCCCGCTACGCAACCCCGACAGACAACGCCCAGGAAAGCCGTCTGGTTCACAACCGCTCTCCAAGAAGCCAGACGCACCTGCAGACACCTGGAGAAGAACTGGAGAAACACCAAGACAACCGAAAACCACACCACCTACAAGGACGCCATGACGGACTACCACAACCAGATCAGAGCCACCAAAAGGAACTTCATCCACAACAAAATCCTTGCCAACTCCACCAACTCCAAGGAACTTTTCAGTGTCATTCAAGAATTCACCAACCCACGCAGCGAAGCCACAGACATCACCCCATCCCAAGACCTCTGCGACAAGCTTGGAACCTATTTCCACCTCAAGATCAAAAACCTCTACGACAACTTCATCGACCATCCACCAGGCGCCACAGACGGCCCCCCGCCCCCAGAAACACCAGCCAGCCCACCATCTCCAACTGGACACCGATCACGGCCGAAGACACCGCCTCGACCATGAAAAGCATCCACTCGGGGGCCCCCACCGACCCCTGCCCCCCTTCACATCTACCACAGAGCCGTGGCCGCCATCGCACCCGAACTACAACGCACCATCAACACCACCTTCAAAACAGGCACCTTCCCAGACGACTGGAAGCGCGCAGAAGTCAGACCCCTGCTCAAGAAGCCCACAGCTGACCCCACCGACCTCAAGAACTATCGGCCCATCTCGCTCCTCCCCTTCGCAGCCAAAGTTGCAGAGAAAACAGTCAACAGGAAACTGACACGATTCATTGAAGAAAACGCCGTCCTCGACCCGTCCCAATCCGGATTCCGAAGCAACCACAGCACAGAGACCGCCCTACTCGCCGCCACAGACGACATCCGCACCCTCCTGGACCAAGGCCACTCCGCAGCCCTCATCCTACTCTACCTATCAGCGGCCTTCGACACCGTCTCCCATCGCACACTAGTCGTCAGACTACACGACGCAGGCATACAAGGAACAGCCCTGGACTGGATCCGATCATTCCTCACCGGAAGAAGCCAAAGGATCAGACTCCCACCCTTCCTCTCCGACCCCACGAAAATCACCTGCGGAGTCCCACAGGGTTCATCACTGAGCCCCACCCTCTTCAACATCTACATGGCCCCCTCGCAGCCATCGTCCGACAACACGGCCTCAACATCGTATCCTACGCCGACGACACCCAGCTCATCCTCTCCCTCACCAAAGACCCCACCACTGCCAAACTCAACTTCCAGAAAGGAATGCAAGACGTCGCAGTCTGGATGACCAACAGCTGCCTGAAGCTCAACGCCGAGAAGACAGAAGTCCTCGTCCTCGGTACCACCCCTTCTGCATGGGACAGCACCTGGTGGCCGACCGCCCTCGGAAGCCCACCTACCCCCTCAGACCACGCCAAGAACCTCAGCATCGTACTCGACTCATCACTCTCCATGAACCGACAGGTCAACGCCGTCACCTCCAGCTGCTTCAACACCCTCCGCATCCTCCGCAAGACCTTCAAGTGGATCCCCCCTGAGTCAAGGAAGACAGTCACCCACGCACTCATCACCAGCAGACTGGACTATGGAAACGCACTCTACGCCGGCATCAACAAGTCCCTACTCCTCAAACTCCAGACAGTACAGAACACCGCCGCCAGACTCATCCTCGGCATCCCCCGACACGAACACATCAGTCAACACCTACGAAGTCTCCACTGGCTCCCCGTGGAGAAAAGAGTCACTTTCAAAATCCTCACTCACGCCTACAAATGCCTACACAACAACGGACCCAAATACCTCAACGACAGAATCAACTTCCACGTACCCAACAGAAACCTCCGATCTTCCAACCTCGCACTGGCCGAAACCCCGCACATCCACAGAGCCAGAGCAGGCGGAAGATCCTTCTCTCACATTGCAGCCAAGACCTGGAACGAGCTACCGGCAGACATCAGACGCACCCCCTCCCTGCACACCTTCAGGAAGACCCTCAAGACCTGGCTCTTTGGCTAAACAGATCTGCGGACTCCCCCCTCAGCGCTTTGAGACCCTCACGGGTGAGTAGCGCGCTTACAATTCCCTGATTGATTGATTGATTAAGGGTGACGAACCAATGGTCACCCCCCCACTCCATGTTATCAATCCTTTGAGAAAATCTTTGGTGTCCCTAATGTAGCTCCGAAGTGTGCTGGCATGGCCCCTGAGGAAATGATCCACATACTTCGAGATGTGTTCCGCTACACTCCCATGTGACGAAACAATGGGGCGCCCTGGTGGGTTACAGGGATCCTTATGCACCTTTGGTAGAAGGTAAAGGACAGGGAGTACTGGATGATCTTTCTTTAAATAGCAGAATTCCTCCCACTCAAAAATGCCTTTGTCCCTCCACATTGTCAGAAGATCCCAGACAGTGGTGATACTGGTGTTATATTCAGCAAAGCTAATGGGCATGTAGTACTTAGTGTCCTCAAGTTGTCTGTGCGCCTCAGCAATATACAGGTCTCTGTCCAAGATGACAACATTGCCACCCTTGTCAGCAGGACGGATGACAATGCTGTCGTCCTCCGAGAGAGACCTCAGTGTCTGTCTTTGTTCAAAACTAAGATTGTTGTAGTTGTTGTTTGCCCTTCTCTTGCTCTGGTGTCTGAATTTGTTGAACGCCCTCCCCACCACCTCCAGGAATGTGTCAATGTTGTCGTGTGGTAAACTCAGTAAAAATGTGGATTTGGGCTTCAAGCCTGAAGAGGAAGAGGCATTCGTCAACATGTCATATTCAGCTAGTCTCTGTGTGGTGCCTATATTGGGGTCCCGCCCTTCTCTCTCATGATCCAGTTCGATCATGGTGATCAGGGTGTCAATGTCGCCTATGTGGAGATCTGTCTGGTCTGTAGTGCTACTGGTGTTGGAGGCCCTGTTGGTATCGGTCCCCTTGAGTGAGTGAAACTTCTTGAGTTTTAATTTACGAACAAACTTAAAAAGGTCAATTCTGGCACCTGTATAATCAAAAGGGTAGGAAGGACAAAATGAGAAACCAAGGCATAAGGTTTGTTTTTCAACATCACTAATAGGTCTTTTAGAGAGGTTAATAATAGTTCTATTGACCGTTTTCAAATCCATTAGAAGGTTTTTCTGGCGCGTGTTTGCTTGCTTCCCATGCTGCCACGTCCCCTGCCTCTTCTGCCAGCGTTGTCGAATTCTTGCTCGTCTGTTCCTGCGTTTCCTCGGCCCCTGCCCAGTCCTCGACCTCTCTGACCCCTTGTTTTCGGGGTGTCTCTTGTAGTCGGACGACCCCGGCGTAGGGTCCGGTATTCGTCTAAAAAAGTCTGTTTACGTGTGCCACGTTCTTCCATGGGGACATTGTTCACTGACACATCCGATTCACTCTCACTGATTGTTGACCCTTCAGTAGTCATAGGTTCTGTGTTGGCTGTTGTAATGTCTTCCACTGTGGCTTGCTGAGTGTAGAGATGGTCATACTTCCTATTAAATGTCAAGATTCTGCCACTTTCATAATCGCCATAATCACGATCGAGCTTCCTCTGCTTTCGAGCCTTAATGTCTTCCTCATATTTCTTGAGGCGATCTTTCATGCTACTGAGAGATTTGCTCAATGTCTCTTTCTCCACCTGCTTTGTAAGGTCCTCCATAAGTTCCTTGATTTGTTCCAAAATCCCTTCACGGTCTAGCCACGCATACTTTATCAGGATTTCTAACATTCTTTTGGAGCTTTGTGAGGAGTTCTCAGACCACTCCTCAAGCATTTTGGGATTGGGTGTCTCATATGTGCGCGTCGTGAAAATTCTCAATCCTCTTGGTATTATCGCTTGATCCACATAGTTTTGGAGTGATATGGCCTCCCACCACTTAGATGTTTCTGCTTGAGGAGTGGTCTGAAAACTCCTCACAAAGCTCCAAAAGAATGTTAGAAATCCTGATAAAGTATGCGTGGGTAGACCGCGAAGGGATTTTGGAACAAATCAAGGAACTTATGGAGGACCTTACAAAGCAGGTGGAGAAAGAGACATTGAGCAAATCTCTCATTAGCATGAAAGATCGCCTCAAGAAATATGAGGAAGACATTAAGGCTTGAAAGCAGAGGAAGCTCGATCGTGATTATGGCGATTATGAAAGTGGCAGAATCTTGACGTTTAATAGGAAGTATGACCATCTCTACACTCAGCAAGCCACAGTGGAAGACATTACAACAGCCAACACAGAACCTATGACTACTGAAGGGTCAACAATCAGTGAGAGTGAATCGGATGTGTCAGTGAACAATGTCCCCATGGAAGAACGTGGCACACGTAAACAGACTTTTTTAGACGAATACCGGACCCTACGCCGGGGTCGTCACACTACAAGAGACACCCCGATCCCGAAAACAAGGGGTCAGAGAGGACGGGGCAGGTGCCGAGGAAACGCAGGAACAGACGAGCAAGAATTCGACAACGCTGGCAGAAGAGGCAGGGGACGTGGCGGCATGGGAAGCAAGCAAACACGCGCCAGAAAAGCCTTCTAATGGATTTGAAAACGGTCAATAGAACTATTATTAACCTCTCTAAAAGACCTATTAGTGATGTTGAAAAACAAACCTTATGCCTTGGTTTCTCATTTTGTCCTTCCTACCCTTTTGATTATACAGGTGCCAGAATTGACCTTTTCAAGTTTGTTCGTAAATTAAAACTCAAGAAGTTTCACTCACTCAAGGGGACCAATACCAACAGGGCCACCAACACCAGTAGCACTACAGACCAGACAGATCTCCACATAGGCGACATAGACACCCTGATCACCATGATCGAACTGGATCATGAGGGAGAAGGGCGGGACCCCAATATAGGCACCACACAGAGACTAGCTGAATATGACATCTTGACGAATGCTTCTTCCTCTTCAGGCTTGAAGCCCAAATCCACATTTTTACTGAGTTTACCACACGACAACATGGACACATTCCAGGAGGTGGTGGGGAGGGCGTTCAACAAATTCAGACACCAGAGCAAGAGAAGGGCAAACAACAACTACAACAACCTTAGTTTTGAACAAAGACAGACACTGAGGTCTCTCTCGGAGGACGACAGCATTGTCATCCGTCCTGCTGACAAGGGTGGCAATGTTGTCATCTTGGACAAAGACCTGTATATTGCTGAGGCGCACAGACAACTTGAGGACACCAAGTACTACATGCCCATTAGCTTTGCTGAATATAACACCAGTATCACCACTGTCCGGAATCTTCTGACAATGTGGAGGGACAAAGGCATTTTAGAGTGGGAGGAATTTTGCTATTTAAAGAAAGATCATCCAGTACTCCCTGTCCTTTACCTTCTACCAAAGGTGCATAAGGATCCCTGTAACCCACCAGGGCGCCCCATTGTTTCGTCACGTGGGAGTGTAGCGGAACACATCTCGAAGTATGTGGATCATTTCCTCAGGGACCATGTCAGCACACTTCGGAGCTACATTAGGGACACCAAAAGATTTTCTCAAAAGGATTGATAATATGGAGTGGGGGGGGGCGACCATTGGTTCGTCACCCTTGATGTACATAGTCTGTATACCATCATAGACCACCAGCAAGGACTTATGGCATGCGCACACTATCTTGAGACCAGACCCCTGAGATTTCGGGAACATAGCAGAATGATTTTGGAGATGATAGAGTATTGTCTCAAAAACAATATTTTCATGTTTAACGGTACTCTTTACCGCCAAACCACTGGAACCGCGATGGGATCTTGCTTTGCTCCCAGCTTCGCTAACCTGTTCATGGGAAGCTGGGAGGAGGACATTTTCTCTGACCCCGAACTTCAGGATGACCTCACCCACATTTCGATGTGGCTACACTACATCGATGACTTGTTTATCATCTGGGTGGGTCATCGGCACGAGGCCCAGTTGTTTATTGACAAACTCAATGTTAATGACCGGAACATTAAACTTAGCGGTAACATTAGCGACAAAGCGATAGAGTACTTAGATGTCAAGCTAGAAATCAAACACAATCGAGTTCACACATCTCTTTTCAGGAAATTGACAGCTGGGAATAGTGTGCTCCATGCCCTCAGCAGCCACCCTGAGGTTCTCAAATGGAGCATCCCCTATGGGGAGCTGCTGAGGGCTAAAAGAAACTGCAATACTAATGAGGGATACCAACTCGAGAGCGACCTGATGGTTGAACGCTTCAGGGAGAGGGGTTATCCAAATTGGGTACTCAAGAAAGCCAAAGAGAGAGAGATCTCTGACGATTGCTGACACTTCAGATTCTGACACAAAGGGTGAAGGTGGTAACACTAGAATGATTATGACCTTCAGTTCTGATTCGAGAGGGGTCACACGCATTCTGACACAAAACTGGAATATACTCAAAACTGACAACATCATCGGTAACACTTTGCCGAACAGACCTAATATAACTTACAGGAGAGGCAAAAGTGTGAGGGACCAACTAGTACACAGTGATATTACCATCTATCCTGACAGAAATCTTCATGGTCTGCAGGGTTTCTTCACTTGCGGACATTGTAAGGCCTGCAAAAACAGCAAATTCTGCAATCATGTAGAATACAATGGGGTGATGAAGGAAATAACACAATTCCTCACATGCAGCTCCACTTTTGTTGTCTATGCTATTGAATGCACCTGCAATCTCTGGTATATTGGGTCTACCACTCTGATGGCCAAGAAACGCATTTTAGAGCATTATAGAGCAATCATACACTGTGACCAAAAATACCCTGTAGCCCGCCACTTTCAGGATAGACATTTTTCTAACGCAAACAGTCTCTGCTTTCTCATCCTAGAACAGGTGAGCAAAGGGCCCCGTGGGGGGAACAGGGTCCTCAAACTTAGACAGAGGGAGTCCAAACAGATCATCAACTTCCAAACGAAGACTCCTGGAGGTCTTAACCAGGACGAAGAACTAGCCATACACCTGAAGGAATAATGTTTCATCACATTGTACGTCAGGTCCTCCACACTTCAAGAGGATAGATTGTGTACTCCTTTTGATTAACCCTGAACACAAGTTTCGAAGGGGTTTACAGGGTATGCTCCTAAGTACTGTTCACATTAGCCTGACTTACTGTATCTTTTCCTCTCTGATTTCCTCCTTGAACAATTGAACTGTTATTTGATTTTGTCTTACTTATTTTTTTAGGGATGTGAATTTTGATTATGATGAGGTGGAAACTGGTATCCACACTCTTTTTAATTCTGTGTTTTTTTGTTCTTGTTTCACACAGGAGGAAGGAAGGGGCCCACTCGCCTGTAATCACCTGCACGGGCCGCCCACCCTTTCTACCCTCATATTTGTCATCAGGGCACTTCAGCACTTAAGAGAGACTGTATCCGGCACGAGTGTAGTGGAAGAATAGGGGACAGGGCCCTGTCTCCATCACTCAGCACAGTAGGACCGTTATTATGTATGGACTGTTTGACATGTTTTGCACTTTCTCTATACTAGTCTTTGGGCACTTGCCCGTTACTTGGTTTAGCTCTGGTTTCTTTCAGGACACTTGCCCATTTTTGTCAACGTGTCTACGTAGACATGTATACCTGAGGCAGCACTGTGCCTATTACATGGCACACGTGGTCACATACGGCATGATACCAGTCTTTTCAGGCACATGCCAGGAGACGCTCTCAGGTCATTTGACACTACAGGAGGACATTGTCCACTAGGACCAGCACTGTCGGGCAACACTGCATGACTTTAGCCTAGGTATCCCTAGTCTTACCATCTCATGTCTGCAACGGGGGCATTGATAAAGTTTCGTTTTTCACGTTGACACACGTATTGCCAGCATGCGCCTTGATCAGGCACTTGTATGCTCATGGTACATGCTGGCAGATCGACCACTGCTCTCCCACGAGTGAGGAGCGTCGCATATGCATACCAATATGTGATTGTATTTGGTTTTGTTCAATAGGTTTTTTCAATAAGTTTTGTACATTTATCTTGACTGATGTGCCACTACAACATGTCTGCCATGTATTGCTCACTGGTCCTTTCTTGCTTTCTGCACTACGAACTATTAAGAGTCTCTCTGATTTGGTGTATGTTTCACGTGATCAAGGTTCTACGGAATCGAAACGCGTTGTGGAATAAACGGTGGTTTGGTAATCTGACGGAGTTGTGTGTTACTGAGAGCGCGCTGACTTTTGTTAGTTTTGGTAATATATATATATATATATATATATATATATATATATATATATTCATTACCATACCCCTGTTTTTGAAAAATTTGCATTTAAAGAAGTGCTCAATTTGGGCTTGAAAGGTTAAAAAAATTAAGTATATGGACAATTGGTCCTATGGGTGTCCCGCAGTGCTAAAAATAAATAGGGCCTTCTGATTGGCCAAGGGAGCTGTTTCTTCTGTCGACCATTGTAGTACTGCGGATCGATCCCAGTCCCATGCAAGTGATCTGATTGACTGGCCGCAACTCAGAAGAAAGTGTTCTGGACACCATTACAGGACTTGGGGACTCTGACCCTGTCTCCCGAAAACATTTTGAAAAAGGACAGGGACGCTGTGAACCCCAGCCATTGTATTGGTGATCCAGAGGAAGGAGGCTAAATGAAAAAAAATGTGGGGGTTCCACGAGAGCTGCAGTAGTACTGTGGGACCCAGAGCCACCACACAAACGTCCACTCCTTGGTACCGTAGTAGCCCAGAGCCTTCCCTGAGAAAGCCTGCATGGTTGAACAGTACCATGATAGAAGCTTGTCTGGAGGATCTCGTGGGAGTACTGTGATATCTGCCAAAACTATTAAAAAAGAAATAAAAGGGAATGAGGGTTGGGTACCTGTGGGGGGTTGGCTGCAAGCCAGGCCGAGCAGCCAACCATCTGCTGAATATGCCCAAAGGCTGTCTCATCAAGGGGATGACCATCCTAGAGGAGCACTGGGTGCAGAGCCTGGCAGCCAGACACTGCGGCCAAAGCTCACTACATAAGGGTGAACGCTGTGCACTGAGGGGTGGTCCAGGCGCAGCCAGAACATTGGTTGCAGGTTGCCTGAGGGGGTTGGGCATATGCTCAACTCTAAATACAATAATAATAAAAAATAAGAAATTCACAGAAACATTAAGGTGACATAGTTAGTTGTTGAAATATGATCCAAACTAACATTTATAAACAAAAAAAAATGAAATTCACCAGTTATAGTTTACTAAGCTAACTATAACTTGCATCCCCGCCATGCACTTCTTCTGACCTCACATATTACATCACTCATGACATATTAAATGGCATCATTGTTGACGTCACTGATGACGTCTCAAATGCATGCATATATGGTAGCATAGAGAGTGACTGTTTTCATGACCCTTCTATACCTCAGTACTGGGGAAGGAGGCAGAGGTGAAGACAGAGTGAATAATGCCCTTGAGCAGGGCACAGTGGGAGTTTCTAGGATTGCTCTATCAAACAGAACCAAGGGAGGGGAGTTGTGGTCAGTTGGTGGCCGAGTATCCTTATAGAATGGAAAAGCTCGTCCACAGTTAGCAACGACAGACAAAAATTGGATGGTAAACATCTTTCTGTTTATTGACCAGACTTTGCTCCTTTCCCTGGCAGGTTACCGAAGATCACGTTCTAGTGTAGAGGCTGATGACGCGGAATGTAACACAAGTGGGGGGCTCCGTGTCGTTTTCTGTGGTGGTGCAATGCCCTTGCTTCCACTTCCAGCCATCCTGTCTCCATGTGCGGAGTGATGGTTTCCAATTACATGAATCCCCACGTCCCCCTTGCCTTGTTTAGTCCTAATTAAATGCTGGTGAAAGGACATCTTCAGATACCTTAATGAGTCTGGTTTAATTGATTTTCGCTTGGAGTGAGACAGTGGGCTTGTAGGGCATCCCGGACCCAGCCTGCTTCATGCGTACGCACGTCACTTGATCGAGGGCCCCATGTTTGGCACCAACCTGCTTCATGCGTACGCACGTCACGTGATCGGGGCCCCCATGTTTGGCTCCAGCCTGCCTCGTGCGTACACACATCACGGGATCGAGGCCCCCATGTCGTTGGCAGCACCGAACTATAAATAAAGGAGATTGACCCTCGTTTTACAAATACTCGCGTCAGGGTGTGTCCATTTTGCCTGTATCTCATCCGCCGCAAATTGGCAAAAGTTAATATAATTATTTAATGGTATTATTCGTTTAAACCGACGAGGGAAAGGAAGTTTATGAGGTGGTCGTGCCAACATTCCTGCTGCTTGCTCACCAAAAGAAGCCCCGCTAAGCATGCCACACAAAAGATCCACTCAGAGCTGGCGTAGTATGCTGGGGCAGCGCTTCGTTTTTAAAAATATAGATGCAGGGCCCCAAAGTTTTTGTTAAGAGCTCACAGCTGGTGCTGCAGAAGGCCAGCGGTGGCAAATAGCAAGTCTTTCTAGTTCAGATTCCATTCCACCTCAGTCCTTTTTCTAACACCACCCTACAGACCTTGTCACACTTCTGTGGGTTCTTTTTAAGCCCTGTTTTCTACATTTGTCACTTTTTTCATGACATCTTTCTACCATTTCTGCCTTTTTCTCTTTTGCTCCAATTATAAAAAATATAATCTGGTCATGGTACAAATTAACTACTGTTCTACTGAGGACAACATAAGGTCAGGATAACCCTCTAGTAACTTGCATAATCAAAATTCCTCCGTTATTCACTTTAGTAATAAATAATTCAACTCAGGAGCACCTTAAATTAATTTAACATTATGAGTTGAGGGTGCATCATGGGGCGTGGCCAGCCAGCCAAACATGGCGGACGCGGGTTGCTAGAGCGCCGTCCTTATACCCCTAATTATCCTGTTAAATCCTAGTATCCCCAGCCATCCAGGCGCACTCAGCCGACACCAAAGCGCCTGAGCAGTGGCAGCCCACGATCGTGATCAGAGGAAGGCGGAGGAGGTGAGGAAAAGCACAACTGCGATCCCGTAAGGCCCGGCGCCGTGGGACGCGCCGCCGAGCACCTCCAGGAGCGCGAACGGCAGTCACAAGGCGCCCGGCTCCCCCGGTCAGTGAGTACGTTGCAGTGGTCGTCGCTGGCGAAGACTGCGGACAACTGCCGCCTGAGCGCCCCCCCAAAGCTGCCCACGGGCCGCTGAGACAGCCACAGGCCCGCAGAGGCCCAGCGGTGAGGCGCGCCCAAGCGGTGAAATACCGCGGCCTGCGGTTGCGGCCCGCGGGCCTGCGCACACGGGGCCGCCGGAGTGTTTGGAAAGAGACAGCAAGCTGCTGGGCCCCTCCACCTTAGGAGCTCAAGTGCCCCCCTGCTTAAGGGAGATAGTGGGCGCCTGCGACGCCCGGGCTCCGCTGTACAGGTGGAGGAAGAAAGTCACTGAGGTGGCTCGGCGGCCCCCGTGGAGAGCACCGAGCACGCCGTAGCTGTGTTGTGGAGCCGTTGGGAGAAGTTGCTGCGAGTGCACGGAGGGGAGCGGCCTGCCCCCCTGGCTTACTCCCCACCCACCAAGACAGCTGCCATAAGCGAATTGCTGGGGGAGACTGCTAATACACCCTAAGCCGTGCTGAGGCCGCTAGGCGAGGCTGTGAAGTGTCAGGCGAATTAATCTAGCAGAGGCCCAGCGGGGACGCGCGCAAGGCCGAGGAAGTACAGAGGCCTACAGACGCGGCCCATGTGGTGCGGGCCTGCGCTTCCTAAATCCGCAGAGGCCGAGGTGAGGCGCGCATGAGCGGTGAAATACCGTGGCCCGCGGGGCGCGGGCCTGCGGACACGGGGCCGCCGGAGTGTTTGGAAAGAGACAGCAAGCTGCCGGGCCCCTCCACCTTGGGAGCTCAAGTGCCCCCCTGCTGAAGGGAGATAGTGGGCGCCTGCGACGCCCGGGCGCCGCTGTACAGGTGGAGGAAGAAAGTCACTGAGGCGGCTCGGCGGCCCCCGTGGAGAGCACCGAGCACGCCGTAGCTGTGTTGCGGAGCCGTTGGGAAAAGTTGCTGCGAGTGCACGGAGGTGAGCGGCCTGCCCCCTGGCTTCCTCCCCACCCACCAAGACAGCTGCCATAAGCGAATTGCTGGGGGAGACTGCTACTACACCCTAAGCTGTGCTGAGGCCGCTAGGCGAGGCTGTGAAGTGTCAGGCGAATAAATCCAGCAGAGGCCCAGCGGGGACGCGCGCAAGGCTGAGGAAGTACAGAGGCCTACAGACGCGGCCCATGTGGTGCGGGCCTGCGCTTCCTAAATCACTGAGCAGTGAGTGAGGCACTGCCGCACCACCGTACCCCTCCGGCTCAGAAACTGAAATGTCCCCCCTGCTGTAAGGGAAAGTGATTGCCCGCTATTGCTGTGCGCCTAGGCCGCCTAAGTGCCACTGCGGCAGAGAGGAAGGAAAGCACCTAAGGTGGCTCAGCGACCCCTGAGGAATGCACCAAACACGCTGGAACTGTGCTGTGGAGCCATAGAGAGAGGCTGTTGCACACGTGTGGAAGCGAACGGCCTACCCCCGACTCCCCATTCCCCCGTCTTGAGCCGCGCTGAGACGACCGCGCACGACAGTGCAGAAGCTGACAGACACCGCCTGAGCTGGGCCACGTGGCTGACCTGGGCCTCGTCTGCACAGACAAAGGGGAAACCAGCACTACGCCTGCCAAGACGCTGACTTGCCCGGAGGCCGGAACGGGCCTAGGCCAACGGCTTAAGAAGGGGAGAGGCGCACTAACCCCGCAGAGATCAAGCACGAGCGCGAGGAGGCGATACGTGCCCGCACTGCGCTGGTCCACACCGCGCCAAGGTGAAGGAGACACAGTAGGAGTGGGCACAGCAAGACCGCCCTCTCCCTGCGCTGAAACATAAGCCGACAGATAGTGCCCTGAGACACCTAAGTGTACGCCCGCAAACCAGCAAACCCGCCGCTGGGACCCGGGGAAGCCAGACACCAGGGGAGACCTACCTTCCTCTTTTAAAAAAAAGCAGAATTGATTAGGCCCCAGCTACGTCCACACAAGGCAGAGGCAGTAACCAGACAATAAAATACAAGTGCGTAAGTCGCACACGCACACCCCGGTAATTGTCAGCCTCCAACAGCGAGTAGGCAGCTCCTCCACGCGACTGGGCCTACTGTACAAGTAAGGTCGCTACCCCGCCCTGAAAGCGCCTACACAGACTGGTGGCGAATGCCGACAGTGCAGCAATTAGTAATGGGCCGCCTACGTACAAGCACTTAGCAACTAAATACACGCACTGGCAGCTCAGAATCGACAGCGGCGGAGGACGACAAACACAGAAACGCCACGCACAACGCTAGCTGCCAAGCTGGACTCTGTTCTGGCAGCAGTGGAGAAGATAGGATCGACGTTGGAACAGACCCGCTCCTCGTTGGAGTCCAAAATCGACAGGGTTACCTCGGATTTCACCCTCCTGAAAGCTGGCCATCACAAGCTTGGGGACAAGGTGCGCCTCCAGGAACAAACACTTGCGGAGCTCAAACCAGTTACACATAGTCACACCGCAGCCCTCCAAGACTTAATAGACCGTGTGCACGACCTAGAAGACAAAATAGAAGACGCAGAAGGACGCTCATGCCGCAACAATATCCGTGTCGTGGGACTTCCGGAGGGTGAAGAGGGACGAAAGCCGGAGGACTATGCCGAGCGTTGGATCAAAGCCTTGCTCCCCGCTGGCACCCTGTCTCCTCACTTTGTGGTCAAGAGAGCGCACCGCGTCCCGGCACAAAAACCACTGCCGGGAGCCCGCCCGCGCCCATTCCTGTTTAAAGTTCTCAACTATAGAGACAGAGACTTGATCCTCCGTGAAACCCGCAAACTGGCAGACATAAAGATCGGAAACAGCCAAATCATGATTTTTCCAGATTACACGGCGCAGGTCCAACGCCGCAGAAGTGTATATACAGCCGTGAAAAGACAGCTCCGCGACCTTGGTCTAAATTACTCATTGCCATTTCCTGCTAGGCTCCGCGTGGTGGCAAAAGGATCAGCGCGCTTCTTCGATTCACCCGCCGAGGTTTGGGACTGGCTGGAAGAATCGGGAACATTGACAGGACCCAGACCGCCTGTGGAAGAGGAACCTAGAAAACTCAACAGGAAAAGAAACCGTCGGAGCAGACACAATGGACAACCGATCAGGAACCGCCGCGACTTCCACAGCTCCTGACCTAGCACAGAGGAGGGCAGAAAGGCAAGAGGCACTACAAGTGGCCACGACGCTGGGAACTGCAATACAAAACTCTGACTGCCACTTGAGCCCATCCAGATCCTCAGACACTGGGGACTCAACGCCATCCAGACTCGAGGACCCTGAAGAGTTACCATTGCCAGAAGTTACGCCACAAACAGCCGATGACATTATATGACTCTTCCCAAGGCCTCCTGTGAACTGTTGATCATAACCCATGCAAGTACCTGCCACGCTGGCAAAATGTTGTGTTACATAATATGTTTCATATGTCACTGTTCTTTGCAAAGCATGGCGCTGCCTTACACACTGCTGCGCATAGCACACACATAACATCATGTTGGGGGACATACGCGGCCCGCACCCCCTTCCCTCGCGCTGAAGGTAGGCCGAGGGGATACACAACCGCAACACGACATTAAGGGGCAAACCACTCCCTGCCGCCAGCGCACCGCACAAACGCACGCCAGTTTGACCACGTTTTAGCCCTAGGTTGGGCAATACAGTTTGGATGAACTTCCACTCGGACTTCGCCCTCATGGTTATACATAGTTTAGTTTATGCATGTATCCTGTTTTTAACAGCACTGAGCTGGAGCACATCCCCGCAGGCCAGAAACTGCAGCACTTCCCCCCCCTCCAATGCCGACCTGGTAAATGTAAGAAGGAAACATGGTACAGGTCAACGAAGTCACATGAAACGTGCGAGGTATACACACGCCGTCATGTAGATACTCAATCTATGCCTATCTTCGGCGCAGAGCCACTGACATAGCGCTGCTCCAACAAACACACATGTCCCAAGTGGAACTGGGGCGCCTCCGGCACAGATGGAGGGGCCAAATACATGGTACCAGCTACTCAGCGCACGCGCGAGGCGCCCTTATCTGGGTGAGGGCAGGGGTTCCGTTTACAAGTGAAGAGGCGCTGATTGACCCTGAGGGCAGATATGCACTCGTGAGTGGAAGACTCAATGGCCAACCGATCCTCATTGGGTCCATCTATGCCCCGAATGTCAATCAGCCCACATTTTTAGAAGGCCTCACAAAAATTCTAGCAAGGTGGAGCGGAGTCCCCTGGCTCCTGGGGGGAGACTTTAATTCTGTGCTCAATGTAGACTTGGACAGATCGTTCCCGCCCTTGTCCAAGACTGCAACAACGTCCAACATGCAGGCTCTCATAGACTGGCTGGCATACTGGGCGTTATTAGGCATATGGCGCGCCATCAATCTGGAGGCTCAGATCTACTCACACTACTCAGCGGTACACCACTTACATGTACGCCTAGATAGAATAGTGGGATCCCCCGCGCTGCTCCCTTTGGTCCACCGTATAGAGTATCTAGGCCGGACACTCTCTGACCACAATCCTCAACTACTGAAACTTACCTGGGAACCTGAGTGCCCCCCTGCCCCCATGTGGAGAGTCCAAACAGCCGCACTCGAGGATCCACCATTTAGCTCCTCCCTGGGCACGGCGATCCTCGAATACTTTGAACTTAACGAAGACACAACGGGGATGCACTAATAGAATGGGAAGCTTTCAAAGTTACGACAAGGGGACACTGCATGGGCGCGACATGGAACATACGCAAAACTCTCACCTCCAGCCTAAACAAAATAGAACTAGAGCTACTGCGATACGAGACAGAAGGGGAGGGCGAGGGTAGGGACAGTCACCATCTAGAGACACTGCGCACACAACATGCGGAGTTGATGGCACGCCTCTGCTGTCATAACTACACCGCGCACATGGCCAGTGCTGATCGTGCAGGTCGACTCCTAGCCTGGCTGATCCGTCAAGAATACGCCCACACACCGATAGTTGCGCTGCGCGATGACGCGGGGCTTCTAGTGCACACGCAGTGGGACATCCACGTGTCCCTGACAACACTATCAACGGCTGTACCAATCCCAAAGTCACTATGAACCGCACGCCCTCTCGGCTTTCCTAGAGCTGGTGCAACTTCCTGAGGCGACGCGGACACACAACGAGCTATTGGACGCGCAGATCTTGGCAGAGGAGTTTAGAGAAGCAATTATGTCCCTGGCCACGGGGAAGACTCCGGGACCAGATGGACTCCCGGCAGAATATTACAAGGCGTACCGAGTGTCATTGATGCCACGACTATGCGTCCTTTACGCAGCCGCTGTGGACGAGGGACGACTCCCTCCCACGCTAAGTGAAGCTCATCTGATTTCACTGCCCAAGCCCGATGGAGACCCAACAGACATGGGTTCATATCGACCCCTCGCCCTGCTCAACACTGATTACGAAATCTTAGCGGACAGGTTAGCGCAGGCAGTCCCCGCCCTTGTACACGCGGACCAAAACGGCTTTGTGCCATCCCGAAACACCTCGCTCAATCTGCATCGCTTTTTTCGAGTCGCAACCTACTCCATATGCGAATGGCCGAGAGCAGGCTGCCTCGTACTTGATCTCGAGAAAGCATTCGATTCTCTCGAATGGAATTACATGTTTGCAACTCTCGAAAAATACAAATAAGGCCCCGATTTTTTACAATTGACCCGCCTACTCTATAGAAACCCTGTGGTGAGAGTGAAATTGGGACCATACGTTTCGGCTGTCATTCTGATGCGGCGGGGGACGAGACAGGGCTGCCCGTTGTCCCCTCTCCTCTTCGCGCTCGCGATGGAGCCACTAGCGGAGTTGCTAAGAACACAATTGCACAATGGCATACCGTTGGGCGATGGCACACACGTGGTGTCACTATACGCCGACGACCTGTTGATCTACCCAAGAGATCACTCAAGTGCCAGAACGACTAGCCCAAATCCTCCGGGAATTCGCAGCGGTATCAGGGTTAAAAGTAAATGTTGCTAAATCTAAACTGTATGCCTTTAAAGAGGATTGCCACGACTTAGGCCTGATACTCAATGACGTGAGAGTGCAATGGAGTGCTGACACATTCCGCTACCTGGGCATACGTGTGTATCGCCAACCGCTAGACCTTTTCGACGGTAACCTAGGCAGGGCGCTGACGGCTGTGAAATCCCAGATGCAATTCTGGAGTACACTCCTTCTCGCTGTGGTCGGTAGAGTGGCACTGATCAAAATGGTGGCTCTGCCGAGATTCCTGTACTACTTTGCCAATCTGCCCATCTATGTCCCCGCCTCCTTTTTTGCCGCACTGGAAAAGATGGACAGAGACTTCATCTGGGGCCCCAATCGGCACAGGGTGGCGATTGAAAAACTATCTTTATATAAGAAAACGAGGGAGTGAAGAGGTAGTGTCATACACGGACACTATGGCGGATATATCCTCCTCTAGTACTTAACAAATGAATCAAAGGAATCCACCACATGGGACTAGCTGTGTTAAGGAAAGTGTGTTATTCATCCGGGTATGGATGCACACAGCGTTTGCTTAAATACCCCTCACACACCAAAAGGACCCTTGGTGTCATGCTTCATCATAGGGGTCTTCCCGTCCCGCTGCGGGACGGGGCGTGCTACGACCTACGACTACGCGGGAGCACTGTTATTAACAATACTATGTGTAGTGATGGGGTAGTGAGACGAGGGGTCACGGAGCCGCGGGTTGGCGTTATTTCGAGGCGAGATTGAGTCGACCATAACAACTACGTTTGGCGACATTCTTCCCCACCCGTTACAAGAGGCTCAAGGAGCATTATCTCCTACATTACATATTTAACATTTACATGGTACTAATGGGTATCGTATAAAGTGCATATAATTCATGCATTTTTCATTTTTATCACTTTTTTGTATATAGCACACCCATTTGGGAAATTCAACATAGTGGATACTGAGGGGATCTTCTTAGTCCTGATGAAGAAGCTTTGCTTCGAAACATGTTGACCTTATAGGAGCTTCCGCACATTATTGGCAGGACATCTCCGCATCACCTTTTTAACAGGCCCAGCCTCGACGACCTATTAAAGTTTCTTTTAAGTCCATGAGGCAAGGTCCTTTTTAAATCACTTATTCACTCCCGACCCCTCGTCTCACTACCCCATCACTACACATAGTATTGTTAATAACAGTGCTCCCACGTAGTCGTAGGTCGTAGCACGCCCAGTCCCGCAGCGGGACGGGAAGACCCCAATGATGAAGCATGACACCAAGGGTCCTTTTGGTGTGTGAGGGGTATTTAAGCAAACGCTGTGTGCATCCATTCCCGGATGAATAACACACTTTCCTTAACACAGCTAGTCCCATGTGGTGGATTCCTTTGATTCATTTGATTGAAAAACTATATCTACCCATTGACCAGGGAGGCCTGGCAGCACCTTTCTTCGAGCATTACTACCTGGCAGCCCAACTTCAATGGATCGCCAGATGGATGGCAGACAGTCAGCGCGACGACACGGCGACCACACGCCCTTCGTACACGCTCTCCAAGATCCTTGCGCTCTTCCACCCCGGCATGCGGGTGCGACCTCCTGAACCCCGGTTCCTGAACGTAGCATACGGGTGCTACCGCAGAAGCCTCTACTTAACCCGGGACACAACGCCCTATTCCCCTGTGCTCCCTCTGGAGGGTGCCCCTACGGGCCAGGCAACACCTACAGCCGCCGAACTGCAGCACTGGCATGACGCGGATGTACACACCCTAGGAGATCTCTATCGCGAAGCCTCGCTTAGTCCCTACACTACACTAGTGGCCGACGAGTGACTCCCTGCAGGGCAATTCCTCCTGCACCGGTCATTGATGGCTACACTCAGTGAAATGGGGAGACCTCACAACTGAACCACAAACGCATCTCACTGTACAATATATACATGTCATGGGACGTGGTAGGCACCTAATGCGGTGTTTCGCGGCCTCGTTGCGACAGCATGCAGCGGTAAATCTAGGCCCCCTCCAACACAAATGGGAACACGACCTGGGCCGACCATTCACAGATAAAGAATGGGAGCGGGCGCTGGCCAGTCCAGTTCAGATCCCCAGGAACGCTAGATTTAGACAAATCCAATACTACATCACGCAAAGGGCGTACCTCACACCAGCCAACAGCAACAGATACTTTCACTGTGCCGATTCAGCCTACCCCAGGTGTGCTACTCTAGATGCAGACTTGGTGCACATGCTCTGGGGCTGCGCCAGTCTGAGCGCATACTGGGAGGGGGTAGTGAACACGCTCTGCACCGAGAGAGAGATACATTTCGACTGGCCAACATATTTACTACACATATTCCGTAGGACACGAAGCACTAAAGTCACCTCCAGGTTCCTGGACCTGTGCATGGTGGCAGCCAAGAGGCTAATCACAAAAAGATGGAAGGCACCTGATCCCCCGCACGTACAAGCATGGAGGCGTTCTACTCTTGCATGGGCCAGAGCCGAAGGTATAGCGATTCAACGTGAGGAAACCATGGGCCTACGGAAAATACCTATATCCACAAGTTGGGAAGCGATACTGGCGGTGCTACAACAGTGTGCGGATCAGCCAGATCAGCCCTTGCAAGCACCTGACCCCGTGGAGTAACTCAGCGCAAGCGTCCACCACCCTTAAGCCATTCATAGACATTAGACTCATTGTCCTTAAGCCGTGAAATGGCAATCCGGAACGCACGCGCACCTGACACCAACCACCAAGGCGATAGACAGGGGCACGTTAAGCGACATGCACGTACACAAATACTAGCAGCCACACGGGGTTGTCCCAGCTCTCTTCCAAGTTTTGTACCCCGCCTCCCTTGTTTTCTTTTTCCCCCTTCTCTTATCAAATGTACAATATGACAGATGAACCTCAGCTGAGCTAGATTTAACGTGATACTCACTATGTAACAAGTCTGTAGGACAAATAATGTAATGGGACGTATAGGACGTGGCCAGACAATTGTAAGATAAAAGATCTGACATATCATCATATCCGCTGCAGGAACATATGTGCAGTACATTGTTAATGTAAGAAGCATGACAGAGATTGTTGCTACATGTTGTAGCATAAGGTTTCAACTGCCGGAAATGAAACTATAAAACTCAAGAAATCAATAAAAAAATATTTACAAAAAAAAATGAGTTGAGGATGCATCATGAACCCCCAACTCATGCCACACAACTTTTTCAAGACACATTTTTCTCACAGAAACATACCTCTTAAATGGACAGGGAGGTCGAAAGGGATGCAGAGATAAGAAGCTGGAAATAAGCACTGACATATTCAATAGGCCTCGCTGTTTTGCTCCCAATGGAGACCTATTGGCTTCCCCAATGCTTTCTGCTGCTCAGCATCAGCAAAAGGAGGAAAACAATCTTTTTGCCAATATTGTACTGTATCGGCAAAAGAAGCGCAATGACGTGTATGCATAAATGTGTCATCACACATACATGTCTAAGCGTCACAACGCTTTGGCTGCCCAGGTTGATGAGGTCTACGCACGTAAGCATCCAGGGCACAAGTCCTAAAAAAAGAAGTGGGGGGACTGATCAAGTTAGGCAGTATGCAAGTGACATCATGACGCATGCCATCAAAGCACATGACGTCACAACACGTGACATTCCATGTGGCATCACAGGAAGTGACCTCACTGGAAGTGACATCACAAGAAGTGACATCAGATACTAAGATCTCACACATATGTTTATCAGGTGCATCATGAGTACATGAGATTTGTATTCGAGGTTGTGCCAAAAAAGTGGCGCAATCCTGACACAAAATCTTGGACTCAACGAATACATTTTTTTTAAACCCTGCGACAAAGAAATTGGCAACAAGGAAAAGCATGGTAGTAGAAGTTCTGCTTACTTGGTTGCAAAGTCTGCATTTCAAAATATTGTATGGGGTTACGGCATCTGCTGCAGTGGTGCCCAGTAAATCTCAGGGAATAATAATAATGTTGAGATAACTTTGGAGCTTAACACATTTGTTGGAGAGATCTGTGTTTTGTGTAGTCCCAAATTTGAATCAAAGTAGTATAGAAGATTGAGCTGTCTCCTGCAAAACATAATCATCCACTGTTCTGTGGGGGGGGGGGGAGCTTTGGGGATTGTTGAACCTCTATTTTATTGCTACCTTCTTCGGGTTTGTTATTCATGATATCGCAACACACATGGTGTGTATCTTATACAAAGTTGTGAGCTTAAATGTACCACTTAATTATGCAATAATGCTCTGATATGTGTATGTTATAACATGTGCCAACTGAAAATGCAATAAAAATGTTTTAAAATTGTTGTCTCCCGCAAAGCACATCATGTAACATGCAGATCACAGATTTTTATTTTATGTAGATAGGTAGTGGATTACTGCTTTGAACACAGAGATCTTTTTGTTACTTGCAGTTAATAAATTGTAATCCTTCTAGTAGACCACAGTAAGCTATGAAGGGTATTTGACTCCTACACCTTGTAACCCTGACTGTCTCATGTAACACATCTCGTACATTAATTACACACTTACATGATTTATTTGGAATGGATAATGTGTATGTTATGTAAAGCGCTCTAACACTGCATTGTGATGAGTAGCGCTATAAAAGACATAAAATTGTGCTATTTAAATTTTTATTTGTCTAAATACTGGGACAGACCAACCCATCTGACATTCTTACAGTGCATGCACTTAGATACAACAAAGTAAAAAGCATGCCTCTCTTAAGTACCTGTGAACAGATAACAAGCTGTGTGCTTTTGTTTCCTTGCTGGTGCTTTTGCATTTGTGACGTTCCAGGACGCCTCCAGCCCAATACTCGATCAAAAGGAGGCCTGATGGCCCCTTAACTTCTGTCTTCATCTGTGCCCAGCGAGAGGTGAAAAATAAGCCCCCTCGCTACCTGCACATTGCTGCTGGGAATGGAAAGCAGACAACGTTCAAGAGCTGCTAAACGTGTCCCAAAATTACACTGGGACAAGTTGAACATATTTCTGTGGGGCCCAACTTCTTAGCAGGCGGGACAGCGTCTGCCCTGTGAAAATAGTGGGTGGACGCCGTGTACCCCCGACTCGTGCCCTGTAAGCATCACTATGCATGTGTGCAAAAATGGCATGCCGCAGCTGCCTTTTTGTTTCTTTTAATTGAATATTTGATGATGACAATCTTGGAGCGGGAAATTTAAAAAAAACATAGCTCAATGTGTGCAAACCACATTTAAAACAAGCATTGGCATAGCCAATAGGTCTCGCTTTTGGGACCTTATAAGTATTTAGTTATGCAACTGTTGCATGGCTAAACACTTATAAGGTCCCAAAAGCGAGACCTTTTGGCTATGCCAATGCTTGTTTGTCCTTGCAATGCTGGCAACTTCTTCCTGCCTGTTCTGATGCTGGTTTGTTATTGTTGTTTTTTTAGTGGTTGGGGACATAAACAACGAGAGGGTGGAGGTTGTGAAAAGGTACCTGAATTACAACACTAGCAGTGGACGGAGACTAGGGGAGAATTAACAGATGCCAGATTCTGAAAGGATACTGAGGTGGTGCTGAGTGATGCTGAGGTGGTGGTGTGCTAGTGCAGAGGTGATGCTGAGTGACACTGA
This sequence comes from Calotriton arnoldi, assembly GCA_963921515.1. Lineage (NCBI taxonomy): Eukaryota > Metazoa > Chordata > Amphibia > Caudata > Salamandridae > Calotriton > Calotriton arnoldi. The sequence continues at coordinate 1,229,999 of CAWUFW010002540.1, read as the reverse complement.
GGTGATACTGAGGTGGTGCTGAGTTATGCTGTGGTGCTGAGTCAAGCTGAGATGGTGCTCGCTGGTGCTGAGCTGATGCTCAGGAGGTGCTGAGTGATGCTGAGGTTGTGCTGCGCTGATGCTGAAGTGGTGCTGCATTGGTGTTGAATTGCTGCTGAGGTGGGGCTGTGGAGGTGATGGTTTACTAATGCGGAGGTGGTGCTGTGCTGATGCTGAGATGGTGCTGTGCTGATGTTGAGATAGTGCTGTGCTGGTGCTGCACTAGTGGTGGTGCACTGATGAGGAGGTGGTACTGTGCTGGTGCTACTCTGGTGCTGCACTAGTACTGTTCTGGTGCTGAGGTGGTGCTGCACTGGTGCTGAGGTGGTGCACTGATGAGGAGGTGGTGCTGTGCTGATGCTGTGGTGGTGCTGTGCTGATGCTGAAGGCGGAGCTGAGCAATGCTGAGGTGGTACTGAGATATGTTGAGGTGGTGGTGCTGTGCTGGTGCTCAGGTGGTGCTGAGCGATATCGAATTGGTGCTGTGCTGGGGCTGAGGTGGTGCTGCTCTAATGCTGAATTGGTGCTGAGTTGGTGCTGCACTTGTGGTGATGCATTGATGAGGAGGCTGTACTGTGCTGATGCCGAGATGGTACTGTGCTGATGTCGAGGTGGTGCTGAGTGATGCTGTTGTGGTGCTTCGCTGGTGCTTAGGTGGTGCTGAGTTGGTGCAGTGGTGATGCGCTGATGCTGAGGTGGTGCTTTTCCGTCTTTCTCTTCCTCCCTCTTTCCTTCTGTCGCTCTCAGGAAAAGTCTGATGAGGAGAATTATGTGCCAGTCCCCCCCACCGGCTCAAATTACCCACTGGAAGTATGTAGTAGTGGTCAGTGCATGAAGCTGCACCGGTGGACAGTGTAAGAAGCATCTGCTAGTGATCAGCGCTAAGAGCTGCACTAGTGGACACTGCAAGAATATGGCATTAGTGAGCAGAGTGAAATGTAAACAGTGTGAGGAGTTGGCACTAGCTGACAAATTAATTGCTACTGGTGGGCAAGCTTGAAGCGTGCATGTCCAGGGTTCTAAATAAGGCAACTGGAATACATTACCATTGCTCCCCATAGAGAAAGTATTGGATGACCCTGCACCCCGAAAACCTTTTGACCCACTGATAGCTCAGTACGAAATCCTTCCTGCCATCTGCATTAGCCCTAAAGCTCTTAATAGTGGCAAGTTAGTGACATTTGAGGCTACTGATTACAAAGTATACACCATACGCCAGTGCTGTAGACATGAAAATTACAAAATATAACCCAGGGATTCCGCAAACAGTGTAGGCGATACAAGGTTAAATAAAGCATGTTTATTATATTTATGAACAACATATATTAACCTACAATCAATCCTGTCGTCACTGCTTGGCCTATAGTGTCATCCCATGCCTCCACCTTAGTTACCCAAGCCTCCTTTTATTTGTAATCCCAAATTGGGGACTTTGAGATCTGTGCGTTCCGAATGTGCACTGCGCAATCCAGCCTGTACCGCACACAACCATCATCCCGGCCCCACGCAACATAAAATCTCTGAGAAGGTTTTACAGCCCACCGCAGCAGCGCTATAACCTCTCACGTGCAGCAGGCGGCACGGGACACCTCTGCAAATCCCCCTACCAGAGGAACTGGGCACCCACGTGCATTACCCCTTACGAGAGGAGCACCAGGGCGTTAATTGGGCCGGGTCCCGGCGGTGTTCAGCACCGGCAGTTCTAAAAAGCAGGTGCCGAGATGGGTCTCTAGCGGGCTCTCTATTGTTGCCTTCACCCTCAGGGTGAAAAAAAATTGTCTTAACTCTGCAGCAGTACCACCCTTCACTGCCTTTGATGTCACTTTAAAGAGACTCAGTATAGTTCTTTCACAGTCTCATCATTTCAGAATGGAAACATTATTAATACTGTATACAACAAAGCCATAGTTGTTGCTAATTTAACTTATGCAACTAACAACCATTGGCAAAGCTAATAGTCTTGGCTTGTTATAGGTATCATGTTACTTGTATTATATATCTGGATGCAATGACAGAAGCAGGGGATAGGATGTAGCCTTACGGCTAGAGCTGCCGACTTTGGAGCTGGGAAACCAGGTATGAGTCTCGGCGTCGGCTCAGCATCCTGTCATTCTGGGCAAATCACTTAATCTCTCTGTGCCTACCAAAAATATGAATGTGTCCTTGTGTAACGTAACTGGTGCTCATGTAAAGCGCTCCAATACCTTCGGGTCGAGTTCATGCTATATAAATCTGCAACAACAAAAAAAAAAAGCAGCAAAATACCAGTTGGACGGCACACTATGCTAAGCCCAGAAATTTAGCTTAGGTGTTTTAAGCCACACCCATAATTACATCAGTCCCGCCCCATATGAAAGACCCCCCACCACCAGTTTTTCATCCCACTTAAAGCCCTGAAGAGCACAGTCTCACCCACAACACGGCACCGACTTAGGGTTCTGCCGCAACAAAAGCTCACGGTTTCGCACAAATACCCCACAGACACACTACGGAGGAACCCACACTAGTCAGGTCCATGAGAGCAAACCGACAGCCCTTGCACAAAACCCTGTGACAACCGTGTCCCCAACACTGCCTATGCTGTGGTCTCCTCGCACGCGGCGCAGTCCTTCCCTGAACCCCACTGCACGATGCACCCGGCAGCCTTGGAGGTCACATCCAGTGCCGTTCACAGCAGACATTCCCCGGGCCACAACAATGCGCCTCCCGCACACCTCCGTGACCGCCCTCCCCTCTGCAAGCCGAGTGCCAGTGTGTGGGCCACTCCAGTCCCCCCGCATCCTCCAGCACCGTAAAAAACCATGGTTGCACCCAACCCATGTGCAACGCCACATACATGCCATGCAGACCAAACATCCCAACCATTTAAGCGTTTTTAATTTCATTTATTTATTTATTTTCATTTTTTCTTCACTGCCTATTGTAGCAACCGTCTGTAGTATATACCGTTCCCCCACTGGCCTTGAACTGTCTTGCATCTTAGCCCTAATTAACTATCCCATTGTAAAGGGCAGCGAACATTAATGCTTGTGACCTTAAGGTGATGTGCACCTAGCACAGCATGGATAAAACGCTGGCTGCCCCGCCCGCCGTGGTCACGAGCACCCTTAAGCAGTGCACTTTCTTCCTTATAGCTCTTCTGGTGCAATGCTGCTGACGCCTTAAAAACCCCACTTGGCAGCTTGCTCCCTATAGCAACATTAATGGACAGAAGGTCACATACTCCAATATTAAAACTGAGGCTGTTGGGGTTGGCATGCTGTGATTCGGGGCAAATATTTCCATGATAACCCTTCCCACAAAAGCGAATGTGTAGTGTAACAGGTGCTAATGTGTAGTGTAACAGGTGCTAATGTGTAGTGTAACAGGTGCTAGTGTGTAGTGTAACAGGTGCTAATGTGTAGTGTAACAGGTGCTAATGTGTAGTGTAACAGGTGCTAATGTGTAGTGTAACAGGTGCTAGTGTGTAGTGTAACAGGTGCTAGTGTGTAGTGTAACAGGTGCTAGTGTGTAGTGTAACAGGTGCTAGTGTGTAGTGTAACAGGTGCTAGTGTGTAGTGTAACAGGTGCTAGTGTGTAGTGTAACAGGTGCTAATGTGTAGTGTAACAGGTGCTAGTGTGTAGTGTAACAGGTGCTAATGTGTAGTGTAACAGATGCTAATGTATAGCGCTGCAAGTACAGGAACATTGGCACCGACCCTGGGGGAGGCCGGAGCAGAGCATTATTTGGAAGCTCCAACTCCGGTATCACTCTCAACTCTTCTTTACCAAGCTCGCACTCTGGCATCTCCTCTGGGCCCCCCTCCCCCCTTGTTATCAACCCATCTACAGCACAGCAAGTGCCTTGGCACTGACCCTACCCCCACCCCTCCCCCGGACGATGCTGGTGAACAAACCCTATCATCAGCAGCTAATCTGTGTTCCCCATACTCACGGTCTCCTGCATCCATCCACCCGACATGCCTTGAGGACACCCAGTCCACAATGTAAAGGCCCAACAAGCACTGAGGTGCGGTAAAGGACGGTACAACCCTTCAAGAATATAGCCTCCCCTGAGGCCCAAATTACGCAACCCACCAGACATGGCTGCAGCACAGACTAGTGCCAACCCCCAACCCTCCCCGCCCTCCCATGCCTAGATGCCAAGGAATGCCAGGGATTTCTAGGAGGCCATGTCCTTCTCATCCCATTGTCCAAAGGGGGGCACCCCTTCCCCTATTACGCTGTACTCAGACTCTTGTTAGTCCTTTCGCCACGGCTGCCTCCCCTGAATCTGTAGACCAACTCCCGGGAAGCGCTACCACACTGCGTCCCACTGCTGTCTTAAGGACTTCCACTTAAAAGGGAATTTAAAATAATACAGTTGTACTCTGTTCTGAGCGGTTGAGCATAACCTTATACTCCCGAGCGCTTAACGCCTCAGTATGCAATTTCTAAGCGCTCCAGCAAACCATACTTTCTACTACTTAATTTAAAGGCATTTGAGTTTTTGCACATTGATTTCATTCTTTCGTGTGTGCGCGCCCCCCAAAACCTCGCTGAACATATCTCAGAATGATACTTGCATATGCCATCTGTTACCGCTGTGTGCTCCTGTCTCTTTAGTACTATTGCCGCTCGGAGGACCCCTATGTGCATTTTGGTGGTAACTGTTACCTCTGAAAAGCCACTGCGAGTGTGTCGGCGAAGCAGGCCCCCTCCCCCAGTGTCCAGCAGGCTCCTGGCACCGAGTCCAAACCCCGAACAGTTAGTTGCAATGGCACCCAGTAAACCCTGTCCCTGTCCCCACACCCTTCCTTGCTTTTCAGGAGCAGCCCAGAAGCAGCAACTGCACCCACTGATGCACAGAATAAGCCACAAAAGCAAAGCCTGCTACACTTCTGGCGCTAATAATCTCAGGCCAGAGAATGGCACGATAGAGGCAAGAGTTCGGAGCAGTTTTAACCCCTTTTACTTCGCATTTACTGAATCAAATTCCCTCTTAGCTGTTGGTAATTTCGGCTCATTGAGTATTACCCATTGGAGCGGGTAGACATTAGGAAAACGGGACAGCTGTGTGTTCTCTGTCAGCACTGGCACCCACAAACAGCCCTGCATTTCGATGTCAAACCTGACCTGCAACAGAATCTCCTGTACCAGTACGGGTAACACCAAAGCCCTCTCCCAATGCTCTGTATGAACTGTTATTACAGCTGAGACCGGCAGGGACTGTCCCTTGAAGTGTGTACACACGAACTTCCATCCGTGGATATTCAACTCCCTGCACCATGACAGACTAGAGGCGTACCTGCATGGTCCCTGCAGTCATATGCCCCCTGCATGCTGCAACTACCAGAGACCCACCACACAACCCAGTGCTCCCCGCTGGACACCAAATGCACTCCTTGCCAGCCACCGAAGGGAGGGGGGCTATGGCCGCCACGGGAAAGGGGCGTCCGTTCCTGAGCCAGCAGGAGATGCCCCACGTATAAAGGACAAAGCCTGTACTGCCTCCAAGCACATGACACACTGCCACTACCTCCCAATCTGCTGCAACCCCGCATCCATCCCTAAACACACATGCCTTGTTTGTTGTGCGAGCGCTATGTCTCGTGCTGCCACCATAAAGTCACTAGTGCATCGCTACCCCTGGCTGCTCTTCACACCCCTCTCCTGGCTTTACCTTTCACTTTGTCGTGTGCCTTGCTGCTCCTCTCAGACTCCGGTGCGGTGAACATATGTCTGGGCTGCTGGCTCGGGAGGTGGCACTTTCCTCAGCTTGGATCTGTGTGCAATCCTGCAAATTCATTCCCCCTGCCCTAAAAAAACAAGCGCGCGCGTGCCTCGCACGGCAGCAGGGGGAGAGGAGGGAGCCTGCGCGATTCACTTGCGGGAGCGAGCGGTGCCAGGAGCGATAATTGCTACCATATGGCGCCAGCTGCTCGCTCCCGCAAGTGAATCGCCAAACGTGCACGCGTTGCCATTGAAGGCAATGTAACGCGTGCACGTTTTTGGCTGAAAAGCCGAATCGATCGCAAAAGGTCTTTTTTCCTATGCAGCGCATGCGCGCTGCGTAGGCGAGACCTAAAAAGGAGCAGTCTGGCAGCAAATTGCACCTGCGGGACCTCCTAAAAATTGTTTTTTTTTTTTTTTTTTTTAAACAAACGAGTCGATGGGCATGGCTGGGTGACAACAGTGGAGCAGGCAGGCGTGGGGAGAAGAAAAATGCTCCAGAGCTTGAGAATAAAATGGAAAGGGTTGCAGGAGCAATAGAGGAGGTAGGGTGGGGAGCTTACATTTAAAAAAACCAAAAACAAATGAAAGAATAAAAAAATTTGCTGACACTTAACGCACTCATGTTGGATCATAGCCTCTTGGACAACGGGAAGGCACTTGTTTTACTGCACCACATGGCTCATGGTCCAGAATTGATTACTGGCTCATGTCGCAGGAAATTAAAATTTGGGATGCTAAAGCTACTCATATGTCCCGCACGCTTTCGGACCATGCACCGGTCATGTTAGAATTTCACATCCCTAAGACCTCCCCAGGCGTATTTACTTGACGCCTCCCCTGGGGTGCGCTTCGTGACACTGCGTTCAAAGAAGAAATACAGGCTGAAATACTATCCTATTTTACCACAAACACCATGACACACTCTTCCCCCTCCAAAATCTGGGAGGCATTCAAAGCAGTGATACGGGGGCATGTATATCCAAACAAGCTGGTATTCTTAAGTCAATACGCTCTCAATTGTCCACACTTGCATAGAAATTAAGAGTACCTTAGATCGAACCATCCCGACACCCTAGCCGAAATCAGGGAGAACATTTCTGAATATAATGCAGAAGCCGAGCTCGAAATAAAATTCTTAAACAGGGATGCACAAGCGTGTCGATATGGCGAAGGGGATAGGCCCGGGAAGACACTCGCAGGTATCCTTAAGCATACACACTCTCCAACCTACATATGCGAACTAGAAGATGATGAGAAAGGTTTACAGGATCAGCCCCCAGCTTTATTAGACACAATGACGAACTTCTACGCCACACTATACACGTCGCAGCCTAGTGGAGACGCCGAGCTACTCACCGAATATCTTGATACACTACAGTTGGTGTGGCTAGAGGACTCGCATAGAGAATTTCTAGATATGCCCCTCTCAACAGAGGAAATAATACAAACCATTAACTCACTTCCCAGGAACAAAGCACCAGGACTTGACGGCTTCACAGCCACCTTTTATAAGGAATACGCAGACCTCTTGGCCCCACACCTGCAAGCGATGTATGAAGACTCTCTCCAGAGTGGTGCGCTCCCCCCCACGCTGCGGGAAGCGGTCATTACGTCCCTGCTAAATCCTGATAAACCACCACATAAATGTGACTCCTACAGACCCCTGTCACTCATCAACATAGATAATAAAATTTTAGCCAAAATTATTGCTAATCGTATTTTGCCACTTCTGCCCAAAATGATCAGGCCGGACCAGGCCGGGTTTATACCGGGGCGCTCTACTGTGCATAACCAGAGAACACTATTTGCAGTGATGCATCATCTACACCCAGAAGTTCAAGCAATTGCAGCCCTATTAGATGCCACCAAGGCGTTCGACTCCCTAGCATGTGTGGGAACTTACTCCTGATTATGGAAGAGCCAAATATCCACGGGAGCGAAGATGTGCCTCTAATCTCCCATAAGGTAAAGTCACGCCAAGCTGATGAATGAACTCTGGCAGTAACTAATACCCCCAGGGAGAGAAGAGACGACAGATGGACCACCGGGGGAAGACCTTCAGGCCGACAGTAGTGTAAGGAAGGGGGTTCCTGAAGCCTTGTGGCCAATTACTGCAGAAACAGAAAATAACAAAAGAAAGAAAAATAACAAGATTAAAGCACTCTACCCTGAACTCTTTTTACAGTAAGAATTCTACTACCGTGCTAAAGGTATCTAAATAAACATTGTGTACCATCACATATTCACATATAGGTGGGGGAGTGTGCAGCCCAATTCTGAAGCCTCATCAACAAAAGGGTTAATAAGGAGAAATCAAACGAACCGCTCTGTAAACTCACAGAGCGAGGGAGATGCTTCTTCTTAATAAAGATAGAGGCATACATCTGCCTCGAGGAGATTAGCCACGTTGCTTTTCCCAAGAGAAATAGTGGAAACAATAATCCGCTTGTCCAGGATCAGTGAGCAAAGAGAGTCTTGCGATATATGTTCCAAAACAGCAATCAATAAAAGAAGGCAAGAAGCGGCAAAGTCATTAGCTCCTAATCAGTGTAACCGCTGTGAAAGTTCACACAGTCCGACTCAACTCCAGTCCGGACTTTTTCCCATGCAACACACAAACAACAAAAAGAAAGTTGGAGAAAAAGAAAAATTGGAGTTAGTCCCAGCCAGCGCAAACTATCACAGAAGGCAGGCAGCGCTCCGTGGAGATTCACACATCTTGAGGAGTAGACCGGAGTGCGAGGCACGCCGAAGGTGTGTGCAGGGGGAGGCCGTGAAGTCTACATGCTATCACGCTGCCACAGAATTCCCAGAATGCAGAAGTAATGAGAGAGGTGTTGTGTTGGCTCCTTTAAGGGCTCGAGGGTAGAACATGTGTTGGAACTGTTCTATGTTGTTGGGTTCCATTCCAAGTGATTCTGTTAGGTTGGTGACTTGGACTGGAAGCCGTTCTACCTGGCGCTTACCTGTTTCCTTTGATATACTTTTAATGGAATAAAGTATCTACAATCTGCACCTGCCTCCGACCGTCACTTCAAATTGGCGACGATATTGGGATCCTAAACAGCGTTACCTAACCATCGACATATTATTGAAGAAACCGTTTTTGTTCACTGGGCAATTTGTACTTGGCAATATTTTTGTATGGTCCACACGAAGGAACTGGTTTATTTGAGCAAATTACGCATACCGAGTTGGGAAGGTAAGATTACCTCAAGTTTGGACACTCCTGCAACTGCCATCGCCTGCGTGTTTCAAACTGGTGCAAGGATTCGAAGTGCGTGTGCCAGCGTTCAGCGTCCCGCGTATGCGTTTAGTTGCAGCGAGCTGGGAGTGACGTTTACACGCAAGGTCACGCAGCATGACCTGGCGTAGCGGCCATTTTAATTATATCCTACGTTACCTTGGTGATGGAAAGCATTTTATCGTATTAGAGTCGTTGTAAACGCTGCGCTCTTTATGCGTTTATTTTTCTCTGGCAACCAAGCGTGCAACCATGCGTCACATATGCTAAATGAGGCAGCTGACGTGGGGAGCAACAGGAAACAGGTGAGACTATCGGGACATGGCTTTTTAGTTAAAACAAGAAAAAAAAAAGAAAGAAAAAAAGCAAGTAAGTTAGTTCTATTTTTTTTTTTTGGTCACCTATGGAACAAGGAGATTTATCTGCAAGCACTGCGCAGCAAGGTATGGCACAACAAAATTTCTCAATCAGTCCTCCTCATTCCTTTTGGGCTACTGGTCCTCAGCCTAACACTGTGTGGCTAGAGTGGAAGGAGTATTTTGTAAACTACATTTGTGCTATTGATGAGGCAGGGAGTATGAAACCGGAACAGAAGAAAAGAATACTTCTGCACTCTTTGGGTCCAGTGGGTTTGAAAACGTATTCTCGTATGCCGAAACTGATCGACGCAACCATTGATGTTTTTGAGTGTGCGCTTAAGGATTTGGATAAGTATTTTGCTCCCAAGGTGTGCATTGGGGTAATGAGACATACATTTTTTCAGAGGAAGCAGAATAAAGAAGAGCCAGTAGATGAATGGCTTGATGACTTAAAGAAGTTGCCTATAGACTGCAAATTCGGGGGCCTCCATGATGATCTCATTCGTGACCAGTTAGTCGTACATAATAATAATTCACCTATTCAAGATCGTTTATGGGTGAATGGTGATGCACCTTTAGAGGAAGTTTTGGCCATAATGAGGAAGTCAGAATTGTCTGGCAGATGTGCCAATGTAATTAAAGGTGCAGGAAATGAATCACCCATGGCTTCAGGAGGTGTTTTCAAACTACAATATCCCACGAAAAGTCATACTCAACAGGTGGGAAGAGGATCGAACAGATTCATAAGGAACACTGCAAATGACATGAAACAGGATGATAGGAGATGCTATCGCTGCGACAGTAGAGAACATTTAGCCTTTAGCAAACAATGTCCAGCTTTAAAAAGAAATGTGGCATATGTGGTCGTTTGGGACATTTTAGCAAGATGTGTCGCATGCGTAACAATGTAAAGTACGTATGGGCTGAAGAGGAGAACACTGAAGAGGACGTACAAATAGAGGAGAATTGTATTAAGAATTTACAGGGAAATTTTGTGGTGAATATTAATGATAATTCGTTGAAAGATAAACCCATTTGCGAAATATCCTTAGGTGGGGTTACGGCAAAAGTATATGCTGATTCAGGATCACCATATACTATTATAAATGAAGAAATTTGGAAAACTAAATTTGTGGGGAAAATTGGGGATCATTTAGAGGTTTCTGATGCGAGTCCTGTAAGTTTCACAGGGGAAAAGATTAACATGTTGGGTTTCAGATGGCTCACATTCCGTTTTAAAGGGAGGTCAGCAAGAGGGAAATTATATGTTGCAAAGGTTGGACCTTCAGTTTTGGGCTGGTTGGACCAGAAAAATCTGCATATCATACTAGATCCTAATAGCGATGAGAAAGTACTGATTATGGATGATACCAGCAAGTTAGGTGAGGTTTTATGCAACAAATTTCCTACTGTTTTTGGAAAAAGTTTGGGAGCACTTAAAGGGTTTGAACATAGAATCGTTCTTAAGAAAAATGCAGAACCTAAGGTACATAAAGTAAGACCTATTCCCATGCTTATCAGAGAGGAAGTCAACACTGAATTACAGGGTTTGTTATCCAGGGGGGTTATTGAAGAGGTGCACACATCTGAATGGATTTCTCCGATTGTGGTTGCACGGAAACCCAACGGAAAAATCTGTTTATGCATGGATATGCGCCATCTAAACAATAATATTGTTATTGAAAAATGTCCCCTACCTAAAATAAATGAGATGGTATCTTCCCTTAGGGGGGCGACGTGGTTCTCCACCATAGACCTTTCCACGGCGTACCATCAGGTCATGCTGGAACCAGAATCTAGAGGACTGACGGCTTTTATTACGCCTTTTGGTTGTTACCAGTTTAAGCGTATGCCTTTTGGCCTTGCATCGGCCGCGGCTGTATTTCAGCGGTTGATGCATAGACTTTTTGGTACCATGAAAGGTGTGAGTTTTTTTCAGGACGATATCTTGATTGCTGGAAAGAGTAAAGATGAACATGATTTTGTTTTGGATGAAGTACTCGCGACATTACAGGATGCTGGTTTAACGGTCGAGCTGTCTAAATGTAGATTTGCACAGAGGAGTGTTTCATATTTAGGACATGTCATAAGTGAAGAAGGGGTAAGACCAAAACCTTCACTTGTCAACACCATTGTTGGTTCACCTGCTCCTACCTCCAAGGTAGAAGTTAGATCCTTTTTGGGTATGGCGGAATATTGTGCCAAGTTTATACCCAACTTTGCTGCTAAAGTCTACAATATACGCTCTCTCCTTAAAAAAAATGTAAAGTTTGAATGGTCTAGTAATTGTGAGAGAGAGTTTCAATTGATCAAAGCTGATTTACAACGTGTAAATGCTCTTAATAGTTTTGACCCCAACTCTGAATGCTTGTTAACGACGGATGCAAGTGATAAAGGGTTGGGTGCAGTCCTTGCACAAAAAGAGAGCGATGGTAAAGAAAAAATTATTTTGTTTGCATCAAGAGCCTTATCCCCTGCAGAGAGCAAGTATCCCATTATTGAAAGAGAAGCTTTGGCTTGTGCATGGGCGTTAGAGCATTTTCGTGCTTTTGTTTGGGGTAAGCCGGTGATTATCCGCACTGATCATCGACCTTTAGTGCGCATACTTACCACTGAAGGTAGTGTGGGTGCATCTGCCAGATTAGCCAGAATATCAATGAGAATGAAGGAATTTGTTTTCAAGGTCATTTATGTACCAGGCAAAGACAATGTGGTAGCCGATTGTCTATCTAGGCTACCAGTGACCCTTGAAGAATGTGTTGATGATCCTTGGGGTAATTATAATATAGCTTTCATTCATGACTCTGGTTTTCCGGCTATCACTAAAACGGAATGGGTGGACGAACAACACAAAGACAGTGACTTGGTTTTGGTGATGGATTACATTTGTAAAGGGTGGCCTAGGAAACAGCTCATTAATAGTGATTTGAGACCCTTTTGGGATGTGCGTATGGAGTTATCTTTGGATAGAGACTTGTTAATGAGAGGTAGCAGAATTGTTCCTCCCAAGTCTTTGCGCAATAAGGTGTTACAATTATGCCATGAAGGCCATTTTGGCATCATCAGGACTAAGTTGATTGTGAAAGGAATCTTTTGGTGGCCTGGAGTTGACAAAGGTGTAGAGAGTTTTGTAAAAAAATGCTCTGTGTGCTGCACGGCTGATAAAACTTTAAGTACCTTGAGACCCCCAATGAGTGAGGGTTTAATTCCCAATCTACCGTGGGAAACTATTGCGGTCGACATTTTTGGACCGGTCGGAGAATCAAAAGAGTATGGTTTAGTTGCTATTGACCTTTTTACAAAATGGCCTGTCGTGGAGATTGTTGAGAAAGTGGATACCCATTTGGTCCTAGAATTTTTAGACAAAATTTTTATGAGGGAAGGATTGCCTGTATGTGTGCTGACGGATAATGGTGTACAATTTTTGTTGAAAATGGCTAAAGACTATTTTGAGAAGTGTGGTATATAACACAAGACCACTTCTTTATATAATCCAAGTGGTAACGGCACTGTGGAGCGTTTCAATAGAGTTATTAAGGGGGTCATTCAAGCTTCTTCATGTAAGCATTTGGACTGGAAAAATGAGGTTCAAAAAGCAGTTTGGGCGTACAGAATTACCACTCATATTTCTACAGGTTTGTCACCTTTCGTCATGATGAGGGGAAGAACACCTAGATGTAAGTTTAACCCTGATTGGCTTGTGGAAGGGTCTGTGCAAGAATGGTCCCCTATGGTGGTGAAAGGAAACCTGGAATCTGTCCATGGGAAAAGTAAAGTTTATTACGATGTGTGTCATGGTACTAAGGATGTCCAAGTCAAGGTGGGTGATTGGGTCCGCATTAAAAAGCCGGTTAGAGTTCCCAAAGGGGAAAGCAAGTTTGAGACACCACAACAGGTTGTGGAAGTGTTAAGGAATTCGGTTAGACTTGATGATGGGAGAGTATGGAACCTTAAAAATGTTGCTTTTGATCGAAGTCAACAGGTTGAAAGAAATCTACAACCTGTTCATTCCTCAAATTTTGATTGGGTGGAAGATTATTTTGAGAATAGTACCCTTCAGTCTCATTTGGGGTCGGAGAGTTGCCAAGCCACGGATGTCACTCATTCTGGTCACAAGGTCGACCCTAGTCTTTCTGCTACTAACTTCAGCTCGAATGCGTCTGACTTCTCCCTCAGGGGAGGGAAGGGTTGTTGGGGGCTGGTAAGGGTGTTGTTGGCACTGGTAATGTTGATATGGGGGTCACTATTCAGGGTCGTACCAACTCGGAAGATGTTACTGATGTCAGTGTACACAGTAAAAGGAGGAGGGTACTTCCTGGTTGGTTAAAAGAATTTGTGATGTTCTTTACAAAGTTCTAATTTTATTATTGTGGGTTTTTTTTGCGTTTTATTCTCAGTCTTGCCCATACCTTTCTCCTCCTCCTTTTCTTATGTATCCGCGTACCTTTTGGTACCCCCCCCCCTTTCCCCCAGCATTAGGCTCCTTCATTGGTTTTTCTTTATTTTCCTAAAGGAGGGGGATGTGTTGTGTTGGCTCCTTTAAGGGCTCGAGGGTAGAACATGTGTTGGAACTGTTCTATGTTGTTGGGTTCCATTCCAAGTGATTCCGTTAGGTTGGTGACTTGGACTGGAAGCCGTTCTACCTGGCGCTTACCTGTTTCCTTTGATATACTTTTAATGGAATAAAGTATCTACAATCTGCACCTGCCTCCGACCGTCACTTCAAGAGGTGGCAGCGGAAACACGAGAAGGGCGGAAACAATTCCGCAGTTCGAATAGGGAAACGCTGATACCAGAGAAGTAGCACGTTGTCTATCCGACAATTGTAGGCACCAAGGATCTTCTGCAGCGAGGAGGAATTTTGGAAAGGGGAAGACAGACTGCAGCGCGAGTCACACAGGAATGACGGTAGCCCCAGACAGATCCACGAGAAACGTATCCAGGTCAGGTGGCGTGGTCCTTACAGGAAACAGTAAGCCAAGCACCGGGGTGAGTGCACAGGCTTTCTATATACTCCAGCAGTCACGTGACCAGAGCCCCTCGTGTAATATGCGATGGCACACAAATGACTATACTAACACTCAGAGTGGGTGCATTGTGGGGTATGTAGTCTAAAGCAAAGTCAGGGCACAACTAGCTTGCCGTGTAACAGCATGGGACTATTTATTCACTCTATTAAAGCGATTAGGCCTCAGCCCTACCTTACTTAGGTATTTAAACCTTTTATATACCCTACCCACGGCCCGGATACGCCTGAATGGGCTCCTATCTGAACCAATCCCAATAACACACGGCAGTAGACAAGGCTGCCCACTCTCGCCCCTCCTATTCGCCATTGCCATGGAGCCACTAGCCGCCAGGCTCAGACAACATCATGCTCAACGTGGCATTGACTTCACCTCGAGGGGACTGATAATTTTGCTCTATGTGGATGACATAACTCTATATATATGTAAGCCGCGCGAAAACCTGGCCCCAATTATCTGTGAGATGCTCGGGTTTGGTGGACTATCCAGGATTAACATTAATTGGAATAAATCTGTGTTATTTCCTCTTACCGATACCACCTCCTCTTTCCACACTGACTACCCACTTGCCTGGGCCACAGGCCCAGTGCACTACCTAGGCATGTGGGGGAGTTGTGATATCCAAGAACTATGGGCTGCGAACTACGGCTGTGCTATTGACTGGCTCGAGAGCAGGATGCCGATCTGGTCAAAACTCCTGTTGTCCCTGACTGGTTGCATAGCTATTGCCAAGATGGTTATTTTACCTAAGTTCCTATATGTATTTCAAAACATCCCAATGCCACTCACTAGCACATTTCTCCGACCGCTCCAGTCGAATTTAATATCTCTGGCCTGGGCCGGCAAACAACCGCAAATTTCCTGGAAGATCCTTACCCTGCCTCTTGCACGAGGCGGACTAGGTGCTCCTGATTTGGCGCTCTATGCACCCAAGCTCAATTCTTAAATTTCTGGATACACCCTACCCCATTCCAACCACACGTGGCAATTGAGCAAGACCCCGCTGCCCCACTTACTCTAAACACCGCTCTCTACGCTCCATACAAAGCTCCGCGCGGCGAAATAAACACCATAGAATGTGTCAGATGGGCCTGGGAGGGAATTTTAAAAAAAGTCGGCCTCTCTCATATATATGCCCCATGTATTCCACTCTTCAACAATCCAATGATGCCACCTCTTCAAGAGGCTGGTGCCGTAAGAAGGGCGCAACGACTTCACCTTAGTAAATTCTCAGACATTTATACGGAAGAGGGTTTCATCCAAGTGGCCCCCCTCACAGACACACCCAAGGGAGTGCAACAGACATACTAATATACTACCAAATCAGGGCCGCATGCCGTGAGAAAAACCCTGCCTTCCCAGTGCAGCCTCAGGAGTTGCCCATCTTAGAACAAATGATCAACACACCCACTGCTAGGAAACTAATCACACGATTGTACACTGGTGTCCAACATTACGCACCTAAGATAGAACTGCGGGCTAAGAGGTGCTGGGAGACAGACCTGGGCCCGGACTTTACAGAAACACACTGGGAATACTGCTGCAGTCAGTTGGATGATCTATCCCCAAACTACAGACACAGGCTAATACACTTTAATTTTTTACGTCACCTTTATCGTACCCCCTTGCAGCTACACAGAGTAGGGCTGTCAGACACAGAGAGCTGCCCTAGATATGGGATCCTTGGGGCAGATTTCCTTCACTTGGCATGGGTTTGCCCTGGAGTCTCGAGGTATTGGTTCGCGGTATTCCAAGCCATCCAGGCCATAAATTAATTTCGCATAGTGTGCACACCGCTGCTGGGCCTCCTCAGATACGTGAAAGAGGTGCCTCCCGCAAGACGTGAACTGGTGGCCATACTTCTGATCCATGCAAAACGTAGAGTGGCCATGGTGTGGAGCGGACACCGTTCCACCAGGGAAAAGGACTGGCTCCTGGATGTGGTATATTGCAGCGACCAACTGTCTCATTATTGGGACATGATGCCGCCTAAATCTCGCCCTAAGACATCTGCGAACGCTTGCATGAATATTTAAAGTCTAAAGAAGGCCTAAATGAATCAACCCCACAAGTCAACCCCTCCAGCCAAGACAGACCCGATAATTAAGATTAAGTTCCCCCCGCTAGACAACTACTCGATCAATCCCCTGCCTGGAACAGGTAAGGCACAACTGACAAGTTTGAGCCAACAATGAAGAGTGAAGTAGATACAGACACTACCAATATGTACATAAAAGGAGCTGTCACCAAATTCAAGACGTACTCAACCCGCAGGGGACCTTGAAGGGAAGTAGGATGTGATCAGCTCATGGACATCATCTGGACATTATTTGCCATTGTTCAGTGCCATGTGAGTTCTCTTTGTTTCTTTTTTCCTTTTCTTCTTTCTAATTTATGCTTTAAAGTTAAGAAGCCTTGTTCGGAGATATAACCTTATCCTGCTCATACTGTAAATTGATCACGATTGGCCTTATGTTTGTATATGATAATAAATGCAAATAATTTTTTTTTTTAAATTGAAAAAATGCGAGAGGGGAACAAATAGCCAAAAGATTGACAGGACGAGGTTTGAGACATCAGTAATGGATGAGCTTGGGGAGGAAGGACAACATGGAGAGTGCTGAGAACACATTGTGAGGTGTGAAGTAGCACACAGAGGAAAGAGTGAGAAAGGAAAGGAAAAAAATGGCTACCTGAATGGGAGCAGTGGAAGGATCCAAGACAGCTCATCTCATGGTGAAGAAGCTATGCCTCAGGGCAGGGACAAATGCAAGAAGAGGAAGTAAAGCCCTTTAATAAGAAGCAAGCAAATAGGAGTGACAGGAAATCCAGTCATTGATAAGCAATGGGCTGGCCCAATGCCCACGTCAAGTATTGCTATTGTCCACTTTAGGTCTTCAACAACAGAAGATGAGGGAAAAACAATGACATGGATTGGAGAGTAAGTAAGGAGGTGCACGTACTAGGTGCACAGTGCCAATGAATGTACTAGAAGAGACAGACACAAGGTCAAAGACATGGACTTGGAGGAACAAAAAGAGAGGGCGGAAGGTAAGGGGCACACCAACAATGAGCATAAAGGAAAAAAGAATCAGGCACTGGGGTCCAGATGAATTAGTTAGAAGAAAGAGGTAGACACTGGGCCATGTTGGACAGGTTCTCAGAGGGGGTGCCAACAGGGAGTAATAGATAACTAGTACTTAAGAAAAGGCATATTCGAAAAGCCACAAAGCAGTAAAAAAGGGGGCAGTGAAAGAGAGGGAGCTTGAAGGTGCACAGAGGTGGGGAGAGAGAGGAACAAGTAGACAGTTGATGAGTGGTGGTCATCAATGTTAATCATCTGCCTTTGTTTGTAACCCAGTTGAGTACCAAAGATGCAAAACAGCGAGCTGAAGATAGAAAAATTGGTGACCTACTGCATAGCTATCACCTGCTCAAAGATTGAGGTTGGGGATGCAACTGTCTTTACAGGTTCTGTTGCGGGGATGTGTGTTGGTGTAGTTGTCTTGGAAATAGCCATGTTTTCAACTGGCTTCTGAAGTATATAGGCTCCTGGATGCTTCAAATCCTGGCTGGTCATGTTTTCCAGAGCTTGGCAGCTTGTACTGAGAAAGCAGTGGTTCCAACGGATTTCTTATGGTAAGGTGATATGATAAGTGGTGCACGCCAGGTGGTACAAGCCTGGAGAGCAGTGCCCTGATTTGTTAGTATTGCTTGAATTTGGCTTACAGGTATAGCGGTCCTTTTTCTTGGAGTCTCTGTGAACAATGCAACCTGTCTTGAACATTGCCCTTTTTGCTATAAGTAGCCTGAAGAGTGATTGCAAGACTGGAGTCGTGTGTTCTCTTGAGTAAAGGCAGAGAAGAATTCTTGCAGCAGCAATTTGGATGTTTTATTTTGTGTATTATGAATGTGTGTGCACCAAGGTATAAGCAGTTGGCATAGTCAAGCTTGGACATTACAAGTGTGAAGATGACTTGCAGTTTCTGCTGGTATTCAAGGTATGGGAGGATGCAACGTAGTATTTTCATTGTGTAGAAGGCTCTCATTTTTACGTTGCTAACATGTGGTGTCAAATTTAGATCTGAATCCATGGTTACCCCTAGGTTTCTGACTATGTTTCTCTTGATTATTGTTGGAGGGGTCTCATGTTCCTTTAGCCTAATTGGGGTAGGCTGGTATTTTTGTCATTGTCCACAGGTCGTTAGCTCTGTATTTTCAGTATTTAGCTTTAGACGGTTGTGCACCATCCATGTGTTTATGGTCTGAAGGCAATCATCAAGGTTTACATTCTAGAGGTCTTTCAGACCATCTTTTTTTTTTTTAAATGATTTGGGCGTCATTTACATAGTAAAAACTCCACCTCAGTCCCTTGGTTGTCCCCTCCTTTGCAATCAGAAAAATCTCAATGTGATAAGCTTGAGAGGAAATGGCAACTTAAATATGCCTCAGAGGGAAAGTTGACATGTAAAGCCGCCCTAAACCAGTTTAGCAAAAATATCACGAGATTGAATGATTAAATCAAGTTTGGTAAGGGGGTTAGGTAAATCTTGAATAATAGAGAGATATGATTGACTCTTATGGAACTCCACAGTGTTGTGTGTGAGGAGCTAATATGAAAGATGGTACCAACACTAGTTCACTGTCACAGCTGAGAGGCCACATTTCAATGAGCATTAGCTGAACACTCTTCTCACCTTTCACATATGGTATGTGAAAAAAGAATTTGCTGTGTGAGGAGATTGCACAACTGTACTGGATATTGAGTTAGGTTGTTCTTAAGCCAATGTCATGACATTTTGTATACCTGATACATAAGTGGTTGTCACTACCTAAACCTCCTACTCATTCAGAGGCAATGTCCAATCAGGAAACTCCAGATTCCAATATGGCATGGTGCTTTAAGTAGCCTGTTGTGCTGGGGCAGAGTTATCACAAGTCAGGTACGACTTATATTTGACTGACATTGCTCCAGTCTAAACTGGCCTGTTGTGAAATATAGCCTGGTGAGATAATGTATCTGCTCTACAGATCATTATTTTGTTTGCAGAAACCAGATAGTTTGTTAGGTTGAAGTGCCTGCTGCAGAGGGCTGCAAACACCCAAACTAGCAGTAGTGGGTATCTGAAATGACCCAATATAACCTGTCACGATACAAGGGCTGCTATAACAGACACTCTTTCAAAGATGGCTTAATATCTAGATAACCCTGCCAGGCTCAGCATGCAGAGGATCCCTCTCCTTGAATGAAATATTGTGGAAACCATATTCAGGACAGCTGAGGCTGGAAGCATTTGTGCTATAATTAAGGCTACCAGTTTTTTCTGTTTTTACTGATTTTACAGATAAACACAGACCAAAACCAATCTATTTCCTGTATCTATTTTTAAAGCGGAAAAATACAGAAAATTGTGCTTCTTTTGAGTGACTCTTCTCGTTGTCCTTCGTGAATTCCAGACCAACTACTAAGCAGATAGACACCATGGGGATCTAAAAACAAGATGAACCTGCCTTAAATACAGGCATTTAACATATTTTTGTATATAAAGCTAATATTTACCTGGCGGTGTAGTGTTTTGTATATTTGGCTGCTTAATTTGCTAATACGCGACAGGCATCAAAGTATGAGTACATGTTTATCAGTTAAATAAATGTGGAAATACACCATTTTATGACTCCATTTATTCTTATAAAATAAATATGGATAAATACCAACAAAATGGCCTGAAAATAAATATGGATAAATACAGATGGAAATTTTAAGAAAATAAATATGTTAAAACCTGGAGCCCTAGTTATAATTGACCTCTAGACATCTCCACAGAACATCAACTGACATTTTCTGATTTTTGTATATTGTTATTTAAGATTTGTGTAATATGAATCTACCTTTTGAAATGTATTTATTAAAATTCTGTTTTATCTTTATCTAATTTAAATTCATAGCAAATAAATTGCTATTATGAGATCCTTATGAAATTAATGTCCTAAATGCATAATATTTGGTGACCTTTTGGGGTAGCTTTTTTATAGGGAAAAGTGTGAGAATGCTGGGTGGTAGGAATTTTATGGATCCTCACTGATTCTGGAATTTCCCTTCACATAAATATGAGGAAAATCTGTGATTTGGCCAAAGTTTGGTGTTTTCGGGACATTCTGGATAAGAAAAACTGTTGGGATCCATGCAAGCTACACCACCTTAGACTACCTTGGTACCTTGTTTTCAGAAATATGGCAGGTTTCGCTGGGTGCCAACTGAGCCCTGTCCTAAGTCCCACAGCTTCCCACATTGCTAGAATTGGTCAAATTGAAATGCAAAATGTTGATCTTTCCTTGTGTCCTAAAGGTCGTAGGGAGCTGTACCTTTCATGGGTGATAGCTCGGTCACACAAGTGGTCTACTATTGCTATTATGAGAAGTGTAGAAACGCTGTGGTAGGACATTTGTGGATCCCCACAGAGTTCATTAGTGCAGTTTGCTTTCACTTTTACTTTGCTGTGTAACGTCAGTGTGCACAGCATGCTGTGCAATACAGAAAAACATAACATCAAACTTGGGAGTCGTTGGAAACATTTTCCAGCGCATGCCAGCTTTGATTTTGGAAAATAAAATGTTTTTGTTATTTTTATCAAAAACATTTTCTTTTCCAGTACTATGGATGACCCGTTGAAGTACACCACACTGTAAAAGTAGTGTGCGGGCCTCAGTGGGTCATTGTCTGCCTTAAAGCAGATAAAACCCACCAAATCCATGCAGTCTGATGTCCTGTCCAACAAGAATTGACACCAACCTGCAGGTATATGATGGCCACATTGCAATAACTTTTTTGTTCCATGATCATAGGTGACTTCTCCAGTTCCAGGAGACCCACACGATGGAAGGCTTCTGGGACTGGGGAACAGAGAAAAGCACAATGGTCAAGGAAAGGTGGCAGGTGCTGCTAATGGCTATGTGCAGCCAATATAAAGCTTCAGTTGTCATACATGGTCACTTGAGAAGAGGGCTATAGAGAGAATAAAAAATATTGAGAAGTACAAAGAAGATAGAAGAGACAATAGAAAAAAGAGGTTCTTGAAAAGGAGAGAAGATTAAGAGAAAGAAAGGACAGCAAATAGAAAAAACAAGAGAGAGCAAGAGAGACAGA
Source organism: Calotriton arnoldi (assembly GCA_963921515.1). Classification (NCBI taxonomy): domain Eukaryota; kingdom Metazoa; phylum Chordata; class Amphibia; order Caudata; family Salamandridae; genus Calotriton; species Calotriton arnoldi. The sequence goes on along the minus strand of CAWUFW010002540.1, from coordinate 1,208,471 downwards.
AATGGGATAGTGGGGAAAAGGTTGAGGGAGGCAATGGAGGCAAAGGTTGGGAAATTGGGAGAGAATAGAGTAAGTAAGAAAGACCTTAAAGGAGCAAAATGAAAGCTACATACACATAGAAAATAGTGAATGGAAATTTTAAGTGGAATTTGTAGCTTATCGTTTTTTGGCCAATAAACTTGACCCAATGTGATTTCAAAGCACAATTTTGCACTTTATTTTCTAAACAAGATCTTTTTGTAAGATCCTAAATCACTTTGCATAGTGTTCTTTAAAATCCTGGTAACTTCTAACCATTGTTACTTGATCCACATTGGATTTTGCAACTTGCTTGACAATGACACCCCCTTGTAATTTGTTGGTATATGCTCTTTATGAGAAGTGATGACACCTTCTGTTTTAATGCACATCAGCCACGTCTACATTTGCTGGTATAGTTGCTGGAACTTACAGCCTACTTGCTGAGAAGTCCAAGGTCCTATAAGGAGGTGCTTTGGATTTCTAGTGTAAATTTCAATACAGCAGCCTCTTATTGACTGTTTCACAACATGAAGCTTTACTTTTATCTGTACCTGTAGTAATACCAAATGATCCCTCTGCAAATGAATATGTTCTATTCCTAATACCCATGGCAGGCTTCCAAGCAAGGATAGCCATATAGAGGTTGCCACCTTGAGGATTCTATGAAAGGAGTGTACTGCATGTGAAAGAGTAGAGCATGCCCATATATGCAGGCTGCATCAAACAGAGATTTTATCAAAGAGCAGGATCATATTGCAAACCGTGAAACCACCACTCAGAGCATAAGAGGTATTGCTGCTGCCTGCCCATCTACTGCTCCTCTAACTGGAGATGGAACTAGTGTCCTCTGCCAGGCCACACGCCTGAAATGGACCCATCCCATGCTCACGCAAATAACTATCGTTTGAATGCTCACAAGTCATTGTTCTGGGAATATTGATGAAGCAGTAGAATATTTTGATTAAGACCTAAAGGCGGTCTTTGATAAAGTAGCTCCCCAGAAAAAGGCTAGCTGGAAAAGAAACTCCACCTCACCCACTCGGTTCTACTCTCCTTTGCAAGCAGAAAAACTTAGATGTGTAAAAAGCTTAAGAGGAAATGGCAACTTAAATATGCCTCAGAGGATAAGCTGACATATAAAGCCGCCCTCAAACAGTTTAGGAAAAATATCAAGAGGGCAAAAGCTTGTATGTTCTTTAAACAAATTGCAGAAGCAGAAAACGTGCCTGGAATGATCCTTAAAATAGGAAATTCTTTTTGAATCCTGATGCTGGCAAGCAAACTATTCAGTCATCTCAGCAGTATGTCGACAACTTGTCGACCTTTTTACACAAAAAAGTTGACAATATTTACTCTAAGTTTAAAATCACTAAGGGGCCGATTCACAGAACTAATCTGAGACAAAACCCTAAACTTACTACTTTTGGTATTCACAGAAGGCATTTAGTAGTAGTAAAGTTAGGACTCTAACTTTACTACTACTAAACTGAGACAAAATCCTAACTTTACGACTTTCGGTATTCACAAAAGGCATTTAGTAGTAGTAAAGTTAGGATTCCTAACTTTACTACTACTAAATGCCTTCTGTGAATACCAAAAGAAGTAAATTTAGGATTTTATCTCAGATTAGTTCCGTGAATCGGCCCCTAAGAATTCTGATTCTTTTAAGATACCACAAGCATCAGATCCTCACAATAATGACACTCTTTAAGCTACCTTTGAGAAGAATTCTTTAACTGATTCAGAAGTGATTATTCAAAAAGTTAGATCTTGCTGCCTGTTGGACCTTTGTCCTCCTTGCATTTTGTCACAAGCTGTGTCCTTCCTTAATATGCAGATTAACTCTTCATATAATCAGTCTTTAGATTCTAACTCGGTTCTCACAGGATGGAAAAAGGCACTGGTGTTGCCACTTCTGATAATAAAAAATAAAAAGAAGCTAATCTTGATCCATTAGATCCTGGCAACTATAGACCTATGTCCTTACTTCCTGCCTTAGGTCAGCTGCCAGATACTAGACATATCGAAAACACCAACTTTCTCCATTCATGGCAATCTGGCTTTCACACTGGCTTCAGCACAGAATCAGCCCTCTTTGAGGTAACAGATTTTCCTAGAACTAAGCTAAATTTGGAAAAAAATCTATAGTAATACTTCTAGACTTGTCCACCGCTTTCGATAAGGTATCACATGACATCTGGTTGCAGCAGTTGGAAACGGCTGGAATTGTTGATACTGTCTGGAACTGGCTAAAATCCTTTCCAGCAAAAAACAAGCGGTCCATCTACCGCCTTATGCCTCTTGTTATAGGGAGGTGAGTTGTGGCATTCCACAAGGGGTTGCCCTTGGCCCTTTACTTTTTAATATTTATATGCCCCCCCCCTCGCCTCTATCGTACAATCGTTGGGCTTTAATGTCATGTCCTATGCAGATGATACTCAGCTGATGTTCACTTTATAACCATCTGGATGACTCTGTCTTAACTCTGATAAACCTGAGATACTGGCTTTCAGCACCTTCTCTCCACTTGATATGACTGGAATATGGCCTACAGAGATGTGCATCATTTATAAAAACTCTTGGGGTGAAAATGCACACGGCCCCTTTCATTTAGACTTCAGGATAAGTCAACTACTGGTGTTTGTTTTTCTCTACTGAAATCCTTGAGGAAGACCTTAAAGTTCTTGCCAGAGGATACTCGGAAAAACATTGTCCAGGCTCTGATTACATCAAGATTGGACTATGCCGAAGTCCTTTTTCATGGGGCACCGTACGAGCTGACCAATAGATTGCAACGGGTTCAGAATGTGGCTGCTCGTCTTAATTGAACATTCCCAAGTGAAAATCGATTCAGCAAGGCCTGAAGGCACTACTTTGGCTGCCGATTAGGCAAAGAATAAAGTTTAAAACTCTCTTGATTACACATTGAACTGTACATCAGATGGGCCCAGTCTATATCCAGGACAAGATCAAAAGGTACAGACCCCCTAGTGCTCTTCGTTCTGCAAGCCAAAACCTTTTGTGTTTTCCTAAGGTGCATTAAGCAAGAGCTGGAGGTAGCTCTTTCTCATTTCTAGCTCCCAGTCTGTGGAATTCAATTCCAGAAATTTTTTGTTCTGTTTCCTCAGAGTGCACTTTTGAGGCTCATTTGAAGACATACCTTTTTAAAGAAGTGTAATCAGACCTCCCGTAATTCGGATACCCTGTTGCTTAGTTTGGGGCTTCTCTATATCAAATCAGCACTGGGACGCTCCGTCTGGAACAGCTGTTGCTCTTTATAAACTTGTTTCATTCATTCAGTCCTACCTGCCTTGCTGATCGATGTCTAAAGAAGGTCTCCTTTTGTACAATACCTTTCACACAACCGACCTGTAACCATGAGGAGTGTAGGTCATAGCCTTCTTCAAGGATATGCTGTTTTGACTGATGCTTTTGATGTAATGTAGTTGGACTATTCATCTTTTGGTACAACTTTGCAATGAAATTCATTGTGGGGCCTTCCCCACTTCCTCTTTAAAATGACATTTAAATTCTTGTAGTTTTCACCATTGTTGCGGCCCTAAAAAGGTTAAAACGCAATGTTCGCTACTAATTTCCCAATATGTTCTTGATGGATATGCTCTAAGCTCTCTGTAAAGTTATTTAAATTAGTGGTGAGTAAAATTAAAACTTCACTTACAAATTTGGCTGGAATTAGGAAACTCCATACTTTTTGAAGCCAATGAAGTTTTCTACATGTATGTGATTTAAGGTTTATCCTCATGGGCCTACCTGGTGTGATGATTTCCTAATGCAGAATGTCCCGGGTAGGACATCCTCCAGCAAACACATTTTGGGGTTGGGGGCTGGACATCTACCACCTGAGGTAAGAGGTGTGGTAGGGAAGACTCTGAGCTGAAGCCAGATTATTTCTTTTTTTGTTTTTAAGCTTTGCATTCCACAAAGCTTGAACAGTTTGGAAAATGCACAAAGCTGCTAGTCTAAGCTGCTAGTCAGCCTACTTTAAAGCTTATCGCCCTTCTACTTTAAATCCCTTCTGATTGATGGGATTTAAAGGTGGATTATGAAAAGTTGTTTGTGCTTTAATATGTACCTTAAAATATCCACATATTACTTTGTATAGGATCACATAGTGTGTACCTCAATATCAAAACCAGAATATCAATGCCAGAGAATATTGAGGAAGAATATTGAATCCAAAATATTGAAAGGTAAGTAAGTATAGTTTTTCTATACCTTACTCCACATATATGTACCTATGCAATATATATATATATATATATATGTGTGTGTGTGTGTGTATATATATATATATATATATATATATATATATATATATATGTGTGTGTGTGTATATATATATATAATTAAGGTATGTAGATGTGGAGTTAGGAATAGTAAATCTATACTATACCTATATGCACTTACCTTTCAATATTCTATCCTCGATATTCTTGCACCACAATATTCTTGGGGTGGTTATTTAGTAGTACGACCAGTATTTGGGAAAAAATGCACCTATAGAACACAGCTTTAATGTTTGGTCATAGCTGAGGCCCACGCCTCCCTAAAAATATACCTCCAACTATGGGCCTGAGTAGGAGCAGAACAGGAGGTTGAGGTTCCTGCAGAGCAAGATGTTGATAGGAGAAGACTGCTCTTTCCCCTTCAGCTTCACGATCTCCAGCAAGAAAAAGAAAGAGTACTCCACCAGTCCCGCTTCTGATGATTTGGGCATGGATTAGTCCCCCTCCCAGTTTGAGAGACAGCCTTGCCAATGAGGAAGGTAGTTATGATGATTACCAGCCAGTGATCATCAGTGTGTAGAGTGGCTCAGGAAGTATGGCACTACGGTACTGAAGGCCAACTGTCTCATTTGAAAAAACAACACTCAGTTATGTGGGAAGAGCACCTTAAAAACATAGATGCTGGTGGTGAGACAGAACCAGCAGCTGAAGTGATAGAAGACAAGCGGTAAGGAAGAAGAGGCTGCCTGCACCAGCATTACACAAAGCAGCCCTGTAAGACTCCCCAATAGTGTACAATCCTCACCCCCAGCAACCTCTGTTCAGCACAAGGCATCTCAGGATACAGTGATTTCCACCCCAGGGAAGCCTACCTGTTACTGGTACCCCTATATCTCTTGTGGCAGTAGTACCAGAACAAAAACAGCCTACTGAATAGGCTATGTTTACCAAGGAGTCACCATAACACCGGAACCACGAAAAAACCTCTTTCTACTATGGGAAGCAGGCTATAATGTTAGCGCTTGACCTCCTCCCTTTTTCTTTTGTGGAAAGAGGGGCTGTCTGGAATTTGTGGAGGCCCTCTGCCCAACATGGAGGATTCCCAGCTGGAACTATTTTGCCACAGTGGCTGTGCCAGCACTGCATTCATGAAGTGCTGCAATTGGTTGGCAACGCTATGAAACAGAGCGCTATTCACTCCATCTACCTCACGATAGACATGTGTACCAGTTGTCTAGCAGCAGATTAAATGCACATCACTGCACACTGGATCTCTTTCCAGTGAGTTAAGTAAAGGCTAGCTGCTGGTCCCACCGCTAATGATGCTTTTCAGGGCATTTTGATTGCATGCAACAATTGCGATGGTCGCCATGGAGAAATCACATTCAGCTGCCAAACATCTTGAATGAGTTTAATACCAAGGTCTGTGAATGGCATAAACCCAGAGGTCTCACAACTGGATTTGTTGCTTCTGACAATGGCAGTAATATTGTCAAAGCCATGGCTGTTTAGCTAATTGCTCTAACGTAATTGTGCAGCACTTTCTCCAAAAAGAAGAGCTAGTCAGTAACATACTGTTCACTTGCCGAAGAATATGCACTCATATCAGTCATTCATCCAAAGACCGGAAGCAGTTGACGATCACTCAACATTCTGACAAACTAGTGTACCATGTGACAAAGGCAACAGACCATAAAATTTGCACCTGACCCGTGATCCAAAAGTACAGTTCTCCAAACAATTAAAAGAGTGTGCACACTGCAAGCATCTGCTGCAAATGTGCATTCCCCAACATAGGTTTCAGACAATTATATAAACCATAGAGGTGCACCACATCAGTAACCCATAAGAGACATTATATTAGTGGAAATTTGGACTACAAGAAAATATATTGTTTGTGACTCACACGGATTGTGGAAGTTGATGAAGGGAATTACTTGTTCTACTCAATACAACATCTCAACGCATTGATCAGGTCGAGTTACCACCTAACATCATTATTGCCCTGAAGAAGTCCATTGCTATGGATGAAACGCATTGGCTGTCTTCGCTGTATAAGTGTGATACTAACAAACTACCTGTAAAACCCCTAGTGCAGGAGGTGCAAACATGTTGGAACTCAACCTACTACATGCTGCAATGCCTTTTTGAGCAGTACAAGTCTATCAACGATTATGTAATTCTAAGGAGAGATGATGCAACTTCCAAAGTCATTACAATGGGGGTGGACAGATGGGGGGCTAGTAGAGTGGCTGATAAAAATGCTACTTCCTTTCGAGATTATGATATAGGAAGTCAACAAGGAGGACAGTACCATGAGCCAAGCAATCCCGTTGTTGCATCTGGTACAGGATCATTTGAAAAATGAAAAAGCAGCTTCTTCGGTGGATAGCTTAATGGTTCACATGAACACTAATCAGAGGCTGCAAAAAGAGACTGTGTCCTCCAAACACTACATCTGTGCCACAATACTGGAACCATGTTACAAAAAAGTGCTGGCCACTTTCATTCCTTTTACTGAAATGGATACAAAGGATACAAGACTTGGATCATCAGTAAAGGGTGTGACTAACAAGAAGGATTGCAAGGCCGGGGCAGAAATTCTGAAATGCAGTCCTCAAACTCCACACAGGGTGGTGCAGTTAGTTCGCAGTCTCTGCAGCAGCAGCCAATGCCCAGAGCAACAACTGCTTCAAGTTCACTGCCAAACTCTGCAATGGGTTGACTTCATTCAGCAGGCTTAAGTCAAGTGCAAAGGCATAGGCAACACTGGCACAGCAAGTGACAGCATTGATGTCAATTCAGAAGATGGTCCAATACTATCTGGATGATGCAACTGAGATATAACTGGATCAAGACCCATTGACCTATTGGTATGGGAAGAGGGCATAGTGTCCAGAGCTCAGGAGGCTGGCAACAAGGTGCCTTGTATGTCCGGTAGCCAGTTTGCCTTTGGAGCATGTTTTTAGTACAGCTGTCACATTTGGCACATTCAGAAGGACCAGTCTCTCACCTCAAAACATGGAGAGATCGGTAATGATTAAAATGACCAAACACTTCATTCCAAAACATTATAGTGCTCCTGGACCAACTGAGGATGATGAGGGCAATTGGTCTGACCTCTCAAGTTTGGCATGGGATTATCCTTCGGATAACGTCATGAAGTATTAGCTCAAATGTCAAACTCTAATTAAATGGTTGACTTGTGGTCTTTTTTTCTGGACATAACAAAATATTGTTATTGTTAGAGTGATTTGCCAGGTACATGCAGATAGTTGTCTGGGATTGGTGGTAGGAGATTTGTTCTTCTCAACTCTTAGTTTATGGCCAATCCTCCGCCCGTGTGCTCCTCGCGAGCCATGATGCTTATTGCTTACCTTGACTTTCCAATATTAACCTTTTATTTTTGCATTCCACTGGCCATCTCTTCTTTAAGAAGAATGCTCCCTAGAGCTCCAGATTTGTGGGTCAACCCTGCACCCAAGATGGACAATACCAGAAGATTGGAGTGACACCGTCCATTTGTATACAGGATTTTTTTTCTTCGTAACTTTAACAGGTTTTTTTTTGTGTCAGTCCTCTCTATTTTGCATTTTCAAGTCTAGGTCACAAATCGAATAGACAACTTGGGGCTATAGGAAAGTATGCATTTTTAACTGAACTGTCATCTTCCTTCCTCAACAGATGTCAAATGTTTCTCGATTTGATGAAAGTTGTGTTTGTTTATCTCTCACCTTTTCCCAATTACCCCTACCTATTCCTTCATGAAACCATTAGCCCTCTTCCTCCCAGTTGTGTGTGATTGGTTGAGGAGTGTGCTAATTTCCACCATCAACGGATCTCACACTTGATGGAGTGGATGTGGTTAAAGCACACCAACTGTTACAGGAGGTGGTAACCAAAATGTACACATTTACCTAGCCCACCCCTCCTACCCAGCCATGAAAGTGACAACATAGTGAAGAGAATTAATTACAACAATGTTTTTACACAATCTATGCTCAAAGGATTCTACTGAAATAACCTTCTCCTGAGTCCTGACTCCTTATGCTTAGTTTAGTAAATAACTCAACACTATATTGCTATTTGTTGTTGTTGTTTGTCTTGGTGATCTCAGTCTTGAATTGTTCACTTACTCTGTGTTTTCTTGTAGTCTAGTTGCCTGTGATGCATAATAAGAATGTTTTGGCTAGTTAACCTCATCAACATTATTCACATTAAGAAGAACCTTGTTTTCCTGTTGTGTCTTCCCTCTTAGCCCTGGGCCACCACCACTAGTATTAAGAAAGCTCTTTGGAAAACCCTGAAGTAAGGTATGGGCCAATTGTAAGAGGTTGCTTAATCTATGGAGATAAGAAAGAAGTCCTTGGGAAGGAGGGATTGTTGTTTTAGTGTATGTTGATAGACCCCATTAGCGGTCACTAGTTACCAGAGGATAGAATAAGGGCAGTGAGTAAGTAGTACACAATTGTGATTGATTGGATGATAGGTACAGCACAGCCTGATCAAGCAATAAAGGTTGGGAGGCTTGTGTAGTCATAGTGAGTTATTTGTTTTGGCCATGGGATATATACTGTGTGCCAACTGCTTTGCGATGGGACAAGTGGGAAAACAACCGCTTGTCACTGCGTTGGAAGTGCTTTCTGTTTAATTAACAGTGACGTAATACTCATTTGTAATGCAAAGAAAAATAGTAACTCATTTATTAAAAATTAAATAAACTGTTACCCTCTCCTCCCACTACTGGTCCAAACTTTCACTGAAGAAACCAGAAAAACAAGTACTTTGTCCATATTCCCCAGTTGCCCTTACGATCCTCTCCTCCCATAACAGGCCCAGGAAAAACCCTTAACAACACCCTACCCATTTACATTGTTGTCATCAGTGATACTATCAATTTTTAGGTCAGCCTGGATGGCACTGTGCTAATCCTATGCTTAAAAACTCTGCTAGAAAAACATACATTTGAGGTGAACAGATTCAGAGTGTCGTTACTATTGTAGGATGCTGCATATCAAGTAGCTGCTCTCTGCCTAAATTTGGAAACTACCCAGAATTCCTTGCCTCCTGTTTTGCATATATATGTATGTGTGTATATATATATATATGTATGCGTCTACATATATATGTATGCGTCTATATATATATATATATATATATATATATATATATATATATATATATGAATGTGTGTGTGTATATATATATATATATATATATTAATGTGTGTGTATATATATATATATGTATATATATATATATATATGAATGTGTGTGTATATATATATATGAATGTGTGTGTGTATATATATATATATATGAATGTGTGTGTATATATATATATGAATGTGTGTGTGTGTATATATATATGTGTGTATATTTATATGTGTGTACATATATATGTGTGTGTGTATATGTGTGTGTATATATGTGTGTGTATATGTGTATGTATATATATGTGTGTGTGTATATGTGTATGTATATGTATGTATATATGTATATATATATGTGTATATATATGTGTGTGAATATGAATATGTATATGTATATATGTATAATACATACATACATACACCAAAAGGTTAAAGTAACATTGTAGTTAGATGAATATGACACTGACAACATTGTTTTGAACTATCAAAAAAAAAACATAGAAATCACTCTATGCACTGCTTATGGCCTCACATATTACATCACTCGTGGCATGTTCTATGACATCACTCATGACATCTCAAATGCCATCACTCATGACACCATCCAGGCTTCTATGGTACACATTAGTCTATAAACTAGTATGGCATTAGAGGCCTGACAGTAAGTACAAAATAGCTCAAAATAATATAAATCATCATTAATGCCATCACAGATACAACTGCTTTAGGTGTAGCAAGCACGAGTTATGTGCAACATTGATCCTATACCATACACCTCATAGGTAACCTAGTTCACATTAACAATCAACCACAGATATATGGGAAACTCTCATTACCCACCATGTTCAATATGCATACATCTGTTCAGAGAAAGCTATGGTCCTCAAGATGCTCAACATCCGTTCCAAAATGAATGCCCTACTACGGACAGCTTTTATCTGTACCAAACCCCCCAGTCACTGAACCTACATTGAGAATTGAAGTTGATATGAGTAAAAAAGTGGGTACTGTAAACAGTGTTTACTCTATGGAGAGAGTTTACTCTGTACCACACTGTTTGCAGACAGTGAAATACTCATGAGAAATACACCACAGAGTATTAAAAAATTATCTGTTTAGAACAGTGTACACTCTATTCAACACTTGTAAAAAAACACTATTCGCTTAAAATAGCCAAGGTCTAAAGGTGCTAAAGATCATACTACCTGCACCCTACATACTGTGGTGAAAACTTTACAGTTAGCCCATCTTCTGAGGCTAAAAATGCACATGCACATGCACATAGGTTAGTACCTGGTGCACAAAGTCTTCTATGTTATGTAGAAATTGTCATGCTGAGATGATTCTGTATGATAACTCAAGGCTGCTTACAATACTTAGTATCTACTACGTAGAATCTTTGTCCTGCTGGAAACTTTTTCTGCAGAAAAGAAAAACTTGTCCAACATGCTGAACATAAGCCATCAACTGTCACCTGCACACATAGTTACTCTTCTATAGAAAGATTTATAACATGTTAAATACCTATACACACCTATGATGCATTATGAGCACATGCGTTTTGTAAACACTAACACCCATTTACTGGACACAGGCTGAGCAAAATTAGGTAGAAACGTAATATGGTAGCTACTCACCAGTCTGTAAACTATAAAGGAAACTAACACTCTCATTGGATGAATCAATGAATGAAAAAAATCATTTATAGAGCACGCAGCTACTCCAAGGAGTGTTCCGACACTGCCCTGAGAATGAGCCAGCCTATTATTGTAGCTTGAACCAAAGAGATGAGTTTTAATACTTTCCTGAACTATCTCTCACAGTGAATGTGGAGCGCAAATATAGCAGGAGCTTGTTCCGGGCCCTGCTCGCAAGGACAAAGAAGGAATGACCACCAGCCCTCGTCAAACGGAATTTTGGAGTCTGAACTAACAGAGACAATGCTGACCTCAAAACTCTAGAAAGGGTATAGTGGGAGATTCACTTTATGAAGTAAGAAGTGTAGAAGTCACAGTGCATAACAATCATAGCTTTAAACAATATTTTTTTTAAATCGGAAGCCAATGCAAATCACACAGTGCAGTAGAGAGAGGGTCGCTTCTCGACAGGCCCATTATGAGCCTGGCAGCTGCATTTTGGACAATCTGCAGTTTACGGATCAAATAATACGGTAGGCCAATGTAAAGGCAGTTAGAATAATCCAACCTGGAGGTGATCAACACATGGATAACTGTCCTCCTAGTTTCTGCTGGGAGCAAATCCAAGGATTTCCTCAAGGAACATAAAAGACCAAAACAGGTCCCAAACACCGACCCAATCTGAGTGTCAAAAGATAATTTGTCATTGATTATAACTCCCAGGGGAGGAAGAGAGGGAATATCTTGTAACAAACTAAAATTGGCCCACAGAGCTCTTGCTTTGCCAAAAAGGAGAACCTCAGTCTTGTCAGTATTACATTTCAGAAGGTTTCTCTGCATCCAGAATAAAACTTCATTCAAGCAAGTGGTGAAGGGGAAAAAAAATTGTATGGAGAGGAATGATCAAAGGAAAGAGCAACTGAGTATCATCCACGTACGAAATGTTAGCCATTCAATGAGGGACGCTAACAGGGCCAAATAAATGGTGAATAGGACAGGGCTCAAGGAGGAGCCCTGTGGCACTCCTTACATGGGATTCTTCTTCCAGGAGACATGGGGGGCCATCCAGATCTCTTGAGATCTCCCTTCGAGGAAAGACTTGATCCAAAGCAATGCCTGGACCCCATGCCAATATCTGACATCCGCTGTAATGGCACCTGATGGGAGATGGTGTCAGACACCACAGTTAATCCAACAGAAGAAGAGCAGCACTTTTCCCCTCATCAGGTGCAAATTTGAGTTTTCTAAGAAGTCATTTCTAAGAAGGTCGTAATGCACAACTCGCTGACACCACACCAGTTGAGTTCTGCCTTAGGAAAGAGTGAAACACATTAATAAATTAAACAATAAAATGTAGTGGGCGTTTCTCCCAGGTTTTCTGTAAACATTGACCTTATAAAACTAAACAGTTTATAAGTCAAAATAATAATGCCATAGACACCGATTTCTGCAATTGCAGCCTCAGTTGTTCACTTTTAATTAAAAACCTTTTAACTTAAAAAGCAGCACGCTGCCTATTTACACTTCATAACAAAGTAAAAATAAGAGTTCGTTAGCCTCCAATACCTACTTTTTGCAAGTTTTTTACACATGGATTTTTTTTTAACTTTGTGAAGTTGGTCAAAGTTTTTTAAAGAAGATGCTTTTGTCCAACTTTGCAGCTTCCCACTGTAGGAAGATGGCTCTGTATATACTATACCAAAGTAAGGTATAGTGTGCACAGAGTCCAGTGGATCCCAAAGGTAGGCAGAGGCTAAAGTAGATAATACCTTACTCTCTATTTGTGGTAGTGTGAGCCAGCAGTAAGGTTTTATCAGAGGGTAGTGTTAAGCATTTATTGTACACACTCAGGCAAGAAATGATGTCACACACTCAAAGACTGAACTCAGACCAATTTGTTTGCATAAAAATATTATTTAGTTATTTTATTTCTAGAACCAAGCCAGGCCTGGTGCAGGTAAGTGAAATAATAATTTGCAGGTATATTGCAGTTGAAATACAATTGAAATGAAGTTGGATGCAATTGGTTTGTTTACAGGAAAATCAACAGTCAAAATTACATTACAGTTACTTTTGAGATTACTCTGTATGTTACTTTTCAGATTACTTTTTAAGTTACTTTTTCCACTCAGTGTGATATGCCTAGATATCACACTGGGACATTTCCTAGAGAAAAGGTAAGTAATTCAGTTTTTATACATTTGCAGTTTTTCAAGGTTTCATACAAACCAACTCCACACTTAGAAGATTTTTCACAGAAAAGCAGACAATGCAGTCCTATGGGAGAAAACAGTGTTATCGGTTTAACGGTAAGCACTTAGGTTTTGTAGTTGGTATTTTGGGGTTAGAACCAGGGTTCCTCCAGGGTCAAGGATGCACTCTCAAAGCACCCTCAGCGGCACTAGGGCGGACGGGTGCAGAGTGCTGTGGCCCAATCTTATCCAATGGGGATTTGGGGCCTCCGGTTGGTGGCTGCTCACGAGCAGGCCGCAAAGTTGTGGAAGCAAAGGTCCTGGACTTCGTCGGGTGCCCTGTTGTTTTCAGTGGGAGTTGCCGGTTTTGTGTGTCTTTCTATCCGTTCTACGCCTTGTGCCTCTTAATAATGACACAGATCCTCACCTACTAACAGACTAGTAAGGTGAGTCTCGACCAATTGCATTAAGTCAAGTCGAGTCAGAGGAATTTATTGAGCGCACATATCACCCAAGGGTCTCATGGCGCTAGCGTAAAATCCAAGGGACTGATGGTCAGATGTACGGTCATTATAGATGGTCAAATAGCCAGGTTTTTAATTCCCTGCGGAATGGCTTATGGTCAGCAATGGATAGGAGATGTGATGGAAGTTTATTCCAGAAAGCAGGTGCAAGGAAAGAGAAAGATCTACCACATTCCTGGTGGTGCAGATTCTGCGAGGGGTAAGGAGACATTTGGTACTTGACCTAAGCGTCCTGCTCGGTTGATACCAGCTAAGTTTTTGGGCGAGGTAGCTTGGTCCATCACCGTACATGTTCTTGTGAACCAGACAGAGGATTTTGAAGCGGATTTGCTTCCTAATAGGGAGCCAATAAAGAGTTTTCAGACTGGACACTGATGGAGCTCTCGATGGGAGGTTTAGTACAAGTCTAGCAGCAGTATTTTGCAAAACTTGAAGCTTAGAATAGAGCTCTTCGTTTATGGAGGCCAACAGGGCATTTCCATAGTCAATACGACTTATGATTAGTCCTTTGGAGAAGTGGTTTCCTAGATTCAATAGGGATCCATTGAAAAAATTTGCGTAGATTACGCATAATGCCATAACAGATGCCGGTTATGTGATTTATATGGCTTTTCATTGACAACTGATTTTCAATCATCACTCCGAGGTTCCACACCACGGGTTTGGGAGATGGACAGGGGCCCAGATTCTGAGGCCACCAGTCACTAGACCAGAATTCATTCGCCTTACCAAAAAGAATGACCTCTGTCTTACTTCCATTGAGCTGTAGGTGGTTGGTACGCATCCAGTTTTCGATATGGGTCATGCAGTTTTTGAAACGGGTTCTTGTGTCAGTGGGATCAGGGCCTAGGGTGATCAATAACTGGGTGTCATCAGCATATGACACCACGTCAAAACCGTAGGACCTGATCACTTTGGCCAGGGGAGTCACGTACAGGTTGAAGAGCATGGGACTTAAAATGGAGCCTTGTGGGACTCCTATTTTTACTGGCCGACTACAAGAGGCCAGGGTGCCCATTTGTATGGTGGTGGTTCGGTCAGTAAGATGATTTCTGAGCCAGTCCAAGGCCACACCCCTGACACCCATCTCACAGAGCCGTTGTTCTAGAATGCTATGGGAGATGGTGTTGAAGGCGGCTGACAGATCTAATAAGACGAGTATGGCTGCCTGCCCGTTGTCCAAGGCAAGTCTAATGTTGTCTACAACCTCCACTAACGAGGTTTCAGCGCTGTGGGCAGCCCTGAACCCCGACTGTGAAGGATCCAACAGTCCATGACTCTCCAGGTGGGTGGTAGGCTGCTTGTTGACCAGGGACTCAAGTACCTTTCCAAAGTAAGGAAGCAGAGAAATTGGGCGGTAATTGCTAGGTACCTTTGGGTCAGCAGAAGGTTTTTTTTAGAATTGGCTTAACCCGCGCTGCTTTCCATCTAACAGGAACTGCTGCTTGTGCTAATGACATATTAAATAAGTCTGTAAAGGGGCAATAGTTGAAAAGAAACGGGGTGACACCGGGTCTACTGGAGAACCCGATTTGATCTTTACCAGGGCAGTTGAAACTTTATCTGGGGTAAGTGCAGTGAACTCCTGTAAAAGGGGGAAGGTGGGGTTGAGGTTGATGTCAGGGTTGTTATCGAGATTTTTGGTGTCATGGTGTGGAAAGGAACTATGAATTGTAATGATCTTTTCTTCAAAAAAAGTTGACAGCGTGTCTACCCATTCTTGCGAAGATGGGTTACAGGGCTGACCAGGAAGAGGAGTAGTAAATTCCTTTAATATTTTATAAAGCTCCTTGTTGGAATTGGCAGCTTTGTTAATCCTGTTAATAAGGTACAATTTTTTGGCATGTCTGATATTATCTAAGTAGCCTCGAGGGATATGTTTATACTTTTGTCGATCTTCACTAGTCTTAGTTTTTCTCCATTTACGCTCAGCATTCCTACTAGAAAGTTTTTCAATTTTCAGTGATTCTGTGAACCAGGGTGAGGCCCTAGGCTTGAGCTTGACCCTGACCCTTGACAGAGGGGCCAAGATGTTCAAGGCCTGTGTGATTGCATCCTCAAAGGCTGTTGCTGCATGGTCGATGTTCTCGCTGCAGGATAGAGACGGGGGGTTAAAGTGGGCTGAAAAAGTTGCTGGAGTGACTTTCCGCCAAGGCCTTCCCCATGTAGGTTCACTACTAAGGTAGTTTTTGGTGGTGGCTATTGGTAGGGAGAATTTCAGCAGGTTATGGTCAGACCAGAGCAGAGGGAGAGGAGACTCAACTCTGACATTAACTGTGTTGGTGAACAGAAGATCAAGAGTATGACCTGCCGAGTGGGTAGGTCCCGCCACTATTTGAACTAATCCCAATGTGTTCAAGTTAGTAATCAGTTGGCTTGTGTCAGGGTTTGAAAGCAATTCCGCATGATAGTTAAAATCTCCAATAAGGAGAAAGTTATCGGCAGCTAATACGTGTGGGGCAATTGTCTCGAGTAAGTGGTTTATAAAATTATTTTTCTGGCAGGGAGGTCTGTACACTAGGGCACCTCTCCAAATTCCCTTAGATTGTAATTCGATTCTGAAAATGCACAATTCAGAAATTTCTGAGGTAAAGGTCTCTAGTGTCGTAACCACTAGTCCGGCCCTGGTGGCTATTGCAATACCTCCTCCTCTCCTAGCATTTCTATCTAGTCTAGTTAGATGGTATTCTGGAGGAAACGCTATTGCCACATCAGGAGAGGCATATTCATGGAGCCAAGTTTCGGTAATGAAACAAATATCTGGCTTTTCTGTATCAAGAAGGCTCCATATTTCCAGTGCGTGTTTTGGAATTGAGCGGGCATTAAAATAAAGCCCTTTTAGTTGTTTAGGCCTCTCAGTGATGACAGTGTCTGTGACATTATTTAATTGAGGTGCAGGGAGTGAAACTGACTTATTGAGGTTGGTTTCAGTGTCTACTTTGGGAGTGGCAATATACACAGGGGTACCTAGAAGTCCCTCGGGTATGGTGGCAGCGTGGGGTTTGTTTAATAGTTTAAGCTCTTGGCTTGAGTAGTGGAGTTTTGCCATGATCTGTACTAACAAGGCTGAAATACTTGTAATTGCAAAAAAGGCGAGCAGGGGTCCTGGCGGCTGGTAGCGGTCTGGCGCGGACGGGCGCAGACGGGCTTGCCTTTGGCGCGCCTTTGGCGCGCCGCTGCGCGTCCGCGCCCCTTCCTGCCTTAAGTAGGTAGGAGGAGATGAAAGCGTAGATTACAACAGCTGAGATGCCAACCTCCACTTCCGGTCAACACACCGGAAGGGAAACCAGGAGACCACGTCCCTCCACTCAAGCCGCACAAGCCGTGGCGGAACGGGGACGATTCACAGCCTGCCAGGAGGAACTAAATGAAGAAAGTGGACAGGCGAAATGGCGCAGCTAAAACAATGACGCCCAGCAGTGACAATAGTGAAGCAAACAGCACTGGTAATTAATCGGTTGGTCAGGTAATAGTGCCAAATACCTGACTCCACCTTATTAATTATCTGCAGGCCCTAATTCGAGGGCAATTGTTTTACACTGGGATTTTTAATACATGGTGGGAATGGCCACCATAAATTGGTTAACTGAGTTTCCTATTTGTAGGATCTACAGTAAATTTTGTTACTGTGAACATCATCGGAAGCCAAGCTGTGGTTTTCCTCCTCTAAGGGTAAGCTCAGTCCCTGTGCACCTTCAATTCCTTCCTAGCAGCACACCTATACACAATTGCAAGTGGTAAATTGTACTCCACCTTGTAATTAATAGGAACTAAATGTCCTTACCATGGGAAGTACACGGCATCATTCCAGAAGGAAATTACCATTCAGGCATCCTGATTCAGTCACTTGGCAAGCCTGCTCAACATTCTGTCCCTTGGCCCACAGTTTTTACTCCCTTGTCACTATACTGAATCTTGTCCTGTCAGTCCCCAGAATTCTTGACCTGAAGAGACCCAGTACCGCGAGAGGGTCGAAACGTCATCTGCTTTTTAAAAAGGGAGAGCCCTGAACAAATGATATAGTTGTCTCCAAAGAATTGATTGTATTAGATTTCCAATTGGCTCCTCTTTTATGTACCAATAACCATCATTACACGTTTTTCTTTTGCACTTTTTATATTTCACGGGTTCGGTTATGGTTATTTCACTGGGGCTTACTATTCACCCTTAAATATGCAAATGTATATAATGTAAATACACAGACAGGAAACATCTTTCTTATGCTCTTCTTGTGTAAAAAACTACTATGCAATAATAAATAACACTCACTTTGGCTAAAGTGAGGAGGTAAACATTTTGTCCTGTGGGTTGTAATGTATAAAAACTGTTTAAATACTGATATGCTTTATTGACCTAAGGCTTTATTCTATATCTGTTTATTTTGTTTAAGTCAAGCAGGATACATTAATTGCTGCAAAAATTAATCACTTTACTGAAAAATGAGTTCCTTGTGAACATTGTCTCTGCTTAATTAGCACTACCCAGTTCACGAGGATATATGGATCGCTCTTGTTTTTTGTGAGAATTGGCTGCAGGTTCGGTCCAGGAAGTCTTCCGGGTGGAACCAACAGTTGGGCAGGTAAGTTGGAGGGCTCGAGGATGTAGGTGCACCTCAGGTCCTCTTCTCCAGGGCGCAGGGCAGCTGGATGCAGGGGTGTCTTTTGAGGTCAGATTTCACCTTACTGGGCACTCGTGGTACGGGAGGTCTCAGTGCAGAGGCTGCAGGCGACGTTGGGGAATCCTGGAGGGGTCAACCCACGGTGGACTCAGACTCTGGAGTGCTGGGGGACCTCGTTGGGACCGGTGGGCCACTCGGACTCAGGCCGTAGGCATCGGGTGCAGTGGTGGTTCCAGGCGTCTGGTTTCTTTGTCCTCAGCAGGCTCAGAGTCTGTTTTGGACGTTTCTTTTGAACAGAGCTGCTATTCACAGGAGATCCGGTCTTTTTTTAAGGCAGTCAGTCCTCCCAGTGGTCATGGAGGTCGCTGGCTGCAGGACAAGTCGACTTTTGGCGCAGGATCTGGAAACTGCAGACGGGCCGGTAGGGCTGGGGCCAAGTCAGTTCTTCTCTTCAGTCTCCTCTGCTGGGCGTCTTCTTTCGTCCTTCTTCGTAGGTTGCGGGAATCTGTCTTCTTGGTTCAGGCCTGCCCCCTAAATACTGTATTAAGGGGGTGTTTTAAGGGTCTTGAGGTCAGGAGCTATTGGGCTACTGACCTTAGGGTGACTACACCCTTGGTGTGCTCACCCCACGTGGAGGAGTGGGCGCAATCCCTAATCCTGATTGGAGAGTGTCTGCCATCTGCAAAATGGCGGGCACTGAAGAGTGGGCTTCACCTCGCCTCCCCCACCTGAGGGGTGGGGTTGGCAGAGGTGGGCACACCTTCTGGGCTGTTCTAATTTTTACCGCCTATCTTCCCGCCGAAAAGGAGGGGAGACAGGAAGGGGGCCTGCTCCTGATAGCAGGCTGGGGTTCGCGTTACAAAGGCGTCAAGGCCTTTGAAGCTCCCCTGCCACAGATGACCTGGGGGAGCTGTGACCACCTCCGCCCAGGAAAGGCTTTGTTTCTGGGCTCAGGAGCAAAGGCTCCCATCCCAGAGGGACGAACTGTTGGACAAACTTAACAATTCCTCTCCAGAGCTCTCCATTAATATCGACACTGCGGCCACTCAATACACAACATGGCTTGATAAAGCCACTCAGCTGCTTGCACCACCTAAGCTAAGCAAAGCTAAATGAAGGACCATCTCAGCTCCTTGGTTCTCAGAAGAACTTAAAGAACAGAAACAAAAATGCCGCAGGCAGGCAGAAGATTTGGAAATGTAATTATGACGAGACGGAGAAAACTAATTACAAGCTCTGTTTAGCATCCTATAAAGCTCTTATCCTCAAAGAAAATTCATCTTACTTTACAAAAAAAAAAAAAAGAGGAAGCAGAAAACTCGTCAAATTAGCTTTTTCAGACAGTAAAAAAACTTACCACGGTGGTATTTGATACATCCAGTCTGCAATCTCAATCCTTCTGTAGCAGTTTAGCAGATTTTTTTCTGGAAAAGGTAGAAGGAGTTTACAATCTCTTCTCCTCTTCAACCCCCAATTCGGCTGATATCATGGACTTCACTCCGACATCTAGAAACGGTCCTAGTTTTAGCAGTTTCACACCACCCACATTAGAACAGGTTATTAATCTCGTGAGAACAACTTCATCCGGCTCTCCCTATGATCCTTGCCCACCAAAAATACCTGGCTCAGTGGTGGAATCTTTTGCTTCTCCACTTCTGCCCATTTTTTCGAATATGTTCCAGGTCGGCCAATTTCCTTCCATTTGGAAGAAAACATCCATTCTTCCGCTCCTGAAAAAAGCAAACCTGGACACAAAAAATCCTAGTAGCTACCGTCCCATATCCCGCCTCCCTTTTCCATCTAAGGTCGTGGAAAAAATTATGAATATACAACTTACGGATCATATTGAGTCCAATAATCATCTGGATGCCACGTAGTTTGGTTTCCGTGGTGGATTTAGCACTGAAACAGCCTTGATCAAGGCAACCGAAGAGATCAGGCAGTCACTCGATCAAAATCAAGGTGCAGCACTGATACTGCTTGATCTCTCGGCTGCCTTTGATATGGTAGACCATAGACTGCTGCTGAACCATCTATCGGAAATCAATGTTGGTGGCACTGCTTGGACGCTTTTAAAATCTTTTCTCATTGAAAGAGAACAATCCGTCAAACTTGGCGAGCACATATCTCAGTCTTTCTCCTTTCTTTGTGGAGTTCCGGAGGGCTCTTCACTTAGCCCTACTTTATTCAACATTTATATCACGCCCCTTGCTAACCTCATCAAGAGTTTTGGTTTTTCTTTAACATCTTATGCAGACAACACCCAGATTGTCGTATCCCTGGCCAAAAAAGATCAAGGAGTCGGCAACAGATTCCACGACTGCATGCAATCTGTCTCCACTTGGATGAGCAGGAACTGTCTTAGGTTGAATGCAGAAAAAACTAAAGTCATACTCTTTGGAGCGCAGACCCACTTTTGGACGCCTTCATGTTGGCCAGTAGATATGGGCAATCTGCCCTCTCCCACCACTAAAGCTCGGAATCTGGGAGTTTTGATTGACCACAAATTGACCTACAATAATCATGTCAATGCCCTCTCTTCTTCGACGTTCTATACTTTAAGGATGTTAAAAAGATCTTCCCTTTTATTCCGCCCCATCTGCAAAAAATTCTAATTTTACACTTGTCACCTCTAAATTAGACTACTGCAACGGTCTATTTCTCACAGCCCCCCAGTACAGGCTGCAGATTTTGCAAAATGCAGCAGCCAGGCTACTATTAAAATTATCCAAATATCACTCTGTTTCTTTAGCCATTAAGAATTTACATTGGCTCCCAATTAGACAGAGATGCACTTTCAAGGCTCTCTGCATCGCCTACAAAGCACTTCATGGCTTAGGCCTGGCCTATTTGCAGCATAGCTTCAGGTGGTATAACCCAGTTAGAACCTTGCGATCAGCTTCGGCTAAACTTATTATTGTTCTCAGATTCTGACTGTCCACTTGGGGCGGCAGGAGTTTTTTTCTGGGGACGGCATAGCCTGGATTGCCCTACCATCTGCGATCAAAAATGCCCCAAATCTGCTGAATTTTAGGAAACAGCTAAAAACTTGGCTTTTCAACACCTGCTAACCCAGATACACCTGTATTTCTTCGTCACTCTAAACCAGAACCAAGACACCTGCAGGTATTCGTGCATTTTACAAGACTCATTAACAAAACAGTGAGAGAAGGTT
Source organism: Calotriton arnoldi (assembly GCA_963921515.1). Taxonomy (NCBI): domain Eukaryota; kingdom Metazoa; phylum Chordata; class Amphibia; order Caudata; family Salamandridae; genus Calotriton; species Calotriton arnoldi. The sequence continues at coordinate 1,186,904 of CAWUFW010002540.1, read as the reverse complement.
CCCAGCCCAGGTGTCCAGAAACATGTCTCATGGTGGCAGGCAGGTGTTTACCAGTCAGGGAACCCACCAGCGGCTGGTCGATTTTCAGGGGGCATCTCTAAGATGTCCTCTCAGTGCATGGTGCAATAAATCCCACACTGGCATCAGTGTGGGTTTATTATGCTGAGATGTTTGATACCAAACTTCCCAGAATTCAGTAAAGCCATTATGGTGCTGTGGAGTTCGTAATGACAAACTCCCAGACCATATACTCTTTATGGCTTTACTGCACTTACAATGTCTAAGAATGGACTTAGACACTGTAGGGGTACAGTGCTCATGCAACTGTACCCTCACAAGTGGTATAGTGCACCCAGCTAGAGGGATGTCTTACCTATACCATAGGCAGTGGGTTGCATGCATGGCACACAGGAATGTGTGCCATGTCGACTCTTCACTGTTCTCTGCACCAAAACACGCAGTCTGCAATGGCAGTGTGTGTGTTAAGGTACAGGACCTCTAAGGGTGGCACAATATGTGCTGCAGCCCTTAGAGGCCTTCCCTGGTCACAGTGCCCTTGGTACCCATGGCACATTTTACAAGGGACTTACATGTGGCCAGGGAGATGCCAATTAGGGGTACAAAGGTGCAGTTTTGGGAAAGAAAACATGCCCTGGGAACCTGATTGGCAGGGACCCAGGGCACATCAAGTCACAGTGCATCAGAAATCTTGCAAAAGGTGGGGGGGGGTTACTGCAACAGAAACCCACTTTCTTACACCCACACTCCTCTACACAACTGAAATTCTCACAATCTTTATCTTCCCTCTAGCTGTAAGTGGGACGTAAATCCTTAAAGACCTTTAATTACAAAGTAACCAAGGGTCCTACGAGTTGACGTAGACAAACTGTGCCACCTTTGTAAAAACAAATATGTGCAGGGGCCTATAGTTGTTTTGAGAACTCGTTAGTGCTACTGAATGCCAGAGTTGCTGAATACTAAGGCTGTCTAGTACTGACTCTATCCACCTCATGTGTCTACCTTTCACCACCTTACACTTCCTGTCTCGTTATCTCACTCTTACAGGTTCTTTTTCATTCTCTTTTCTCGTTTTGTCGCTCTCTCTCTATCCTGCTCTTCCTTCTGGTTCTTTATTTTCCTGCCTCTTTCTCTCTCTCTCTCATACACTATGCCATGGTCTTAATCATGAGAAACAAATCGCAGTCCCCAACAATTTGAGCCAGTGCCCACCACGTGCAACAAATTAAGCACAGTACACACACCATTTTCTTTCTTGAGTGACCCATTATTATTCCTTGTGGAAAAGGAGTCACCAATAGGTCCAGTCGAGCCTTGAGATGCACGTGATTTTGGAAAGGTCATGACACTTTCCCGCAAACACAGAAGCTAAATATAAAAGTAGGAAGCTGTTAATGACATGTTTCCTAGTATCATGCATCAAATGATTACTCAGGAGCACCAGGGCCCTCTCTCTCTACATTGATAGGTAGGTCAGTGGGATGGGAGAAGAGATTTCTTGTCTGAAGTTACATATTAGTCTGTGGGCGCCTTATACAATGCAATGTCCTGAGGCTGGCCACTTGGCACTGAGCGGCGACTGCTAACTAAAATACTTTTTGATACTTTGAAAGCAATCTTAAAATAACTGCTACTCTGACTAAAGAGAGCTAATTGTGTATGAATTTGCATAAATAGTGAAACATATTTTATTTCCTGCTTCAGATAAAAGCCAACCCTGAAATTAATTTGCCAAAAACCTTTGGGGAAATGCCTTGCCTCGTTAGTGCCTGAATACATCACTTACTAGTTGAAGTTTTCACAAAGTGTCATAAGCTGTGTTGTAATCCATGTGCTGTCTTCAAATAACGTTAGATTCATTAGAGGTACAACTCATATCTAAGCAGAAAATTCAGCCACCAGGCAATGGCATCATTTCAGAGGTGCTGTGTGTAGTACTTCAATGAAGTCTGGTCTGGCTCAGTGGCAGCCCCCCATTAGGGCAGGGGAGCATCACCCCCCTGCTGCCAGTGCAGCAAAAGTGAAAAATAAGACAGTAATAAAATGAATTACAATATTATTTTTCACTGCTCCCAGCCCGAGCAGTGTTTGAGGGGCTATTGATAACTGGCAGCAGGGGAGTGCTGCTCACTCCACTAGTCTACACTGTGCATGTCTCTTTGGCCGGCTATCTTGCGACGGCCAGCCTGATATGCGCAGTGTAAACCTCTCCACCTAGCTGCTGTTAGGCAGCTGGCTGGAGAGCAGGCACAGGCCTCCTGTGCCTGCTGGAGCGTCGAGGCAGCCCGCCCCAGCCTATCCTGGTGCTGCAGTTGTGCTGCTCATCTGCATCATGAGACCAGCGTTGGGATTTGGAGAGGGTTGCCTGAGGCTCCAGGAGGATTTGACGTAACCAGGAAGCAAGGAAGCACAGGTAAACATATTTTTTAATTTTGTTTTTTGGCCCACTGACAGGCACTGTGAGAAACTTGCATTGCCTTAAGCCTAAATTCCAGAGCTCTCAGTCACGGCCCGTTATAAAATCTGTTAACGAGCCATGATTGAGAGCTTTGGAATGTGAGCCTAAAGGCATTGTGATTTATCACAGTGCCTGCTGCTGGGTTTGGCACTGGTTCGATGACCCTCCAATTTTGAGGGTCACCGACTGCCATTGGTCTGGCTATAGATGGTACAATAATAAAATCTTGTTTGCTTGAATGCAGAACAACAATAAGAGGGTGCTCTGGGTGTTCATCTCCCTCTTTAATGATGTAGATTGCACTGAATGTCATATGTGCCTCGAAGACTCACCAGAGGAAGCACCATGTTAGCTGCACCCTACGTTCATGGAAGAGGCAACCCATTTCTGGCCCTTATGCTCAGTAGTGGGCATGGAGTCATCTCTTGCACTACTTTGTCATTTAATTAATATGTATTGTAGCTAATAAGGAGGCCTGTTTGAAGTTTTAATTATGCAGGAGTAATCTGAGTCATTTCAGTAATTATGCATTGCTCTTGTGATGTGAAATTGTCGAAATTATGCGATTACGGCAGATTGAGTAATTCGGGGCAAAAATCCTACTGCAGGAGCACAGGAACAATGAACTAAGAGAGAGCAAGTGGCTGCTGGATACTGCTGTTTGTGTCCTGTAGAATTTAGTGCCATTTTCTTAGCGCAAAATGCATCATCTGCTGAATACTTGATTACACTTCTCACATAATTATGCATAATTACGAGTCATTTTGAGTTAATTACCAGTCATTATGCCGGAGAGAATTATGCCAATTATGCCCACCCCTAGTAATAAGACATACAAAAATAAATAAATATATCAGTATTTGTCAGAGTTGGAGTCTCTCCAGCTGCATGAGGGGTTGTTCCTCAGGTCTGTGATTAGCATTGCTTGAGAGAATAGTGGGTGGATTACGGGGGTGTGAAAAGGAGAATGGATGTTAAACAATAGTTTCTTCTTCTCATGCCTGAAAGATGCCATTCATTGAAGAAAACCTTGCCAGCCTTACCCTTTTAATAGCCTAAGATTTTCCAAGATGGTGTCTTCCCAGTGTTTTCTAGATGATGTCCTAATCCTAGAGGGTGCCACCCTCATTTCTTGTGACGTCGGGTCCTGCCTCGACCATATATATGAAGGCTTTGCCTTAAAACAAATGTGTCATAATGCCTTTGCTCTCTTATTTTTGCTGTGTTCATTGTCCCCTTTGAAGTACTGTGGTCTCTGAGTGTTCTCCTATTCTTCAGGTGAATTCCCTATTTGGATTTTCTTATTTCGAAGATATTATATCTGGCTTTTTTTTTACCTTAGCTCATGGTAGTTTTAGTGCCTTGCTTCTCAACCCCTGTAACTGCCATCATGGGCAATCAAAAATCAGCAGGCCATCAAGAAAAAAACGTGAGAGAACATTTACTGCATTCAGTCCTTGAGACATCATAACAATCACCTTGTCATTTTCAATTATGACCTTGAGATGCAAATATCTGTAATGTGGCTATAGATATACTTTACAGATTCACCACTTGAAGACTGTCTGTCACCCTTTCCTGTGATGTTATACATTCAGAAGGTAAATCTAAGCTGTCAGAGCAATAGCTATGCATTTCTATGAGTGAGGTGAAACAGATCTCAGGGAACCTTGAGTTAACTGTTGGAGTTTGTCACTGTAAGGATTACTCCTACTTAGTTCACAATGGAATTACATAAACCCATTTAATGAGGATAATGCTAAATACTTTGCTCCTATTTATAAAGAGGAATTGAGCACCTTGGATCCCTGGGGGTGCTTTGTGTCTTGACTGGTTCCCATTACCTGAAAAGGGGCCGGGGCTTGTTCCTGCAACAACCAGTCTTAACTGATTAATTCCCAATGGAGTCCTCAGTCTCAATTATATACATAAATGCCTGGGCAGGTGACACATTTATCCACCAAATCATCATTTTTTTCATTTTCTTCTATATATGCACTTATAAATTATGCATGTAGGTATGTATGGGGAGCTATAAAGCACAGACATAATTATAAAGCAATGGAGCACATTACTTTGCTAAACATTCCTGTTCAGGACCATCCATTAATGCTTCAACCCCTTTGCGCCCTTGGATGTGGCTGGACTCCACCAGCTCAGAAGGGAAACTGTTCACCTACGGTCTACCTCTCATTCTTTTCCATGGTCCTACAGAGTAGAACCTACCTCAAACTCGAGGTGTGGCATCTGGAGGTACTCTCAGTGATCACCAAGGAGACGACTCCCAAGTGGCGTTGAGATTAGAAACATGCCCCATGGGGATTTCTGTCTTTGTCTGCCATCAAGTAAAATCCGGCAGGGCCTTGTTTAGCCATGTATCTCCTTTCAGCTTTGAAATGACAAGTTTCTTTAGTTCCTCGCAGCTTCCAGCTGAGATCCTCCATTAGCCACTCTCTCAGATTTCACTGGCAACTTTCTTCAGCTACTGTCAAATTCCATTTAAAATCTTCTTTGGCTGTTCTCAATTTCCGGCTGACAAGATTCTTTAGGCCCTCACAACTTTTGACTGGAAAAACTGACTCAGCTTTCTCAGCATCTGACAGCCTTTATCAAATGCTTTCATCTTCCAACTGACAACCTTTATCAGCTCTTGACAGCTTCCACTTGACAATATTATTCAGATCCTCATTGCCTCTATCTGAAATTCTTCCACAGCTCTTCATTGCTTCCAGCTGGCAGCCTTCTTCAGGTCCTCACAGCTTCCATCTGAAATTATTTCTCAGCTCATCTCATTGCCAAGTGACTACCTATTTCAGGCCCCTCAGCTGACAGACATCTTTTGCAACTCTCAAATTCCAACTAAGAATTTTCTTTAGTTCCTCTCAGCTTCCAGCTGACAACCTTTTTCATATCTTTCAGCTTCAAATTGGCAATGTTCTTAGCTCTTCACAGCTTCCAACTGACAACCTTTTCAGCACCTCTCAGCTTCCAACTGAAGGCATTCTTAACTCCTCTCAGTTTCCAAATGACAACCTTTCCAGCTCCTCTTAGCTTCCAGCAGACAGCTTCTTCTGCTCCTCTTAGCTTTCCAATCCAGTCAAATCCAATCCAATCCAGTCCAATCCAATCTTTCTTTACTTCGGTCCGTGGACCATAAAAGACCATTGCAAAAGACATACGATGTATAAAAACAGATTTAAAAACTACAACCCAATAAAACTCGATAAAATGTATACAAAATCAGATAAAAGGTCAATCAACGATAGGTCCATTGCTGGTTCCTAAAAAAGCCTTACGCGCCCACCACATAGAAGTTAGAAAACAAGATACAGCATAAACAATTGGCATTTGGGTATTGTGTTTCAGGAGCCTAAATGCTTCTTCACAGCGCCTTGCACCTAGGTTCCTACACAGTTGTACCAACCATCTTTGTCTAATTTTTTTGTATCCAGGACAAAAGAAAAATATGTGGAGTTTGGTCTCCTCTTCCCTATTGCATGCTGGGCACCCCAAGGCAGAACTGTTGATCCATTTGTTAGAAAATGCACGCAGAGGGAGAGAGCCGTGCCTGAGCTGTACATAGAGTTTCCTAGCTAGGGCCGGTTGTATTTAATCTAAGCATGGTTCCAAATTATAGGTATCCTTTATTTTCTGGAAATTAACTGTGAGGGAGCCAGTGGCAGAGTTTTCATGGAGTTGGGTGACTTAACTCCCCCCCCGTAGCTACTAACTAGTTGTTTGCGCGAGATTGCAGTACAGGCTACTTCCGGGTTACTCCATAGGCTGTCTCAACCTATGGTATGAAGACCTTCCTTGATGTGTGCAAACCATGCCAGTTTACCTATACTGGGAAATCCCAATACTTCTTGTAGCTCTGTCCTGTATTTGGCCAGTTCAGGGGTCACCCATAGTCGCCGCCAGAATATAAGGGGTCTACAGCCAATTTCCTCTACAATTGGTCTCACCCCTAAGTCCAAACGTAGTGGAACAAGTGGGGAGCTCGCTGGTAGGCCGAACAACTGTCTAAAGAAATTGTTCTTAGTCTTGATGATGATCTTAGGAAGACAATGCCCCCAGAGTTCGGTCCCATACATAGCAACACTCCTTAGTTGGGTTTTATAGATCTCTATAACCAGTCCTACGGGCTTATGAAAAGAGTTTCTGTATAGCTTGGCCATCCCGCCTGCGGTCTTGGCTAGCTTAAGACTTGACTTATCCATTTGTGGCCCCCAGTCCATTTTTTCTGTTAGGGTAAGACCTAGTTAGTCAAAGACAGATACCTGCTCAAGTTGGATACCATTCATGTGCGGGTTAGGACGGGTTGTGCAAGCTTTCAACTGACAATCTTATTCAGATCTCTCAGCTTCCAACATAAGACATTCATAGCTCCAGTGGCGTAGCTGGGGGGTGCGCCCCGGGCGGCATGAGTTTTGGGGGCTGCGGCACCCCCCGCTCCTCAATGTGTTTGCCGCTAGGGGGCGGCAAACGGAAAAAATTCTCACCAGCACACCCCCGCCGCTCTTTACTGCGTCCGCCGCGAGGCTGCGAACGCAGAGACCGCCACTGGCACCCATAGGGCTAGCTACGCCACTGCATAGCTCCTCTCAACTTCCAACTAACAACCTCTTCCACTCCTCTCAGCTTCCAACTGACAACCTTATTCAGATCTCTCAACTTCCAACTGACGAAATGTTTAGCTCCTCTCAGCTTCCAACTGACAACTTCTTCCACTCCTCTCAGCTTCTGCCTGACAACCTCTTCATCTCCTCTCATCTTACAGCTAACAACCTCTTCCACTTCTCTCAGCTTCCAACTGACAACCTTCTTTAGATCTCTCAGGTTCAACTGACCACATTCTTAGCTCCTCTCAGCTTCCAACTGACAACCTTATTCAGATCTCTAAACTTCCAACTGACGAAATGTTTAGCTTCTCTCAGCTTCCAACAGACAACTTCCATTCCTCTGAGCTTCCACCTGACAACCCTCTTATCTTACGGCTGACAACCTCTTCCACTCCTCTCAGCTTGCAAGTGACAACCTTCTTTAGATCTCTCAGCTTCAACTGACCACATTCTTAGCTCCTCCCAGCTTCCGCCTGACAACTTCTTCCACTCCTCTCAGCTTCCGCCTGACAACCTCTTCATCTCCTCTTACCTTACAGCTGCTTCCACTTTTCTAAGCTTGCAAGTGACAACCTTCTTTAGATCTCTCAGGTTCAACTGAGGACATTCTTAGCTCCTCTCAGCTTCCAACTGACAACTTCTTCATCTCCTCTCATCTTACAACTGACAACCTCTTACACTCCTCTCAGCTTGCAACTGACAACCTTCTTCAGATCTCTCATCTGTTAAGTGATAACCTTCTTTGGGTCTCTCGGCTTCAACCTAATACCTTCTTTTGATGCCTCAGTTTCTAAGTAACAACCCCCTTCCACCACTATTGGGTTTCAACAAGAAACCTTATTCATGTCCTCTCAGCTTCCAAGCGCTAGCCTTCTGCACAGGGCACAAGTCCTAAAAAAAGAAGTGGGGGGACGCTCCAAGTTAGGTGGTGTCCCCGGAAGTGACGTCACGACAGGAAGTGACGTCACACAATGTAGTTCCCTCTAATTAACAAGGGTTACAAGGCGATGGGGGCAGGTTCAGAGGGCAAAGCAGAATGTTTACGTTGGAATTCGTCACCGTATTGACACTCAAAGGAGCGGGGAAATTAAAGCTGCGCTTGTTCGGTGCGTATTTATTGCCCACAGTAAATTTGCCGGTCTCCGTCTGAAATGCGTAAATACATACTGACGTTTTCTAATATACGGCCACGAGCGCCCGTCTGTCATACTGAACGGCTCCATCAATGTGAAACAACTTAGAGCTCTGTTCGCCCTCTCTCGACAATAGGAGGTGAGGTTTGGTGAGTGCTGAGCGCGCGCGCAGGTGCAGACTCGGGTACCGGCTCCATCTTTTGGGCAGGGGGGACGGCGTCCACCCAGTAAAAACCCGGAAAAATAAGTGGGGGGACGCCGTCCACCCGCGTGGTACCCCGACTCGAGCCCTGCTTCTGCATATCTCTCAGCTGTCAACTACTAACCTGCTTCAGTTCCTCACATCTTCCAGCTGACACCATCCTCACAATATTTCATTTTCTCTAAATATGAAGCATCCAGTCAGAACTCTGACTCGGAACCTGGCACCTGCTCTCGGAGCAAGAACAGGGCATCTTGAACAGCAGGGGGTAAAATGCAGCATTCCAGTACCTAAATTGTACCATTACAATGCATGATGGGAAAATGTCAGTAAAGAGGCCTCTAGCTTTAGAGTGCCATGGTATTTAAGTAAGACAGCTCCGCCTCGCAACCCGGTCCAGCAAAATGACATGAGAGTGGTTCACACAGGTGTCATACATGTGCAGCAGCGCACAAACTATTTTAAGTAAACTATGTGCTACCGCAGGAGCTATTTGACCGTCGCAAAAATCCCGATGTGCTTGTAATGCCTGTTTGCACTCGAATCGGGGTCATAATTGGTGCAGTAATAGTGCACACCACTGGTTTTTGCCTGAACAATTTCTGCTGGGTAAAACCTGGTGCGAATACACAACTAGCGTGTTATCCACGGGTCCAAGGTTAGGAAGGCTGAAAGATGCACAAATGGTACTCCCTACCAATGCCCCACTCCGCAGTATTGATCTATCTATGCTCGGGGGGGGGGGGAGGGAGGGCGCAATATGTCTATAAATTAACGACACTCTTAATGAAGTGCCTGAGTAGAAATTGTATACCTTGAATTGCCATTATTTTTTTTATTCCCAATTGTTATTTACTTTTCTATTTATATCCCCTTTTTTGAATATGAACAAATTAGCCCCTGCTATCATGGCCATTGCCAAACCTTGTATGTCGTTTGTTTGTACATGGGTAAACCTGGATGAACGTGTTAAACTTTGTTTTTTGGCCACACATTTGAACTCGGCCTACATAAAAACCCACCACCGCAAAGGATAACATGGTAGCCTCTTGTCCACTTGGACACCAGTCGCTGTTGAGCGGATATTCCCTTCCGCCTCGCCGGCAGTGGCCTCAGCACTGCCGAGACACAGCCACCGAAGTCGTTCAAGGTTATTTCTCCAACTTCTATTTTGTTCTGCCCCCTTTGGCTGTGATTTCAATTCAAAGGGAATTGGTTATCTGGAAAGCTGTTAGAAAAAAGCCGTCCTAGAGGCGGGAAAGCCAGGCACGGCGGCGATCCGTATTATTAGGCACAGCACACACCGCTTTAATGCGCGCCGCTCGCGCCCCGCGCTACCTGAGCGGCGGGCAGGGGATGGCGGGAAGATGGGATCAGTGAGGATGACAGGGAAGGCCCGTATCTAGAGCTGATATTCGGGGAATCGATTTTCTAATGTGACGTGATTAATGCCTTGGAGTTTAGCAGTGAGAGCGTGCGCCGTGAGGATGTCCAGTGCCAAGGCCAAACGTCTGTCACGCGCGTCTGGGCCAGAGCGACGTGTCCTTGCGATGACATTAAAATGTGTGAGCTTAGCACCACTTGGTCCTGCCGATTCCGGAGTAATTGGGCGCCTCGGCGGTAATAGTGAGCATTTTACTCGAGGAGCCGCGCTGCTGGATCACCTCACAGCATCCCCGAGACATGATTTTAAATTCCTTCCTGAGCTCTCGCTCTTTCCAATAGGTTGTTTTGTCACCGTGGGGGGTGTGGGTCAGAGACGTGTGCGGGCAGTGGGGAGCTCACCATAACACTCCTTGAATTACTGCCTATTGCAGTGGTTCCCAAACTTTTTAGAACCACGACCCACTTTTTAGAACAACAAACTTTCGCAACCCACCTGCCTTTAGCGGACATTAAGTGGGGCGATTTTTTTATGGAACTGAAGGATATTGTGGTAGCGCATTGTCATTTACAGACAGCAATTTTTTGTTTTGTTGTAAATCTATTTATTTTGTATGCAGTAAACACAACAATAACCACCCCTGTACCCCACGTTCCCGTTTGTCAGACATATATAAATACCTCAATATTACAGACGTGGGGCTCGTCAGGGCACCTCTTGGCCCTTATTTGATGTGATACAGCTCGTAGTGGTCACATTTTCTATTGAAATGGTCACTAAATTTGCACAGACATACAGTTTTACTGATACAACTTTATAGCACACAAATGATAATGTGTGGAAATCGGGTTTCTATGAATATTTATCATTTGAGCATCACCAAGTAAGTGTCTTAGTTTGCTTTGATCCTATTAAAATCTGGTTTTCCAGCACACTCCAGAATTACAAAAAAGTGCTACTTTTTGCTTTCCTAACTGCTGGATGCGTACAGTTCATTTTCAGGTATTTACATTTTGTGTATTGCAAAAACCAACATCCTACATTGTCACATAATTTACTTTAAAAACTCCTCCCACTTTGTAGTCAGAGAGAGAAAAGTAAACACCAATCCTCGTGTTGAAAGAATAAAGCTGGGTCCAACCTGGGGTGACGTGGCGGGCAAAGTGACAATGAATTAAACCCAGATCTGTGACTGGGGGTGAGTGTTTGAAAAGTTTCAACATTCAGTCTATCATTTCATTTGAAAGAATAAAGCTGGGTCCAAACTGGCGTGACGTGGCGAGCAAAGTAACAATGAATTAAACCCAGATCTGTGACTGGGGGTGATTGAAAAGTTTCAACACTCCTTCCATCATTTTATTTTGTGATGTTGCTATGTGTGCCCTAAGTGGCTAAGGGTATGCTTAGACGTGGGTCCTTTGCTCATTGTGCCATTGGATTCAAGCTAGCCCGGCTAATAAGGAGTGATACCCCTAAACCAGTCCCAGGATGCTTGTTTCTGGTCCAGGGAGGATCTGTCTTGGAAGTTCAGGCTGGACTGTTCCCATGAGGAGCAGGGTCAAGACTGATTTGCATATGGCTAGGTCCAAACTGGGGTGACATGGTGAGCAAAGTAACAATGAATTAAACCCAGATTTGTGACTGGGGGTGAGTGTTTGAAAAGTTTCAACATTCAGTCTATCATTTCATTTTGTGATGCTGCAAAAGAATAAAGCAGCTTGACATTTGACCACTGCCTTTGAATCACTGGCAAATGTGACAAGTTAAACAAAGGCATCTTTATTTATTGCTCTGACTTTTCGACCCACAGTTTGAGAATAACTGGCCTATTGATATGTGGAACTGTATAGGAAATCCGAATATTTGCTGTTTTTGCCTAGGCAATTCTAGGTTGGCTTGAAAATTCTAAACATATGAAGATTCTTTATTCTGCAGGGAGATTCTTATGCTCGACGAGTGAGTCCTCTCTTACTGACTGCACATGGCTCTATGGTCAGTAAGAACTACTCTTGCTGTCAGTGTATATGTTTCTATGGTTAGAGGCTGCTCTCTTGATGTCAGTGTATATGTTTCTGTGGTTAGAGGCTGCTCTCTTGCTGTTCGTGTATATGTTTCTAAGGTTAGAGGCTGCTCTCTTGATATCAATATTTGTGCTTCCACGGTAAGAGATTACTCGCTTGATGTTCGTACATATACTTTTATGGTAAGAGGCTGCTCTCTTAATCTCAGTGTTTGTTTCTATGGTAAAGGCTGCTTTCTTGATGTCAACATGTATGCATCTATGGTAAGAGTTTGCTTTCTTTCTGTTCATGTATATGTTTCCATGGTAAGAGGCTGCTCTCTTGCTGAATGTGTATATGTTTCTATGGCTATAGGCTGCTCTCTTGCTATCAGTATTTGTGCTTCTATGGTAAGAAGCTACTACCTCGCTTTTCGTGTATATTTATGTATAGTTAGAGTCGGCTCTCTTGATATCAATATTTGTGCTTCTATGGCAAGAGACTACTCTTTTGATGACGGTGCAAATACTTCTATGGTAAGAGGCTGCTCTCTTGATGTCAATGTATATGTTTCTATGGTAAGAGACTGCTCTCTTAATGTCAGTGTTTGTTTCTATGGTAGAAGGCTGCTTTCTTGATGTCAACATGTATGCATCTAAGGTAAGAGTCTGATTTCTTGCTGTTCATGTATATGTTTCAATAGTAAGAGACTTATCTGTGGCTGTCAGTGTTTATTTTTTTATGGTAAGAGGCTGCTCTCTTGCTGTTCGTATATATGTGTCAATGGTGAGGGGCTCATCTCTAGCTGTCACTGTTTGTTTTTCTATGGTAAGATGCGGCTCTCATGCAGTCCGTGTATCTATGGTAACAGGTTCATCTCTTGTTTATATGTTTCTATGGTAAGAGGCTCATCTCTTGATGTCCGTTTAGATGTGTCTATGGTAAGAGACTGCTCTCTTAATGTCAAAGTTTATGTTTCTATGGTAAGAGGCTATTCTCTTGCTGTTCGTGTTTGTTTTCATTGTAGGAGCCTCATTTCTTGGTGTCAGTGTTTGTGTTTCTATGGTTAGAGGCTTCTTTCCTGTGTGCTATTCATGTATATATTTATATAGTAAGAGGCTCATGCTTTGCTGTCAGTGTATACGTGTCTCAGTGCAGTAAATGAATCCTATTGTGCTGTCAGTGGAAATGTTCTACGTCATTGAGTAACCTCTCTCTTGTTCACTGATAATGTAACATGAAAAACACAGAAAAAATGTCTTATTGTCATTTGAGTCTCAAATTGGGGAGTGATTCAATTCAGGACTGAAGAGGCTGGAATCTATTAACATATAACAAAGAAAAGGATGCCTCTTCCTACTGTAAGAAGTAATCGTGTACATTAATTGAGTAGATTCGGAGTTAACAAAAGTAACTCCAGGTGGTAAAAAAAGTTCACGTTGATCTATGGTGGAAGAGGCATCCTTTTCTTTGTTATATTATTGTCATTTGAAGCTCAAACCGCTGAGGACTGAGTTCCTCCTCATCTATCCCCAGAATTGCTACTCCCCACTTCAAGCCTGGATGGGTGCTGCAAACCTGCTGGACTGTAAGTGTGCTATTGTGGAAAGCACTAATCACGAGGCTTCACCCTTGACAAGAACGCAAGCACACAATAATGTCCTTCCCAAAAGTGGCCATGTCCAAATCAGACGCCTACATGAGGTGAAGTCGCTTATTGCAGCCAATGACTTCAAATTGGTGGTGCAAGCGCTGCTCAACGTATATTGCCTTTCAGCATCTCCCTCCTGACTGGAATAGTGAAATCCCACCAGCCATCTTAAGACCATCCCTTGACTCCACAGATGATCTTATTCCCGGAGCTCCAGGAGCTCTGACCACATCACTCTATTTTGTTCTTTCTCAACTGTCTTCACGTAGCGATGACCAGCATTTAAAAAATAGCATGCATTATGTACAGGGCTCTGCATGTTGGCTCCCTCTACTATCTGGCAGGGATACTGATCATCCGAGGTGGCTCATGTTCACTTGGAAGCACAAACTCGCTCCTACAAGAACCGTGAGAATTCAAGAAAGCTAAAATTCTAAATGAATTGTTCTCCCAGAGTGGGCCTAAAGTATGAAGCTCCATGCCACCCAACCTTAGGATGGACTCGTCCTACAGCACCTTCAAGAATGAATTCAAAGCACTTCTCTTCAAGTGCCACTTACAAGCAGGATGAATTGCACTTCTTCTCCTCACCTCCACCTATGGGTCTAGAGGTTTACGATACAGTGACCTGGTCAATTATTAGATGTTCTATATGTATTAATGTTATCTTAATTTTTGTCTAACACGCTTCATGTTTTCTTAATCTTTACTGAAACTGTACCATAGTTCTCTTAACAAGGCACCTGTATACCACTTCATGTCACTTGGCCTTGTTTTTGGCCATTTGCTCCTTTTTTGCTCTCTATCTTTCTAATTGTACAGTTTTCTACTACCGCTGTGAGTGTGATTCAGCCTATACAAAACCACAAATAAATAAATAATAAATAAATACATTCTAGACCGGCTCCTGCCTTCCAGTAGCACAGTAAGGGTCTCAAACAATGACATTAGATCTTCTGACCAGTAGTATGGTAGTAAAATACAGCAATCTGTTTTCAGTTGGCCCCTCAGGTCTTTAGGCCCCAGTGCAACTGCACCTACTGCACAATTGATAGCTATGTCCCTGCTGCCCTGTCTCATTCTGTATACCTCTGATTAATAAAAACCCTCTCTCGCTGTTGTAACGTATTTGCATGCATATGATCAGTACAGGACCCATATCTTTCTGTTAATGTGCATGATTTTATTCTTAATACAAGCTTCCTTTTTGCTCTAGTAGTTTATCACACACTCAAAAACTGATGCTCACTCGCTCAAATGGTCCGTGATGCTTAAGGCACAGTGCACTTTACTACAAAGGCCATGTCCCTTAGGTTATTGGCATAACGCCATATGGGCATATCTGGTCACTCTGGTGGCCTCCCTTAAGAGTAGGTGGCAACTGATGCATACTGAATGGGCAATCCATTAGGTTGGTATATGAAGTTTATCCCCTAGGAACGTGAGCCTGGCCTGAGATGATCCATGACTCCCAGGGTGCTTCTGCCACCCCATCAGCTGTCTAACAGTGATCTAAGGCATCAGCACCCAGGCCCAGGAGTTGGTATTTATAGACTGGGGCAGCCTCCATTTGAGAAGAGTGTTCTAAGGCCAAGCCAACTAACTTGTTTGCAGAAACTGGATGTTCATAGACTTTGGTCACTAATGATGGAACTGTGAAGGGTAGACATCAAATAGATGGTAAGTGAAAACAGCATCAAATGAAAATGCAGTGTTTAATAAGCAATGTAGTGGTACGTTTAAGGGCCACAGCTATGATTTGATGGCCCTACGTGGTCCATGCTTAAATGCTGAAGCCTACTGATGTTGGGAGACTCACTACTAGGCCTTTCACAAAAATAAATTTACCTTATAGTTGTTTTAAAAGCCATAGCCCTTGATCAAATGCTGCTTCTTGTCAAATTATGTTTGGCCCTGGGGAGGCTAGGAAATACTTTGGGTTTGGAATCATACTATTTAAAATTGTTAATTAGCTTGCTCAACTGACTTCCCTGTGTTTATCAATTCTCCCCACCGGGGCCCTCTGTGAGGATTTGGGGAACTATTTTACAGACAAAATTGACAGGATATATTCAACTTTCAAGGCCCAACAATCTTTAGAGGATTCTCTGTGGGTCTCTATTGGCCCCCACCCTGAGGCCATTTACCACCTGGGTGCCTTCGAACAGATCACAGAAGAGCAGGTCCTAAAGTTAATGACAGAGGTCAAGTCGGGATTCCCTTTTGACACCTGCCCACACTTTATTTATTCTCGGTTAGGAGCTACTCTTTGTACCTACTTCACACACTTTTTAATCAATCCCTTGATGAGACAACTTATACAGAGTCCTGGATGGAAGCGATATTGCTACCTTTGGCCCAAAAACCTGGAATAAATGCTTCCGTCCTTTCCAACTACCGGCCTATATCACTCCTTCCATATATGTCAAAAATCTTGGTAAAAATGGTGAATAGGCAATTGACTAATTTCCTAGAAACCGGCAATTTATTAGATCCCTCACAGACTGGTTTTCTTGCCAATAACAGCACTGAGTCTACGTTGTTAGCCGTTTTTGATGACATCAGGTCAGCAGTAGATCAGGGCAAAGCCGCTTGCGGTAAATGCTTTGGTATTCTCAAATTGTTGAGAAAGTTGGTTAATTGGATTCCAATGGCATGGCAGAAAACCATAGTCCAGGCTCTGATCACTAACTATGCTAGTGCCCTCTTTGTGGGCATGGCAGATTACCTCTTTACGTGATTACAGGTAATTAAAAATGCAGCGGCCAAGCTAATTTGTAACAGACAGATTTGGCTCAGCATCAGCTTGCCTGACAGCTCTACACTGGCTACCATTTCGGAAAAGCGTTGACTATAAACTTCTGTGCCATGCTCACAAGGCCTTTTATAACACAGTACACAAGATTCTATGGGCCAGAGTTGAATTTTATAGGCCTGCACAGAATTTGAGATACTTCAATTTGGCACTAGCAAAGTCCACACGAATAAGGAAAGTCAGAACAGGCGGACGCTCATTTTCGTACCTTGCAGTAGTTGTGTGGAACTCTCTACTTCTGAATATCCGCCTTACTGATAACCATCTTCAATTCAGAAATAAATTGAAAACTTGGCTGTTTTCGGGTTAGTGTCCCTTCTGCATTATGAGAGGGCCTGCTGTGTTTTTTTTTTGCCTACATGAAACGAGATTGAGCTTTACAGCGCCGTAATATCCCCTAGGGGATGAGTGATGCGCTTTATAAACACCCCTAGATAGCATAGGTCAGCATTGCTCAAACTGTGGGACGCGGCCCACTGGTTTAGCACAAGCCTATTTCTGGTGGGTCAAGAAACAGCAATGAAGATGAATTTATATTTTGTATTTATCTTGTCACATTTGATGTGTTTCAAAGACAGAGGTCAAACGCCAGGTTATGGCTTCCGACAAATTGCTGCCTATAGTATTAACCTGGGGATTGGTGTTTACTTTTCTTTCTCTGATTGCAAAGTGAGAGGAGTTTTTAAAGTGAACTCTGTGACAGTTTTACTGAGGTACATGGAGTATGAAAGCAAATCTGTAAGATGTCATTTTTTTTCTTAACATACAACAACATTTAAATATTTGTAAATGAACTGTACACATATTTCAGTATATAACATCAGTTTGGCAAGTAGAAATGAAGCACATTTTTTAATTCTGAAGTGTGATGGAGACAAAAAGTTGTGTGGTGTCAAAACAAATCAAGACACTTTTACTTGCTGATTTGCAAATGATAAATATTTACTGAAACACGGTTTCCACATATTATCATTTGTGTACTATATAGTTTTATCAGTAAAAGTGTATGTCTATGCACACTTAGTGGCCATTTCAATGAAAAATATGCGGTCTGTAAATGAGAGTGCACTACTTCATGATGCTTTGGTAATATATTTGCGACCGTGTGCCCAAATGCACCACCAGCTACATACCACACTCTTACCTATCTCCTACTGAATATATTTGGTACACTTTGTGCTAAGCTAGGATTTTTCACAATCCCTATGACTTCAGTGATGTTCACTCGAGGGTTCAGGGGAGTGGCGATAATGATCCATAAGTCCCTTCCGCTGGAGGTCTCCCGGGTGACCTGGGATGCTCTTGGGAGATATGTGCTGTTAGAGGGCTCATAGATGGGGCCCTCTATAAGTTTTTGAGTGTCTATTTTCCCCCACAATTGGCCGCCCCTACACTGAACATGCTCAGGGACCTTCTATCAAACCTCCCCCAGGCAGAACGATCATAGGGGGTGACTTTAATGACATACTGGGACCCCTGGATTCCTTGCAAGCCCGGGCATTGAAAGTATAGAGGGAAAGTGGCTGCGCGGTTGGGCACTGGGCCTTGGTTCATGCAATGTCTGGAGGGTATGGAATCTCAATACCAGGGAATACACTTACACATCGGAGGCGCACGGCTCTCTATTTTGCATTGATTTCTTTTTGTTGTCACTGTTGAACCTCCTGCATATACGGGGATCTTTTGGATCACTCATCCATGCTGCTTTACCTAGCAGGCCACTCACGGGAAGGTGGGTGTCATATTTGGTGCCTTAACACCTGGTTTCTCCAGGATCCGACTTTCGGTGGGTGGACAAAATATCGAAAGCACAAATATCGTCGGACACAATATCGTGTCAAAAATATCGAGGACAAGAATATCGTGAAGGTCATTTCTTATGGATAAGTAAAGTTTTACTATATATAACTCCACATATATGTACTTTGATGATATATATATCTTCAAGGTATGTAGATCTGGAGTTAAGAATAGTAAATTTATACCTATCTATTTGCACTTACCTACTCGATATTCTTGTCCTCGATATTTTGGACACGATATTCTGTCCACACGATATTTTGTGTTCGATATTCTGTCAGTGAACCCCGACTTTCATCTGGTCCTTGCAGACCCAACTGAAGGAATTCCTGAATATCAACCAGGGAACGATGGACTCACCGGGGACAGTGTGCGGAGCATGTAAGGCCACCATGTGTGGTAATGCATGACCCTTTATTAGGGGCCGCGCCCCAGAGGCGCAAGACCGAATGACGCAATTGGAAAGGTCCATTCTAACCTTAGAGAGCGAGAATCTGGGTAATCTGACCAAACTGCTTGTCCAATGCTAGGCTTTCGAGACAGTGACCTTGCGCCAACTGTGTTTAGATGAGGCCAGGCGACATTGGGAGATATTGACCAGATGTGTCTATGAATGGGAGGACGAATCGGGCACACTCCTCCACTAACTAGTGGCTAAAGAATTAAAATCTATGGTGGTTTACTGGATCATTTTTAGACCATCGAGGAGGTCAACGAGGGGCTGATGGAGCTTAACGTTAGTCAGGCCCTGGGACCTGATAGGTTCCCAGTGGAATAGTAGCATAAAGTGCATTCCCTCATCACACCACCTATCATAGCCATGTATCTTAAAGCTATCGACTTGGGGCAGTTCCCTGCAGAGACAGACTTAGCCACCATTGTGGTGGTGTCAAAACCTGGCAAACCTCCAGATCGGTGTGACTCCTACTGGCCCATCTCCCTCATTAACACAGAGCTTCAACTATTCGCCAAAGTGCTGGTGTGCAGGCTCACTCACGTCCTGACCAGGCTGGTCCAACCAGACCAATACAGCTTTATCCCCCACTGGGGCACAAGGCACTGCATCAGGAGGGTTCATCTCACCCTGGTCTACTTCCGGTTATTGCACTGCACCACTGCCCTGCTGCTTCTTGACTTCCAGAAAGCCTTTGACTCACTGGAGTTGACTTTCCTGCAGGAAGTCCTGGTGAAAATGGGCTTTGGCACGCAATTCCAATCCTATATTCAGGTTTTATATGCCGAACCGCAGGTGAGCATGAACAGAGGGGCATCCTTCAGGTTTCCGATTAGAAGAGGCACGAGGCAGGGATGGCCACTGTCACCACTGCTCTTCGCCCTCGCAATTGAACCATTAGTGGCAGATGGGGCGATGCCCAGGTCTGGTGGTTGGACTGGGGGCTCGGCTTAAAGGACAGAATAGCGCAATATGCAGAGGACGTCCTCCTGTTTATGGCCCATCCGGTGGAGACCAGACCCTGCCTCCTCTCTATTTTAGACACCTTTGGGTCCGCCTCCAGGTTAAAGGTAAACTGTATAAATTGCTACTAATCCCTCTGTGGGGCGACAGGGAAGATGAGAACTGGCATTCAGTCCTCCCCATAAGGTGCCTCAGCTTCCGGCACCTAGGGATTCAAATGTCCTGGGACCCAGACTCAAATGTCCTGGGACCCAGACTTGGCATGTGGCCTTAACCTCAGGCCCGAACAGTGCAGTTGGACTTAGATAGGTGGACTAAGCTGCCCCTCAAGCTATTAGGGAGGGTAGCCCTGTACAAAATGATGATCCTTTTCACACCTCTTGTATACCCTCCAGAAATACCCCTTTTCGATCCCAAATCACTGGCTGGCCACCATTAACATCAAAGCCTGCAATTTTATATGGTCAGGCAAGCTTCCCAGGATCTCACTTCTCAATAGTGTCAGATGGACATTCGACGGAGGCATGGCCATTGCGGATATTCATCTCTACTACTAGGCTGCACATACATTGATGGTGAATGACTGGGTGCATGGAGGGTGGGCACTGCAGACCCGGCCTTCAGGATGGTAATTGCATATAACATGCCCGGGCAAACTCACAGACTTGTTAAATTGGTCGCCCATACCGCAATCCCTCCCGGAGGTGACCAGGGTGGGCTCCAGACCTGGAGGGCTGTGTTACGCTGGATGAGTTGTGTACAGCAGTCACACTGGAGATACCGCACTTGATGTCCCGTCACCACTGCTCTTCCTCCTTGGCAATTGAACCATTAGTGGCATGGTTACAGTGCAATGCCCAAGTCTGGTGGGTCGACTGGGCGTTCAACTTAGAGGACAGAATAGCGGTATATGCGGAGGACGTCTTCCTGTTTATGGCCCATCCTGCGGAGACCATACCCCGCCTCCTCTCTATTTTAGACACCTTTGGGTCCGCTTCCGGGTTAAAGGTAAACTGGTCAAAATCGCTACTAATCCCTCTGCAGGGTGACAGGGAAGATGAGAACTGGCATCCAGGCATCCCCATAAGGCGCCTCAGGGCTGGCCGGTGGCTGATTCAGGTGACGCTGCTGAAAGGCTTTAGGGACTGGGATAGGATAGGGGTGTCAAAATTGGACGATGTGTGGGAACGAGATTACCTAAAATTCTTTGCTACCCTTCAAACAGAATTTTCTCTCCACAAGTCCCAGTTTTACTGCTATCTCCAGCTTAGACATGATTTGGCTGGCCATGGGAAGCCTTCATGGTGCCCCCAGAATACAACCCCATGGAGGTTCGGTTACTCTGGGGCCTAATAGAGAATAGTGACATTTTGGAGGTATATAGAGCCCTAGTTAATCACGCCCCCAGTAACCTTTTGCACCTGAGAGCCCATTGGGAGAGCTGGGTGGGACCTTTGGAGGATGTGGAATGGACTGAAGCCTGTATGGCACCACATACCCAGGCAATGTTGGCTAGTTTATGCCACATTCAAATACATTTTCCACACTGCATCTATTTTACTCCCAGACCGCTTTGGAAAGCAAAGAGAATCCCTGAACTCACCTGCACCAGGTGGCAGGACAATACAGAGGATTTCTTCCAATATGGTATGGGGTTGCACTCCCCTCCAGTGATATTGACTCGTAATCTTCCAGAATCTCTTTGACGTTCTGGGACAAAAGAATCGAGGGCTCGCCAAAAATTGCATTACTGGAGATCCTAGACAAATGGTGGGACCCAGGGGAGACCGACTCCTGTTCACGATGGAGTCTACCTTGGCAAAGAGAAACATTGCAAAACACTGGAAGAGATCGTCAGCCCCACTGCTACAAGAATGGAGAGCGGGATGGATCATTGCGCAAAGCTGGAGGAACCTATTTATAACACGAGGGGATGCCCAAAGAAACATACCAGGGTGTGGGGCAAATGGTGGTCCTACTGTGGACTCAAAGGATCTTGAAAGGTTGGAGATGGGGCAGAGGTATGCACTGTCTGTTATGGATCCTTTTGCACGTTTCCTGTGTGGACCAGAGAATGGTGTGTTGATGTTTTGTTTGTGTCCAAAAGCTAATAAATATATTTTCTATAAAAAAAGAAAAGAACACGCTCCTGGAAATGATGGATTCTCCATCAAGTACTACAAAATGACTGCAAAGTTTTGTTCTGAATAGGCCATCCACCAGTAATATGTGACTGCTCTCCTACATCATTTGACAGGCAAACAAAGATCAGGAAACAAAAGTAGCAATCTCACTCATCGCCCAAAACGCATTCGACCAATTTGGAATAGCCTTATCTCTTCCAAACACTACATAGGTCTGGTTTCAAAGACTGCTTTAGACAAATGATTAAGCTGTTCTATTGCTCGCATACTGCTACCATCATCAGCAACAGCTTCCTCTCAGATGAGTTCACCATGTCCAGAGAAACACACCAGGGGTGTCCCCTCTCAGCTTTACTCTTTCTGCAAGAGCTGGAACCGTTGGCGATTAAAATCAAGTCAAACAAGAGAATAACAGGGATCCCCACAGCAGCTGGAAAAATCAAATTGCTCCTGTACGCAGATTACATCTTAATGCTCCTGACAAATACAGAAACATCTTTCCCTGCTCTACCGGAAGAAATAGAGGTCTTTGGCCATTACTTGGGCTACAAGATAAACTCGGGAAAAAGTGAAGCCCTACCTCTCAATCACACAACCCCCCCAGATGAGCTGGAGGGGTCTCAATGTCAGTGGTCGCCTACCACCATCACCCGTTACTTAACACTACTTTGCAGGTCTGGGAGAGAACCCATGAACAATTCCATGCCTACCTTGAAGAAAATGCCATTATTTGAAACACTGAAGCTATACAAATTGGTAGTAGAATGGTTCATTAGCCAACATGGTCCGACAATAGCATACTTACTATAGATCAATTTTTACAGGACACGGACATGAAACCCTTCACAACACTGCAAGAAGAATTCCAGCTCCATACGCGGCAACATTGGAGGTACCTTCAACTGAAGCATTGTTTACTACAGGCCTTAAGGCCACTGTCGAATCCTCCTCCCCAACGAGGACTACACGATCATTGGAAACGTTGGAGCTCCTTTTCAGGAGTCGTTTCAGGACTCTTTGAATCAGAATGGACCGAGTTGCTAGAGACACATGATAGAAGCCTATGGGAATCAAGGCTTATACTCAACTTCTTTAAGCTCTTACATTATTGCTATTGGTCACCACAGCTATTATACAGAGCAAAACTAGCCCAATCAGCTGCCTGACACATGCTGATTGGATGCATGACGTCCTTCACAGCGTCCCATGAACAAACAGATAACATATTGCCTCATAGGCCAATCAGATCTACTCGAAAGCATTTGGTTTCCCTTTTTCCTACACACACCGTGACCTAGATTGTTTATTTAACCTTCTCGGAAAACATTACGGGATGGAATTGATAAGACCACGACTTGGAGTTGCGCCTATAGTAGAGCTTCTATTTCTCTAACTAATACTATGTATGTTGGAGGCCAGTTTACTAGATTCTCTCATTACTTGCTTTCTTTATATGCTGGGAGGAACTATAGACCGATCAAACCTGAACACTGGCGTTCCGAATTAAGCATCTTTGCAGGATTACTTGCTTATTATGTGATGCATCTGATTACTTAGTTGTTTAGCAGCATTTAGTTTTGATTTGTATTTGGTGTTATATGTATAATGCATAATAAAGAAATATTTACACAAAAAAAGAAGCATGAAACGAAATCTGCCAGCCTTGTGCTGCAGTACATACCGTGTAGGGAGAGAGGAAGGAAAATGGAAAACAGGAGGCTGGGGCTGCTGCAGTGCTTAATTTGAGCCAGTGGTTTCCAGCACCGGCACTTAATCATCAACACCTGCGGTTTTCATGAACACCAGTTAAGGACACATTAATTTAAGGGGAGATTAAGAGATTTGCCCAGAATCACAGGATGTTAAACCGATGCTGAGACTCGAACCTGGTTCCCCAGCTCTGAAGTCTGCAGCTCTGGATGTTGCGCCACACCCTCTCCCCGCTTTCATGGTTAGTGGTTGGCTCTGTTTTAGGCAGCTCTAATAGGAGAAATGGGCTTGTGGAAGCTGCCTCCTCACGAGAGCCCCGGCACTTATTTTTTTTCTTTAAAATAACCACTGGGCTGCTGTATCAGTGAGCCTCTTTTGCACACACGTTCATCCTTATCGGGGCCTTCCGCTTCTGCCTGTCATCGCATAATCCACGCTACTTCTGAACCCACTTGCTATGTACCGGGGATTGCAACCATACATTTTTCCTTTCATGGAACTCTGCCCAGATCTACCTACCCAACCAATTCAACTTGACCTGTCATCTCCTTCCCCAATGATACCTTTACTCTTCCCTTTAGCTCTTACCAAGCTCAAGAATAAATATACACAGACTCTGCATGCACCAATCGTGTCTGCACTTGCACTGTCTTTCTTGCTGTAGCAAGGGGGTTTGGGGGGCAGCCGCAGGGCACCGGGCATTTCCCCGGCGGGCACCGGGCATTTCCCCGGTGGGCCGCCAGGGTGGGGGCCGGTTTTGGGCCCCTGGGGGGCCGTTTTTGTTACAGGGCCGTTTTTGCAGCATAGCTGCAATATCGGCCCCTGTAACAAAATCGGCCGAAACCAGCCCTGGCAAAGTGCTCCGCCGCACCCCCAACCCCCGGGAGGGGGAGGGGGGGGCAGCTGAGCGCTTTGCCAGGGCCGGTTTTGGTTCCCAGTCCGGCCCTGGGCAGCCGAACCACGTGAGGTCTGCCCCCCGGGCAGTTTGGGAGGGGCTGGCCGGTAACGGCCATTTTGTGTATTTGGGCTGCATTGGGAATAGCCCAAGTGCAGCCCAATTATTTTTGTAGCCCAATTGTTATAATAGGGTAATTTTCCCGCTCCCAGCCACCATTTTAGGTTTGGTGACCTGGTGGCTGGGAGCGTATTTGCTAGTGCAGAGATATGCACCTGTTTCAATAAAGCGGCCTTTTTCACACACAAAATTGACTCTGTTTGGCTTGCCCCCCCTCCCTCCCAATGAGCATCTTGCGCTAACTCCACCCCTAATTGCATGACTTTGTGTAAGTTTTCTACATATGTTGCTTCGAATGAGGCACACATGACAGAAACCAAAACTTAGATTAGCAGGTGTGCAGCTTTCTCATGAGAAGATCGAAAAAAACACTGAAAAAGATACAAGAAATGGGAACTCTAATAAGCTGAGCTTGGATTTTGTGAATCCTCACTTAAACATAGCAAGCATGAGGATGTATTTCAGACATGGGAAAACTGAGAAGGCATGTGTGCAATATGGGCACAATATGAAAACATTCTTTTGTAGTGGCTTTCATTTTCTTCTAATGTATATGGTTTTTCACCTGCTCTTCAAATTATTCAGAGTTCCTGTCTATAGCTCTTTTTTCTGTCAACTATTGATCGCCTATGTTTTCTTAAGACAGTTAATTACACTGGCTCCCACTTTCTCTTTAGCTCAGGCTGCATTTTTTCTCTGCTATTTCCAACTGTTCCATTCGATTTCATTTTATACTCCTGTCCACTCTCTTTGTTCTGCTTCCTAAGTCTCTTTCGCTGTATTCCTAATCCTTCTGGTGTAGATACATGTTTTGGTCTTTCTCAATTCTGGTCACTAAATTATAGAACAAACTGCCATCTAGAATATACTGTGCTGTCACTTCCTATCTTTAAGAAAAGTCTTAAGGACCATTTATATCCATATCTGATTAATTGTAAGCTTATTTTTACCTATTTATTCTTTGTATACTTAAAGTACCGTATTACTGTTCTGCAAAACGCTTTGTGTAAAAGCGCTATGATAAATAAATAAAATAAAAATAGTATTGGTGTGTTATACCCTACATTCTCTACATATCAACAACCATACTTCCTCTTTCATACGAAAGAGATGGAGACCAACAATTTAGCTTTTTATGAAAAGGGTAATAGTGTGACAACAAATAAGGAGTAAACTGCCCTCTGCCATAGGTTAAACAAATATTGCAAGTCACCTTGGAGTTCTGTGACCTTATAAACGAACACTGCAGTGATATGCCATATCCCTAAATTGTAAGGTGAGGGCTACTTTATCCAGTGCCAAGTCAAGTCAAGAGAACCTTTGGTTATTCCTAACCATAAAGTGCATTTCATAAATATTAAAATGCACATTTTGTCTACCATATAAAATTTTACTTTAAAAACGTTACAAAAGATGTTTGGTTAATCCTTACCCTGAAGTGCATTTCATTATATTAAAATTTGCTTTCTTGCCTTATGTAAAATCACTCGTTCCCAATTTACAAAATAATTCTCTCCAGTTCATTAAGATTGATAAAATCCTTTTCCCTGGTTAAGTCCCTCAGTTATTTAGCCTGTACTTAAAAGAATGTTACTGTTGTAGTCCGCTTTTTGGAGGAGGTCGCTTATCAGTGAGAAGAATTTTACCCCTCGGTATACAAATTGGATGGATGCACCTCCCAGCCAGCTGATAAACATGCCTACAGGTACGGATGTTTAATTCCCGGAAGACTGGTTTAAGAAGTGTCTTCCTTTGGTCCATAACTGTTGGGCACTTGCACATCAGGTGATTTATTGATTCAGTTCTGTAGCCGCATAAACAACAGTTTGTGTGTTGCTTCTTGCCCTTCCATGTTGGAAGCAGATCTTTTGAATCATGAGATCCTAAATGATACAGTGTAAAACTCAATTTTATGGCTGGATGGAAATGGGCTGAGACGTATCCTGGCGGCCTCAAGTTGGTGTAAGAATTTATCACAGTCCAAGCATGAAGTCGTTTAACCAGGATGATCTTATCTTACAAAAGTGACAATTTCTTTGTTGTGACGTTGCTTAGCCTAGTGAATGCTGCTCTGTCCATCTTGCTGTCCCAGGCTTCTTGGATTCCTAATTCAACTAATGATTTCCCCAAGTATGCGCCCCATGTATTAGATTGCTTTTGCTTCATCGGAGCCTTAATCTCAACCCAACATAGGTTGTTCAGTGATTCGCACTCTGAGGCGTGAAGTTTCCAGCACAGTTTTACGAAGCTGTTAGTTCTTTGGAATTTCTGATTTTGAAGTCCAAATTCCGCGCACCTGTGCTGGGGAGGCTGCGTTAGGGAGACAGAACACTGTTTTATACACCTGAGTTTGTAGCTCATTCAAGATGTTCTTTTCTTGCCGTGCCAGATTTCCAAGCCGTATGTCAGGGAGGGTAGGAGCTGTGCTGCCATTACCATCAACAAATGGCCGACTTGACCTGTTCACCTTTTATTTACTATTTATACGTTCTGAACTGAGTATCCACTAAGCATACCACTTTGGTTTTCCTTAGGTTCAGCTCCAACCCTTGCAACTCAAGATAGCTTGCCGAGGCGTTGATCACTCTTTGCAGGCTGATCGGGCTTTGGTTCAGAACAACTATGGGGCATATTATCAAGGCGGCGTTAATGAATTATCGCCGCTTTAGCGTCCGTTTTCGGACGAAAAGCGTCGATAATTCTATCGCCTAATTAACAAGGACACGCTAGCGCGTGAATTCCTGCATTAGCGTCTGTTTCTGCACGCCTCCCATCGCATCGCTAATGAGATGCAAAGGAGGCGTGCCTGTGAAAACAACATGGGGAAATATCGCTAACCCAGGTATCGCCATATCAACAACGTGGGTTAGCGATATTTTCAATCGCGTTAAGTATGCCTTAACGCAGGAATTTAACGTCTGCTAAATTCCTGACTAAGGCATACCTAACATGGGGGTGGATTGTGTGGCTAAGACCACAGGCCCCATCACCAAGGATATCGCCGTTTTCCATGGGACATCGCTGGAAAACCAGCGATGTTCCATGGAAAACATCGCTATCACTGGAAAATTATCGCCTTTGCGCTAAGCGTTGTTAATACAGCGCTAGCATGGCGATAATTTCCAGCGATAGCCGGCGATAGGATTCCTCGCGCTAACAGCGGCCAGCGATAATTATCGCTGCCGCTTGATAATATGCCCCTATGTCATCTGCGTATTGCAGACAGGTGATGTCAATTTGCCAATTTGGGTGGATGGCTCTCTGCTCTTATCAAATAGCAGTTCATGTTGGGCAAGTACAAATTAAATAAGCTTGGTACCAGCACACAAGCTGGTTTCAGGCTGTTGTTGATGTTAATTCTGGCGGTCACTCTACTGCTGTCACAATGTTTCACCTGCGCCAACGTTTCACTATATAGTGCTATTATTGCGTTGAGCAATTTTTGTGGTACACCCTAGGCTTTCAATTTTGTCCAGAGACAGTCTCGTGGTACTCTATCTAATGCCGATTTTAGATCTATGAAGCAGGCGAACAACCGGGATTTCCTTCTTATTGCTTTTTTGTTAACATTGCCAAGACTGTTAGGTTTGTTGTTGTTCCCATACCTGGCGCAAATCCTGCACGGGTTTTTGGAATCACACATTTAATCTCCACCCACACTTGAAGATGTGATAAAATACAGGAGGCATATAATTTTGCTTCCACATCAATCAAGGCTAATTTTCCAGCAAGGTATGGCTTCTGTTTTTATATATTGGGTAGATGATGTTTCCTTTCCAAAAATTCAGTATTGTGTTCTGACGATAAATGTGTTTAAAAAGAGGTGTTAAATACCCTGCCCCGTAACCTGCAGCGTGCTTAAATAATGCATTTGGGAGACCATTCGGGCCGGCTGCTACCTCAGTCTTTAGTTTTTTTATAATCCCTTCTATGAGTTTCCTATCAATTAATACTGTTGGTCCATGTATGGTTGAGTCGGGCATTTCCGTTGCTGCTTCCTCACCGTCCTGGGTTTGGATGCTTGGTTTTTACAACTCGGTTTGTTCCCTCTAGTGTTTCCACAGTTGGCCCTTCGGTGTGCTGATTTAGATTTTGTTCGAACTTCAGGTTTTTCGGGAATAATTCCTTTAGCCCCTTCATCTCCTGGGTTATCTTCCTATTTTGGGGAGTGGTATACATTTGGCTCACATATGCTTTCCAGGTTTCTTCACTTATTACTGCGTTTTGGGTCAGGGCCTGGCCTTTTGTTAAGCCGTTGATTCTAACCCAGAACTCCTTACTATTTGGCAATTTACTGGACCAGAGTAGCTTTTCCCAGAGTTCTTCAGCGTACCTCTTTTTTGCCTCCTTGCAGTCTTTCTTATATTTTTTTCCTCCTGACTGAAATATTGGATTTGTCTATTGTTGTGCCCTTTCTTGCTTCTTTAACTAGACTTCTCACCTCCCTAGTTATTTTCCTTTTGTCTTCACACAATTCTCTGCTGTACCAGGGTTTCCACCCTCTGCCCCCCCAGGGCTTTTTGTCCATGAAAATTCCTGTATAATACCGTTTTTTACTGGAAATCTAGTTAATAAGGCCTTTCTTAGAGCTGCCCATGCATTCACGGTCTGTTCCTCTTCAAAGTTCCCCGACTTATTTACATCCTCATAGACAACGTCCATTATTTGATCTGCGTTGGTTCCTCCCCATTTTAGTTTTTTTAAGTTGTAGCTTTCTGGTCTTTCTGCTAGATCATTTGTTTTGCTTGTCAGTTGCAGATTGAGATTGATTCTCAGAACTTGTGGGACTTGGTCGCTTTCAGGGCGGGGGTACATTTCAAAGGACTCCACCATTGGGGGTACCTCTCCGCTAGCAAAAGTTTGATCTATAGTAGATTGGCTCTTTCCACTTAAAAACGTAATCGCTGCTGGACTGTCCTCCTTTGTTTTTCCATTCAGGATTGTTAAACCTTGTGCTTCCAGCTGTTTTTGTAGTTTGACAGCTTCTAACGCACCTTGGTTCTTTCTAGTGTTAGATTTACTCCTGACAAAGTTGATGTTAAAATCTCCTGAGAGGATCATTTGACAATTCTGATTCAAGTTTTGCAGCAGTTTTATCAGGTTTACGAAGATTGCGACTTTTTTTTCTTTCTTTTATTGTCCGGATGTATATATACGTTTATGATGATTAACTACACAAGCCTTGTTAGGGAACTACTTTTGCTTTCAAGTTTAAAGACTTGCAGCCAGTTCTCTCCCTAGTCAAGTTCTTCAGTGGTCCAAATATACTTTGAGGAGACATATATAGACGTACCCCCCCCCGGATGTCCAAAGTTGGAGATTTGTTCCGCCAGTATATCGTACTCCTCAAAACCTACTATTGGTCTTGGTGTTAAGTTCCAGGTTTCTTGTAGTAATATTAAGTCAAAGTTTTGAAAAAAGGTAATTGTCTCATTATCTAGGCACATTTCTCCAAATCAGTGGACATTCCATGAACAAATGTTGATGAGCTCTTTAGTTTTTTATGTTAATTGGGCCCCAGGTAAGGCATTTTCCTTTTGCTGCAGTGCTACGTCAGGTCTGCTGAGGTTCTACGTTATTATATAGTGATTTACTTGATGGAGTCACAACATTACAATGATACCTGCTATCTGACCGTTAGCGTTAGGCGACTCCAAAACTAACAAAAATTGGTAAAGCCAGAGGTCTGACTTTTATGTGGAAGTCCATAAAAGACAATTATTCATACATAATGCGTGTGTGCAATGGTGCATTAAAGGCCGACCTATTGAGAGAAGGAGGGAGAGCATGATATTTGCTAATTGTGATGCTTGTCCCAAAAGTGACTGCCAAAGTCTTGCGAGTCATAAGACTTCTTGGCGGTCATACTAGAATCCAGCATCCCTGTCTTCAAGAGATAAAGAGGCCATATCAAGGTCAGACTCACACTCCAGTCCTAAAAATATTCATTAAAAAATGCTGCAATATGTCACAAATTAGGTTATTAATTTGGGATGGTGACCCCTACCAACATAATAAACTCAATCTAGTAGGTAAAAACAGTTCTGAGACAATCTCTGCTCAATACCTGGTAACTGGACACATACAGCAGGTAATCCCTAGAGAAGTGCATGTTAAGTTCATGCAGTGCTAGCAATTTCAAAGTAAATTAACACAACACAATAAAATTCTAAAAACCAATCTAGAAAAAAACAATGAGCTGAAACACACCATGATCATTAAAATAGGAGAAGAAAACTAGAGATATGAAGTTTTAACGTTTTAAGGCAAAGAGTGCCTAGAAAAAAGTAAAGTGCCAATAAAATTCCCAAACCAGCTTAGACAAATAGAGAAAAATGTAATGGACAAAAACACACCGAGATCATTAAAATAGTATTATAGGAACCACAAATATACATTTTTAAAGTTTTAAGGCAAAGACTAGTGCCTAGAAAAAGTAAAGGGTCATACAAAACAACAGTTTACGTTTGGCTGGCACCTAAACTTAATCTCAGTCTGACCGCAATGGACTGGAAAGTGGCTGCACCAAGCGGGTTTTGCTAGTTAAAGTTTTTACCTTCAGACTTAGCCTCTGAAATTAAAGTCAAAATCTTCCAGCGAGGCAAGATCATAGGCTAGGCCAGCAGGGGTCACTCAAAGTTGCATATGTCATTATTGAACTCTCTCCCCTGAAGTAGTTAGTTTAGGTGATAAAAGCTCCAAGTGGGACAAAGCTGTATTTTCTGACTGCTAGACCTGGCAACCTTCGTGTGGTTTTCCCTGACTTTTTGCCTCTACCTCCTGTGTTTTTGATGCTGTGCTGGATTTAGTTTTTGCTGGCTTAGATGCTTTGGGCACTTTGCCACTGCTGATCAGTGTCAAAGTGCAAGTGCTCCCTGTATAAATTGGTATTGTGATTGGTTCTCCCTGATTGGCATATTTGTTTTACCAGTAGGTCCCTAGTAAAGTGCACTGAGTGTGCCAGGGCTGGTAAATCAAATGCTACTAGTGGGCCTGCAGCACTGATTGTGCCAACTACATGAGTAGCCCTGAAAAGATGTCTCAGGCCTGCCACCGCGGTGCCTGTGCGCAGTTTGTTAACTGCCATGTCGACTTGGCAAGTACACCCACTTGCCAGGCCCTAACCTTCCCTTTTCTTACATATAGGGCACCCCTATTGTAGGCCTAAGGTACCCTCCTGGGCAGGGTGCAATGTATGTGAAAGGTAGGTCATGTACTGGTGTGTGTAACATGTCCTGCTAGTGATATACTGCCAATTTCGTTTTTCACAAATTGAGAGGCTATCTTGCACCATAGGACAGAATTGGGAATGCTCTGTAACATTTTACAAGCATATCTTCCCATAAGGATAAGATAGAAAAATAGAGTTTGGTATCCCTGAACTCAGGATTTAATAACACATCTTTTAGTAAAGATGGTTTTTAAATTGTGTGTTTGAAAATACCACTTTTAGAAAGTGGCTATTTTCTTGTTCAACCATCCTGTGTGCCTCTGCCTGTTTGTGGATTGATAGTCTGGCTTTGGAGTGACAGGGGCTGGGGTGGTGCAGTGGCTCCAGGAGTCTGGATGAGTCAGCACTAGGCTGAATAGGCCTGAACTGCATTTGGAGTGGTGGGAGGAGTAGCACCTGTATCTGAATAGGGCTGTGCCTGCCTTCCATAATGCTGGCTCCCCCCCTGTGGTGTGTCTGGAGCCAAGGCTCACACAGACAATGGATGTTGTTGTGCACTTGCAGAGTGCCCCCCAGAACTGGTTTGAACTGGGCTCAGAGCCCCTTGCACAAAGAGAACAAAGACATTTTGGGATATAAGTATCAGACCCAAAACCCAAGACTTTTAGATCATTCCTGGAATTCAAGAGGAACCTTTGCCAAGGGGAAGAGCTGGAGAGACTGAGGAGAATTACTGCCCTTGCTGTGTGTCTGGGGTTGGCCTGCAGTTGCTGTTTCTGCCAAGGAAAGGAGAAAGACTTTGCTGTGTGCTGTGTCCCCTGCTTGAAGGACATCTCCAAGGGCCTGAAGTGAGCTGGCCTCCTGTTCTGAAGTCTCAGGGACACAAAGACTTCACCCCCAGCTCCCCTGAACTCTGCTGCTGTGAGTTCTAGCCTTCCAAGAGGTGCCTGTCCCAGTTTTGGGCCTCTGGAGGTTGTTGCTGCTGTTTGGGAGCTGGAAGAAAGAAGAAACATGAAGAACTGCTAAAACCGACGCATCGCGGGATCGCGGCTGAAGAGGACCGACACCGCCGCATCGATCGCAGACACATCCCGGATTTCCACGCATCGTGCCTGTGCGGCACGCATTCCGACGCATCACCTGCGGACCGGAACTGTCACGAAGAATCGACGCATCACTTCCCATACAGACCGAATTCTACGCAACTCGTCCTCTGCGTGTCGCAGAACTGTCGCATCGCCTCCCCAAGGTCTCAGGAGTGTCGCATCTCTTTGTTTTCTGACTCTGCGGCTGTTTGGCTTTTGGAACTTTGACGCATCTACAGGTTCTTTGGTGAAAAGTCACGCATCCATAGTTTTCTATGGTACAAGTTCTTGAAACCTTTTGAAAGTCATATATTTAACTGTGTATGTTGGATTTTTGCCATTTTGGTCTTGTTTAGTTTAGATAAAGATACTTTATTTTTCTAAACTGGTGTGGTGTCCTTTTGTGGTGTTTTCACTGTGTTACTGTGAGTGTTGGTACAAATACTTTACACATTGCCTTTGGGATAAGCCTGTCTGCTCCTGGCAAGCTACCAAGGGGGTGCGCAGGGGTTATCTAAAGTGTGTATCCCCCTTACCCTGACTAGAAGCAAGGGTCCCTATTTGGACAAAGGTACCTACCTCTGCCAACTAGAGACCCCAATTTCTAACACTGACCGTAAAGGTTCAACAACAGCTGGAGAGATTTGCCTCCAAGGTTTTACCCTTGGACTTTGTCACCTTTTTTGCAAGTTGAAATCTTCCAGCAGGGCAATGCTGGAAGTTGTATTCAGACTAGTCTCCTTGAGACAAGATACGAGGTTCCACTGAACCTGTTTTCAGTACAGCAAAAAGCTGCGAGTAGGACATACCTGGTTTTCTCCCTCTGCCTAGAGTGTGGCCTTCCTGGTAAAGTCTCAGCACATCCATACTATTGCTCAGGAGGTGGAAAAAATAACTCAGTCTCACTTTTTACAGCTGCTGAGAAAGTGTCTTCTAACTTCTGATCAGTCCTGCAGCTCTAAGCTCCTCAGAGGAGGCTTTTACCCACCACTCCTCTCTCCAGCCATGTGTCATGTATGGTATAGTCCTCTGTGGACAGCTGGACCCTCTTGGTATCAGGAGTCTTACTGCCATTTGTGTCCCTGAAGAAGGCTAACAGGAGGCCAACCACTATATGCTCGAAGAGCGGTTCTAGTCCTTGGGTTACAGCAGGAGTTAGGAGTCCTTGAATGAGTCCTCTTCTTCCACCAAAAGTCTTCTTCCAACAGGGCCTTCTTATTCAGGTAGAGTCTTCCCAGGCCTAGGAATGTTCGGAGGATGTGGTGCTTAAATTGCCAGATTTATCCTCTACAATTATTCAAGAGACCTTGTTTCAATATGGCAGTACTATTTGGCTACCAGGCAGGCCTGTCTTCAGCACCTTGGCTTCTCCCCTATTTAGATGAACTCTCCTCCCAGCTCACAGGATCCAAATGAGTTCTCCTCCCACTGTGACTGAAGTCTGGATGTCTAGGAATCAATAGGAGAAGCCCTCTTGGGCATCTCCAAGTCCAGGATGGTAGTTCTAAGGCTGCCATTTGTTCAGCCAATGTTTCCTATCCACTACTAAATTGGTAATCCCTGCAAAGTGGATGGCAGTTAACACCTGCCGAAGGCCTGGGCTCAGAGGCAGGCTATTGTCCTATCACCCAGAGTTGTTACCCCTCACAGCCAAGAATTTATAATCCAGCTCTGGAGATTTAATGACTAGTAAAACTGGTTGTAAACCAGTTCTGGCTCAGGAACCCTAAATTACAATTTTACAAACTTATGTTTGGACTTTAGTTTATAAAAATGTGATGATATCAATAAATCAGATTTTGAAAATGAAATAAGAAATAACTTTGAATGACTTTGTAGACATTTTCCCAGGTAGAGATATAAAATTAAATATTTTAATCACACCTCGTCTGTCCTGTGGAAATATAGCTGGGGATACACAGTGAAATAGCTTTTAGGCCTTCGGCCACTCTAAATTCAGTTAGACCCCCTTAAGACGATCAAAGGGTTAGGACTTACCCTAAGTGTTAGACCAGACCTTCTCTGCAGGGTCACCCTCAAACTTTTTGCCTTTACCCTCCACCTTTTTGCTGAATTTGTTTTTGTTTGGCCTTAGTACTGTACCGCCGCTAACCAGTGCTGAAATGCTTGTGCTCTCTCCTTACAGCATAATAAAATTGGCTTATAGCTAATTGACTTTATTAATTTATTTATAAGTAAATTTTAAAGTGGAACTGTAGGTACCCAGGCCTGTAAATTATATGATACTGGCGGGCCTGCACCATTGATTATGCCAACCACTTAAGTAGCCCTTTAAGCATGTCTCAGGCCTGCCATTGCAGCCTGTGCATGTGTTTGTTTGTGTATGTGTGTGTGCAGTTTTGAACTGCCTTGTCGACCTGACAAAGTAAACCTTTTGACAGGCCCAAAATGTCCTATTTAATACATATAGGTCACCCCTAAGGTAGGCCCAGGACAGCCCCAAGGGCAGGGTATCTAAAAAGTTGGACATGTACTTTTAAGTTTTACATATCCTGGTAGTGAAAAGGTTTTTCACTACTGCAAGGCCTACCTCTCCCATAGGATAACATTAGAGTTGCCTTATTGCATTTTATAAGTGTAATTTCTAAATTGTTCATGTTTTGTGTTGTTATATTTCATATAGGTACCCCGATATAGGTCTAGGTATCATCATAACCCTTCACCTACATTCTCTCCTATACTACATACATAACGGATTTGGAGGACTGACCTTTTACCCAGTTACAATACTACACATAAGTACGTAGGGTTTTTCCCTGGACGCTGGCCTCATAAATTATGCATGAGGATTCTTAGTTTCTTGGAATCACAGCAGGACCATCATCTCCTGCATAATAACTGTGTATAAAGTTCATTCCCGACGTCATCCTAAGTCCGACACTGGCACAGCAAGGCAGAACCCCTGGGGATACCTTAGGGTATATAAACACCACATCTTGCTGAGATAGTCAGAGGAGATGACGACTTCCATGCCGATACACTGACGTGAGACGCTGAGGTTCCTGCATGCAGATACTCCAGCTCGCAGTGGTCTGACGTCCCTCGCGGGGTGTTCAGCTCGAGACCAGAACGAGGTCCCGCAGGCTAACATCAGGTAATGGGGTTAGCTTTATCCTAGAGGGATTCTTAGCTTTACACCTACTCACATGCTAGGTACACTTAGGTACATCTAGTTAGGGTGCATTGTAGGAGTGCGCATTTTATTGCCATGTATTTTATATACTCGCCTATATTTATGATATTAGCAAAATGGTAGAAACCTACCATCTGTTTACTTTCTTAGTGCTGCTACTCATTTATATATGCTACTGTCTACTGGTGATTTCAGTAAACTTATTTTACACTAGAATAACGACTGTTCCATAAATACTTATTGAAAACGTCCCAACCGTTTCTTCTGTGTATCTCTCTGAGAACAAGTGAGCATGAGTGACTGAGCGAAAAGTAAGTTACTGTTTCCACGGTCCTGAGGGATCAGGGTTGTCATGTTCGATAGTTGTCAAGAACTATTCTCTCCTTGGTAAGAGGAGGTTATAGTGGCATTGCAAGCTAGCTGGTACACAGGCCAACATACCCGGTGGGGGCGTCTGTAATCAGTCTGGACACCAGTCCCGCAATGTATGCTGTCTAAACGCGCAGATCCTATATAGGTCTTATAGAACTACACGACAGTGTCTTTGGAAGTGGGTTGAAAAGCCCTATTTAGTGGCGAAGTCAGGTTTTTGATCACAATTTAAAAAAAGCCACTATTAGAAAGTTGCAAAAGAAACAATTGATGGACGGAATGCTGGACAATGCAAACATTCACCCCCAGTCACAAGGGTCTGGGTTAAATCCATCATTCTTTTGCTCACCACACCACCCCAGTTTGGACCCAGCTATATGCAAATCAGTCTTGACCCTGTTCCTTGTGGGAACAGTCCAGCCCGAACTGCCAAGCCAGGTCCTCCCTGGACCGGAAACAAGCATCCTGGGACCGGTTTCAGGGCATCACCCTTTATCAGCCAGGCTAGCTTGAATCCAGTGGTGTAGTGAGCACGGGACCCACGTCTGGGCATACCCTTCTCACTTATGGTGACATATGCAAAAGAAACAATTGATGGACGGAATGCTGGACAATGCAAACATTCACCCCCAGTCACAAGGATCTGGGTTAAATCCATCATTCTTTTGTTCTGCATTCTGTCCATCAATTGTTCTTTTCGCATGTGTCACCCTGAGTGGGACGGGCATACCCAGAGGTGGGTCCCGTGCTCTCCATGCCACTGGAGTCAAGCTATCCTGGCTGATGAGGGGTAAAACCCCGAAACCGGTCCTAGGATGCTTGTTTCCAGTCCAGGGAGGACCTGGCCTGGCAGTTCAGGCTGGACTGTTCCCATTGGGCGCAGGGTCAAGACTGATTTACATATGACTCTGTTCGAACTGGAATGGCATGGGGAGCAAAAAAACTATGGATTTAGGCCCAGATCACTTTACTGGGGTGAATGTATGACATTGTTCTGCATTCTGCCCATCAATTGTTCTTTTTGCATTTGTCACCCCGAGTGGGACGGGTATGCCCAGACGTGGGTCCCGTGCTCTCCATGCCACTGGAGTCAAGCTATCCTGGCTGATGAGGGGTGAAACCCCGAAAGCGGTCCTAGGAGGCTTGTTTCCAGACCAGGGAAGACCTGGCCTGGCAGTTCAGGCTGGACTGTTCCCATTGGGCCCAGGGTCAAGACTAATTTGCATATGGCTCTGTTCAAACTGGAATGGCATGGGGAGCAAAAAAACGGATTTAGGCCCAGATCTCTGTACTGGGATGAATGTATGACATTGTTCTACATTCTGTCCATCAATTGTTCTTTTTGCATTTGTCACCTGGAGTGGGACGGGTATACCCAGACGTGGGTCCCGTGCTCTCCATGCCACTGGAGTCAAGCTATCCTGGCTGATGAGGGGTGAAAGCTCGAAACTGGTCCTAGGATGCTTGTTTCCAATCCAGGTAGGACCTGGCCTGGCAGTTCAGGCTGGACTGTTCCCATTGGGTGCGGGGTCAAGACTGATTTGCATATGGCTCTGTTCAAACTGGAATGGCATCGGGAGCAAAAAAACGATGGATTTAGGCCCAGATCTCTGTACTGGGGTGAATGTATGACATTGTTCTGCATTCTGTCCATTAATTGTTCTTTTTACTATTAGAAAGTTGGCACTCTTCTGCTCTTAGCTCTTTTGTGCCTATAGTCTGGCCTGGGTCCCATGACTGGGTGTAATTGTCAGCTACACTTTCGGAATTCCCCCAGACAGCCACACAATAGAGGGATTAGGTGTGCCTGAGTGGGCCATCGGCTGGCAGGATGGGGGTGAAGCTCAGCACAGCCCCACTTGCACCTGAACAGCCTGTGCTCTGCCTTCACACAAAGGGCATAATGGCCCTCCATTGTTACTTCAGCTAACTTAGAACAAAGGAAGGGGAGTCAGGGAATTCCATGCACTTCGAAACCACTGTCTAGAAGATTCTCCCACCTTCCAGAACCTGGACACCAGGGTATAAAAGAAGGACCTCAGTCACCAACTCCTCAGTGCACTTCTGGACCTGTAGATATTCTGCCAGGAAGGAGGACTGCTATGCTGTTACAAGGATTGCCACTCTGCTAGACTGCTGCTCTAAAGGAAATGCTCCCTTGTGTGCTGACCTGCTGCCCTTTTGCCTGGGGAAGAAGGACTGGACGTGCAACTTCATCTTGAAATACAGGACCCCAAAGTGACTCAAAGGACTAGTCTGCTGGTCTCCTAAGCTGAGCCTCAGGGACATGAAATGCTCCCCAACCAGCTCCTGGATCCAGCTGCAGCGAGTTCCTGACCCCCAAGTGATGCCTCTCAGGTCCTGGAACATGGTGGCTCATGAGCTCTTGAAATCAAGCTTTTGGGCTGTTCGCGACTGTGAATGGCACCGTTCACACCGGAACCGCACTGCTCGTACCGAAATTCAGCACAAGCCGCCACCGGCTAATCTCCTCACACTGCAAACCTCGATCACCAATGGAGGACTCCCGCCCATCCGTGACACTCGGCCTGCTCTTTGCACCACGCCGACCACCGGTAGCGACACTCTCCTTGCTCGCTGCGACCCTCTCCAATGCCAACGGAACTCTTGGAACAAAACTTGAGAAGGTAAAACTTCAGCGCGACTAATCTGGGACTGAATACGACCC
Source organism: Calotriton arnoldi (assembly GCA_963921515.1). Classification (NCBI taxonomy): domain Eukaryota; kingdom Metazoa; phylum Chordata; class Amphibia; order Caudata; family Salamandridae; genus Calotriton; species Calotriton arnoldi. Next base: position 1,148,064 of record CAWUFW010002540.1, on the reverse strand, counting down.
GCACTCCATCACGATCGGCCTGAACTTTTGACTTTGACCCGATCCAGCACATGATAGCCGCAGTTGGCACTTTTGCTTTTCGGTGCTATTTTACACTTTATTCTTTAGAAATTCATAATGCCGGTTCTACTGATTGGAATTTTGTCATTTTGGTCTTTTTTTATTCATTAAATTAAGCTCTATTTTTCTAACCTTGTGTGGGATCTTTTTGTGTGGCGTTTTCACTGTTTTACTATTTAAAGTGTTGCACAAGTCCTTTACACATTGCCTCTAAGTTAAGCCTGACTGCTCTGTGCCAAGCTACTAGGGGTTGAGCACAGGCTAATTTGAGGTTTGCTTGTGCTTTACCCTTACTAGAATTTTGGTTGCTGCTTGACCAGGGCTTACACCCCACTTAACCAGTGACCCAATTTCTAACATTAGAATAGGACTTGTGATTGTGCAGTTCCATACAGCGATTTGGTGTACACTGCCATCCCATATCTAAGACCAATTTGAGTTTTAAATTCTTCGATTGGCATTTTTGATGCTTTTAAATTCATTCCTACTCTACCTGACTCTTTGTGTCTGTGGCCCCACCTGCAAGAATGAAGTTTGAGCTTGTCAACCTGGAGAGCTACACTGTGGCTGAGCTCAAGGAGTTTTGCCAAGAGAGGGTCCTACCTGTCAAAAGGAACACTAGGAAGGCAGAGCTCTAGAAGACCTTGAGGGCACTGGTAGAGGCCCACCAGTCGCCAACAGAGGAGGAGGAGGGAGAGGATGATGGGGACATTTGAGAGCAGAACCTGCAAAACAGCCTGTTGAGGATGGGGGTAACTTATTCCCAGGCTTGGAAATCCCTCCACGTTCAGGGAGCAGTGTGTCTTCCAGGGGCCTGTTACGAACGCCAACACTGCTTTCCTTGTATGTTCCCTTTGCCACTTCCATCCATGCTCCTCTCTTGAGGACCAGATCGTCATCCCTTATTAGGGCCCTCACCTCCCACTTCCCACAAGAAATATGCGCTTCCTTAAATAGTCAGTCCTCCATTCTTGCTGTGCCTTTTTGTATTCGTCACCTGGAGAACTACATTATTCCTTTTTGAGGCCCCAGCTCTTCCCCTGTGTGACCAGTAGCCTTCAGCAGAAAGCGCATGTCTCTCGAGCAAAGTCTCGCAAGATTTCAGCAATGTCATGTGACCAGTGACCATTTTGACTGGGGCGGGTATTTATACCATGCCTGAGCCATGAGGCAGATGCTTCGCTTCATGACTCCCCATCGGAGTGACGTTTTCTCTCCTGCTCTTGTCTACCTACCTGCCTGTGAAGCCTCCCTAGCTTCTGGCCTGCTTCTTTCAGCTGTCTTCTTGTTCTGGACTCCTCAACCTGAAGAAACACAAGGCAAAGGCAACAACTCATTATCCTTGGAAAGGTTAATAAGGTTAGCGCACTTACTCTACCGTAACTAACAAACTGTTTATTTGGACACAAATAGAACTCAAGTGAACCTTGGACACTTTTGAGATCACAACTGAGAACTGGGAATAGAGTGTACTCTTAGGGCTAGATGTACGACGGATTTTTGCATGCACAAATGGGTTTTAGACCTGTTTGCGCATGCAAAAAACCTGTAGACCATGTACTAACCCTATTTTGCGAGTCGCTAATTAAATAGCGACTCGCAAAATAGGGTTAGTGACTCGCTATTAGGAAGGGGCGTTCCGAGGGCGTCCCTTCCTAATAGTGAGTCTGAACCCTATGTAAGAATGTTTTGAGACCGCAATTGCGGTCGCAAAACACTCGCAGTTTACCACCCTCTTCAAGAGGGTGTTAAACCATTCGCAAACGGGAAGGGGTCCCCAGGGGATCCCTTCCCCTTTGTGAATGGGTGCGCAAACATTTTTTCAGAGCAGGCAGTGGTCCCAGGGATCACTGCCTGCCCTTAAAAAATGAAACAAAAACGTTTCATTTTTTTTAAAAAATGCAGCCCGTTTTCCTTTAAGGAAAACGGGCTGCAATTAAAAAAAAAACAGCTTTATTTAAAAGCAGCCCCAGACATGGAGGTCTGCTGACCCCAGCAGGCCACCTTCTCTGTGAGTGCCAGCCACTCCCAATGGGGTCGCAAATTGCGACAACCTCATTAATATGCATGAGGCATGCAATTTGTGACCCCATTGGTAATTGCAAACAGTGTCTCAGACACTGTTGTACATTGGCAATTGCGACTCGCAATTTGGCGCAATTTGCGAGTCGCAATTGCCAATGGTCTTACATCTGGCCCTTAGTGTTGTGAAATGAAACGTTTTGACTTTAGAAAGGTGAACAGTTTATCTGAGTTCAGGGTTGTGAAGGAAAAAACAACCAAGAACTTATGCTAGAAAGATCAAAGAAACATGGAAAGACATTTCATGTTAATCATTGTACAACATGGCACAATCCCTAAAGGGTGAATGAGACTTTGGAACCATTGAATATTGTTTAAAGAAAATGCTTGCAATGAAGATCCTAATGTGTTATGTATTTTACCTTCAGACTGGTGAAAAACAGTGATTGTGTGTGAGTCCACCCCTCCAGTTGAAGTTAGGAACCTCATCGGTTCGGTGCCACCATATGCTGTGTTCATCCTTTCTTAAAGTGGACTCTACATAAGTGAAAGTGTGACGGTCCTTAAGTTGGTCTGTCAACATATGAAACGTTGACATCATCGAGTGTTGGAGACCCTTGGACATTTTCCTAAAATATCGGGAACTAATCGGTATTTCAAACGCAAGCCTTGACACGCCTGTGTTTAGCTCTGAGATGGCACAGTGGGTTTGTGCACATGCTTCTGTTGTGCTTGTGTGTGCACGTATGCACCCAGAATGTCCCATTTTCAAACCTCAGGAGGCAGTACTGGAGCCAGGTGTCATGGGCCCTAGTACAAGGAAGGAAATTCCTTCCCCCGCTGCTGTCAGAATTATAAATGTCATCAATAATCAGGGTGCCTCTGGGCCCCGGTGCCACTGCACCCTCTGCACCAATGGAAGCTACGCCAGAGTCAGGAGAGTGGAACCAGTCTCTCCTCCTTCAATGAGCATCACAGTCTCTAATAATGAGGACGCATGTTATCTGAGGTGGTATGGTGCCTCAGCTCTGACTTTGGAACCGAGGTCCCTGGGTTCAAGGTATCTGATCTTGAGTAAAAATCATTTGAATCCGGACAAATCTCTTGATTTTACTGGGCGCAAAAAATGCTCACCAACTCCCCACTTTATATAACACCTGCATCCTTTCCCGACACAATCACATAATGCAATATGACCTGTTTCTTCAAAGCTGCGTTTGCACAACACAAAAAGATACCAATTATTACTTATCACAAACCCCTAACAATAATCTTCACAGTCACTGAGACTTAAAGGACCGAGCTGCAGACAAACAAAAAAACACAAGTGCTCATGAGACGCCGTGGGGTAAAAGCAGCCACTGCTTGATGACTCGAACAGAAGCAAACCTAATGAAAGAGCAGAGAAATCCTGGCAGACACGGTGAAAGCCACGGGGAGATGGATAGGTCTGGGGAAGACGCGGCTACATGAATTCCTATTCTGATTGAGAACAGGCAGCCCTGGCGACGGACATCACACACCGGCTCAGCTCCTGACATCTCGAGGGTGCAGAACAGGCCTGTGGCAGCTCATAAAACAAACATATTACAACCTGTCTTTATATAGCGCTTATATAGCGCTTGCTGCAATTCTGTTAGATCGCCTTGGCGCTGCAGATCAACACTGTTGCTTTTACCTAGCTCGGGGATACCCATTTTTGCCACCCTAGAAGGATGAAAGGCCCTGCCAGTTATGCAGAGGATTAGGCAAATGACCTTCAGACGGTGTTTTTCATTGTCAAGGGCGTTTTTGAAAGTGCTGCAGTGAAATGAAATTACTGACGGCGAAATAAATATCTTTTCTACAGCCCCCTCAAAAAAAGTAACTGCTCATAAATGTATACGTTTATTTTACTTATCTTACTAGGATAGTTATATATATATATATATATAGATATAGATATATAGATATATAGATACATGTATTGTTACAAAGTGTAATTAAAGTGATAACACTGTTTAATGCCTCACGGCATGCTACAGTATTTTTACACAGGGAAACAACGCTCCTCACAGTTACAAAGGCCCTTGAATTTAACTTTACCTTATGTTAGGTCGATTTGTATGGTGCAATTTAGCACCCATGAGGGTATCCAGGCGCTGGAGCAGGAGCATAGATTGTGCGGAGCTCCTAGTTGAACAGCCAGGGGGCATATTACCGGTGTGCGGGCGCAACAGGCATTTGCACCTGCTTTGTGCGCCCCCAGGGCACTATGGTATTATAGAAGGGGCCGGAGACGCTTGTGAGTCCCCCTCTGTATGCCGATAGCACTGGTGCACATAAAGCGCAGCGCTATCATCCGAGGGCAGTCCCTCATTTGCATGGGAGCATGGCCCCATTCAAATGAGGGAATCCCTTTGCCTCTGCACCCGCGCCGTATTAGAGATGTGGGCGCAGAGGCAAAGAAGCTGCCAGGAGGCATACTGACAGTGCATCACCTAAAAGGTGGCACACTGTCAGTGTGCCCCCTGATAGCCCTCTGGAGGGAGGAAAAGTGGGTCCCAGGGATCCCCAGACATCCTCTTGTAGGCATGTGCAGTCACTCACTGCACTCGCCTGCAAGGGGATCTCTAATCCCTCTTCAAAGTGCAGGCGGGTTGCTACCTACACTGTGAAACATGAAGTGGCTTCAAAGCAGCTGCTCTGTTTTTCACCTGAATGCGCTGCCCCCAGGGCACATTCACTATAATGTGGTGCATTTTCCTGGTTATCGCTGGACGCACCTTTTGAAAAGTGCATCCAGTGCTAACCAAGAAAATGCGCCCATACAATAATACAGCCCCATGTCTTCAGTTTCTTGTGGAAGTTGAGCAGAGAAGGAGCTGACCTGATGTGTTGAGGAAGTGCATTCCTGGTCTTGGTGGAGATGAAGGAGAAGGGGTGCCCTCCTGCCTTGCTTCTGTGGATGTGGGGACCCGTGCAAGGATGAGATTGGTTGAGCGTAGCTGTCTGGATGGATGGTAGGGTTGAAGTCGCTCATTGATGTATGCTGGTCAGGTGTTGGGGAGGGCTTTGAATGTGCGGATGAGCCGTTTGAATTGGAAGTGTTTCTGGATGGCCATTGTAGTTCAGTGAGGTAGGGAGTGATATGAGCGCTCCTGGGGACGTCAAGGGTGCATCTGGCGGTGATATTTTGGACTATCTGGAAGTTTTGTACAAGCTGGTTGGGGATGCCTACTTAGAGCATGTTGCAGTAATCAAGTCTGCTAGTTATGAGGGCCTTGGTGGTCATGCGTCTTGTCTGCATGGGGAGCCATTTGAAAATCTTGCGAAGCATTCTGAGAATGAGGCAGCAGGATGCCAGTCACAGCGTTAACCTGTTAATTCATCGTGAGTTTGTCATCTAGGATGATACCGAGGTTTCTGGATGGTCTGTGAGGTGGGGGTGGATCCTAATTCAGATGGCCACCAGAAGGAGTCCTAAGGGGAGCTCTTTTTTTCCCAAAATCAGGATCTCTGTTTTGTCCGTGTTGAGTTTTAGGCAATTCTCCTTCATCCAGTTGGCCACATTGGTCATGCAGGAGATGAATTTAGTCCTGGTGGTGGTGTTCTCATCTGTGAGGGAGAGAATGAGCAGTGTATCATTGGCATAGGAGACAATGTTGATGCTGTAGGCTCTTATGATACAAGCGAGGGGTGCCAGGTATATGTTGAAAAGGATTGGGCTGATGGAGGATTCCTTGGGGACTCTGCAGACAAGTATGGAGGTATACGAGGGAAGTCTGACTCGTTGAGTTCTGTTGGAGAGGAAGGAGGCGATCTATGTCAGGGTGAGCCATTGAATTCCTGAGTCATGGAGTTTAGCGACGATGGTGCCATGGGATACAGTGTCGAAGGCTGCAGAGAGATCGAGGAGGATGAGGGTGGCGATTTCACCTCTGTCTATGATGGACCAGATGTCGTTTTTTGCTGCAAGGAGGGTGGTTTCCGTGCTGTGGTTGCTACAGAATCATGAGTGAAGTCCAGTAGATAGTGCTGTTCTACATGGGAGGAGATTTCCCTTTTGATCTTTTTCTCCAAGGCTTTTGATGGGAATGATAGGAGCAAGATGGGTCTGTAGTTGCTGAGTTCATACGGGTCTGTCGAAGATTTCTTCAGGAGAGCTGTGACTTCTGCATGTTTCCATCAATCTGGAAAGGTTCCGCTAAGGATCGAGGAGTTGGTGATGGTGGGGAGGTTGGTGCTGATCAGTGCTCTTCCCAATTTGTAAATGTGAGGGCAGGGGTCTGTGTGAGACCATGAATGGGTGGCCTTTATAATTCCGATGGTGCCTTCTGTGGTGAGGGGGGTCCAGTTCATTAGATGATGGACGTTCTTGGTGGTGGGTGGTTGCATGATGATGTCTTCTGCGGTGGGTTGGGGCGCAAAGTTAGTGTAGATCTTTAGTATTTTGTTGTTGAAGACGTCAGAGAGGTCATTGCAGAGGTCCTGAGAAGGGGCAATGGTGATGGTGGCTGCCGTTGGATTGGTGAAATCTCTGACGATGTTGAAAAGCTCTTTGTCAGAGTTGGAGCAGGATTCTACTCTCAATACAAGGGCTGTTTTCCTGGCTTACTTTGATCTGGGCATGATACCTTCTAAGTGCAGATGTGAGGGCATCTGTAGAGGTGTTATCTCAGCTGGTTCTCCATCTTCTTGCTAGTTGTTTACAGTAGCACTTGGAGTTTCTTATATCTTCTGTGTACCAGCATGCTTGAGCGTTTGTTCTTGTTTGTCTAATTTTCTTAAGGGGAGCCAATGTGTTGGAGCAGTCTGAGATCCAGTAGTTGAATGTGGTTAGGTCATTCTTGAGTTCGCCAGTGAGGACAGGCTGGTTGGATCTAAGGGTGTGGGTCCAGTCTGACTCTGCTCTTTTGTTCCAGTTTCATCTGATGTTGATCGCTAGCTTCGGATTGCTGGAGTGGGGCTCATTGATGTGGAAGTGTATGATGGAGTGGCCATTCCACATGAGCGAGATGACGTGGCTGAAGGTGATATTGTTGCTGGCTATGAAGATGGGATCGAGGGTGTGCCCTATGTTGTGAGTCGAACGAGCTGTGTGAGTCCGATGTTGTTAAGGCTCTATAGAGGGCGGTGGCGTTGTGGTCCGTTGGGTCATCGAGATGGAGGTTGGGGTCACCAAGCAGTAAGAAATTGTTGGATCTGATGGCGATGGGAGTGATGAAGTTGGTGAGGAGGTTACTAAAGGTGGTGCATAGTCCTGGAGGTGGGGAAGCTAGGGTGCCTGGGATAGTCATGGCTGATTTGTAGTCAGAAGTGCATGTGTTTGATGAAAGCAGTGGGTTCATCCACAGCAGTTGTGCAGGTGATGGTGTCTTTGTGGATGATCGCAAGACCTCGTCCGGGTTTGTGGTGCCTGTCTCGGCAGACAATGTTATAGCCAGGAGGGATGGCCTCGGAGATGGCAGGAGTGGATGACGGGTTGAGCCAGGTTTTGGTGGGAAACAGGATGTCTGGGGAGTGCCTGGCGATGAGGTACCATACCTTGGTGGCATTTGTGCAGAGAGATTTGGTGTTGAGGAGCATGCATGCGATGCGGGGTGAGATGTGTGTGGTGGAAGTGTGGGAGTTATGCTGCAAGAGAAGCGGCAGTGAGTGCATGAGAATGGTCCTAGCATTGTGATTGGTAAGCACCCAGGCTCCCCTGACCAATCACAACGCTGCAATGCAGCGTTGTGATTGGTCTGAGCGTCCTGGTTCAACACTCAGCCATGGAATAGGGGCCTGGGCATGTTCTCCATGCAGGCTGTAATACAGCCTGCATGGAGAACAGGGAAAGTGTGCATGACTGTTTTGGGTGGCCTGAGAGGGCCGGCCAAACAGTCATGTGCACTTAGGAGTGGACAAACCACTCCTCCCCTGCTCCAAGAGCAGAGCAGCCCCGCTCACCCACCCGCCCGCAAAGCAGCACAGAAACATAAAATGATAATAAATACTTTACGTTGCACTGCTTAAAAGCAGTGGGGAGACGCTCCTCCGCCATAGCGGTGGAGCCGCCGCTGGGTGTGGAGCAGGGGCAGCAGTCATGTCGGCGCCCGGTGTTGAGTGCTTGCACGTTGGGGGAAGTGTAACAGTCAGACGGGTCATGGTCTGTGGCGTTGGGCACGTTCCAGGCACAGATGGGCGCAGACAGGTTTCTCTTTGTCACGCCTGTGGCATGCCCGCTGCGTGGCCGCCATTAAGTAGGTCCTAGGAGGGGGAGAAGTGCAGGGGGGCGGGACTAGAGAGGGGCGGGAATCAGAAGGTGGAGAAAGCACAAGGAAGACACAGGGAAAACCAGGTAACGAGAGGAGGGTAGCGTGGTGGGAAAGCGTGGGAGGGGGGAGGCAGGGAGAATCCCTGGAGTGATGTGAGAAGCGGGGGAGAAAGGAGTAGAAAAGCAGTCACAGAAACTAAGCAAGGCAACAAAAACGGGCACATAAACAAGGCAGAGCACAAGAAAGGGCACAAAGATGAGATGGGCACAAAAGATGAGAAAGCACAAACGGGCACAAAAGATGGGACAGAGCATCAAAACAGACACAAAAGACAAAGCACAGGTCAAAGCACAGAATGAGCGCAATAACGGGGAGGATAAATGAGGTGGAAGAAGTGGGAGTGCGAGAAAGTGAGTGAGAGCTAGAGGACAGCAGACGGAGAGGGGAGGAGCGCAACGAGGCGGGCCTCGAGGCAGACGGCTGGGTCCAAAAGGGTCTTAGACTGGTCGGAGGACCAGTCCAAGATAAGTGGGAGCTGGGGCCTAGGCACCTGCTCCATGGGGTCGCACAGCAGCTGCCATTAAGTGATATAGAATCAAAAGGAGGCATGGTAAAATAAAATAATTGGTTAAAATCACACACTTTGTTAAAGCGAGAAAGCCAGGATTGATCCCACGTTTTCTGGCTTCACATGACGGAATTCAGCCACTATGTGGATATCTCTTTCTCTCTCCTGTTTCCATCAAAGGAGAATGCTTTGCCTTTAATTCCTGACGCATGTGGGTAGAGTGCAGGTGGAAGGTAGGGGCCATGGGTAAGTGCGGCTCGTTTTGGGCTTGAGGGCCCAAGAGGACGTTGAGCCGAGCCAGAGCATCTGACTGGAGTCTGCCGAGGTTCTCCCACCTCTAATCAGGAGGTGCTTTAGGGGCTGCAAGGAGTAGGAAAGCGCGATACGATACAACACAATACAATTAGCCATATAAAATACATTTAGTGCTAATAATACCAACAGAGTGACAGCCATAACTGCATTGATGATGGTCGGTATGCCTCCGCCCTCCCCCTCCCTCTGCGGCTCTGATATAGCCACGTCACATTGTTTTGTTATCGGAGGGAGGGGGCGCGCGCTCACGCATGGCCCAGCGCCTGACAGGGAGGGGGGGGGGGGGAGTGCTGCTGCTGATAGCTCACTTCTTGGCGGCCAAGTGCTGTGTACTAAACAGGGCGGCCGGTTGCTATCACGAGCGGAATATGCCCCGCCCGGGCAGATGCAAAGGTGAAGTGGCTGTGGCAGGAAGAGAGGGGCCGGGTGGAGTGTCTCGGCATCCAAGCAACCCTGCCATCTTTGTGGCAGAGGCCGCGTCACCCATACTGGAGGACTTCAGGAAGAGACGCATGGTCCATGTTCTATGTTAATATGAACTGGGACTTTTTTTTCCTTGGTGTCACAGGTTATAACTGCAAATGGACGATGTTTAGGTTTTATTTTGTACATAGCGCTTTACCTGTTTAGAAAAAGTGGTTTGTGCAAGGTCACACAATGTAGCTAAATGGTTAAGCTGAGACAGGACCAAACAGGCCTTTTATTGCACCAGGCACTTCCCCAGGTTAATGGCAGCAAGCAGGGAGTTAGCTTCTTGAGAGAGAGAAAGGGGAGGAGGGAGAGAGAAAGTCATCAGAGAGGCGGAAGAGAGAGGAGAGAGAGAGTGGATGGATGCATGGAAAGATAAAGATTGAGCCTGGATACAAAGGAAGTGGGCTTGTTCGAGCACTTTTGCCAGGGGGCTTTTGGTTCCCCAGTCCAGCCCTGAGCCTAGACTATAAAATCGACCTAGTTCCTTGTCTCCGTTTTAAAGATAACCCAAGATTTACAAAGGTTGGACAATTTGGTTTAATTGCTGCTATGCTGAATCTTGAATCATATGAGTTAAATCCTACTTTCCCAGCTGACACAATGTGCGATCTTAAGCACATCATTTTTTAGCATGTCCCACAAGACCAAGTTGATGCCAGGACGCCACTACGTAGGGTATCAGACATGCTTTACAAATTCAATTCATTCTTTCATTTAGCCCGTCATTTTGAAAGTGATGTCAAGAAGATAGGATTCGCTGTCTAGTAGAACCAATGATAAGTGCGTCCTTGTTTTCAATATCATTGCACAGTTATAACCCCATGTGCTCGGGATCTAAGACTTTGAGACCACTGTATTGTACAGGGATTTGTATAGCACTTTCCCACCCCACGCGAGGCCCGAATGACTTTCAGGATGGTCGAGCTAGAAGCTGCTCCATCCGTATCATTTATATAGCACCCTGAAACCCTGATGAGGCTGTGCACAGCTACAATTTGCATCTGGTTCCTGGACACAGCTCGGAAATGCATGTTTGAAAGCGTGCTGGTTGTAGCATGGCTTATCAGAGACACATTGGGGAGGTGCAGAAGGTTTGCAGACACGAAATAAGCATTCTGTGATGAAATGTCACTGCACAGGTGTTGCAAAGAGTGTAAGAATAGATGCAGTCACTCACGCAGGTACTTATCTTTAGAAGTTGACTGTATTGTTAGTAGAAACTGTTGTTGATGTGCATTGGCTCAGTCTACAGGAGTTTCTACTAGATTTACTCCCTCCAAAATCGACAAAAGACCTACTCTCGGTGCACTGTTAGGCCAACAAGGAGTGTGGAGGGTACCTAGGAGTTACTGAGCTCAAATCCACTGAATACTGCTAAGTCATCAGTGAGTGCTATGCAGAGTCCTCCCAGAAGCGAGAGACGCCTAACCCACCAAGGGAGTACTGTCTGGAGCCTATCTTGGCGCGACTGAACCCAACCCCACTGAGCACTGTTGAACCATCAGTGAGTGATAGGTGGAGTCCACTCAGAAGTGAGAGAAGCCAACCCACTGGAGGAATTGTCCGGCCACCAACGGAGTGCTGTGTGGACCCCAAATTGGAACAAGAGGGCCCAAACCCACTGAGCTGTTACATCATCAGTGAGTGATATGTCAAAGCCAAACAGAAGCTAGAGTAGTCCAACCCAATGAAAACACTGGTAAACCACTGAGGTAGTACTGTATGGAGTCCACCTTGGAACGACCTGACCCAAACCCACTGAGCACTGTTGAACCATCAGTGAGTGACTGATAGGTGGAGTCCTCCCAGGAGTTAAAGAAGCTAACACACTGGAGGAACTGACCAGTCACCAACAGAGTGCTGTGTGGAGCCCACATTGGAACAAGAGGGCCCAAACCCACTGAGCTCAGTTACGTCATCACTGAGTGATATGTCGAGTCCACACAGAAGTTAGAGAAGCCCAACCTTCTGAAAACACTGGTAAACCACTGAGGTAGTACTGTATGGAGTCCACCTTGGAGGGACTGTACACAAACCCACTGTGCACTGTTGAACCATCAGTGAGTGATAGGTGGGTGGACTCCCTTCAGGAGTGAGAGAAGCCAACCCACTGAAGGAACTGTCCAGTCACCATGGCAGTGCTGCATTGAGTCCACATTGGAATGACAGGACTCAAACCCATTGGTTAGTGTTAAGCGATCAGTGGGGCCTATACCATCCAGAACCTCAGCTTGAGGCGTCAATGCGAGTTACTACGTTAGACGCTAATGAGTAGTTAGTTGTTCTCACGCTATGCAAAACATATTTTTTATGGGCAGGCCTCCCCCGACTTCGCAAATTGCAATTGCTGTGCTGCTATGGGTGGCAGATTGAAATTACCCATGTGTAACTCAATGAGGCATTATGGGACTAGTAGTACTGGAAGTGCTCATGGTGAGCTCAATTTGATAAAATGCCATACTTTCCTGTACTGCCTGATATCCAATTTGGAGAAATTCTTCAAAAAAGGTTGAGGTCCTGGGTTTAATAGAAGCCATGAGCCCCGTGAAAGTCAGCACTGGCTGCATAACTCAGCCGTGTTTGAGTGCATTTATTTGTGGACAAACGATTTCATGAAATGAATTTGGACGTTGCAGTTGGGGACAATCCAGTCCGAGTTTTTATTGGAGCTATTTTGAAGTGTGTGAAAACTAGAAACAACAGCAGATTTTGCTGACGAAAAGAATAGTGCTTATGGCACTGTCTTGTTTGCATTTAGGTATTAGGGTCTGACATTTTGATTGATTCATGTCTCACAAACTGATAGTATGTTTAATAGCAGAACGTTTGCTAAGGCGCCAACCGAGACTCGGGCACGCTGCAACTATGGTGGTTGTGCTGGTCCCCGACATCATAGAGGGGTTGGGCTGGTGACGGCGCTGGTGACGCAGCCGGCACCAGCCCCGACCTTCGCTCCTGGTTGGCAGAAGCAGGCATGCCCCGGAAGCACTCAAGTGCTTCCGGGGTGTGGGAGGCGGGTCCAATCTGGATCCTGACGGTTTGTTCGGTTCGGCGACCACAGACCCTTTAAATAGGGCTGCGGAGCGATGGGATGGTCTTTTCCCTCGTCCGCTCCGCATCCTGAACAGCTGATCCGTCTACGCGATGGAGATTTCCTCTTTTTGGTGATTGGGCAATTCCTCGGTGTAGCAGCAGCGGGCCGTTGGGCTGGGAGCTGCACGGGTTGGAGTTTTACTCACCTGACCCGCGTAGTGTCACGCGCGGGAGCGGCTCCAGTCCAGAGGGCCCAGGGGAGAGGGGCATGCAGTAGCGGCTCCTGGAGGGAGTGCTGCGGGGCGGTGGGGCGGGGAGGGGGAGGGGCAGGACGGGGGTAGTAAACTCCGGCTTACGGCCGAACTGAGTTAAGTACATTTAAAAAAAAAAAAAACTAATTACATTGCGCGTACTGCATCGGCGATGCAGCGCGCGCAATGTAATTACCCATGGTCCCCCCCTACATTTCCCTGTACCAGGTGGCAGGCACTGTGCAGTGCCTGCCACGCAGTGCAGGGAAATGCAGGACATGCTCCTTTGGGCATCGCGGCGGTGCTGCGGGCAGCAGCAACCGCCGCAATGGTAAGGCCCGCGATCCGACTGCCGGGGTCGGATTTCGACCGCGGGTCATCGTAATACGACCGGCGGTGATGTTGCGGTCCATGCGGGCGGTCTTTTCCCATTACCATGGCGGTCGGGAGGTTTTCCGACCGCCATCGTAATAGGCCCTTACTGCACAGTGCCTGCCAACTGGTACAGGGAAATGTAGGGGGGGACCATGGGTACCCCCCCAGTGCACCCACACCCCCCCAAAACATTGGGGGCCCGCAACGGGCCCCTGGAAGACAATCTCTGCATGCCTTTCCATGGCGGTCTGACCGCTGAGAAAAGGCTGGCTACCGCCAGCATCATAATCGTGCCGGCGGAGCCTGCTCTGCACTGCCACCATTATCCCGGTCCTGCTCCGTCCACCAGGCAGGAGTGCGGATGGCAACCGGCGGAAAAGCGGCGGTCGGAATTTCCCACCGCCGCGGTCACCACCGACATCCTAATCGGACCGGTGGTTTTCTGGCTTGCGGTCGGATGTCCACCGCCGGTCCTGCGGGCACCACCGCCGGCCCGGCGGTGGACATCCGACCGCCATCGTAATAGACCCCTTAGTTTGGACAGCTGGCAGTCAGCCTTCGCTGCTCGAAGTTGAACCCCCTTTTCAGTGCATGGTTTGGTCCGTGGTCCATGGCCTCGTGTTTCTATTTGTGCGGAGGAGATGGACACTCTCCCGTGGTTTAATTTGTGAGTGGTTTTGCTGGCCAGCCCGGAGAGCTCGGCCTTCTCTCTTTGTCAGCATTGTGTGCTTTTTTGCATGCTGCAGGCCTCGATGGGATTTGGGCTTGAGTGTAGGGGGCAGTTCCTGTCCTTCCGCGGCGGGACGGTATGGCCAGTAGTCTTGCTGGAGATTCTGCTTCGGGCATATTGCTTCCATCCTGAGGGTCATTGTTTGTTTCAAACATCTGCCACTGGCTACTGATTGCAGCATTTTCGGTGGTGGCTGCGGTCGCCTTGGTGGTTTTGAACATTACACAGTTGTTTGTGAGGGTGTTTGCACACATGCGTGTATCTGTGTGTGTTGGATATGTTGTGATTTCTGTTTGCATCGTGATTGTGAGGCAAGGGACGGGGTCACTGATGGGGGCTACCTGCATTGTGGGGTGGGTTTGCCCTTTGTGGCTTGAAGATTATCTCAACTGGTTTCTCTTGTGACCTGGATGAAAAATGTCAACATCCTTATTGTCACTGTGGGTGTTGATGGCCTTTGCTGAAAGGGGAGAGCCACTGGGATTCGTCCTGCTAGTTCTTTGAGTTTTTTAATTTTGAGACTTCCCGTTCTGGAGGGGTTGATAGGGACTGATTTGTTGGGGACACATTGATGAACTTAAGAGATGCTGATCAGTAGTGAAAGAACTGCATAGACCTGTGGATATCCTACGAGGACGTGACCCTGTAGTGTGGTGCCCAAATGGTCCATGTCTAGGGGCCCAACTCATTCAACCATCACACTGATGCTAAGAGGTTGCTCCCTACTCTCAATTGCCATTTTGAGTGCTCGAGCGCATTCAGGCATGCAGTCACTACTGAATTCCAATCAGCTCGTGGTGTCTTCTTTGCAGGCACCTCTTTGTGTTTCTTTTGCAGTCATCCCATCATGGTTCCTTTTGTAGTCATCTCAAAAATGGTTTGTTCGCAATCACCTCATGGTGGTCTCCTTGCAGCCACCTCAGGGGCACTTAACACAGTCACCTCAGTAGCAACAGGACTCCTTTCAGGCAGCTGTGCGCTGTACAAAAGGCTCCTTCTTGCATTAATTAGGTCATTCTTTGTTGTTCATTCTCAGTTGCTTCGTTAAACGCATCTTTATGGTCACCTCAGAGTGAGTTCATAACGGTTCGTGATGCCTTGTTTTACTGTGGACTCACTGGCTTCTTTGCCAACACCTAATGATTGTTTCTTCGTAGTGTTGCATTTCCACTTGTGTGGTGCTTTTCACTGGCAACAGGCGCTGAGGCACATTCCGGACCAGTTGCATGCTACTCTGTGCTTGGGTCGACTAGGATCAGGGTCGGCTTTAGCGCTGGTGGCACCGGTGCGACAATCATTTTTTGGCACCCCATGACTGCCTCCTCGGATTCTCTCACTACCACCAGGCAACAGTGCCCCATATCCCTTCAATCAGGAGGTCCCGTCCTCACTCGGTGTTCAGAGAGGCGGCATTCTATCTCTGAAGGGCCTTCACTGATGGTTTTCCTCCATGTTGACGCCCTTGCACCTATGGGGGAATATAGGTTTCTCACCATTCTTTTTCGGGGCTGGCCATGATCGAAGTGAGGTCGCTTTTAGAGTGAGGAGGAATACGTTTTCTAAAATGAGTCATACATGTCGATAGAAGTTTTTCGCTGTCAACCTGAAGAAGAAGCAAGTCTACCCTACCGTAGCCTCTCTAATTAAGAGTGCCGGTGTGCGAAGGTACAAAGTCTGGTGTGGGAAGTGTGAGAGTCAAGGCTTAATAAAATGGACAGCTTCAGTTGCAATAATGAGAAATCATTCTGCGAACAGTAGTATGTTTCTACAGACTGCTGCATGACCCTCATGGTTTGTTGCGAGTCGTCAACTTTAGTAGGTGGGTAATAAAATCTGTTCCACCCTGTTTAATAGTCTGGTTCCAACTGCAGTGGGGTCACCATTTTGGCCTGCGTTGGTTACTGGCCGCTGCGATGCTGGCTAGCATTTTTGTCCCCTACCTTTCATGTTAACTGCAGCTGTGTTAATATTTCTGTCCCGCAGCTTGATTCCTGCCCCCGTCATCCTTCCCGGAAGGACTATCTGACTCATTGATCGCATGATTCTGCTCTTGTATTGGCAGGCATGTTTGTCAATGTACACAGGGGTCATCAACGGTGTCCTACTCGTGATAAATAAAAGAAACTTGTGGTGATCGCAGCTAACCCCTTTTTGGAAGTTTGTCTGCTTAAGGAAGCTTTCTCCCAGTGGATCGCTAAGGGGCGCGAAGAGTAGGAAAGCCTTCTTGGCAAGGAGGCAGGAAGGATATTAGTAGTGTTTAACAGATGGCAGCTAGGCATATAAGCATGGCTTTCGATGGCAGGATGCCACTAAAAATGTAGTCCAATTCGCCGGTGGGCACAGTAAGCCTTGGCAGCAACAGGTTGGACCTAGGGATTATATGTTGGCATTCATTGTTGGTTGGATGCAGTCCCCAGAACGGCAGGAAAAATGGGTGGCGGTTCAGGCAGTCAAAGGAGGGACTGGGACTGTCTGATTCTTGTAAGCATTATTGTAAAATTGAGCGTGTTTCTGCCATTTAATTTTCATCTTTACAATATTTCCCTGTCAATGCAGGTGAAGGGCAGGATACGGCAGTGCATCAACTGGGACGCTGGAGTGTTCCTCTTTCCTATCACCACAGGTACAGTGATGCTGATACAGGGCTGCTCGTTTGTGAGCATGCTACGTTTCTTCCTCTATTGTGTGCTTGGATCGAAAAGGGCCAGAGGGCAGCTGCCATACTGCAAGCAAGTGGGGCGGCGTGTAGCCACCACGGAATTGCTTTAGACCGGATTATGCCCGGGATGTTTTCTGCATCCGGGGATGTTTTTTCCTGTCCTAAGATGCTGTTTTGTTTTTTCCTGTCATGCGATGCAGGGGGAAGCCTTGGGAGCCAAGTCTCTTGCCAGATCCATGGGTAACTCCGGTGCACGCCGAGATGACAGAGTGATGGAGGCATAGGTAATATGGTATGTTTAAGGCATGCGTAGATAAAGCAAGTCCAGCGTGTTTTTTGCACAGATAGGTTTGAGGACCGGGCTCACCAACCGGGCTATCATGTTGTTCCGCTGGCAAAAGGGGCCTTCACTTCATGCATTTAGGGAGCATGCTTGAACCATGGTTACGCAGGGGGTGTCCGCCCCCTGGGGGGCGTGGTGGTGAGCTAGGAGCTATAGCGCAGTGGTGTAGACTCCGGCCAGTGGCCGTGCAGATCCCTGCAGAGCAAAAGAGTTTTGTATACGGCTAGGAATCATCAGCAGCTGTAACATAAATACTTCTTTGCATCTGGGTGACAATGTTTTGGTCCGACTAACCAAGAGGGAGTTTTTAAGTCGCTGATCACAGACATGGGCTGTTTAACTCAGACTCCCGCACTCAGTCATCGCTTGGTCCACTTCACCCTGAGGTTGCAATGGAAAGGGGGTGAGTCGGTTAGGACCATGAATATTTCTTTACATCGCGACCAACATGTTTGTCCATCTAGCCAGGTCCGAATTTTGAGTTGCCGATCATCAAATATGGGCCGATTAGCTCAGAAACTCCAGCGATCAGTCATTGCTTAAACTGGGCAATAAAATCTTTCCTAGAGAACTTATTAGCGGGGTTGGTAGGGACACAGGACAGGGCATGACCTAAGGACATCTCTGTGAGGGGGGGGCCAGATAGTCGGTCAACTATGCTGGCCTGTGGCGGTAAGGTCATGAATGGTGGGGCATTTTACGGTCCTTAGAGGGCATCACCATTGTTAATGGGGATGCCTGGGGGGACAGTGGTCTCTCATGGAACTCCAGGGTGCGTTTAAGGCCGGTAGGCGTGGAGGGTGCGGGGTGTGGAGAAGTTCCGTTTCCAATCCCCGCACAGGCGCATGGGCGCCAAGTTGGCATAACAGCACAGCCCCTTGAGGGTAGTATTTGAGGGCGTAGGGGGTGCCCGAGGGAGGTGACCTTCTGGGCAACCGGCCGCCTGCGCAAGGTCACTCCAGTGGGAGGGATGGACCTATCACCTAGTTGGACCAGTCATGACCTTGCCCGTAGGCTCAATTCAGGATACACAGAAAACAAAAATTTACATAATTTTAGTTTTCGGTTAGGAATGGCTATGTATTAGACAATATGTTAAGGTTAACCATCCATAAATAATTGTAAATGCATTGTGTAAGAAAGTTGGTTTATGTATGAATATTCTGGACTGTTGGACGGGTTTTCTGCGTATTGTAAATATAAATTCTTAATAAGATTTATCATTTAATAAAATACGGCCGTGATTAATACGACCCCTAACCCAAGACAATTGTGTTTTTGATGTGTATCTATGCCTCGGGGGAGAGTGGAGGGGTTGTGGTACCCAAGGGGGCCATGGTTTTGGGAACGGAGGTCAGCAGCGATGAAGTGCATTGTGTATGTTTACTGTTTTATGCATATTTAAATTGAGCACCAAAATGGAATTTTTTTAGACTGAGAAAGGCAGCTGATGTGCCAAAACGCGT
This sequence comes from Calotriton arnoldi, assembly GCA_963921515.1. Lineage (NCBI taxonomy): Eukaryota > Metazoa > Chordata > Amphibia > Caudata > Salamandridae > Calotriton > Calotriton arnoldi. Next base: position 1,129,532 of record CAWUFW010002540.1, on the reverse strand, counting down.
CTCTTTTAATTGATGGATCGAGGGAGGCCCAGCGCAATAAAGATACAGCTTGGACTCTGCAGACTTCATGTGCATGCCCTCTTCTTTCTTGGAAGCTGGAAGGTGTGCGTGTATATATATATATATATATATATATATATATATATATATATATATATATATATATATATATATATATATATACACCTACTGGCGGTTGCCAGTAGGTAGTTATAGTTAGGACCTAGTTTCCATAGGAAAAGCGTTTTTTGATTTGGCAAAATCTTTGGCGCCGTTTGATGAATCTTCGCAAAATTTTCAAAACTAATGAGGCGCTCCGGTCAGCTCCTGTCTTAAAAGTTTCAGGGTGATTCGTCAAGTGGGGGCCGTGAAAAAAAAGGGTTCCTAAAAGGCGTTTTCTCCATGTTAATTTCCATAGCAAACTTTAGACAAAGCTACAGCCCGAACTGCTGAACGGAATTACACCAAATTTGGCAAAAAGGTAGGTCTTGGTTCAGAAAGCGTTCCTTTTTTTAAATGGTGTAAATCAGCAGTAGTTCCTGAAATATTCATATTTAAAATATTTATATATCTGGTGACCGCGGTGGATCCGCGAACCCTCCGGAGCATGAGATTGATTCTGATTGCCTGCCAATACTTCAAACCAGAAAGTGTTGGCAGTCATCATGATACTCTGTAGAACCGAGTCACTAGAAAAAGGTGAAAAAAACAAGAAAAGGGGGCAGGGTAGGATCACCCTGACCCCCTAGGGCTGCTCAGGGGGTCCCAGGGCCAAAAAAAGCATTTTTTAAAACAATTTGCGAATCCATGGGCCCCCGCAGCCCCAGGGACCGCCACCTCCCCAGGGCTTTGTTAGTTCTGCGCGGGGGCACGCGGCCCACCGCAGCCCCGGGGACCACCACCTCCCCGGGGTTTTTTAAAGAAATGCGTGGGGGGCTCCTTCCCCCCCCACGCTGCCCCGGGGACCGCCACCTCCCCGGGGCTTCAATTTATATAGGACGGGGGGCCTCCCCGGGTCTACTTTAAATAACTCTGTGGGGGAGCTCGAGCCCCTCCACACTGCCCCGGGGACCACCACCTGCCCGGGGCACACTTCATTTAAATATGGGGGTCAGTTGCGAATGCGAACGGCCCCCTTTCTCCACCACTCTGCAAACGCACCTCCTGGCACACTGCGGTTTGGGGGATGAAGTCCACTTTACTTCTGAGGGACTTTGGGGGCCAAGAAGCCCTCCTGGTACCTCCTGTAAGTCCTACGCTGCGGAATTCCTTTGTGCTGGTCAGAGGCCCAGCCCCCTTTTCTGCACCACTCTGCAAATGCGACTACTATGTTATAGTTATAAATTTGCATTTAAAAAACCTTTGAAATTCACTGAAAAAACCATAGGTTTCAGGGACGTTATAGTTAGTAATTAGCATTTAAAAAACCTTTGAAGTTCACTGAAAAAACCATAGGTTTCAGGGACGTTATAGTTAGAAATTAGCATTTAAAAAACCTTAGAAATTCACTGAAAAAACCACAGCTTTCAGGGACGTTATAGTTAGGCTGACATTTCGCTTGTACAAAACCGGAGAAATTTGGCCGTTATAATTAGCTGAGCTAACTATAACTCGCGCCCCCGCAATGCACTGCTGATGACGTCACATATTACATCACTCATGACATGGTCAGTGACATCACTGATGACATCTCAAATGACATCACTGATGACATCATCCACTTAATATCTGATGCACCTCCTCACACCCTAATATAACCTTTCATAAACCCACTCTAAAATACAGACTACCATTCTCAAAACCATAGACACACCAATACTAGTTAGTACATAACCACTCACTGATTCATAGGTCTACACACACATCCACTCACTAACCGATACAGTCACTCATACACACAGTCACTCATCAATACAGCCACTGATATATGCACTCATACACCCATACAGACACTCACACACCACCACTCACCCATAGAGTTACTCACACACCTAGTCAGTAACCCAAAGATTCAATCACAGTGCCATTTACTCACCAATACAGTTATACACACACCACCTCACTTATTCAAACAGATACTAACACATACTTACTCTCTTATACAATCACTTACACAAGCACACACTCATCCATACAGCCACTCTCACAATCACTCACTCTCACATATAGTCAGTTATATACTCCAACACTCACATATACTGCCTTTCACATATGTAGTTACTCACACATATACCACTGAGACATCCATTCACTCACCAACACAGCCATATGATCACTCACCCACCCATACAGCCCCTCGCAGATGCACTCATGAACCCATACACCCAGTGAATCACCCAATCACACATCCATGCAGGAAGTTACACCCCCCCCACCTACCCACACAGACACTCAGGCACCCATACAGGTACTCAGACAACCAATCAATAACCCATATAGACACTCATGTAGCTACTCACCAACCCATGCAGCCACTTACACACCAACTGACAGACTGATACAGACATTCACACAGATTAGTCACTAACCCATGCATTCAGTAAGACACGTTTAATCACTCACTTATACAGTCAGTCACGCACCTACTAAATCATCCATTCAGACACTCATACACCCACTCATTTTTCAATACACCTTGGCGTATATATATATATATATATAAAACATACTTAAACTTTTCAGAAACACACAGTCACTGGATTATGTCATCAGTGATGTCATTTGAGATGCCATCAGTGATGTCATCAGTGATGTCACTGACCATGTCATGAATATATATATATATTCATATGGAAACTAGGTTCTAACTATAACTACCTACTGGCAACCGCCAGTAGGTAATATACATATATATGTATATATATATATGTGATCAAGTCCCCTGTGAGGGACGAAACGCGTCATGGCTGCAATGATCTGTTGGTAGCAACAATAAAATAGCCAGCAGAACAAAACTACGTGGTCCGTGCTCTTTCTTTTGCCGATGGAAGTGAGCAAGACGGGAAGGAGTTTCTTGGATATATATATATATACACACACACACACACGCACATATATACATATATATTCACTGAAAAAACCAAAGCTTATAGAGATGTTATAGTTAGGCTCATGTTTCACTCGTACAAAACCAAAGAAATTCAGCAGTTATATTTAGCTGAACTATAACTATAACTTGTTGCACTGCTTATGACCACACTTATTACATCACTCATGACATGGTCAGGGTGTTTCTGCCCTGCCCCCTTTTTTTAAATTTTTTTTGTGACTCAGTTCAACTGAGTCACAAGATGGCTGCCAACACTTCCCGGTTGAAGTGTTGGCAGCCAATCAGAGAAGTGCATTTACCTGCACAAGCTCGTCCTTGTTCGCGAAAACTTCGCGACCAGAGATATCACTATAATTTTAAAGTGAAATTTCTCAAAAACCACTGAACAGATTTACAAAAATATGCAAAAAAACCTTCCTTGAACCAACATCTACCTCCTGCCAAATTTGGTGTAAGTCCATTCAGCGGTGCGGGCTGTAGGTGTGGCTAAAGTTTCCTAAGGGAATTAACATTACAAACTCACCCTTATTTCGCACCTCAAATTGTCTGTCTCCACTGCACAGATCACCCCCAAACTTTCCAAGACAACCCGAACCTACCTTGACACTATATATATCCACAAAACTTTCCATATCTATTCTTCCTTATATATTGGCAGATGATGGAAAGTTTCACGGCGACCGGTCCGAGGGGTGGTAAGAAAAAGGGGGTCCCAAAACACATTTTGTCCCAATTCATTTTCCAAAGACTTTTTGTATTGGACGTAGCGGTCAAGCGGCCTGTCATAATTGGATGAAATTTGGCAGGATTATACACTATGATGTGCAGATGACCTTTTTTGTGTTAAAGGTAAGTAGGGTAGATATTTTTCAAGATATGAGGGCATATATGTTGTTGCAGTAGTTTCACAATAATTTTAAAAAGCTACTGCAGTACTCGCCAATGACGAGGCATTATACCATTGTCTGGTGACTACCTTTACAAAAGTCAAAGGCAGCCATGTTGGTTTTAGTGCAATCTGGCTGTGTTCAGGGCTAGGATGCAAAATACAGGTAAGTAGTAGGTTTTATAATTTTTCCTTACCTATTATCACTTAATTAAAGTGTTAATAGGTAGGGAAATAAAATTATAATGTTTACATTTTAAAACACTGTAATACACTATAATATAGTGTACTGAAGTGTATTTTCAAATTTTTACATATTTGGTTTTTGTTGAAAAAGGTAAATTTTGTAGAAAAACCCAAACAGGTACTTTGCTAAATACTAGAGCTTTACACAATAAACGTTTAAAAATCTATAGAAATATAAAAATTATTTTCTATACCTATTAACACTTTAGTAAAGTGTTAATAGGTAGAGAAAAAGGAGAAAGCCTACTGTTATCTACAGTATAAGGCCCTAACTCAAAATACAGCAAAAGTGTGGGAAAAATGATATAATGCCTTCCTATCGGCATGTACCACTGTATACCGGAAAAGTACAGCACCATACCATGGCACAATGTATCACTAACACCCAGATTTATTATTGTATTGCATCACGCATGGTGTCGCATGGCCAATGCAATACTTAAGAGGGATTTGCAAAGCAAAGCAAAGCCACAATGCATGGCTCTGTGTCAATAGATAAATATGGATAAACACAAGGCAGCGCAAATCACTATCTTGCATTACTTTTCACATAATATTCTACACTCCTACCTAATTTCATCTACATCCATACGCCACTCAATTCCACGCCACTCCACTCTATGCTATTCCACTCTACACTATTCCACTGTACTCCATTCCACTGCACACCACTGTACTCTACACCACTGCACTCTACTGCACTATGCTATACACTATTACACTCTACACCACTGTAATGTACGCCACTACATTCTATGCCAATCCACTCTACGCCAGTCCACTAAACGCCACTCCACTCTATGCTATCCCACTTTACACACCTCCACTCTACACCATTCCACTGTATGGGATTCCACTCTACCCCACTCCAGTGTATGCCATTCCAGTGTATGCCACTCCACTGTACACCACTTCCATCTATCACATTCCACTGTACACCACTACAGTGAACAACACTCCACTCTATGCCACATCACTGTACGCCTCTCCAATGTACACCACTCCACTCTATGCTATTACAGTGTATACAACTCCACTCTACGCCAATCCACTTTATGGTATTCCACTCTACCCCACTCTGCTGTATGTCACTCGACTGTACGGTACACCAGAATACGCTATTCTACTGTATAACACTCTACTGTAGCACAGTCCACTGTGCCCTATTCCACTGTGTGCCACCCCACTGGACGCTACTCCACTGTAGGTCACTGCAGTGTACGCACCTGCATTGGATGCCATTCCACTCTACACCACTCCGCTGTATACTATTCCACTCTACCCTACTGTACTGTATGCCACTTCACTCTATGCCAGTCCACTGCACACCACTCCACTGTACACTGTTCCACTCTATGCTATTTCACTGTAGCCAGTCCACTGAACTACACTCTACGCTATTCAACTGGATCCCACTCTACTCCACTCTATACTGTTACACTGTACGTAACTCCACCCTACGCTATTCCACTGCATGTTATTCCACTCTACGCCACTCCAGTGTGCCACTCAACTGTACACCACTTCATTCTAATCTATTCCATTGAACAACATTCCATTTTATGCCATCCCACTGCATTATATTCCACTTTACCCTTACTCCAGTGTAGGGCACTCCATTGTACGTTTCTCCACTGTATGCTACTGCACTATAGGCTATTCCACTGTACATCACTTCACTGTACGCTGCTCCACTCTACAATATTTCTCTGTATGCCACTGCACTCTACGAGAGTCCACTGTACGCCACTGTAGTACACTGTATAACACTTGATCAGATGCCACTCTACTCCTCTCTACGACACACCACTTCACTATATGATACGCCACTGCACTGTATGACACTCTCCTCCAGAGTTCTCTACGACACTCCTCTCGATGATACTCGACTGAATGACACTCTACTGCACCCTACTCCACTCAATACCACTTCTGTCTGCAACAGTGTATGCCACTCTATGACAGACTACGACATCCTGCTCTACTGTATAACACGCCACTCCACTGTACAACACACCGCTCCAGTCTACGATACTCCACTGCACAATAAGACACATTTTGCCGCTCCCCTGTATAAGGCTTTACTCCACTGTATGCTACCCCACTCCACTCTACTCCACTGTATTCCACTCTACAATACTCCACTCTACCACACTACACTGTACGACACACTCCCCCATTGTACTGTACGACTCTCCAATTAATGACACACTAATGACTCTCAACACTATGATTTGAAACACATTTTTATTAAAAAATAAGAACCATTGAAATTCAATGAAAAAAACGAAGGTTAGAGACAAGTTATAGTTAAGAACACTTTATTCTTTCAATTCAAACCCAACTTAAACTAGACAAACATTAGAAATTCCAAAGTTATAGTTATAACTTAATTTTATAATTTATGCCCCACCTTCCGTACCCAGTGTTGGCACCTCACTTGTCACACTAAATTAACTATAACTCACACTTTTTCTATGCGCTGGTTATACTTTTCCATATTACATCACTTTTTCCTTGTGAAATCATGGCATTCAGAACAACACTTTTGACATCGCAAATGACATCATTTGTGAGTACACAGTGCATGGAGAAAGACTTTGCAACTTTCCCCATGTCCTGCATATTAAAAAAGAAATAGGAATAAGAGGGCACGGTAGTGGTGTGGTGACCCCCTAGACCTTCTGGGGGGGGCATCAAATGTAACAAAATATATTCTTTTGAGGCCCCAGGATCCCATGGCAGTCAATAAGCCCTCAGGAGTCCTGCCAGAGTCCCATGGGAGCCGACACGGCCCCTGCAAAAGAAAAAGAAAGGAATATTGTGGGGTGGGGGTCAGTGGGTGGTTTCTAGTTAATTGGGGCTTGACCGCCTGCAGGGGATTGGCTGCCAGCGTGGAGTTGGCCACAGGGGTTGTCAGCAGATGTTTCGTAATAAGATATTGCTTTACCTTTAAAAAAAAACATAGAAATTCTCTGGAAAAAAGCAGAGGTTAAAGTGGATTTATAAGTAAGTGAGGTAATAGGATTTTAACTTATGTTAAAAAAATCCTTAGAAATTCACTGAAAAGAAACAAAGTTTAAAGTAGAATTACATGTAGGTCTTCTAATCATGAAAAAAACTAGTACTCCCAATGAAATGACAGCAGTGTAATGACTCCCGGTGCAATGACTTGTAATGTAACAAATTAACTTGGAAATTTACCAACTTTTATGGGATTTCCTTGGCCATTTAAGTAACACACTTGTAAATATTCACTGGTATCACTTAGGATAAAAGGTCTGACTGGCACAAGATAGGTTACCAGACAACACAGTTGTAAAGTAAATGCACTTACACCTGTTTTACTATAAATTAGTATAAATTAGATGAGTGAATGTAAGGATCAAGTTAATGGTATCGTATAATGTCAGGGAAGGAGTAAAGATTAAAAAAGAAAACAGGCAAGGTTACAGAAAGATGGGGTATGCTGATTTCCTCCAATCAAAAATAAATAACATTAAAGTAATTAAATGAATAATAATAACAGTTCCATTTGTAAAATGTAAATAATGCTTAAGGAGTAGGACCCTGGAGGTCTTTCCAGTAAAATGAAAAAAGGTAAATCCAACATTTACATCTGATCTCCTGAAATCAGCGACAGCATTTGTGCTATTCAGTAAGATGAGAATAATCATTGTTATAGAGCATGAACAGGTCCCATTGTTAACTAAAGTAAAGTGTGTGACTGACATAGGGATATCCAAGTGGAGGGGCAGTCTCTCTTTGACAGAACCTCAACCTTTATTGGTTAGAGGTTACCTTCCCCATGAGGAATGACTGGACAGACCTTTAAGTCTTCCTGAGGGAGGGAGTGCATATCACAGGTCTTCAGCCTGGGATTTTTCTGTTGGAATGTTGCTGACAAAAGGACATTACTGTGAACTTTGCCTTCTGCTACTGTGTTTGAGGAGATTTGAGGATGGACTTGTTCATTTACAGCTTGCAGCGGGACACCTCTCAATGCTCTGCCTTTTCCGCTAGACAAGCTTCTCACCTGTCTGCTTCCCGGACTTCAACTTCAGTGGCTGTTGTATTTGGTTGCCAGCCAGCCTGCACCTGCTGATCTGACTGAGAAAGACTAAGAAGTTGAGTTGGGTAACAAAAAACATCTGTTCTTCAGTGCCAGGATGCCCTTCTAGGTGAACGTGCACTTTACAAATACACATATTATTTTCTTTTGCTGGGCCAAGCTTGGAGACCATCTGGGCTGTCAGGAAAGTGCCAAGGAGTAAGAAGTTCTGTTAGGGTATTTCCCAGCCATCCAGGAAGGGAGTTGAGGAGCAGGATAAGGTCTCTGAACTCTATTTTTATGATTTTCCTATGTTGGTCTCTTTGTTTTCGGTGAACATTTTGAGGAACTCCCAACCTAGTAGGGAGTTATTGTCTGAGGTGAGGGCTTACACATCTACATATAACCCCTATAGATAACTTCTTTTCTGGAAGGGTTCTCTGACTCATAGCACTCTCATTCTACATGAGCCTAACTCATCAGGGGAGGTGTGAAAGAAACCTGTTCCTTTTCTCTGTAGAAGATGTGATACACATTACTCAAATTCTTTCACTACAGTGAGGAAGGAAAAGGAACAACCATGTGATCAGTGCAAATCAGAGGTTTAAAAGTGTTTGTTTCAGGATTCACACAAGTGCGTGAAAAAAGATGTCCGCCCCCAGCTAGCTCCTGCTGCGCCTGCATTATCGACAGTGTTTTTCAATTACTTATTGCAGCCAAAAGTGTTCCTGCATTACCTTGGTGGCTGTGATCTGTGGCTGCCCTTGGATACCTTTGTGAATTAAAGATGCTTACGAAGTCAGAGTAAAAGAACTGAGGTTTATTTCAAGTATAAAGGGACACCTCATCCTTCACGCCATGTCCTGCGCAAACCATTTCCTCATTGAATAATAACCAACCCACATTTTGATGCTACTGTAGAGTTTCATTGAAGGGAGGAATCCACGGGAGAAATCCATGGAACACCAGGGGCATACTTGGAATGTCACTTAAATACATTCTAAAGAGATTGAAAGAGAGATGGAGATGCCACACATCTCCCTCCCCAGTATAACAACAAAAAACAATATATCATTAACCAAAATAAAAAAAACAGCAGTTATAAATATGAACACAACACTCTGTTGAGATTCCGCATTTTATGATCCTCCATTCTCACAGCATTGTTAAAGACCTTGATTACATACAAGGGAGCAGAGAATCTGGAATGTGATTGGGACAAACTTAGCCCTGCACTTCTAATTTTTACCATGTCCCCAACTTGTACCATGTTTTTTTTACCGCTTTGCAAACATCAATCCTGGACTTCGTTTTAGTCATCTTGTCTAGTTCCACTGCCCTTTTCCTCTCGAATCATGCTCCACACTCATTCCATGTTTCATTTTGTTATTCATGCACAACAGACAAATCTAGGTGTTGGCCCTTCTTTTCCTAAATAACTCAAAGGGTGTAATCCCTATTGTGGTGTGTGGTGTAATTCTATACTTTTTTACTTTATCAAGTACTTCTGTCTTCCAACATAAATTACTCACCAATGCTCTTTGTATTGTTTCTTTCAACACTCTGTTGAACCTTTCTACCATGCCATTGGCCTCAGGAAGGTAAAGTGCAGACTTTTTGTGTTTGATTCCCCTATCCCCAAGACTTTTCCCATATCTCGGGACACTAACTTTACCCCATTGTCGGTACGTAGTGTAGAGGGAAAACCCTCACGCTCAAACACTTGATCAAGAAAATTCACTACATTTCATGTTTCCACTGACCCTTTTATCCCCACTTTCAGCCAGCGTGAGTACATGTTGATCAACACAATAACATACTTGTCAGAGCTTGTGATCTTAATGGGGCCAAGAATATCTAAAATAAAAACTTCCCATGGTTCTTTAGATAGCTCCCTCATGCCCATCTGCAGTACTCTACATTTGACTGTTTTGTCAGAATTCACACACTCCATGCACTCTCTGACAGATCTCTCTACCTGAGCATACATTCATGGCCGTTCTTTCATTTTAGAAATCCCAGGATGACTGTCATGTGCAAAGGAAATTATATCATCCTGCAACGTTGTTGGTGGAATCAGTCTGGTACCTCTTTCCAACAATTCACCCTGGAATGACAGCTCATCCTTGACTCTCCAAACTCCACTTAATTGAACTTGGGCTTTGCTTCCTTTCTCCCAGCCAGCCTTGAGATTCTTCACCACCTGCTGTAAAACAATGTCCTTACTCATTTCAATCATCCACTCCTCTTCATATATTATCCATTTTCTAATCAGACACACTTCAAAATCCTCATCCTCAGCATCCTCATCTTCCATTTCAGTCTTCTCCTTTGACTGTACCAGGTGAGAATAGCAGTCCGCCAAATAGTTATTTACTCCTGGGACATACGTCAAGTCAAATTGAAACTCTTGCGGAGACACAACCCACCGTCTTATCCTTCCTGATATGGCATTGAGTCCTTTCCTCTCAAAGATTTCTTTTAGGGGCCTATGATCAGTTTTAATCTTAAATCTGCCACCCCATATGAATTTCCTTATTTTTTGCATGGCTCAATGTACAGTTAGTGCTTCCTTCACTATAACTGAGTAGTTTAGCTCTGCTCCTTTAAGCCCTCTAGAAATAAACAAAATGGTACACTCCGCTCCATCATGCTTCTGTAGGATAACCACCACCAGCCCTTTAGCACTGGCATCGGACAAAATAATGGTTTCATGTCCCAGTTTGAAACTTTGCAAACTAGAGGCATTTTTCAAACTTGCATTCATTGCAGTAAATTACATCTCACATTCAGCACCCCATTGAAATGCTGTCCCTTTTTTTTTTTTTTACAACTGGCTCATGTTCTTCGTTTTCTCTGCAAAATTTGGGACACATTTTCTATAATATTCATCCATTCCTAAGAATTTGACAACCTCTTCTTTTGACGTCAGACTTGGCATGTTGTTAATCGTGTCAACGAATTCAGGGGCATATTAGCAAGACCCACGTTAAAATTATCGCCGTTTTAGCGGCAGGAAACTGCCGCTAAAATGGCGATAATGGGCTTGCTAATATGCGTTATAGAATTCCAATAGAAGCCCAGGTTAGATGTGCAGGACATCTAACCTGTGCTTCTATTGGAATTCCATAACGCATATTAGCAAGCCCATTATCGCCGTTTTAGCGGCAGTTTCCTGCCGCTAAAACGGCGATAATTTTAACGTGGGTCTTGCTAATATGCCCCTCAGTCCTTGGCTCAATTCTCCAAGGTGTCATCTTATTTCCCAAGTAGCCAATCTTGCTAAGAATGAAACTACATTTTTTTTGCCTTTAAAGTCAAACCACTCTCTTTCAGTCTCTTAAGTACTTTACACAAGTTTTAGTTATGTTCTTCAGCATTCTCTCCAAATACGAGCACTTCATCCTGGTAATTTTGACTCCAATAACACCTCTCAAAACATTCTCCATCACCCTCTGGAATACAACAGCTGCCGAAATGGGGCCAAACATCATTCTCAAGAATTTGAAGGTACCAAACGGCGTGACCATTGCTGTCAAATATTGAGAGTCCTGATGTAATCTCACCTGGCGGTATGCAGAAGTGAGATCAATGGACGAAAAGCACCTTGCCCCTCTTAACATGGACAACATCTCAGTTATGTTGGGTAACGGATAGTGGTCAACAAATACTCATTTGTTCAACGCATGCAAGCCCACACATAACCTGACTTCACCGCATGCTTTATGTGCCATTACGACAGGAGCGAGTCATTCTGTTGCTTCCACTTCTACAATAATGACACCCTCCTTCAACTTTTTCAATTCAATACTCATCTTGTCTTTGACCAGTATACACACACCTCTTACTTTACTCACAACTGGTACTACCCCCTTCATTATCTTGATCTTGTGAATATATTCTTTCAAACAGCCTAACTTTCCTTGGAAAACCTCAGGAAATGTTTGCACATAGTTCGGTATACTAGTTGCACCATTACCAACTTCATAGATATGTATAGAGTATTTCAGTCTTATCACTGGGCTCTCATTAGGGTCAAGATAGACCATTAAATCCTTTTGATGAAAACAACTAATCAGAGAGTCACCCCTCACTGAGACATAGGTAGATTTTTCCCACAGTAAATCTATCCTTGAAATGGATGCTCCCCATAAAGTAGCCCAACAATTTGATAGGTTCGCCCCCATATCCTTTGGGACAAATGTCTGGTTTGTGTAGCACAACCTTACTTTCCACTCTTTCTCATATACTTCTTTGGGTATCAATGTTATTTTTGCCCCAGAATCAAATGACATGCTCAAAAGAGCACCCTCAATTTCTACCATTTATTTATTATTTATTTATGCTTTTTTATATAGCGCGAATTGTACCCAAAGGTGTCAGTGCTTTACAATAGAACCAGTTACATTACATAAGGACTTCAGAGTACATGAAAAGCATTACAGAACCAAACAGATAAACTCTAAAATCACATAAGAATGATAGTAAGTACATAAGTCTACTACAAATACTAGTGGTTAGAGTTCCATATATACAAGTTGCAAATTCGCTCAAGATTACATTTTAAGAAGAGTTGAAGTGATTAGCGTTGGACAATTATATATTACATATTTACATATCTTCTCGCCATTGCTGGGGTTCTTGTGGTGCTCGCAGCCATGCCATCAGGGTGCTATTGCACTCACGGGTGGTGATCTTGGGCCTGGAGGGATCCCCAAGCTGGTGATGGCCGTAGGGGTAGAAGGCTGGGTGGTGGTGGGTGCAGGTGGCATGCTGGATCCTGGGGCTGTTTTTGAGCTTGTGCCACAAATTCAGGCCTCCCGCCGGGCTCAAGCACCCACAGCGCCACTGGGTCCCAACCTCCATGCTGCAGGGTCTCTCCTCGAGGCACCCCTGGAGGGGCTCTCTCGCTACTCTATCGCTCCTGCCGCTAGTCTCAGGCTCCGGGCCTCTCTCGGCAGCAGGCCTCCGGTGCCGATGGGTCTTGCTCGGCCGCTAGTCACAGCCCTCATCTGCCATCTTGAGTGCCACACGCGTCTCCGAGGCCATCGGCCGCTGACTGCCAAATCCAGTAATTTTCGTTTCTCTGGACACGGCACTCAGCACTGGGGGATCCAGAGGAGATCCATCGGAGCTCACCAGTGCTCTCCGGGCCCGTATAGCCTACAGGATGGAATCGGATGGGGGACTCTGGCGGGAGGTCACCCTGTGAACCTCCCGCCGGAGCACCGGAAGCTCAGATGACATGGGACCACATGTACCTTCTGTTACCTGCAAAATTATTTAATCACAACTCGCTTCTTCATCACAAGTAATCTCCTGAATTTTGTTTTTATGAACCAGCACTCCTACAACATTTACTAACATGACCTTTCCTTCCACATGTCTTACACACAGCCTTCCATTCAATGAAGTCATTGTAGTTAGCAAACTCCCCACATCTAAAACAACAACCCTGAACCTTTTTATTGTCTTTCTCAAAGTCTCTCTGGATTTTCTGATAAATGTTGTATTCCTTACTTTTCTTTTGCAATTGAACCAGATGTATCTCACTTTCATTTTTATTACTGCCACCCTTTTTAGGTCGAGCCTAGCGGCAACGCACAGGCACTGCTCGCTCTGCGAGACTGCTGTAGTAGAGTATGGGAGAGAAGCCGCGCCCACTCTCCTCCCATATTTTTCAATGGCTTGTGTCATTGTCTTTCGTAAAGGCTGCCTTCAGATTTGTTAATAGGCTTGTTAGTCCCTCCTTAGTACGGCCTTGTCTTCATTTGTACCCTCCCATGGCGACTGGCCCTTTTACTTCGGTTGTTTCACGGGACCTGTTATTTTGTCTGTAAGCACTATTTACTTTATTGAGTTTCTCTTACTGCATGCCGGACATGTGCTGCTTCAGCTGAAACCCCCGTATTTTTTTAAGCAGCACAGCTGCCCCGGTAACACGGGCGCCTGCTTTCAATCACTTTAACCCATAATTATATTGTGTCTGTTTCAACCCCCCACCAAGTAAAATGGATTTAGAAATGATTAGCGAATTAAGTAATGTGAATTCCAGACAGCACATAATCCTGTGCTAATGGGCTGAAGCTGACAACAACTCAAAAGTAGGGACTAGAGGCTTTTTGGAGGTCCAGCATACATGCCTCAACAACGTAAATACAAAGAGGTATGCAGTTTCTGACTGGTGTGGGGTGGGAAAGGGAAAAGGGGGGTTAGGTGGTCATAGGTCCTCACTGGTTACAGGGGGAATAGGGAATCCCTCCTGTTGGAATTACGGCCCTCACACACCCGGCTGGGTGTCATGCTTCATCATAGGGCGTGCTCCTCGTCAGGTCGGCGCTGCAATACCTGACGGGCTCCCTATGAGGGGCTCTTTGGCGGAGATCTTTTATTCCAATTAGCCGTTTGGTGCCGTGGGGGTGAGGGGCCTATATGTGTAGATGTAGGAGGTGAAGGTGAAGGTGAATGAACCAAGAAAGGTTAATACAAATTGGAAGTCCCAGAGAGAACAATTTTAATCAGTAGGGCTTCTAAACTGGTTAAAAGCAAGGTGGCGCACTTCTGACGTGATGTATCAGTATGGGTGCTCTATCAAGTGGTCAACATGTTTCTCGCCTATTAGTCCGTACATCTAGCGGCGATTCGTCAGGACCAGTATAAATATTCTATCTACACAGAAGGTGGTTGTCTGGTGAAGTGTCCCTGATAAACCGACTTAGAAAACCTACAGTGGTGTACCTGTAATATGATGACCAACCTAATGGGATGAAAACAATTTATTAGACAGCGCAATCAATAATGTAGTCCAATGTAAAGCACAGGTGTCCCCATAAAACAGCCATGCTCATAGCATACAGTGGTGAACATTAAAAACAAGTGAGAGCCACCTGGGTGTCACACACACTGTGGTGATATACTGGCTCTTAAATGAATAAGGTGGAAAGCCCACCTTGGTAGCAGAAAGGTTTAACTCACCCAGGTTTGGTTGGCAATTTACTTCATGGACTCCCGGCAGGAAAACACTTGGAATTTCCAGTGTCCTGGGTGGAGTCATAAAGAATGTATCAGAACCCACTTCTCAAAAGTACTTTAAAAACTGGGAAGCGGAAGACACAGCAAGCGCCTCTTGAGCATGAGGCCAGAGAATTAAGTATAGCAAAGAAAAAGTGTGGCGTCTGCCGTATCAATCACAGCGTGTACTCACGTTTGCTCCGTTGCAACACAGTCGTCAGACTTACCCACTCGCTGCCGAGGACCGGAAGGTAGTGAGCTGGTGTGAGCGAGCTCCTATGTACTTGCGGCAATCCGGCGCGTGTGGGCCGGTCTGGGAGGGGTGAGCAATCAGTGTAACTGAGCCACTAGAATGTCGCGGTGGACGTAGTGGGTGAATATGGCAGCCATCTTGTGTAAACCGGGCAAATTTGGCAGCCATCTTGTGTAAACTGGGCAAAGGCCAACAAACGGATGAGTTGCGGAAGTGGCCGCCATCTTGTGTATACTGAAAGGTTAGTCAATCACTGGAAAGTCAAATCGGACACGGGTTGTCCGCCATATTGTGCAAGTATAGCACGATTCCCCAATGGTGTAGGTGGCGTAGATTGCCGCTTTTTAATGGATAATGGTTTACAAATTAGGCAGTATCTCAGATAATTTATGTAGAGGTAGTGAAATAGTGCAACCGTGTGTGGTGCGAGTGGAGTGCATTCCACATTGAAGTAGGTGGCATAAATAGCCGCTGTATCATGGATGGTGTCTAAACACAAGGCAATGTCTCAGATAGTCACTGTGGGTGTAGTGCAATACTGCAGCCGCGAGTACGTTTTTGTAAGTACCTGACATGTCAAGCCAGACTATGACGAAATCCCATGGGTTGTGATTCAAGGGGATCAAGTATGGGACCAACATCTGATGGGCCCCCTATGACGTAAGGGGTGGAGATACCCTGGACAGTTACCTCTAGTAGAAGCAATGTGCATTATCAGATGGGGGAACTTAAAGGTAATGTGAGCTCAGTAACGCCAAGTTTGTGATGTATTGGGTTGTCTCACCTATTGAGTTCACTCCATGGGATATCTTCGTTCAACCCCTACTTATCTGTTGCAAGGCGATGGACCCACCTCTGTTCTTTCATGAAGAGCAACCCTTTACTCATTTTAGGATAGGCCTCAAGTACAACCCAACGTAGAATGTCTGGTGTATGCTGTAGTTGATCGAAATGTGTACACATCTTGGTATTTAGTCTATGACACCTAATATTGCTCTGGTGTTCTGTGATGCGTGTATTCACCATTCTAGTAGTCATGCCCATGTATCTCAGGTTGCATGGGCAGGTGATCATATATATGCAATCAGATGTGTTGCAATTGGTGTGTGTTCTTAATTCCCATTTAAATGTATTCGAGAACTCAATTTCCTTCGCCACTTCAGTCAGGGTGCACAATGCGCATGACCTACAGGGAAAGTGTCCTCTGACAGGAGGAAGATCCCATAGTTGTCTTTGTGAGTTTAAAGTGGGTTTTGGTCTGGTGTGGATCAGCATATCCTTTAGGTTTTTGGAACGCTTAAATGCAAATCTTGGCATTTGTAGTTCAAGTGTGCCTGTTTGTAAAATATCCCAGTGTTTTTTTTATAATCTTCTGTATCTTGTTCGAATCCGGGGTGTAGGTGGTCACAAAGGTAAGGGTCTCAGTTGTCTCTTTCTGTTTGGTTTCCAACAAAGCCTCGCGGTTATTATTCCTAGCTCTCTTGTTTGAAAGAGCAATGCTGCGGTGAGGGTATTCGCGATTACTCAGGTTGTTTGTGAGTTTCGCTGCTTCAACTTTGTAGTCCTGAACACAGCTGCAATTTCTTCTAAGTCTAAGAAATTGACCAAATGGAAGGTTCTCTTTCAGTGCTCTGGGGTGATGGCTACTGAATAAGAGAAGACTATTACAGTCTGTTGGTTTTTTGTAGATGGTTGTGCTGAGATGGCCATCTGTAAGTCTGATCATTAAGTCTAGGAATGGTATGTTGGTGTGGGAGATCATGCTCGTGAACCGTAGGTAAGGGTTGAGTGTGTTAATCCATTTGCAAAACTCTTCACAGACCTCCCTTTCCCCTCTCCAAAAGATTAAAATATCATCTATGAATCTTTTCCATAGGAGTAGATTGGCTTTATAAGGGTTTGAGATGTCAAAAATCAATCTTTTTTCTAATGCTGCCATATACAGACATGCCACACTAGGGGCAAATGTACTCCCCATCGAAGTACCCTGTGTTTGATGGTATAGTTGGTTTTTAACCCAAAAAAGTTCTCAGTCAGAGCTAGTGTGGCGCATTCTAGGACAAAGGGAATTGGTGTAGAGGAATCCCAGTTTGTGTTAGTGAAGGCATCCTCTATGACGCTCAAGGTCGCTCTTTGAGGGATGTTTGTATAAAGGGCCTCCACATCCAGGGTGACCAACAGGTTGATATCATTAGTATGTTGTACCTCGCCAATTAGACGCAGGACATCTGGCTAGGGAATTGACGGCTGTCAGTTCCATGGAGGACAGATTGTGGAAGCAGTGGGTGGGTGTGGCACCCCTTGTGATGCCCTTCAACACCGCCTGTTCAAAGGTAAGCACCTCATTGGGTACCATGCTGCTATTGGGAGTAAAAGTTGAAGGGTTATGCAGGCCAGAGTCACTTGCTATGGGTGCAGCTTTGTCATGGAAAAATGCCTTGAGGCGTACTTTCCTGAAGAAATTCTGGACTTCGCAGTTGTCACGGAACCTGTCAATCTTGGGTGTGGGAACATATCCCAGGCCTTTCTGCAAGACCCTGGTTTCCATTTTCGTGAGTACTCTGGAAGAGAGGTTGGGGGAGCAACAGCTCCAGACGGGGCCCATGCCCTGGTTACTCAGGATTCCATATGCCACCCTATCAGGGACCAGCCTTTTGGCAGTACCCAATGTTCGCACAAGGCTCCCCTCAGTTTTTTCCACCAGGCAATAACCCACCTTTTTGAGACAGAGGTTTGGGCAGAGGAAGAGGGCGAAGAAGAGGGAACCAAAAAAGAGTACAATGGCAGGAACAACCACAATACTCAGTGGAGACGCAAAGTCAGACCAGGAAGAGAAATTGATTGTCAACCTCTCTTCCAGAGGACATCACAAGCGGTGCCACACCCACCCACCCCTTCCACAATCTATCCTCCATGGAACTGACGGCCGTCAATTCCCTAGCAAACGACCCCAACATCACTATCAAACAAGCTGATAAGGGTGGGGCCACAGTAATCATGTCCACTGTGGACTATGACACGGAATGCAACTGACAACTGAGTAATCGCCAATACTACACTCCGATTACCACCAACCCGACTGCTAGACTCACTACAACCATCACAGCTATGGTCTTCACTGCTGAAACCCAGGGTTGGATAAGTAAGAAGGAAGCCGACCTCCTCACCAAAAAGGAACCTAAGGTTCCTTACTTCTATATCTTACCCAAGATCCACAAAGGCACCCTCCCAACCCTGGGTTGACCTATTGTTTCCGGTATTGATTCACTGCTGGAACCCCTATCCAAATTTTGTGAACACTTCTTGCAGCCACTGGTCAAAAACACACCCTCCTTCTTGCAGGACACTACAGATGTCCTGCGTCTAATTGACGAGTTACAACATACTAATGATATCAACCTGTTGGTCACCCTGGATGTGGAGGCCCTTTATACAAACATCCCACAAAGAGCCACCTTGAGCGTCATAGAGGATGCCTTCACTAACACAAACTGGGATTCCCCTACACCTATTCCCTTTGTCCTAGAATGCGCCACACTAGCTCTGACTGAGAACTTCTTTGAGTTCAAAAACCAACTATACCATCAAACACAGGGTACTTCGATGGGGAGTACATTTGCCCCTAGTGTGGCATATCTGTATATGGCAGCATTCTAAAAAAGATTGATTTTTGACATCTCAAACACTTATAAAGCCAATCTACTCCTATGGAAAAGATTCATAGATGATATTTTAATCTTTTGGAGAGGGGAAACGGAGGTCTATGAAGAATTTTGCAAATGGATTAACACACTCAACCCTTACCTACGGTTCACGAGCACGATCACCCACACCAACATACCATTCCTAGACTTAATGATCAGACTTACAGATGGCCATCTCAGCACGACCATCTATAAAAAACCAACAGACTGTAATAGTCTTCTCTTATTCTCTTATTCAGTAGCCATCACCCCAGAGCACTGAAAGAGAACCTTACATTTGGTCAATTTCTTAGACTTAGAAGAAATTGCGGCTCTGTTCAGGACTACAAAGTTGAGGCAGCAAAACTCACCAACAACTTGAGTAATCGCGAATACCCTCACCTCAGCATTGCTCTTTCAAACAAGAGAGCTAGAAATAATAACCATGAGGCTTTGTTGGAAACCAAACAGAAAGAGACAACTGAGACCCTTACCTGTGTGACCACCTACACCCCAGATTCGAACAGGATACAGAAGATTATAAAAAAAAACACTGGGGTATTTTACAAACAGGCACACTTGATTAACCCTGGGTGGGTAACTCCGCTCCGCCAGCGGAGTTTGCGGAGATTTGCCTACTCCGTTGCAAACGCGGAGGTAGGCAAAACTCCACCTCCGTGGCGGAGCGGAGTTAGCCGCTCCCTTCCCCCTCCCAAATTATTTAAAATTTAAAAAAGAAGGCACTTACTTGCGTGTCTGCCGCCTCCCCTGCCTGGCTGCTCTCCTTCCTGCTCCTCGCGTCCTTCTTCAATAAAAAAAAAAAAACCTACGTTGTGCATGCACAACACGTACAACGTAGGAGTTTTTTCATTGAAGAAGGACGTGAGGAGCAGGAAGGAGAGCGGCCTTGCAGGGGAGACGGCAGACACGCAGGTAAGTGCCTTCTTTTTTCATTTTTATATATATAATTTGGGAGGGGGAGGAGCGGAGCAGAGCTCCACTGAGTTTTTTCAAACTCCGTGGAGCTCTGCGTAGAGGCACTATGCCAGCTCCGCCCACTCTTACACTTAATCTACAAATGCCAAGATTTGCATTTAAGCGTACCAAAAACCTAAAGGATGCTGATCCACACCAGACCAAAACCCACTTTAAACCCACAAAGACAACTATGGGATCTTCCTCCTGTCAGAGGACACTTTCCCTGTGGGTCATGCGCAGTGTGCACCCTGACTGAAGTGACGAAGGAAATCGAGTTATCAAATACATTTAAATGGGAATTAAGGACACACACCAATTGCAACACATCTAATTGCATATATATGATCACCTGCCCATGCAACCTGAGATACATAGGCATGACTACTAGGATGGTGAAGACACGCATCACAGAACACTGTAACAATATTAGGTGTCATAGACTAAATACCAAGATGTGTACACATTTCGATCAACACCAGCATACAGTAGACACTCTACGTTGGGTTGTACTTGAGGCCTATCCTAAATTGAGTAAAGGGTTGCTCTTCATGAAAGAACAGAGGTGGGTCCATCGCCTTGCAACAGATAAGCAGGGGTTGAACGAAGATATCCCATGGAGTGAACTCAATAGGTGAGACAACCCAATACATCACAAACTTGGCGTTACTGAGCTCACATTACCTTTAAGTTCCCCAACCTGATAATGCACATTGCTTCTACTAGAGGTAACTGTCCAGGGTATCTCCACCCCCTTACGTCATAGGGGGCCCGTCAGGTATTGGTCCCATACTTGATCCCCTTGAATCACAAACCATGGGATTTTGACATAGTCTGGCTTGACATGTCAGGTACTCACAAAAACTTACTCGCGGCTGCAGTATTGCACTACACCCACAGTGACTATCTGAGACATTGCCTTGTGTTTAGACACCATCCATGATACAGCGGCAATTTATGCCACCAATTCAATGTGGAATGCACTCCACTCGCACCACACACGGTTGCAGTATTTCACTACCTCTACATAAATTATCTGAGATACTGCCTAATTTGTAAACCATTATCCATGAAAAAGAGGCAATCTACGCCACCTACACCATTGGGGAATCGTGCTCTACTTGCACAATATGGCGGACAACCCATGTCCGATTTGACTTTCCAGTGATTGACTAACCTATCAGTATACACAAGATGGCGGCCACTTCCGCAACTCATCCCTGTGTTGGCCTTTGCCCAGTTTACACAAGATGACTGCCAAATTTGCCCGGTTTACACAAGATGGCTGCCATATTCACCCACTACGTCCACCGCGACATTCTAGTGGCTCAGTTACACTGACTGCTCACCCCGCCCTGACCCGCCCACACGCGCCGGATTGCCGCGAGCACATAGGAGCTCGCTCGCACCAGCTCACTACCTTCCGGTACCCAGCATCGAGTGGGTAGGTCTGACGACTGTGTTGCAACGGAGCAAACGTGAGTACACGTTGTGATTGATACGGCGGACGCCGCACTTTTTCTTTGCTTTACTTAATTCTCTGGCCTCATTCTCAAGAGGCGCTTGCTGTGTCTTCCACTTCCCAGTTTTTAAAGTACTTTTGAGAAGTGGGTTCTGATACATTCTTTATGACTCCACCCAGGACACTGGAAATTCCAAGTGTTTTCCTGCCGGGAGTCCATGAAGTAAATTGCCAACCAAACCTGGGTGAGTTGAACCTTTCTGCTACCAAGGTGGGCTTTCCACCTTATTCATTTAAAAGCTAGTATATCACTACCGTGTGTGTGACACCCACATGGCTCTCACTTGTTTTTAATGTTCACCACTGTATGCTATGAGCATGGCTGTTTTATGGGGACACATGTGCTTTACATTGGACTGCATTATTGATTCCGCTGTCTAATAAATTGTTTTTATCCCATTAGGTGGGTCATCATATTACAGGTACACCACTGTAGGTTTTCTAAGTTGGTTTATCTGGGACACTTCACTAGACAACCACCTTCTGTGTAGATAGAATTTTTATACTGGTCCTGACGAATTGCCGCTAGATCTATGGACTAATAGGCGAGAAACATATTGACCACTTGATAGAGCACCCATACTGATACACCACGTCAGAAGTGTGCCACCTTGCTTTTAACCAGGTTGGAAGCCCTACTGATTAAAATTGTTCTCTCTGGGACTTCCAATTTGTTTTAACCTTCCTTGGTTCATTCACCTTCACCTCCTACATTTACACATATAGGCCCCTCACCCCCACGGCATCAAACGGCTAATTGGAATAAAAGATCTCTGCCAAAGAGCCCCTCATAGGGAGCCCATAAGGTATTGCAGCGCCGACCTGACGAGGAGCACGCCCTATGATGAAGCATGACACCCAGCCGGGTGTGTGAGGGCCCTAATTCCAACAGGAGGAATTCCCTATTCCCCCTGTAACCAGTGAGGACCTCTGACCACCTAACCCCCCCTTGTCCCTCCCCCCCACACCAGTCAAGAACTGCATACCTCTGTGTATTTATGTTTCTGAACTGACAACAGCACATCTGTGTTACATGTCATCTGTACTAAAGCCACCTGACCTGTTGTTTTCAAAAGCCTGTTTTATTAACAACACCACCACCACCACCAATACCGCCACCACCAATACCGCCACCATCAATACCACCACCACCAATACCACCACCAATACCACCACCACCACCACCACCAATATCACCACCACCAATACCACCACCACCACCAATACCCCCACCACCAATACCACCACCACCACCAATACCACCACCAAAACCACCACCACCAATACCACCACCACCACCAATACCACCACTAATACCACCACCAATACCACCACCAATAACACCGCCAATACCACCACCAATACCAATACCACCACGACCAATACCACCAATACCACCACCACCACCACAAATACCACCACCAATACCACCCCCATCAATACCACCAATACTACCACCACCAATACCACCACAAATACCACCACCTCCACCAATACCACCACCAATACCACCATCACCACCACCAATACCACCCCCAATACCACCACTAATACCACCACCATCAATACCACCACCTCCAATACCACCACCACCAATACCATCACCACCACCACTACCACCACCAATACCACCACCACCAATGCCACCACCACCAATACCACTACCACCAATACCACCACCATCAATGCCACCAATACCACTACCACTACCACCAGTACCAATACCACCACCAATACCAATATCACAACCAATACCACCACCAATACCACCACCAATACCACCATCACCACCAATACCACCCCCAATACCACCACCATCAATACCACCACCATCAATACCACCACCTCTGGTGCCACCACCACTAATACCAATATCACAACCAATACCACCACCAATACCACCACCACCACCAATACCACCAATACCAATACCACCACTAATACCACCAATACCAGTACCACCACCACCAATACCTCTACCACCACCAATACCAATGCCACCACCACCAATACCAATATCACCACCACCAATACCACCACCACCAGTACCAGTACCACCACCACCAATACCACCACCACCACCAATACCACCACCTCCACCAATACCACCACCACCAATACCACCATTGCCACCACCAATACCACCACCACCAATACCAGCACCACCAATACCACCACCACCAATGCCACCAATACCAATAGAACCACCACCACCAATACCACCATTGCCACCACCACCACCAATACCACCACCACCAATACCAGCACCACCAATACCACCACCACCAATGCCACCAATACCAATAGAACCACCACCAATACCACCACCACCATCAATACCACCAATACCCCCACCACCTATACCAATACCACCACCACCAATACCAATACCACCACCTCAGCGCCTCTCGCTCACTAGTAATAGCAGGGTCACTGTATGAGGCCGGAGCTGCAGCCGAGACCATCCCTCCCTCCATGCCTGCCATAAAGCACAGCCAGCCCTGCACAACAACTGGAGTGTTTTTTATTAGGCCAAAGATAGCAATGACATTACGCAATGCCACACTGCACACTCAAATCATGGAGAGGGCAAATAATAGCCCCCCTCCCGCTCTTCCTCCTGAGCCGCGTCAGTGTAATCACAGAGCGAAAGGTGTTGGAGCGCTTTGTTAGTGTTTATAGCTCCGATCATATGTAACTCTCACTTCACACTTTGTGTCTGTGTAATTTACAACACTTACACATCTTCTTCACTGCACTATTTATCACTACTTTGAAGACGTCGCAGGCCGGTCTCTTCCTCTGATATTTACAATCTAACAAGCGGTCGAGAAGGCCCTTTATTGCACTGCAATAGGTCTCGCATTTGCGAGAGTTTAAGCTATTAGTATTGTAAATGACCATGCCTTTTTTTATGTTTTAAAACCCAAAACATAAATAAAAGGCATTGTCATTTACAATGCCAATAGCTCAAACTTGCGTGAATGCGAGACCTATTGCATTGCAAATGCTTGTTTATCTCTTCCACACAAGCCTGACTATGTTCACTAGCTTTAGCAACAGTAACCACCTCAGTAAGAGATGGATTATCTTTTTGCCAAAAGGATTCTTTGGCTTTCTCTAAATTACATCTTAACTTAAATTGATCCCTCAATCTCTTCTCATTACTCATTCTAAAACTGCACTTTGATGCGAACTTATGCAACACCATCATGTATTCTTCCACAGTTCCACCAGATCTCTGCATACGCTCACCAAAATGGTATCTCTCTAGAACCGTAAACACTTTCGGTAAATAGTGTAAATCTAATTTGGTTAAAGAAATTTCTTATTAATTCAAATACTGGGTCTCTTCCGATGTTAAATCATGAAGGTATTCAAAAACTTCTTCACCGTCTGGTCCTAAACAGTGCATCAACAACGATGTTTTGCGTTCCACACTTAACGATGTACCACACACTCTTGCATAATGAGCAAAAACATTTTCCCACTTTCTCCACTTCAAAGGAGTTTCACAAGGACTCATCAGAAAGAAAAGGAGGTGGTGTCACGTTCTGCATTGTAATAACAAACTTAAAGAAATCACCCCAATGATACTGTAATGCAGGCACACCTTAAAAAATATATATATTGTATGGAGAATTGAAGAAATCTGTTACTAGAGTGATATACTTTGTCCAAGTCTTCAGACTGTAGTTAAAATGAGCAATCAAAGGAAATATTTAATTATTTCCCAATGGAAACCAGAAAATTAAGTACTTAAACATGTTGATCACCCAAAAAGCGATGACCTCCTGTAGAATGCTTTGCCAGAGATCCGCCAAGAAAGAGAAAAAGTACAACTGGCAGACCTAAAGCAACAATACTGTTTCCACACACTGTGGCACACACTGCGACACAGGCGCAAGGAAGACATGAAGCTTGACTTCCACCCGTTGCTCTGTTGGTAGAATTCCATGCCACAGAAATGCCACAGTAATGACGCGTGGGTGAGTGTTGAAAACTACCAAGTTACACCCAAGCATTACAATGGCCACCAGGTTCCTCAATCTAACATCTCCAAGTCAACAGTGCAACAGTCGTCATCATCATATGACTAGGTGCACCTGCCATGCCCGTTACTGGTATGCGCATGTGCCCTCACAGAATGCAGGGGTCGGTAGAGGTTTAAGGACGGCATGTGAGGAAAACGAGAGGTGGCACGTGACACCAGACACAATGGAGTGGAGGTATGCGTGATGGGTGCACGGGGTAAGCAGCAAACCAGCAGGATTGATGAACACTAAATAAAATCAAATGTTTGCTAAAGTTCATCAAAATCCTTCAGTTCACAAAAGGGTAGGTGGACTCCGTATCTGTACTGTTCTGTGTTCTGTCGCTTGCTTGTTGTCTTCTTTAGTTTAAATCCTCATGGTTGCAGTAGCGGAGTTGAGGTGGCATCCAGTCTGTGTTTTCAAGTCATAGCCAATAAAATAAAGATGCTTGCGAAGTCATAGTAAAAGAAGTGAGGTTTATTTCAAGTATAAAGGTACACTTCATCCTTCACACCATGTCCTGCTCCAACCTTCTCCTCTTTGAATAATACCAACCCCACATTCGGATGCTATTCTAGAGTTTAATTGAAGGGAGAAATCCATGGGAGAAATACATGGAACACCAGGGGCATACAGGGAATGCTACGCACATACAGTCTAGAGAGATCGAAAGATAGATTAAGATGCCACATTTTGTTTGGTGACTTACTCAGGTATGGAGCCTGCAGGGTGGCTGAGACACCAGCTGAGTCTCCTTTACCTCTGTGTCTGAGTTTTCCGTCAGGACAGGTGCAGTTACATTCAGGAAAGGGTGGAGCTTGGGCCTAAGATCCTCCTACAGCTCGTTTTAACTGCTGCAAGTGCAACTTACATTGGTCTGTGTTAATTCATTATTTATATCCTTTTATTACTCAATTCTGCAGGATATTTCTTTTTTTCAACATGGAAGGGACAAATACAGCTGTTAATGCCAATAAGTGTAAATAGGCAATTTCTCCACCACTTCTTAAATCTAAAATTGTTGATTCTACAGAACCATCCTTAACTACAATAGTGGAAGAATTACCGGCTGTTAGATCTAACACTGACAACATTCCTAAGAGGTTAAAAATATGTGCAAAGATATGACTGAATTATCTATGAAAGTTTTCGAAAATGCAATTAAAATACAAGATAATAAATCTAAACTAGACCAACTACTTCCTGTCGCAGCTAAAATTCTTCCTATGAACAAACTTTTATTAGATTTGGAAAATCGAAATAGGGAATATAATTTCAGAATTTTTATTTTGCCTGGAGATACAGAAGGCAATGAATGCAGAAGATATCTGGAGAACTTATTACCTAAGCTTCTGAATCTAAAATTCCCAGAAACATCTGAGATTGATAAAGTGCACCGGATTTCATCGCACCACAAGCCTGGCCAAACTAAACCTCGTCAAGTGATCTTCAAAGTTTTATAGCATAACCGTTTGGTGATGATATGGAAGGCTTCAAGAGAAATTCCTTTCCTCATGGTTAACAGCACCAAAATAGTCATCAGGATTTTGCCAAAGAAACAGTTAGCATGCGTGAAGAATTCACAGCTCTACGGTCAAGGCTACGAAATGCTAGATTCAAAAATTGACTTTTTGATCCTTCAACTATGCATATTTGGGAAGATGACATTTCTACATCCTTTCATCACCCTGAAGATCTCCATACTTTTCTGGATCATCAATTTCCTCAGTGCATGGATACTCATGAGACTTTCAATTGAGGCTACTGTTATATGGACTTTTACTTCAATTTTGACTCTCCTTCATTATGATACTTACCTTACACCTCTCTGGCCACTCTTGTACATGCATGTGTGTGTGTGTGATTCCAGTTTTTCATTAATGTTTTCCTGTTCTCTTTTATATGCTAGTCTTTGTCTTTTTCCTTCTCTATCTGTTCTTATCTCAGAGTTATTTCACCCTCTTAGTTATGATTTTAATTATCATGTTATATTGTTTCTGACTGTTTTTCAACTATCTTTACCTCCTAATGCTCACAGCTATGGATACGTTTAACAAGATTAAAATTGTTTCTCTTAATGTTAAAGGTGTGCAATAATCAGTTAAATGTGTGAAAATATTAGACTATTTAGCTAGACGTAAAGCTGATATCTGTTTCTTCCAGGAAACCCATGTGGATGATACATTTTTATAAAATATGAACAAGAAGTGGGAAGGCCACGTTCTCTCCTCTCCAGCCATAGAAAAAAGAATGGTGTGGCAATTCTATTCCCTAAAAAAAAACTTAAACTGCAGATATTATATGTGTTCTGATCCAGAAGGTAGTTTTCTAATTGCTAAAGCCAACATGAATTCTACATGTTTTGCATTTACTCAATATTTATGGTCCAACAGCTATTGGTCCGATCTTTTGGAACAATATTACTTCTGAAAATTATTAAATTGGGTAATATTTCCCATATTGTTGGGGGTGACATCAACCTAATATGTGATCCTCTACGAGGTAAAGTTTTTTCTACACAATTTAGACCTTCCAAAGCTTTCCGTACTCTCAAAACATTAAAAATACCAAAAATTTTGAAATATAGAGCTTACATTTTCCAACACATAAGGATATACTTTTTTCTCTAAACCTCATAATTCATATTCACAAATTATTTATTATCTTCAAGAAACTTAGTCCATTCAATCTCTAACCCTAATATTAGAAACATTGATATATCAGATCATGCTATGATCTCACTCTGTTTCCAATTGGATAACACTCATAACTCTCACTCAAGATGGCGTGTGAATGTTGATATTGCTCTCAATAAAAACAATAAGTCTAAAATTTTGTCACCTATTTAAGATTATTTCTCTCTCAATATTGATGGTGTAAAATCTAACATTAGCCGCTGGGATGCGTTTAAAGATATATCTGGGGAGTAACGATTTCCATGTTGGCACAAGAAAATAAATCATTTCAGACAAGGGTTAATGATTGAGACAAACGAATAAATAAAGTTGAACGCTTGTTTATCATATCTTATATTACCTACGAGTTCATTTACAAAACCGTTATGAATACAGCTTCCTCTTAAGCAAGAGAGCTTGAATGCAGGTTTCGAACAGCAAAGCTAAATTGTATTTAAATGCTAATAGACCTGGGAAACTACTAGCAAATTATCTTCATATTAAAAAAGGCAAATATTTAATTCATGCTAAACATTGAATTGGTGGGAAAATTGTATTATCTCTTATTGACATTGTGAATGAATTTCTAGAGTTTTACTCTACATTGTGTATCAAACTTACATCTGTTGTCAATCATATTATTGATGAATTTTTAGCATCATGCAATCTACCAACAACTTCCCAATCTGATAGGTCTAAACTAGACTTTCCCATTTCCAGTTAATAAATTAAAATAGAAATTCAGTCATTGAAACCACTTAAAACACCTGGGCCAGATGGTATCCCAGTAGAATTTTATAAAACTTTTTCTCCTCATCTCACCCCTTACTTGTTTCAATTATTTATTACCTTTAGCACTACTGGTGTAATTTCAGGTTTATTTGATGAAGCGTTGATTATTGTACTCCCAAAACCAGATAAAGATCATACTAAAGTTTCTATCTATCACCCTTTTTCTTTAATCAATCAAGATTGTTAAATTTACAGAAAAAATCTTGCTACTAGATTATCTAACATTTTTACCAATTATTATTCATGTAGATCAAACAGGTTTTATGAAAAATAGATATTTGTCAATAACACAAGACTTTTGTTCCAAGTAATTGAATCTATTCCATCTTTATCTTTCCCCTCTGGCCTCCTAGTACTTGATGGTGAGAAAGCTTTTGATAGAGTTCATTGGCAATATTTACTTTGTACTCTTTCTGACTTTAATTTTGGCGATTCATATATGCAAATTATATCTGCTCTTTATTCGTAGCCCTCTTCCAGATTTTTTCTAAATGGACATCTTTCAAATCCTTTTCACCTTTTTAGGGGCATTAGCCAAGACTGCCCACTCTCATCTTTACTTCTTCTTTGGCCATCGAACATTTACTTTCCACTATAAGAAATTCTAATGAAATTCAAGGTCTCACTATTGAAAACCTTACCATTAAAACCTCTGCCTATATAGATGATGTCTTACTATATATTAGCAAACCAAAAACCTCCATACCTAATATTCTTACTCTTATACACTACTACTTCGTTGTTTCAGGATATACTTTAAACACTAATAAAATCGAATTATTTTCTTTAAATGTCCTTTGCACTCCTGATATGCTAAATATTACTGCCATAAAAAAGAAAATACTTAGTTAATCAATTCTCACACTCTATTAGATACTCCATTAACTGTGCTTATCTTTTTTCTAAAATCAAAGATAAAATTCACAACTGGTCTCCCTTGCATCTCTCTTGGTAGAGGGAAATTGAATCTGTTAAAATGGTCATCACTCCTCAAATATTTTATATATGCTTCCAATACAATTACCTCCCATATTTTATAAACAATTAGACAAACCTATATCTCAATTTATTTGAAATCACAAACCACAACATTTTCAGCTATACTATATTACATTGCAAGACTCAGTGTTGGCTTTGGCTTACCACACTTTCATAAATATCATAAAAATGTAATTTTAAAACAAGGTTCATTATAGTTTAGGCAGGTAGATCCAACTAACTCACCCAACTGGCTTCATATTGAACAAGGATTAATCTCACCCTTTCTATTACCTGCTTTATTATCCATGTCTAATTCTAATACTTTAGTAAAATCCTCTACCATTCTCAAAGCCATAAAATAGATTTAGCAAGATTTTGATTCCTTGTTTCAATCACCTATTTCCGCTCCTACGAAATTGGCTCCATGGTATAATCCCCTAATAAAATGTTATTACTCCATCACATTCTAGCAATCTTGGATTAATGCTGGTATTTTTTATTTTAGGGATGTTTGCATTAGTGATGCTTTTTTACCCTTTTTAAAATTACAAAATAGGTTTTCATTAACTTTTGCTGATATTTCTGAATATGAAATGTTATGCAATTTTGTTCTTAATTGTTTTTCAAACAAGTTTCCTACTAAAAACATTCTCCGATTCTGAAATTTGCATCAATGCCTTTTCTGCTTCTTCCCATGCTGTTTCACAATTTTACAACAAATTACATAACACAAATGATGCCAACCTATTTTTTCTTAGCAATTTTTGGAATAATGAACTCTCAAACTTTCTCCCTGGATACTTGAAGAAACATACGGTTAGCAAATATTTCTGGTTGGCTTCCTGTTGCCTTATATCAAACGCCTCCTGAGGGAAGCCCGCTGAAGGGGGGTAAAGTGGGTCCTATGGACCCCCCAGACATCCCCTTGCAGGCGGGGGCAGTCACTGACTGCACCCGCCTGCAAGGTGATCTCTATTTCCCTTTAAAAGTGCAGGCGGGTTGGCGCCTGCACTGTGAAACACGGAGGGGCTTTATGGCAGCAGCTACTTATTTCATATGAATGCCCTGCCCCCAGGGCAGCACGAGTTTGCGGCTGCCCTGGGGGCAGCGCATTCCCCATAATGTGGCACATTTTCCTTCATTGTATTGGGCGCACCTTTTTAAAGGTGTGCCTGGCGCAATGAAGGAAAATGCGCCGCATGTGTAATGCGGCCCCTGATTGTTCTGGGTTATTTTTACCTGACGAGAAGTCCATTTATGTCTTAAGGATGTTGTTAATAATACTTCCTCTATTTAATTGATTTGGAAGCCAGTTGATTATTATATTGTATTATATTAATAATGTTTACTACTTATAGCTATATATTATTGTATTATATATACTGTATTTATTATACATCAGGAAGCTCATGTTTGTTTCCTTTATATTCAGTTATATTTTTGTTTTCAAACTTTAATCTCTTCAGTATTTAAATTTTACTTTTACAATTTGAATGAATGTATGTATTTTGTTAACCCAATATACTATGTTCCATTTTGGCATTCTTTTTGTATTGTCCTCCTCACTTTAGAATTCAATAAAATATTTTGAACTTGAAAAGTGTTCTATTCATTGTGTTTAGAAAAAACACAATGGTAGATAACCTGCTTTATGGGTGGGGTAAGAAACAATTAGGGTAAGGATTAGAGCACTAATTAATCAGATATGCGCGAGGCATTAGTGTTAATAGTATCATCACAATGTAAATTAAGGTCTGTGAGGATCAAGAAGTTGCTCAAATTAATGATGGAATGGTGACAGCAGTTCATTTAAGGCGGCATCAAAGTTAAGTTTTCCCGATACAGAGGTAGTAGCAGATCATTTAAAAATGAACAGCATGCTTTCAGTCGGAATAAACAATGGGGGTTCAATAAAAGAACAGTTGAAGATGTAACAATAAATAATAGTTACTCCTTTTCCCTGTTTACCCATGGAAAAATTGCAAAATAGAATGTCAGTCTAGAATGGCTGTTGGGATGTGGGGAGCGGAGACTCAAAGCCAAGTTTCCGTAATAAAAATGGCGTCCGACAAAAAAGAGATTATAGAGTCAAAATTTTGGCCTGATATTTAGGAAGCAATCTTACATTTAAGAGAAAGCAATTAGGTGTGAGGAGGTTGGTGGTGGCTGGAATAAATAAGGAAGTCCCGGAAGGCGGGGTTTGTAATATAATGTATAGCAGGGTGTTCCTTACCAGCTGATGCCAATCAATCAGGTGTCTTGTAGAGCGCAACTACTGATCCGTAAGGGTCTCAAGGCACTGGGGGGGCAGCTGCTTATCCGTCGAAGGCACTGTGGTTCAGTCGAAGAGCCAGGTCTTGAGGTCCTTCCTGAATTGAAGCAGTGACGCTGACTGCCTGAGGTGGAGAGGCAGGGTGTCAAGGTCTTTGCTGCGAGGTAGGAGAAGGATCTTCCTCTGGCTGTGGTCTTGCGGATGCATGGGATGGTGGCCAGAGCCAGCTGGGTGGAGCAGAGATCTCTGGTGGGTGCGTGGAATGCGAGGTGGTGGTTGAGGTGCGCAGGTTTTGCCTCCTGTAGGGCTTTGTAGGTGTGTGTGAGCAGCCTGAAGGTGATTCTTTTGTTGACTGGGAGCCAGTGGAGGTCTCTCAGGTGGCCGGTGATGTGACTTCGGCGGGGGATGTTGAGGATGAGTCTGGCGGAGGCGTTCTGAATATTCTGCAGTTTCTTGAGGAGCTTCTGGGTGATGCCGGCATAGAGTGCGTTGAGGTAGTCAAGTCTGCTGCTGATGAGTGCGTGGGTGACCGCTTTTCTGGACTCAGTGGGGATCTACTTGAAGATCTTTTGGAGCAGGGTGGCATCGAGGAGTCCAGGATGATGCCAAGGTTTCATGCGTGGTCTGTGGGTGTGGCGGGCGGTTCCAAGTGCTGCGGGCCACCAGGAGTCGTCCCAGGTGAAGGGGGTGGAGCCCAGGATGAGAACTTCGGTCTTTTCTGAGTTGAGCTTGAGGCTTCATTCAGGTGGCGACAGCCTTCTTCCCGTCGTGGAAGTTGTTCTTGGTGACTGTGGGTTAGTTGGTGAGGGAGAGAATCAGCTGGGTGTTGTTGGCGTAGGAGACGATGTTGAGTCTGTGGTTCCTGATGATGTCTGCAAGCTGGGCCATGTAGATGTTGAAGAGAGAGGGGCTCAGGGAGGAGTCCTGAGGCACTCTGCAGTTGATCTCCATGGGTTCAGAGTGGAACGGTTGTAGTCTGACTCTCTGTGTTCAGCCAGTGAGGAATCCATTCTAGGGCTTTGTCGCAGATGCCGGCGTCATGGAGTCTTGTGCATAGGGTGCGGTGGGAGACGGTATTGAGGGCGGCCGAGAGGTCCAGGAGGATGAGGGCTGCAGTTTCGCCATGATCGAGGAGGGTGCAGGCGTCGTCTGTGACAGTGAGGGGGGGGCGGGTCTCGGTGCTGTGGTTGCTTCAGAAGCCAGATTGGGAGAGGTCCAGGATGTGGTTGGCTTTGAAGAACTCGGAAAGTTGGGCGTTGATGGCCTTCTCGATGACCTTGGCTGGGAAAGGGAGTAGAGAGATGTGTCTGAAATTCTTTAGGTCCGTCGGGTCGGCAGAGGGTTTCTTCAGCAAGGGGTTGAGCT
The DNA here is from genome assembly GCA_963921515.1 of Calotriton arnoldi. Taxonomy (NCBI): domain Eukaryota; kingdom Metazoa; phylum Chordata; class Amphibia; order Caudata; family Salamandridae; genus Calotriton; species Calotriton arnoldi. Next base: position 1,095,737 of record CAWUFW010002540.1, on the reverse strand, counting down.
CTGCATGTTTCCAATCTTCTGGGAAGGTGGCGGAGTTGATGGAGCAGTTGATGGTACAGCAGAGTTCGGGGGCGATGGAGCTGTCAGCTCTGTTGAAGATGTGGTGCGGACAGGGGTCAGAGGGTGCTCCAGAGTTGATGCTCTTCATGATCTTGAGGGTGCTGTCGGTGGTAAGGGGAGTCCAGCTGAGCAGGGTCTGCTGCGGTGCGGTGTCATTGGGTGCGGTGGTTGCGGGTGGGGTCGGAGGGTCTTGGCTATTGAGGCTGTCAAAGCTGTAGTAGATCTCCATAATTTTGTGGTGGAAGAAGGTGCAGAGGTCTTGGGAGGTTGGGATGTCTGCTGTTTCTGTGCTGGGTTTGGCGAATTCTTTGATCATGGTGAAGAGTTCTTTGCTATTGAGTAGATTGGCGTAGAGCCGCTTTCTTTGTAAATCCTTTGTTGTTCTGATGAGGTGGTGGTGTTCGGTGAGAGCTGTTGTGACAGCTGAGTGGTCTTCCGGGGTCTTGCTGCTCCTCCATCTGGAGATATGGAAGAGTAGTGATTGGGACTGCATGAAAAAAGCCATAGATAGAAGAGAGAGAGGTAGTATGATATTACTACAAGGCTTACCGGTAGGCTTGAGGGCCAGAAGCTTAGTCGTGGAATAGGTATTAATGGCAGATTTATGGTGGAGTTAGGAATGAGGGGGCCAAAATCCCTTGTGCTGGGCGTGATCCAAATGCAGATGGGAATAAACGGGCTGCGCGTATGCTCACCTGCACTGAAAGTATAGGGTGCAATGATGGAGAAGAGGCATAGCTCTTCTAGATCTCTAACAAAGTGGAGGAAAAAAGGATGGGAAAAATAAAACCCAAACAGGAGCCCAGGTGCTTATGCTCCTGTTGTAGCCATAAGCTCCCTTGTAGTCTCCAACTACTGGGAACCTAAGACAAGTGAAAACAATAATGCGGAAGATAATATCATAAAAATAATTAAAGTGGCACTCTGACCCCGTTCAAGCTGGTGAAATAAATGTAGGTACTGCAGTGTGTGGAGCCAGGCACTACCTACTATAAGGAAATAAAGGTAAGTAAGGCAGACTCCAGTGCTGACGGTCTCATCGAAAGGTCAAAACCACCAATAGTGTGCACGGCACATTGTAGAAGGAATGGACATTGAGCAATCAGAGTGACAGAGGGACTTTAAACATTGTACATGGTCAACAACTGATGGAGAGTCGGGAAAGAGGTCCATGGTTTTTGTAGCAAAGTCAGAGTTGTACAGGAACAACTTGTTGAAAGATTTAGGTAGGCATCTTGTACCACGGATAAGAGCTTCATATCTAACATAAGGGCAGTTATCTTCAGTAAGCATAATCAGGTGGTAAGAGGCCACCACCGTTAGAGCATTGAGCTACATGAACGATAATCTTCTAGTTAGATTCATCCCATTTTGTTGGCTGCTGCAAGCAGATGGAATATGTGGAGCAGTTGTGGAGTGCAGAGGCATGAATTTCCATTCACACATTAATATTACCACACACACAAAAAATGGTATAAATGCCTCACTCCATTTTACTACATTGGTAGTATAGTTTCTGAGCATATCTTTGTCCAAAATTTGTATAGCTTTTAAAAATGTTATTGGTGTAGGGTTAATGGAAACATGCAGTGGTTGAACCTTGGGTTCACCCTCTCGTCAGTCTCATCCAAACTCTGGAAGTGACCAGTCCACACATCCAACTGGGATGATCAATAACACAATAACAGTAACATCTGCCATTCTGAATTTATGGAGGTGCATGAACTAGATAATATGCAAAAACAACAATTGATGGACAGAATGCAGAACAAAGTCGTACATTCACCCCAGTACAGAGATCTGGGCCTAAATCCATCGTTTTTTTGCTCACCATGCCATTACAGTTTGGACCCAGCCATATGCAAATCAGTCTTGACCCTGCGCCCAATGAGAACAGGCCAGCCCGAACTGCCAGGCCAGGTCCTCCCTGGACTGGAAACAAGCATCCTAGGACCAGTTTCGGGCTATCAGCCCTCATCAGCCAGGATAGCTTGACTCCAGTGGCATGGAGAGCACGGGACCCATGTCTGGGCATACCCGTCCCACTCGGGGTGACAAATGCAAAAACAACAATTGGGTCCTGGGCTCACTGTGCCACTGGAATCAAGCTATCCTGGCTGAAGAGGGGTGAAACCCCGAAACCGGTCCTAGGATGCTTGTTTCCGGTCCAGGGAGGACCTGACTTGGCAGTTCGGGCTGGACTGTTCCCATGAGGCACAGGGTCAAGACTGATTTGCATATGGCCAGGTCCATACTGGGGTGGCATGGTGAGCAAAAGAATGATGGATTTAACCCAGATCTCTTGACTGGGGGAGAATGTTTTGATTTGTTCTGCATTCCGTCCTTCAATTGTGTGTCTTTTGAACTAGATAATATGCCTACTGTGCAAATGCAAGCCGCCTTAATTGCTGGGCTGGTAGTACGGAGGAATGTATTCGGTCTGAGAAATGCAAAGTGGGGAGGAAGTTCCACATGACGACCTGTGCCCAATGACAGGATGGACATATCTACAGAGGGGTCTGGATTTCTAACACGCATGAACACACACAATCTGACCTTCCCCATGGAGGTAGTAGTCACTTTCCTAGCAATAAATGGTTTGGTGCTTGGTTAATTGGGTGATCAGAGCATGTGATGCATTTGTGTGGGTGTGTCACTTGATAGCAACTAAGACTATTTGACCATGAGCCAGACAATGAACATTGGTAGAGAGAAATAGAGCTATCACATTCCCCTATCAGCAATGAACTAGAACAACAAAAGATATGATCGGTTGAATGCTTGAACTAATCTCAGCCACTAGTAATTATTCAGGCCGCATTCCAGACCATCGTTTTGCATCCTAAGTGTGAATTAAATGCCCAGTTGCGGGCCTCAGGTTCCTTGTACCACTGAAACAATCTAGGCCGAAACGACTATGGGGTTGGTTCTCTTCCCATTGGACGGTGACTTGACCTGGGTGACTCTTCCTTCTCGAGAACGATTGTGGCTGATTTGGATACAGCTGGTCTGTGTCTAAAGTATCATCGTGGACAATAAAACAACGGACTGGAATGCAACCCCAAGTAATTACCAGTAGCTGAGATTTATTATAGTATTCCGTTCATAACTTTTTTTTTCTATTAATCATCAAGTATCCCAAGATTCGCTAAACTGAGCCTAGGCTGAAGCAATTTGACAGGATATCTCTCCACATACAGGGATGTGAGTGTCCTTTTGAGTGGACTTTCACTCCTCTTGAAAGATTCGAATTTCCTGGAGTTCGGGGGAAGTTTGAAAGCTTCACTCTTCCGCTTGGCCTCCGGCCTGCACACTTCGAGGCAGGCATAGCCATTCTTATTAGTGCCTTGAACACCATCTGTTCTCACTGACTGTTCTTGCTGTCTGCTGGTCGAATGTTGGAGGCAGAGTTGACATTTGGGGCTGATGGTTTTCCTTCGTACCTGCAACTCCAAGGACACCTCAAGGACCTTTGAAGTCATAACCACCCATGCCCGCTTCCCACTGGTCCACCCTTATGGCCATCATCCATATACCCTCTGAAATAGTGCTCTGAGGCAGGAGGGATGTGACATTCAGCACTTCATGTAAACCAAATATATATACAAACACAATTACGTTTGAAAACTAAAAAAATTAATGAATGCACTTGAGCAACATAAATCTGTAAAGTGAATTGCCTACAGGTAGTGCTTAATTTGAGTCGTTGGTTGCGGGCGGGGACTGTTGGCACTCAATGTTTGGTACAGGCAGTTATTTTTCCTGATCAGGCATTTACCGGGAGCAAGAGAGGGAAAAACACACAAAGGGGAAGGAAGGAGGAAGAGAAATACAGAAAAAATGACACAAAGGGACAAAACAGGAACCTGCAACTGTGAGATAAAAGGGAAGGGGCTGTCTGGTAGTGGATTAAAGAGGCATGAGATATTTGGCTTGCTAACATTTAATAGCCCAGATACAGGCTTCTGAGCACAGCTTTGGCCACTAGCATTAATTATTTTACAAATTTGGCACTACTTATAGGTGCTCCCTGTGAAGGAGAGTGAGATGAATGAAATATAGCATGATATATAAACAAGACATGATATGACATACATAACATACCGATTATGCTACACCATACCATAAAATGACATTGTATAACACACACTTCTTGACTTAGCACCATACCAGACCATAAGAAGTCATACTACATAGAATGAATACCATACCACAATACTTTAACCAACACATAGTATAATACCACCACACCACAATATACTAGGACTCAGCAAATCAAACGACGTAACGTGGCAAACCCCACCCATAGTGCCCCACCTCACCTCCCGCCCCTGGTTAAGAGTATCAGCCTGCTGTTAAGGTTACAAGATGACCTCATGTTTTCAGGGCAGCAGGTTCCAGTGCTGGCCATTTTTTTTTCAATCAATGGTATCAGGGGTGTCACTCTGATTGGTTCACATGAAAATGAACCAATGCTAACACCCAAAAAGCACAGGACTGGAAAATGGCCGACCTGATTCGTTAGGTATTGGTCTATGCATATTTTGCTAAAATTCGTGCTTCTATATACAATACGATCGACGTGTTTCCGACCGCTCGTGCCCCTGTTGAAGATCGCGGAAATGGAATCCTCGGGGGAGGTGTGGCCGGGAGGCGGTGAACGCACTTCCCAGAGGACGCAGTAAACATGGCGGCGAAGCCGAGGGCGGGACGGGCCCAGGCAGACTGCCGCTCCCTGCCTCTCTGGCGACGTAATGAGGCATGGACAGAATGCAGAGGGAAGCTAATGACCGCGCGCGCCGCAATGGATGCTTCCCATTTAGCAGGGAACATGTGGAACCGTGCCACAAATTGAATTCTGGTTCACGTAATAAATGGGGCTGACTCAGAAGTAATACAGCAAAATCCGTTTTCGTCCATTTACAATTACAGTTGCATTGGATGAAGGAGTGCCTGGCGCTGCTTGGGGGCGAGGGGCGGCGGGGAGCTGTTTACCTAGTAGTCAACACAGCTGGGAGTCCGCGAGGAATGGGTTTCTGTTTCATGATAATTAACAGGTTGATTAAGGGACCGTTCAGTAAAGACAGTGATGAAAACTTTAGGCAGGGCCCCCATTCATCTAGCCGGCACGGTGATTAATTTATACATGTTTTCTTTTATCTAACCGTGCGTTCATGCGTCCCTTAGACCTTCAGACGTCAGATCATAGGACTTTCAAGAAAATTCTGTGCGCATTTCTTTGAACACCCCTCCAATTTCTTCATCCATTCATCAGCTCTTTCACCCCTCATTGAACAATCTCTAATTTACTTCCGGTGCTTTTAGCTCATCCCTCCGGTTTTTGCATCACGCATGTGTACCATCAACATTGCATGCCTCCGTTCTCCTGACCATGCAGGTGCAAGGGGCTCCCTTTCGTTTGACACAAACGTGAATCCCACAGAAAAGGAAGTGACGTAGATCATAGTGCAGCCACTCTTTTCTCTCCTCTGGTGGGTGAGTTGGTCATTGCTGTTTTCAGACAATATTATCAGGCCAGCTTTTTAAGCTTGCTCCACTCCGTGAAGGGGCGTACAGGCAAGACCCACCTGCTGCCTCCTCAAACAAATTTCTGCAACTGAGGGTGCCAAGAAGGAATTCTTGCGACCACAGCCACTAGGCATGGTTGTGGCACCTCTTCTAAAAGGTGCAATGTTCCTACAGCATCAGCACAACTTTGGAGGAGAGATAGGACCAAGGACTGTAGACTCTGATGTGCCCAGGAATATAGTCCCCATGGTGGATTAATATTCAGTGTAAGATTGGGACCCAAATTAGGCCCAGGAAACACCAAAAAAGTGACCCACATTCACAGATGGTAATCTTTCACAAAGCATAGCTTGGTTAATATCAGGTGGCTGTTTTTTTGAGAAATGTGTGGTAAATATTGTAGAGCCAATAACTTTGGTCAAGACTGGAAACACTACAGCTCTTTAACTATGGTGCAAGGGTGCCTGCGTTGCCACTAGGCAGCATACAGTGCACCAGTGCAAGAAGAGAGCAGAAACGCTCCATATCTTTGTAAATATGCAGTATTTCTGCTCACTCCCTTTCACGCAACGCAGCACATCAACCTTGCTTGCTGCCCTGCATTGTGTGAAAGTTTAGTAAATGTGGCCCGAAATACTTACTGCCGTCCTCAACTTCTTGTGTATAGTAACCCGATAACTTACACTCACAACTAACTATGTCCTGAAGTCTGACTAGTACAAAGCAATGGGGGGAAGGGGTTAGGTTTAGATCTTTGGGAAGAGAATCAGTAAGGGTTAAAAAGAGAAAAAGAAGCTCTAAAAAGCTTTCTCTCTTGATGATTCACAACAGAGGGGTTTTGGAGACTAGAACCTGTAATGACACAGAGAAAAGAAATACATTTCACATTCTGGCCTATGCCCTAGATCATGACCTAGACTACAATAATACAGAAAGAATCTCCATTGAATGTGAACTATGCCATAAAATAAGCAAAAAAGCTTTAGAAAAATACATGTAAATGTACTAAACGTTTAATCTGTTGCGTGCAGAATAAGGGTGCGTCCCCTGAATATCAATATCAATACCACAGTGTGATGGGACACAATAGCCAGAACAAAATATCACAAATAAAATATTGACAGGTAAGTAAGTCTAGATTTTCTATACCTAACTCCACATATGTGTACTATGTTGTACATATCTATCCAAGGTATGTAGAAGTGGAATTAGGAATAGTAAATCTATACTTTCCGGTAGGCACTTATCTTTCGATATTTTCTCCCACGGTATTCTGTCTTCAATATTGTTGTACCACGATATTATTGATGTCGCTATTTAGTACTACAATCCAGAATAAGCTATGTGCTGGCCTGAACTCTAAAACAGGGCCCAGTCTGAAAAAGGCACAACAGGACTCTAATGAATGAACACATGAGCACGGAATAAATCATGAAACATATAACCCTGCATAATAGTTGTTTATTGCCATCCAGCTGAATGGCACTGAAATCTAGTCAATGAGTCTTCATTATAGGTAGTCCTTTTTTTACTTCTAGTGCTCTAGATGTATGGAGGTGCCATACTTGGCACAAGACAGGATACCCCTCTTTCTGGTGGTTATCCACACTATAGAACATCTCTCCTACTTTTATTCAAAATAGCAAGGCATATTATAAAACAGATTTTGGAACACTAAGAAGTCACTCTGATGGAAAGCAATAATTTAAACACGTTAGCATGACATCATGTTTCAGGTGTACTTCATTGACCCATATATATATATATCTATATTCATATGTTTTAGTGTTAGTGGCATAGCTCAGTGGATTAATGTGCCTGTTGCTGCAATCTGTATAATCTGATGCAGATGATGGATTTCAATTTCAGTAGCATAGCCCAAATTAATATTCCTGCTGCTGAGATCAGGGTCTAGCATTTTGTTCACGGGTTCAGATACCTGTAACATAGCTCAGCAGGTTAATGCATGTGCTGCATAGATGTGTGTAGTCTGCAAATTGCAGAGTTTATTTTCAATAGGACTGCTCGGTAGGTTAGTGTGTCAGCTACAGAAATGTGTGTAGCCTTCAAATTACAAATATTGACAAGTCTGACCCAGCCTATCAGCCTCTTTAAGTTGATAAATCAAAGACAACTGAATTGTGAGGTGGGTAAAAATGAAACCTATTATGCAATCACCAAGATTCACTATAGGTGGAGAGGTATGAATTTGTATGTGTTGTTCCTCCTCATTTGATGTAAAAATAGTGTGTCCACCATAGGCCCAAGGGGACTAAATTCACATAGATTTTGGATTACTGCTGACTATGTATTTGAGTTCCATCTAGATTAATTGTATCTTTTGTGGATGTCCTGAAAGATCTGCCATGGATCTGGCCCTTCTGGACCTACATTTGACATCCCTTATCCAATACAAGTCCAGAATGGTGCAAGAGCTTACTAAATTAGGGGCCAGACTTACTAAGGGCTTGTTTTGCCCTTGCGTCACGCAAGGCAACACAAGCCCCTATGTCACATTTACTATGCGACTCAGCCAACTTACATGGCTCTGCATGGCATAGTAAATATGGAGTATTGCAAAGCAGAGCAAGTAGCTGCCTTGCGTTGCTCTCAGTGGAGGAGGCGTTGCATGGGTGTAGGCAGTCCCATGCATTCCCCCATGGATTTTGATGCAATCCCAGATTTACTAAGACTAGTAAACCTGGAAATGCATCAAAATGCTACGCCTTCCCAGACAAGGCATAACGAGTAGAAATATCTTTATTTCTCCTCATTATTTCCGCTTTCTATGTGTGCTGCATTCTGCAGCACACATCGATAGAGGACAATGCCTCTGGGGATTGTTTGTGTGCAAGAAGGTGTCCCTTCTTCCTGCACAAAAGCAATCCTGCCCCTAACGCAGGCACCCAAGCACCATGGCGTAAGAGTGCCTGCTTTGGCATTTGGCAGCCAAAAATGAGCCAGCGCAGAGAGAAAGTACTAATGCGCCATATGTTAGTAAATATGGAACATTCCTGCTCTCTCTATATAACACAGCATAGCAGGTTGTCTTGCGGCATTGCTTTCCACCAAATGTTGAAAAATCTGGCCCTCCATATCCACAATCACACAGAAAAAAAACTAAAAAAGTAAAGTAAAAGGAATCAACCAAAATACACAGCTAATAAGCAGCATTTCTTGTGCATGCAGAAACGATCCCCTTGTGTGCATTCTGCACTATGACCTAAAATAGAGTTTGTTCTACAAACAATGGATTTCATTCTTTTTGCAGAAAAAGCTTGGAAAATAAGGAAAAACATTGACTCTTATCTATTCCTAGCTGTTTCACTGGGAGTGACAGACTGGTGACACACTGAAGCCTGTGTGCTTTGATGAAGCCAGGAAACTGAGCCTCTCTGAGTGTGGATTGAGAAGCGGGGACTGAGGCGTAGTGGATTTAGGCTGGCCGCTGAATGGGGCACAGAAGTTTTAGGCCTTTGGTACTAGGTAAGCATTCTTCCTAGGTAAGGTGGGGATGGGGAAGTTGGCCAAAGGTTTTGGAACTGCAGCTACAGTCTGTTGACCTGCTGCTAGTCTTGGCGCTTGGCCAGTGATTCTATGGCAGGACCGGAGGCTCAGATTATGCTTTCTCTATTTCTTTACTACTCAACAGCAGCCAATGAGAAAAAAGTAAACATTACACAAAACTACATTTCCCATGAGGCTTTGAACCACGCCTCCTTAATCAACCAATAACATGAGAAGTTAACATACAAAATAATGAGGCACCATCTTGGATTCCTCTTTCTTTGCTGCTCCGCAGTCAAGATAAGTTCCTCATTATTTTGCTAATGTGCTAATTGTATTCTATTAATACAATTTTCATTATTGATGGTTTATTGCTATAATATGTATGTATAATTCACTCGTGGTTTAGTGTTTAGGCTGTAGCGCTCTCGCGACGCGCCGCGACCGGCACGCGCGATCGCGCCTTTTTTTCTGGTTATCTTCTCAGCGCGTGTTGCGCTGTAATTAGGCTTTGGTTTTTTGCAGGTTTCGCTAGAGTTGTTAGCCCCATTTCATTCTTATTCTTGTTCTTTACTCGCTACGCGAGCTTTGCCTGCAGCGCGCTTCACGCGCGGACGGGGATTGCCCCCCCCCCTTCAGGGAGCGAGACGCACGCTGGAATCCCGATCGGGAAGCCTGCGTGCGTCTCGGGAGCCTGCACGCGTCTGTGCACGCATGCAGCCCCTCGTACAGAGCTGGGCAGACGCCTATCCCGGGCTGGCTTGGGGATTATACGCAGCAGGCAGTCAGCGGAGCCGGTACCGGCCCAATAATTCAGGCAAATCTTTTCACCTAACGCTGAGTGCAATTATTAACCCCTGATTTCCCAGTTCCTGGGACTTTCAATTTTTGGGAGACCCTGTGCTGAATAGGCTTACAGGGTTTACACCTTCCATTAGTCCTATCAGCAAGGGAATATTTTTTGGTACCTGTGTGGCCCCCACTGCCCCAGCTTTGCTCCCGACCGACGCCCGTTCTCTTGGAGAGTTCTGGGTTGTAAAATTTGGCTTCTCTCTGGAGAAATTACTTGAGTTGTATATATTTCATTATATATTACTGTACCATGTCGGACTGCGACGTCTATGAGGAGGAAGTGGCTGCGTTTGATACCCATGATGATGATGATTATTACTATGAGGACTCAATGGAAGCTATCATTGATAAAAAACTCGATTCTAAATTGGATAAAGTCCTCTCCTCCGCACTACTGCCTATTTCACAGCGCCTGGAACAACTAGTGGGTAACACCCCTGCTCCCCCTGATAATCAGACGCCCGCCCCCCCTCCCGACCCCGAGCCACCTGGACTTCCCTGGCCTCACGTTAAGGTCTATTCCAAATTGCGCAGTTCCAAAGAACAGGCCCAAGGGGATCTCCCTGCACCCTCCTCTCCCACCCTTACCTACTATATTCCTCCCACTACCGCTACGGACACAGACAGTGATTCCTCCCAAGAATCCCGACCCCGCAAACGCGCCAAGAAGCACAAACACTCTTCTCCGCCCGTCCAACCTTCCCTCTTCTCCTTTGAGCCTTCGGACATCGTCCACCCCCGCTCCTCAGACTGGGCTCCCGCCCCGGCAGTGGCTGACTATATGCAAACACACTTGCGCAAAAGCTTCGACAAAGAAGTGAGAGCCCGGCTTAAATCCGAAGGTCCCCGCCCTGATCTGGCTCACAAGGTGGCCGTTACTCCTGATATTGATTCTTCCATGACTACCTGTTTGAAGAAATACAAGAAGGACCCTAAGAAGGGCATAGATCGCGCCCTTAGGGCATGCCAGGATAAGTTGTTGGATGTTGCAGGGCCCCCAGCAAAAATCTTTGAATTGGCCCTCCAGGCACAGGAGACTGGGGCTGCTATTCACCTGGAGGTCCTGGCGGGGTGGACCCAAAGGGCGATTTGTCTCCTGGGGAATGCCAACTGCGCCCTCTCGTCCGAAAGGCGCAAGTCCGTCCTTTTGCGCATCGACCCGCAACTGGTTGAGTTGGCCACGGCAGAACCAGGTCCTCTAGCAGAGGGGCAACTTTTTGGGGAGAAATTTGTCAAGGATATTGCGAAGTTCGTCAGTACTTTTGCGTCCTTGGACAAGTCACAGTCATCGCTCAAAAGAGTGTTTCATCCAGTCTCTGGCAGGGCCGGTCGTCGCAGGGGACGCTCGACCGGCCGGTACACTAATCCGAGTCCCCAGCGAGGTTTCGCACCCCGACGCAGAGAGTACACCCAGGAGCCAGAACAGGCGGGTTTCTACCCCTCCAGGTTCCGAGGCTTCCGTGGACGATTCAGCAGAGGCGTCAACAGGGGTTACAAGAATTTCGACGCCCAGTCATCAGGTATGTTCGTCAACTTTTCCATTGATCCCCCTCGGGGGCAGATTGTTGCATTTTGTGGCGAATTGGACACAACTGACCACAGATGCATGGGTCATCCACACTGTTCAGGGTTACCAGATAGAGTTGATAGAATCTCCTTGCCAAGTGACCTCTCCTCTTCCGCTCCTTTTTTCCCTACAAGAGCAAGTTTTTATCGACTCCGAGCTTCAAGAGCTTTTGGCCAAGCAAGCTATTGCCGTAGGACCCTTCATCCCCGGCGGGTTTTGCAGCAACGTTTTCCTGGTACAAAAGAAAGGAGGAGGTCAGAGATTAGTTTGAAATCTCAGGGAGTGCAACCCCTTTGTAGTATACAGGCATTTCAAGATGGAAGGCATCCAAATGTTGAGATACCTTCTTTTGGAGAACGACTGGATGGTCCGGTTGGACCTAAAAGATGCCTACCTCAAGGTCCCCATTTGCCCTTCCCATCAGAAATTTCTACAATTCTCCTGGAAAGGGCAATGGTACCGGTATCTTTCCCTCCCCTTCGGCCTGTCATCCGCCCCTTGGGTCTTTACCAAGCTGTTAAAGCCGGTGGTCATGCGGCTGCGAGAGATGGGAGTTCACATGATCGTCTATCTCGACGACATGTTACTTCTGGCACAGGATCGGGACCTCCTGCTCACACATTTGGGGTGGACAACCTCTCTGCTACAGGAGTTGGGGTTTGTTATAAATCTCAAGAAATCTATGATCATCCCGAGCCAGCAGATGGACTTTCTGGGGTTTCAGATAAATTCGATAACTGCACAGTTACTCCTGCCCATGACCAAGATCAAGTCGATAAAGAGGGAGATCCGCTCTACTCTGTCGAAACAACTGATCTCGCTCAGAGTCTTAGCGAGAATTGTATGCCTGCTGGCCTCATCCATTCAGGCCATCTTCCCAGGTCCCCTTCACTACAGAGCGATACCAAATGGGATGATGGACAGAGCGCTTGAGCAAATCAAACACTCACCCCCAGTCAACTGATCTGGGTTTAATCCATCATCATTCTTTAGCTCACTCCACCACCCCAGTTCAGACATGGCCATATGCAAATCAGTCTGACCCTGTGCCTCATGGGAACAGTCCAGCCCGAACTGCCAAGCCATGTCTTCCCTGGACCGGAAACAAGCATCCTGGGACCGGTTTCTGGCTATTCAGCCGTCATCAGCCAGGCTAGCATGAATCCAGTGGCAAAGTGAGCAAGGGACCCACGTCTGGGCATACCGTATCGCTTTGTTCGCCCTAAGTTGGCGGGGGTATGCCCAGACGTGGGTCCCTTGCTCACTTTGCCACTGGCTTCAAGCAAGCCTGGCTGATGACGGCTGGAATGCCAGAAACCGGTCCTAGGATGCTTGTTTCCGGTCCAGGGAAGACATGGCTTGGCAGTTCGGGCTGGACTGTTCCCATGAGGCACAGGGTCAGACTGATTTGCATATGGCCATGTCTGAACTGGGGTGGTGGAGTGAGCTAAAGAATGATGATGGATTAAACCCAGATCAGTTGACTGGGGGTGAGTGTTTGATAGGCTCAAGCGTTCCGTCCATCATCCCCTTTTGTATCGCTTTGTTCGCCCTAAGTTGGCGGGGGTATGCCCAGACGTGGGTCCCTTGCTCACTTTGCCACTGGATTCAAGCAAGCCTGGCTGATGACGGCTGGAATGCCAGAAACCGGTCCTAGGATGCTTGTTTCCGGTCCAGGGAAGACATGGCTTGGCAGTTCGGGCTGGACTGTTCCCATGAGGCACAGGGTCAGACTGATTTGCATATGGCCATGTCTGAACTGGGGTGGTGGAGTGAGCTAAAGAATGATGTTGGATTAAACCCAGATCAGTTGACTGGGGGTGAGTGTTTGATTGGCTCAAGCGTTCCGTCCATCATCCCCTTTTGTATCGCTTTGTTCGCCCTAAGTTGGCAGGGGTATGCCCAGACGTGGGTCCCTTGCTCACTTTGCCACTGGATTCAAGCAAGCCTGGCTGATGACGGCTGGAATGCCAGAAACCGGTCCTAGGATGCTTGTTTCCGGTCCAGGGAAGACATGGCTTGGCAGTTCGGGCTGGACTGTTCCCATGAGGCACAGGGTCAGACTGATTTGCATATGGCCATGTCTGAACTGGGGTGGTGGAGTGAGCTAAAGAATGATGATGGATTAAACCCAGATCAGTTGACTGGGGGTGAGTGTTTGATTGGCTCAAGCGTTCCGTCCATCATCCCCTTTTGTATCGCTTTGTTCGCCCTAAGTTGGCGGGGGTATGCCCAGACGTGGGTCCCTTGCTCACTTTGCCACTGGATTCAAGCAAGCCTGGCTGATGACGGCTGGAATGCCAGAAACCGGTCCTAGGATGCTTGTTTCCGGTCCAGGGAAGACATGGCTTGGCAGTTCGGGCTGGACTGTTCCCATGAGGCACAGGGTCAGACTGATTTGCATATGGCCATGTCTGAACTGGGGTGGTGGAGTGAGCTAAAGAATGATGATGGATTAAACCCAGATCAGTTGACTGGGGGTGAGTGTTTGATTGGCTCAAGCGTTCCGTCCATCATCCCCTTTTGTATTGCTTTGTTCGCCCTAAGTTGGCGGGGGTATGCCCAGACGTGGGTCCCTTGCTCACTTTGCCACTGGATTCAAGCAAGCCTGGCTGATGACGGCTGGAATGCCAGAAACCGGTCCTAGGATGCTTGTTTCCGGTCCAGGGAAGACATGGCTTGGCAGTTCGGGCTGGACTGTTCCCATGAGGCACAGGGTCAGACTGATTTGCATATGGCCATGTCTGAACTGGGGTGGTGGAGTGAGCTAAAGAATGATGATGGATTAAACCCAGATCAGTTGACTGGGGGTGAGTGTTTGATTGGCTCAAGCGTTCCGTCCATCATCCCCTTTTGTATCGCTTTGTTCGCCCTAAGTTGGCGGTGGTATGCCCAGACGTGGGTCCCTTGCTCACTTTGCCACTGGATTCAAGCAAGCCTGGCTGATGACGGCTGGAATGCCAGAAACCGGTCCTAGGATGCTTGTTTCCGGTCCAGGGAAGACATGGCTTGGCAGTTCGGGCTGGACTGTTCCCATGAGGCACAGGGTCAGACTGATTTGCATATGGCCATGTCTGAACTGGGGTGGTGGAGTGAGCTAAAGAATGATGATGGATAAAACCCAGATCAGTTGACTGGGGGTGAGTGTTTGATTGGCTCAAGCGTTCCGTCCATCATCCCCTTTTGTATCGCTTTGTTCGCCCTAAGTTGGCGGGGGTATGCCCAGACGTGGGTCCCTTGCTCACTTTGCCACTGGATTCAAGCAAACCTGGCTGATGACGGCTGGAATGCCAGAAACCGGTCCTAGGATGCTTGTTTCCGGTCCAGGGAAGACATGGCTTGGCAGTTCGGGCTGGACTGTTCCCATGAGGCACAGGGTCAGACTGATTTGCATATGGCCATGTCTGAACTGGGGTGGTGGAGTGAGCTAAAGAATGATGATGGATTAAACCCAGATCAGTTGACTGGGGGTGAGTGTTTGATTGGCTCAAGTGTTCCGTCCGTCATCCCCTTTTGTATCGCTTTGTTCGCCCTAAGTTGGCGGGGGTATGCCCAGACGTGGGTCCCTTGCTCACTTTGCCACTGGATTCAAGCAAGCCTGGCTGATGACGGCTGGAATGCCAGAAACCGGTCCTAGGATGCTTGTTTCCGGTCCAGGGAAGACATGGCTTGGCAGTTCGGGCTGGACTGTTCCCATGAGGCACAGGGTCAGACTGTTTTGCATATGGCCATGTCTGAACTGGGGTGGTGGAGTGAGCTAAAGAATGATGATGGATTAAACCCAGATCAGTTGACTGGGGGTGAGTGTTTGATTGGCTCAAGCGTTCCGTCCATCATCCCCTTTTGTATCGCTTTGTTCGCCCTAAGTTGGCGGGGGTATGCCCAGACGTGGGTCCCTTGCTCACTTTGCCACTGGATTCAAGCAAGCCTGGCTGATGACGGCTGGAATGCCAGAAACCGGTCCTAGGATGCTTGTTTCCGGTCCAGGGAAGACATGGCTTGGCAGTTTGGGCTGGACTGTTCCCATGAGGCACAGGGTCAGACTGATTTGCATATGGCCATGTCTGAACTGGGGTGGTGGAGTGAGCTAAAGAATGATGATGGATTAAACCCAGATCAGTTGACTGGTGGTGAGTGTTTGATTGGCTCAAGCGTTCCGTCCATCATCCCCTTTTGTATCGCTTTGTTCGCCCTAAGTTGGCGGGGGTATGCCCAGACGTGGGTCCGTTGCTCACTTTGCCACTGGATTCAAGCAAGCCTGGTTGATGACGGCTGGAATGCCAGAAACCGGTCTTAGGATGCTTGTTTCCGGTCCAGGGAAGACATGGCTTGGCAGTTCGGGCTGGACTGTTCCCATGAGGCACAGGGTCAGACTGATTTGCATATGGCCATGTCTGAACTGGGGTGGTGGAGTGAGCTAAAGAATGATGATGGATTAAACTCAGATCAGTTGACTGGGGGTGAGTGTTTGATTGGCTCAAGCGTTCCGTCCATCATTCCCTTTTGTACCCCTTCACTACAGGGCAGTACAACGGCTCAAGATTTATTATCTGCAAAAAAGGTTTTCATACGACCACCTGATTCCTCTGTCTCCAGAGGCTCAGGAGGAACTTCTATGGTGGTTAGATCACATGGAAGCGTGGAATGGCAGGGCCATTTTCGGCGCCTCCCCGGACGTCATCATAGATCCGACGCCAGCTGATGGGGCTGGGGCGCACGATGTGGAGACTTTGCCACCGGCGGACGATGGTCCACCGACGAGCTAAAGTTACACATCAATTGTCTGGAGCTGTTAGCGGGCTCCTTTGCCATAAAGTCAATCTCGCCTCTGAAGAGCAATTGTTGCATCCTTCTCAGGATGGACAATGTGTCGGCGGTGCGTTACATCAATCGCCTGGTAGGGACGAAATCTCGTCTGTTGGCAAACATTGTGAGGGACTTTTGACACTTTTGCCTGGATCAGAAGATCAGTGTGATAGCGGAATATCTGCCCGGCAAGCTAAATCAAATTGCGGATTGGAACTCCAGGTTCCTGAGGGACTTCAGCAATTGGAGACTTCATCCTTCGCTTTTTGTAGAGATCATGACTATGCGGGGTCCCTGCAGGATAGACCTTTTTGCCTCTCGCCTCAATGCTCACCTCCCTCTTTTCTTCAGCTGGAGGCCGGACCCGATGGCGATGGGAACGGACGCTTTCCTTTAACATTGGGGGTCTCAGAGGAATTATGCATTTCCCCCCTTTGCTCTGATTCCGAGGGTGACGGCCCAGGTCCGTCGTCAGGGAACATCCTTAGTCTTGGTCACACCATTGTGGAAGACTCAGTCGTGGTTTCCGACACTGTTGGAGCTATCAGTGGATCTTCCTTTTCAGTTACCTGTGTTCCCGCTGCTTCTCCAGGACCCAGTAGGATCTCCTCATCCTCTGGTTCTGCAGAACCAGTTATCCCTCATGGTCTGGACGATCTCAGGAGACACGACAGAATTGAAGGCCTTACATCGGCGGCTGCCGAGTTTATACACCAGGCTTGGGCTCCATCCACCTGCAAACGATATTCGGCTTCCTGGAAGCGATGGGTGGGTTGGTGCCTTCAACGACAGGTGGATCCCGTGGGATCAGATGTGAAGGAAGTATTAAACTTTTTGTCGGAGTGTGCGGAATCAGGTCTTGCATACAGGTCTGTTAATTTCAGGTCAGCCCTCTCGGCTGGACACAATCACATCGATGGGAGGCCGGTGGGGATGCATCCCCTGGTCTGTAAGTTGCTGAAAGGTATCAGAGTGGCTTGTCCGCCTCGCCCCAGATACACGTCTTTGTGGGATGTTTCTAAAGTCTTGTCTTTATTGGAATCTTGGCCTCATAACAAAGATTTATCGTTGAAACACCTGTCCGCTAAACTTACTATGTTACTGTGTCTAATCTCATGTAGAAGAGTTTCTGATGTGCACGCCTTAGACTTGGCAGGCAGGATGTTTTCTCCGCAGGGTGTGTCTTTTATCATCTCTAGGACGACTAAGACCATGTCACGTTCGGTTGAGTATCCTGCTTTTCCTCACAATGACAAATTATGTGTCTTACAATGTTTAAAGGTTTATGAAGAGCGCACTTTAGCTCAAAGGACTGATCCCTTGGGTCAGTTGCTGTTAGCAATACAAAAACCGTTTCGTCCAGTTTCAGCGGCCACCTTGGCGCGTTGGGTCAGGTGGGTTATGTCTGAAGCAGGGATTGATGTTTCTGTTTATGGTGCACACTCCACAAGAGGTGCTATGGCCTCTAAGGCATACATTCTGGGGTCTCGCTTAGAAGACATTTTGAAAGCGGCAGATTGGTCTTCGGACTCAATGTTTAAAGTGTTTTATTATAAACCTATTACACATGTTTCCTCTGTTGTTGTTGGTCAGCTTTGAACCAGCATAATCTGAGCCTCCGGTCCTGCCATAGAATACAAAATTTTCCAGCTATTGCGACAAGAATTTTAGATTCTATTAAGGACACGGAGGCGAGGATTATCCCACCCGTTGGGACAGGTAAGATGTCAACTGTCATGTTGCAAACTGTTAACCATGCACTGTTATTGTTTCCCTCCCTGAATATCTCAAACCTTTTTGGGTTCCCTATTTTCAAACTTGTTTCTGTTTCAGGAACTGATTCCAAGCAGAATTAATCCTACGATGTTCGGTGGTATGGATCTCCAGGACCGTGGGACGTGCTCTCCGTTGAGAGTTGGATTTCTGTTATTGCTCTCCGTTGAGAGCCAGGACTGTTTTGCCTTTTTTCGGACACTTTATGGACTGGTTTTGCAAAGAAAGAGGAAGCCAAGATGGTGCCTCATTATTTTGTATGTTAACCTCTCATGTTATTGGTTGATTAAGGAGGCGTGGTTCAAAGCCTCATGGGAAATGTAGTTTTGTGTAATGTTTACTTTTTTCTCATTGGCTGCTGTTGAGTAGTAAAGAAATAGAGAAAGCATAATCCTCGCCTCCGTGTCCTTAATAGAATCTAAAATTCTTGTCGCGATAGCTGGAAAATGTTGTATTCTTCAGCCCTCCTCTGGATCTTTCAGGTCACAGGAGATGGTCGCTGTACTGGGACTTTGAATAGTGTTATCTAAATGGAAGACTGCCTTTCTGCAGCCAGCAGTTTGTCTTCCTCACTTAATCTGGCTGGCCCATTCGAATGGCTTGGGGTGTGGCCATTGGAAGCAGAAAAGATCCTTAATGCCTTCCCCCCCCCAACCGTGCAGTTGTTTGCCTAGCTGGTAGGTCCAGAAGCTTTTCTCTCATAGTTGCTAAATATTCTGTTTGCTTATGCGTGACATTGGCATGTTTATGTGTGACATTTCAATGCCTTGCGAGTGACACTTTATACTGAGTGGTTACAGTGTGCTAAAACAGCTTCACATCAACTGCATCACTCACGAGGTGCTTGTGCAAGGCAACTCACCTATGGACCTTTCCTAATATGACCATCCAGGAAATGTTTGTGGCATCAGAATAATTTGCATGCATATCATCTAAAAGGAACATTTATATCTCATCTAGAAACAATCATACTTGGCAGTGTGAGGACAAATTAAATCACTTGTCTAGGTTTGAACGGTTTTTTATGTGCTACTCTCATTCACGAACACATTGTGCTGTAATCGTTTCTAACAATTACAGCTTCTCAGGGTTACCAGTTTCGAAGGAAACCCAGAAATTTAAAAATGGGGGTTCTGATATAAAAGGAAGTTTGTTAGTGAGTGGTAAACCTTTAAGAAAAGTCATGTCCCATCACCCACCAAAAACATTTATTCTTGTAATGTGGTGACACAGAACATAAAGGTGCCTGCCCTACAGAACAGAACTTTAAGCGTCTTTTTTATAGAGATGCTCTTACACTATATCTAGTCCTGTCCTTTGTAACCGGACTAATGTGCTTCGGGCTTATTTACAAGCCCATTGCGCCGCCAGTGCGTCACTTTTATTGACGCACTGGCAGTGCAGTGGGCTTCCCCATATTCACAAGGCCACGTAAAGTCACCCTGCGTGACTTTTCATGACCTTGTAAATATGTTTCCCTTTCACGCATAACTCTGCGTTGAAGGGGCGTTCCATGGGTATTGCTGTGGGTGTTCCTATGCAACATCCATGGAACATGATGCATTCCTAGATTTACAACATTTTGGAAACCTGGGAATGCGTCAGAATCCTATGCCTCCCCAGGGGAGGCATAAAGAGGTGCAACAAGGAGAAATACTTTTATTTCTCCTCGTATTTTCCTCTTTCTATGCGTACTGCATTATGGAGCACTCATAGAAAGAGGAAAATACCTTTAATGATTGGTTTTGTGCAGGAACGCGTCCCTTCCTGTACAAAAAAAATCATCATCCCCTCAGCGCAGGCACCCTTGCAAAATGACGCATGGGTGTCTGCCCTGGCGCACAGCTGCTGTTTTTGCGCCGGCGCAGGGGAGGAGTACAGGAATGCGCTGTATCTTGTAGATACGGCGCATTCCTGCCCTCTTAGTTTGACGCACGGCAGCGCAGCAGGATGACTTGCTGCGCTGCCATGCATCAAAATCTTTGTAAATAAGGCTCAGTTTTTTCCACAATATTTCACAAAATATTCTTGAGGGGACGTGCTTCTGGTGGGCAGCTCCTCTGTAAGCTAGTCTTATCATAACCCGCTGGGTTTTGGCCTGTGTTGCTGCCCCATGTGCTTCAAAATGCACCGTTTCAAAATATGGGAAAATACCCCTTTGTATCCATATAATATATCCTACTCGTTTTGGTCTTGCAAGGCAGGCACTAGGATGACATTTGGACTGCATATGGGATTTATTTAAAACTGCTCTTTGTTATTGATAACAATAACATTTTTATATAGTGCTTCTTACTGCACCGCAACTTTTTAAATGAGGCAAATAAAAAAATGTATTGCTCTTTTTAATGGAGGTTGGTCAGCATTTCTAGCATTCGAACTGGTGACTTAAGTTTACTGCATAACCTAGTGGAGCCCAGTTAATTCACTGAGCCTACTGGTCAGCTAATTGGAGGAAGGTTTTATACATCAAGCTAAGAAATCATAATATTGTAGAGGAAAAAAGCATGCACATTGAGCCAGTCAGCTGTCACTTTTTCATGTTCCTTGCGTGTGGGCAGTCCATCCAATCCATCTTTTTCTTTTCATTGCAGTACACGTGGGCCTGAATGTTTTATAACGGAATAAATAGAGCCACAAGAAGGCAAATAAATCTCCTGTATTAGTAAGGTACTCATGCATGAAATCGTGATGGTCGACACCAGCTGGCACTGTTCTGATCATAAATTAGGACCGGCTAAAAGTATCACAGCGTGACATCGTGTGACTACTTGGCAGCTATGCTTGCCGCACCCTTGTTCTGAGTCAAGTATAAATCTAAACAAGCATTTGCAATGCAATAGGTCTCGCATTTGTTAAAGTTAGAGCTGTTGGCGTTGAAAATAACAGTGATTTTTACTTTTGTTTCTTTATTTGCAGTGGAGTTATTATATATGCATAGCACTATTGCCAATGGTATAAAAAAGTAAAAGTAAAAAACATTTTCATTTTCAACGCCAACAGCTCTAACTTTAACAAATGCGAGACCGATTGCATTGGAAATGCATTCGGTCTCGCATTTGTTGGAGTTGGAGTTATTGGCATTATAAATGCCAATGGTTTTTACCTAGCCATGTTGCAAGGTGCAGTACCATATGTGGCCAAAAGAGGTCCTAAGGGACCTCTTTTGGCCACATATGGTACTGCACCCTGCAAAGTTGGAGTTATTAGCATTATAAACGCCAGTGTTTTTTACCTAGCCATGTTGCAGGGTGCAGTACCATATGTGGCCAAAAGAGGCCCCATGGAACCTCTTTTGGTCACATATGGTACTGCACCCTGCAGAAGATATAGTAAATCCACCCTACCCATAATGCATTGCGTGCAAGACAGTCCGACGAGTACATTCAAATAGCTATGTCCATCAATAAAATTAGTAGCTTTGATATGTGACAAAAGAATTATTATATTAATTCCGGATTAGGTTGTACTCCATGTGGAGCTGATGAAGGGAAATTTATAGAAGGTCTCATATAAATGTGAGATGTGCTAGTGAGTAAAGTAACCACTGCCAGCCTTGCTTAGGACCAAGTGTATGTCCTGCCTGAATACCTTTAAGAAAAGGAGTGCTCTGAGCCTGTAATTAAAACCTAGGGAGTAACAACACATGTAACGGGGGTGTATTCATGAGAGGTTACAAGAAGAGACAAGGCAGTACTAAGGAGGGACTACTAAGTCTATTGACCAATGAAAAGCCACCATTTACAAAGGACAGGGACAGGCGCCAATTAAAAAGATGGGCGGAGCTTTATGCACATATCCTGAATACAGCATGTCTCGAAGAGACAGCGCAAGCGCTGCCTAGGCGAGACCTAAAAACTGTACAATCCTTTAGGATCTGCTAAGTAAAGAGCAGGCGACATAGCCAAGGCTCAAGAGAAAATGAACGGTCTATGGAGCTCTTGCCAGTAATGCGGTAAACATCTATTTAGTGGCAGCCCCCAACCACACCCCCATCCTCTTCTACTCAACATCCACTCCCAGCCCTTTAGCTAAGCAAAAACCAGGAGAAATAGCCAGGCCCAACTGAAAATCAATAGACTAAGGCAGACTAGGCAGTCTTGCAGCTTGGATCTTTTTAGTGGCAGCCCCTATTTCTGCACCCCTTTCCTCAGTGCCTGCCCCTCCCCACGCAGGAAGCCTATAAAATATAACAAGACCAAATTGACAAAAATCCATTCAGTAGAATCAGAGATTTGCAATTTTAAAGGTTTAAATAAAAATACAGCCAAGAAGCAGAAAGCACTAACTGTGGGTAATTGGCCGTCAGTTCAAGACAAAGCTACAAGTTCAGGCAAAATGTGATGGAGTTCTGGGCGGATACAGGGACCGGGTTAGTCCTGCTGAAAACGTTACCTTCTCAAAGTCCGGCACGCTAAGTTCAACACTTTAAGATTTCACAGGAGGAGCTCAGCTGATGCCAGCCAAGGGTCCAGGACCCGGGGAGGTACCACTTGGGGCTCAGGAACTAACTTCAGCAGAGGCCTGCAGGGCTCACGCAGGTTCAGTTGCAGGTCCAAGCAGGGTCAGTTGTAACAGTTTAGTTGCAGGAAGTCCTCTGGAGCTTGTTGTGTCCCTCAAACTCAGTACAAGAAGTCAGCCAACTGACCCTAGGAGTCACTAAAGTTAGCTTGGGATGAAGGGAGCAGGCCCAGTCTTCCTTCTCAGAAGCAGGGCAGGCCTCAAGCAAAAGGGCAGTCCTCCGAAGAATAAGGCGGGCCTAAATCAGCAGGGCATTCCTCTAGGGAACAAGGTAAGTCTCAAGCAGCAGGGCAGTCCCCTGGTAGCAGCAGGCCAGTCCTTTGAAGAACAAGTCAGGCCTCAAACAGCAGGATAGTCCTCTGGGGAACAAGGCAGGAATCAAGCAGCAGGACAGTCCGCTGGGAACAGGTGCAGGAGTATACTGAAGAGTTGGTCTGAGGGTCCATTATTTATACCTGGTTGTAGCCCTTGAAGTGGGAAAAACTTCAAGGACCCCTCTCACAGACGCACACATCTGGATCTGGAATTTCCTTCCTTCCTCTGCACAGACTCCAAGGCTCTGGGGTGACAATAAAATGGTGTCAAATTCTTTGTGCGTGTGCTGGAGGCAGCCCCTTTGAAATGTAAATAGGGTAGGACACAGCTCCATCCCTCCCATCCTGGCAGGATAGCCCATCCTGCCAGTACATAGTCCCCCTTTGTCTCACTGTCTGGGATGAATGCACAAAGTTCAACTGTCAACTACACCCAGTCATGTGACCCATGACACAGGCTGCAGACACCAACGTTAGGACAAGAAAATGCCAACTTTCTAAATGTGCCATTTTCAGAATTGTGACTTAAAACTGATTTTACCTTTAAAGAGGAACTTAAATCATTAGTTTGAGTGAAACATGATATTCCTACCCGCTCTCAATCAAAAGTTATTGAATGTAATAAGGTAGCCCAATGTTATCCAAAAGGAGAGATAGGCCTTTTAGTAGTGAAAAACAAATGTAGGAATTGTTCACTACGAGGACATGTGAAACTTAAAAGTCCATATCTAACTTTTTTAATTCACTGGGCCGTTTAGAGCTTACCTTATGGGTTATTTATGTGAATTAGAAAGGAAGGTTTAGGCCTGACAAAAGGTTTATCTTCCCAGATCAAACTCTCAGATTAAAACTGCACTACAGACTGCAGTGGCAGGCCTGAGACAGATTTTAAAAGGCTACGTTAGTGGGTGGCATAATGAGTGCTGCAGGCCCACTAGAAGCATTTAATTTACAGGCCCTGGTTACATGTAGTACCACTTTATTAGAGACTTATACATAAATTAAAAGTGGCAATTGGGGGTGCTTTAACACTGGTTAATAGTAGGGGTGGGTGGAATTCGTGGAGTTTCACTCTGCGGAATTCCGTGGAGTTATATAAAAACTCCACGGGTTTCTGCAGAGTTTCACTAATGGGCGGAAATATGCATGTCGTGCTTCTTGCGCTGCAATTTAGCACCAGTAGCGTGAAAAGTGCTGAAAAATCTGAGCGAACAGCTCCATGCATTGCGCAAGGGCACACAGCCATTAAAGGTGATTTTGTTGCAAATCTGCTCGATAAGCAGCCCTCTGACCGCGACTGCCCATGTTAGAAAAATGGCACCAGGGGAAGCCAAATCTCGCTTTCGCTCGCATTTCTGGAGCCTCAAGGAAAATATTCAGTTACGCGGCAATTGGTGGAATTTTGCTGGGACTCTGTGTTACAAAAGTAATGCAGAGTTGCCAAATTCCACCAATTCTGACGGCAGAATTAAACATTCTGCCCACCCCTAGTTAATAGTGGTAAAGTGCACAGAGTACTAAGGCCAACATAAACAAATTTCAGCAAACAGGAGGGGATAAAGCAAAACGTTTGGGGGAACAGCACACCAAACGTCTAATACCATTTGATCTCTAACTGAATAGATTCATTTATAACTCTGTTAAACCTTTAAACTTTACCATTGGCCTCAGAATGGAATACTAAGAATATTTTTATGACGTATACCACATTTGGCTAAAAACTCTTCTGTGTACTTGCTAATAAATTGTGGACCATTGTCTGATACGATAATCTCAGGTAGACCTTTAATCAAGGGAGTAGCCAGAAAATTAAAATAGCCCCTACTTTGAACTAAAGCGCTGATCCCACCAAGCAAGCGAAGCAAACAAAGCAAGCATAGCAAGCAAGCTGAACCCTCCATAGCACAGCTTCCTTATTCTTCCATTCATTCATCCGTCCATTCATTCTTTCACCCCTCCATCCACCTACTGATATCCACTATTTCATCTCTACATTTTGTCAGCCATTCATTCTTTCATCATCAATCTTTCCCCATTCCATCCACTGATTCGCCAGTCCATCCATCCAATCAGCCATCCATCCACTAGCATATATTCATCAATTCTGCCATCCATACATTCATTCATCCCTCCATCCATCATTCTCATTTGCCATCCATCCAATCTGTCATTTATCCTTCCACTCTATCCATCCATCCATCCATCCATGTAGACACTCTGCCATCCATCCCTACACTCTGCCATCCATCCATGCATATGTGCATCCATCCATCCATTCTGCTCTCAATTCATCCACTGTACCATCCATCTATTCATCCACTCTACCATCCATCCACCCACCCATCCACTGCCATTCATCCATCCATTAATTCTGCCTTCCATCCATCCAGCCTTCATCCACTATGCCATCCGTCCATCTATTCATCAACTCTTCCATCCATCCGCCCACCCATCCATCCATCCATCCAATCATCCAAACAATAATCTATCCACTCTGCCATCCATCCACTCTGCCATTCATCCATCCATCAATCCATCCACTCAGCTATCCAACCATCCATTCATTCTCTTTGCCATCCATCCATTCACTGTCATCCATCTATCCATTCATTCACTTTGCCATTCGTCCATTCACCCAGTCATCTATCCATCCATCCACCCACTCTGCCACCCATCCACTCTACCACCCCTCCTGCCATCCACCCACTCTGCCATCCATTCACTCATCTTTTCACCCACTCATTCATCCACCCAGCCATCCTTTTACCTGTTTACCTATCCGTTCACTCTCATCCATTCAATCTCATTCATCCATCCACTCTGTCATCCTTTCACTTGTCCATCCACTATCCATCCAACTATGCACTCTGTCATATTTTCACCTATTCATCCACCTATCCATTCACCCATCCATCCCTTTTGCTCTGCCATCCTTTCACCTGCTCATCCACCTATCATTCAGTCATCCTTTCACCCACTCATTCATCCACATACTCATTCATATATCTACTCATTCATCCATACTTCCTTCTTTTCAGCCTTCCTTCCAATATTCCTTCTTTCTTTCTTTGTTCTGTTTACCCAGCTGTCGTTTTTACTTAGTAAGGTTATATTCCTTATGTAATTCTATGTAACCTCACGTAATTTTGCTGTAATTTTGCGTAATTATGCTACAGCAATTTATGCATGTTGCACCCACCCCTAATATTGAGCCTGAACCTGTGGCTCACTCTCTAAGGGAATAACGTGGTACATATTCTCTGTCCCACTCTGTCTCGTTTCTAAACAAAACCAGAGCTTGGTTTAAAGCCCACTCACATGCGTATTTGTTTTTAAGTTCTTCAGTTACTTAGGAAGAAAATGCTTGCATTATCACCTCCTCTCCTCTAGGCATGTCCCTTATGGATGATGGAGGTCAATCATCCTCTGCAAGAATGATGTTGTATGTGTCAGACAAATGTAACCAGAATACAAATTTAATTTTGCATAATATCCATTTCAATTTGCATTTCTACTTCATGAACCCTATCAGGAGAGTTTACATGTTTCATCTTGTATGTATTCTTAAGTTGGGAGTCACCACCAGAAGCTCTTTCAGAGTCGGGGAACTATAATTACTTATGCTGCGCTGTCCAGAAGCTCCACTGCACATGCCTTGTTCCCCAGAAGTATGCACGGTTTCTGAGGCATAGTCTTTGTTAGTCTAGACACTTTCTTTTTCTTAAAATTAGCTTTTGAGTCTTCATTTTTCTCTTCCTTCTTTATGCTGATGTCAACATCAAGCGCCCGCTCTCATTCATTTTTGTGTTTGGCATGTTTATCCTTTCTACAATGCTCCGTCTGCTCCATCTAATCCTTCAACTGTCCACAGAGAACTACAAAGATGGGAAGAACTGAGTGATGAGTCCTGATGATTGTTTATGGAATCATATCACAGTGACTGCCTCCTGATGATTGTTGATGGGATGATATCACAGTGACTGCCTCCTGATGATTGTTGATGGGATGATATCACAGTGACTGCCTCCTGATGATTGTTGATGGGATGATAACACAGTAGATGCCTCCTTAGTTAATGGGATGATAGCAGAGGGGCTCAGTTATGATGACTGTGTTGCAACCTGATGTTGTTATAATGTATCCTTTCCATAGTCCTCAGTTCCCTGCTGCTCAGCCAGTGTGTTTGTGTGTGTGTGTATGTTGTAATGGAATGTCGATGAGTGTGTGTGTGTGTGTGTGTTGTAATGAAATGTCGATGAGTGCCTGAGCTGTAAGAGTATCAGTTGGAGAAAGTGGGCTGAGCAGTGAGGATGCTGCTCCTGGTGGGGCATTTATATAGAACCTGTAACCTAAATTATATCTTCTTCTGTACATCTACATCTTATAATCCACGTGACCTGGCTACCTGACTCCTGTTTAATAAGGGGGCATCTTGTAGTTACAATACTTGTGATGACTGGAAAAAGAACCAAGTGTGAAGATAAAGTCTACTAAAGAAACAGAAAAAAAATGAAATAGAAGAAAAAAGAGAAATGCCCTGAAGGCCCCACCAGTGTCTTTTACCCCAGACAGCCTGTTGAAGTTCGTTGGACCTGCTGACCATTGCAGATTGATGATGACTGATGGTCCTGTAACCTGAGTCAACAGGGTGTGAGTTGGTTTATTTAGCATTTCAAGAGTGGTCTGGCGACAAGTGTACATCGTACCGGCGGTGAGTGTACGAGTAAAGACACACTGAGGGCACAGTAACAGTAATGTTTGGGAGGGCGAGTTTTGAAAAGTAAGTAACCCTGTAGCGTTTTAAAGTCTGTTTTGGAAGCGCTTAGTGTGTTGTGCTGTTGGGCACATGCAATTGGGAACCGTTGTGGCTTAAATTAAGAAGGGCTTGTATGCATGAATGAACTGTGATTTGGCACCATCGTGAGAGTGTGCGCTTACGTACACGTCGTCTTGCAGCAGGTGACATTATTAAAAACAAAAGTGCTACCAGCACGTGCAATGAAGCCAGATAAAGCGCGCTTCTCAGCACTTTGTTTGAGCGAGTTCCCAGGGGAGAAGAGAACACGTGCAGCATGTGCAGGTGGGAAAGGACTCGCGTGCACGAAAGACTGCGGCTGTCCGCGGCCCCCGCAGGGGGCCAATTCAGCAGGGTGGCCATTTTTGGGCACCGCCCACTCGCTCTAGTAGTTGGGGGGTTCTGTAGGAGCCCTCTAGCCAGGTCGCCACTGTGGCGTCCTTCCGGTGCGCCAGGTGGGGGGAAGGCATATAAGCCTCCCCCGCCCCTCCTGGCGAACAGCCACGCCGTCTCGACTGGTTGTCTCGCGTCGGTAGCCTGACCCTGGGCTGGGTTGGAGGTTTTGCTTCTCGATACCTGGCCGGGTCTTCATCTCGCGGAAGAGGTTAGTTGTAGTTACCTTGGCCACGGCCCGTAGGTTGACGAGTGACGCTTCCCGCTCCCCCCCTCCTGTATATTCTGGTGGAAGGGGGGGGGTGCGCTAGCAGAGACTAGGGTACTTCTGGGGTGGTGATCTAGGCAGATGAGTGCTCTTGAGCAGTAATATTCTAAGAATTGTCCTATATTGCAGAAGCGGAGATGTAGCTCAGTGGTAGAGCGTATGCTTTGCATGTATGAGGCGCTGGGTTCAATCCCCGGCATCTCCAGCAGTCTTTGTGTGTAGGCGTTTGCTGGACTGCTTTTCTACTTGGTAGCATGTTAAGCCGCAGGACCGCACCTCAGCACTGATTTCGCGGCTCGTTAGAACTATCGTGTTCATAATCCCGGGGTCGCGCAAGTACAGTATATGATGCAGTCCATTAAAAGGCATATTTTGCTCTCTTGATGTTATATGCGTCTCGATGCTCCGCGGCCGACGCACGTGTCATGAATGATCGAGTCGCCACCAATGTTGTGGAGCTTGGTGCCTCAGGAATCTTTATCCCGGACGTGGTGTCTGAGGCAGGTGCTACCATGGGGTGTCGGTGAGCACATGCGGTGAGTCTGGAGCCCCCCCCCCTTTGGGGGGGGCGGTTTTCTTTGCCTCCTGGTCGCGCCGTTTGCCTCGACTTGCCTCCGGGCATGCTTTGGGTAAAGGGCCCCGATCTGCATGCGTGGTGGGGGCGAGTCGGCGCGGACACAGACACACACTGTCTGTGGGGGGTTGCGGACGGCACACATCGGGTGTCATTGCTCCAACATTGAATAGGGGAGGCATGGCGGAAATGCTCTTCAGTTGGTTCGATGCACAGGCGTGTGATCACTGGGGGGGCATTGTATGTTGACTGGACGGACGCACTGCAGCTGCACCCGTGCCTGCAGCCCCGTGTTGGATCTGAGCGGGGAAGCAGGTTTTGTTTGGTTTGGGGCCCGAGAGGTCCTCCCATTGCTGGGGCGCCGCGGGGCACTGAAGGGCAGTTGCGTGGCGCAGAGAGCCTCGCTGTTCATTGAGCTTGGAGGCGGCACGGGGGAGGCTCGAGGCACAGGCTAATGTTGTTGCCTCGAGTTTGGGAATGATTACTGACATGGGCTTTCAAGTTTTAAAAGGACATTGCTCATATCATGCTTGATCATTCTGAGATAGTTTTAGGGAGGCTGGTGATATAGATACGCCTGATGCCTCCTTCACTGTGCCAGCGGCCAAGCGTGGGCTGTCTCCTACTCCTACCCGATCACGTTTGTGCGGGGGTGGGTGACTGACTATCTGTGGGGCCTAACTCGGAGAGCGGTTTCTGTTTCAAAGTGGCTTTAGCTCTTTCGTTCTAAACACACCGAAATTCTAACTGGTGCCATTCGAGTGCCTTATTGCAACACCGCAGGTGCCTGGCCCGGGTGTTGTTGGGGTTTGGCTGCGAGTTTTCTCGTGTCCCCCTCCCCCCCTCCCCTTATGACCGAGCGAAGGTTGCACGGTAGTTTTGCTGCCACGGAGGTGACGTATCGACTGTTGCGTAACCGAAGGGGATGCTTCGCTGCCCATAGACCTGCAAGACGTGCGTTTGTAGCGAAAGGATGTCGAATAAATGGAAGGATCCGTGCACTGTAGTGGGGGAGTGCAAGGTTCGAGCCTTGTGGAATGCGGAACATAAGTTCCAGGAAAGGTGGTGCGATACACTGAATGGCTTGACTCATTTAGGTAACATGAGTGGTAGTCTGCAGGATTGAACTGGGTGTTTACGTATTGTCCAAGCAAGGTCGGGTGTGTTACGTACGTTGGTTAGGTCTCGGTCGAAATTGGGATAGCAGGAGTGGGGGAGTGAGGCGCCTACCAAGGAGGAGGTCGTGGGTTCGGATCCCGGCATGCAAACATACATTACAATAATTGCCCGTGCTACGCTGAACTTAATTTTGTAGACACCGCATCCCCTGCCGGCATGTGGTTGCGGTAGGCAGGAACGGGCAGTAGTGCTCAGGCATATTTGGAGTAATGGGCCCGAAGCAAGTGTCGCTCCGCAGGGGAGGACAGCGTTGTTGTCACCGCTTTCGGCAGCTAGGTTTCGCTGTCGTGGGGGGGGGCTTACCGCAGAGCACCCCCGAGTGGAGGAGTCATGTGGTAGTCTCCCGCGGCCTCCCCCATGTGAGGACGCGCGTGGTAGGTTTTGGGCGCTCAGGTCGCCATTTGGAAGGGGTTACCAAGATGACCACGTTGGGGGGGCCCATCGGCGAGCGGCCATGATGCAGCAGTCAGAGGTTTTCATGCCACCGTCTGCCCCCCCACCTCCCCACCCCCAGTTGGAGAACTGGCGTGAGGGTGAATCTCAGTAGTAGCAGGGCCTAAGCTTGTAGCATGTGACTGACGGTCACAAGTTCTTCTATTTCTACAGCCCCCCCCCAATATGGGTGGGCTTAGTAAGTGATCGGTCCCACAGCTCCTGTGAGCAGCGGGCATAAGGGATCTCAGAAAGAGCAAACAGCAACAAATAAAGCAAATCAGATTGAGGTCCAATTCCTTGAGACCTAGACCCTCTTTATTAAACTGAACTTCAGTCCCGCTTGTAAATGCAACAATGGATGGTACGAACAGCTCCCGGTCGTACTAAGGCATGAGGAGTGTTGTGTACTTTGGTTTTGGGTCTCTGTTCATTGACCAACATTGACCACCCCTTCCAAGTTAAGAAATCTTGAGCGTGCTGAATGATAAGCGTAAGGTTACTTTTCGAGCGCTACTGCTTTTGGATGCAGACGCCTCGACGGTACTTTCACAGCACCTAAGTTTGAGCCGAGGGTTTCTAGCGCCTGGCAGGTCACCAGCGCTTATGATTGTCACCACATGGAGGCGCTGTTTGTGCGATTTGGGTGTGATTTGAAGATGTAGCACGACGGTTGTTGTTAATTCAGTGTACATTGGAAATAACTAGTGCCTACCCCAGAGCTATTCTTAGAGCTGTGGGGGCCCGAGCGGTCTGAATTGTCGCATTTAGAGGAGTGTCACGGTTGATAGTTGTGCGGGCACTGTGGTTTGAGGTACGCCATTGACGCATGTTTTTACAAGTCCAAAAAGGGGGCGCCCTGCATTAGCTGAGGGGTACTAGCACTGGGAACTCCGGCTTTGGGTATGCATGTACTGCATCCTCGGAGTGCTTCGGGTACAGGACGGCTGTTCCTCTTGACACTGTTGCCAGCGCTGCATGGGGACTTAGGCGCCCGCAGTTGCAGTTAGGGGCATTCACCCATTGGTGCGGGTATGGTGAAGGTGAGGCGGACATGGGTTCCCCGGTGGCCACCCCTCAAATGTGAGAAAACAGCAGAAGTTGGTGGCGCACAGGAGTGCCTGTGAGACGGACTCAGAGCGGGCGAGGACGTGGCCTGCTGGTGGGTCCAGGGTATGATCACCTTTGAGAGAAGTGGTGTTGCGCACACCAGTGCATGGCAGTGGGCTACATCGCTTGCGGGTTTAGCGCAGGCACTCGACTCATGAATTTGTCATTGGCAGGGGCCAGTGGTGAACAACCTTGGTGTGTGGGGCAGCAGATGGGGTGGTAACTAGTCGATTAGGAGATCGCTGCCCGCATCTGCAAAGAGTGTTTGCACTGGAAGTGCGACTCTGTCCCTCGTAATTCGGTAAATCTGTCTGTGCGTAGGTCCTGGGACAATGTAAGGGGTGCTCATGTAAGGCGCTCCGATACCTTCAGCTCGAGTATGTGCTAGATAGAACTGTGAAGAGTCAACCAATAGCACTTTGCACTTTTGCGTAAAAAGTGACTGTTAAACAAGTAGACATGTGAAGATTTACTAGTGTCACTGAAATGTGGGAGCTAGTTGAGCACAGGTTCGGGATCTGTCTCTTTTCCTCGTTCGGTTATTTGTTACTTTCGGATACCTCCCGGCCGGTGGTTCAGGTTATGCTACAGCAATTTATGCATGTTGCACCCACCCCTAATATTGAGCCTGAACCTGTGGCTCACTCTCTAAGGGAATAACGTGGTACATATTCTTTGTCCCACTCTGTTTGGTTTCGAAACAAAACCAGAGCTTGGTTTAAAGCCCACTCACATGCGTATTTGTTTTTAAGTTCTTCAGTTACTTAGGAAGAAAATGCTTGCATTATCACCTCCTCTCCTCTAGGCATGTCCCTTATGTATGATGGAGGTCAATCATCCTCTGCAAGAATGATGTTGTATGTGTCAGACAAATGTAACCAGAATACAAATTTAATTTTGCATAATATCCCCTTCAATTTGCATTTCTACTTCATGAACCCTATCAGGAGAGTTTACATGTTTCATCTTGTATGTATCCATTAAGTTGGAGTCACCACCAGAAGCTCTTTCAGAGTCGGGGAACTATAATTACTTATGCTGCGCTGTCCAGAAGCTCCACTGCACATGCCTTGTTCCCCAGAAGTATGCACAGTTTCTGAGGCATAGTCTTTGTTAGTCTAGACACTTTCTTTTTGTTAAAATTAGCTTTTGAGTCTTCATTTTTCTCTTCCTTCTTTATGCTGATGTCAACATCAAGCGCCCGCTCTCATTCATTTTTGTGTTTGGCATGTTTATCCTTTCTACAATGCTCCGTCTGCTCCATCTAATCCTTCAACTGTCCACAGAGACCTGCAAAGATGGGAAGAACTGAGTGATGAGTCCTGATGATTGTTCATGGACTCATATCAACGTGACTGCCTCCTAATGATTGTTGATGGGATGATAACACAGTAGATGCCTCCTTAGTTAATGGGATGATAGCAGAGGGGCTCAGTTATGATGACTGTGTTCAGGGGCGTAGCTAGGCCTAAGGCTGCCCGTGGCGGCCCCTGCGTTTGCCGCCCTCGGCAAAATTATAGAAGAGCGGGGGAGGGGGTGGCGGTGGTAGCGGCCGCGGCCGATTCTTGCGGCCGCAACGGCCGTAGGTAAGAGCGGGGGTGGGGAGGGGGGCCGGCTGCCGCCCCAAAACTCGTGCCGCCTGGGGCGGTCCGCCCCCATCGCCCCCCCCTAGCTACGCCACTGACTGTGTTGCAACCTGATGTTGTTATAATGTATCCTTTCCATAGTCCTCAGTTCCCTGCTGCTCAGCCAGTGTGTGTGTGTGTATGTTGTAATGGAATGTCGATGAGTGTGTGTGTGTGTGTGTGTGTTGTAATGGAATGTCGATGAGTGCCTGAGCTGTAAGAGTGTCAGTTGGAGAAAGTGGGCTGAGCAGTGAGGATGCTGCTCCTGGTGGGGCATTTATATAGAACCTGTAACCTAAATTATATCTTCTTCTGTACATCTACATCTTATAATCCACGTGACCTGGCTACCTGACTCCTGTTTAATAAGGGGGCATCTTGTGGTTACAATACTTGTGATGACTGGAAAAAGAACCAAGTGTGAACATAAAGTCTACTAAAGAAACAGAAAAAAAATGAAATAGAAGAAAAAGAGAAATGCCCTGAAGGCCCCACCAGTGTCTTTTACCCCAGACAGCCTGTTGAAGTTCGTTGGACCTGCTGACCATTGCAGATTGATGATGACTGATGGTCCTGTAACCTGAGTCAACAGGGTGTGAGTTGGTTTATTTAGCATTTCAAGAGTGGTCTGGCGACAAGTGTACATCGTACCGGCGGTGAGTGTACGAGTAAAGACACACTGAGGGCACAGTAACAGTAATGTTTGGGAGGGCGAGTTTTGAAAAGTAAGTAACCCTGTAGCGTTTTAAAGTCTGTTTTGGAAGCGCTTAGTGTGTTGTGCTGTTGGGCACATGCAATTGGGAACCGTTGTGGCTTAAATTAAGAAGGGCTTGTATGCATGAATGAACTGTGATTTGGCACCATCGTGAGAGCGTGCGCTTACGTACACGTCGTCTTGCAGCAGGTGACATTATTTTAAAAAAAAGTGCTACCAGCACGTGCAATGAAGCCAGATAAAGCGCGCTTCTCAGCACTTTGTTTGAGCGAGTTCCCAGGGGAGAAGAGAACACGTGCAGCATGTGCCGGTGGGAAAGGACTCGCGTGCACGAAAGACTGCGCGTGTCTTCTGAGAGAGATCGCTTGAGGAGAGAGTGTCTGTGTCTCCGTGATGGGTGTATCGCGCTGTGATGTGCATCGGCAGGAAAAGAATAATAATAAAGGTGAAAACGGTAAACATTTGTCTGTGTGTGTTGGCACAAGGTTATTAAAGAGAGATGTCGGGGAGCTGAGTGCTCGGAAGGGGGCAATGTCAGGGGAGGAAGCAGCAGTTGGGACTCAATGTTGAGCCTGAATCCAGCTAAACCCTGTCAAAGACGTAATTGAGTCTCTAAAGGCGAATTTGACATTTGGGAAAATAACAAGGAGTGAGAACAACTTTGCCTGGTGTGGTACGGTCTTTCTTTCAACAGTGAGTGTGGAGTTGCTGAGTTGCTCTGCCCCTTATGCGAAGAAAGGTCATTGATCCTGTTTGTTCAGAAAAACAGTCTGGCAGGAAGCTAGTATGCTGACTCAAGGACAATGACGGCCCCCGGGGAAAGCAGGACGCAGTCTAGTCTTTCCCCGGGGAATTCGCGCCGGACAGGGAAGGCTGGAGGGGAAGGTGAGGGAGCAATAGGGGCTATAAGGGAGCAGGAAGGGGAAACGACTTCCTCTTCCTGTTTCCTAGCGCCAGCGGGAGGGTCGGAGAAAGTTGAGGTGAGGGGAGTTAGGTAGGGAACTCGGCCTGAAAGTATACTCTGGTGCCGGTCGGCGCCCGGGGGCAGTGGGGAGTAGGATGGCAGGAGCGGACACGGAGGCAGTGCGGGAGGCCCTGGGAGTCCTCGGCAGGGCGGGGCGGGAGGGCCTTCTACGCCCAGGAGTACTTGAGGAGGCGTGGGTGGGGATGACGCGGACCCCCCGGTCCGCGTCGGCCGGAGTGGCGGCAGCAGCATGCCGAGAGTCCCCAAAGCGGACCCCCCACGTGGCCGGAAAGGGGGGGGTCCGGGAAAAGCCGGGGGGAAGCGCGGGGTGGGAGGAAGAGCCTGCCTGCTGTATGTGCGGTCGAGGCTGCCGGGAGGGGGGGGGCATGGGAGAGTTGGAAGGACGGCCCGGGGGACTGCAGCAGGCTTTAGCCAGAGGCACAGCAGGGCTCGGCGAGGCCCAGGTGGGCCAATTTGAGGCAGCAGGGAGGGAGGGGGGGTTGGTTCAGGATTTCAGCGGGGGTATACGGGGGGTGGAGGGGGGTGGGGTCTCAGGACCTGTTTGGGTCGGGGGGCTCGCACCACGAGGGGGGGGCTCCTGGGGGGGAGTCACCTCTGGACCTTTCACAGTGGAGGGTTCGCAGGGATAGGGGGTGCCCCTCCGGGGGGACACTGAGGGCAGGGGGTGGGGGGATGGGCCTGGCTGCACAGGCGACGAAGGCAAAGGCAGGGGGTGAGGACGGGGGGCAGCCCTCGGCAGCCGGAGGGCGGAGGTGGGAGTGCATGACCCTGGAGGAAAAAATCCGGGACCAGAGACGCGTGATCCAAGACACGGAAGCGCAGTGGGAGGCCAGGGGGGAGTTGGAAAGGGCGGAGGGGCCCCCCACTCCCACATCAGAGGAGGAGGCCTGGGCTGAAAAACTGGGGCAGGAGGCCCCGAAAGGGGGCAAGTGGGTGTGGGCGGAGGAAGATAGCTCCCCCCAGACGGGGGTAGGGGCGGCCGGGACGGCTTTGAGGCCCGTTGGCGCTGGGACCCTCTCAGGTTGGAGCAACCTGGGGGGGGGGGGGACCAGCTGGCGGCGGCCGGCAAACGGGGTGGGCCGGTGGGGCGCAAAACGGCCCCAAGACGCCGGGCAGAAGCAGCAGGGGGGTCCGCGGCGGCCTTCCCTCCACCGAAGGAGCGGGCATCAGCGAAGGGGGCAGGGGAACGGGGAGTGGTGCATGCCAAGACTGGAAAAGGTGTAAAAAGAGCGGTGCAAGAGTTGACTTGGATGCCTGAGGATACGGAAGCGGAGTTGATGTTGGATTACGGGGAGGACAGTGATGAGCTTGAGGAAGGCGAGTTGCGTGAGGAGGTTGAAAGGCCGGCCGGGATGCCTGTGGGGGGGGCGGCAACGACGAAATGTGTTGATATTTTCCAGGCACCGGCCAGAACACAGGCCAAGACGGCCACTGCGAAGAAGAGCGGCAACAGCAGGTCGGAGGAAGGAGCACAGACCACCTTGTCAGGTGAGGGCAAGTGGTGGGAGGCTTGGGACGATGGGGCGGGACGGGGTAGGAAGAAGTCCTGCCGGTCGGTGGGCGTGGGGGAGGGGTCAGTCCAGGAACCAAAGGGTGCGGCACCCGGGACGGGGGGGCAGTCGGCAGAGTCGGGCAAAGGGGGGGGGGGAAGAAGGCGGTGGCCAGTGTCCAGACGGACATAGAAGAGGGGAAGGACGACAAAGGGGACGAACGACAGCACAAAAAATTGCCGTACATGGGGTTGGCTATGCCGTTGGGGTCGCATCTGTCGGAGAAAATAAGGGCCAGAATATGGCGACACGAATATGTGGACGTTTTTAAACTGCTCCATAGGGAGATACAGGCCAAGGAGGGTTCCAAGGAGGAGGAATGGGAGCTGACTCGTAGACCCCGGGTGCCGGTGACCATGGAAAATTGGACGTCGGCCTTTCTGATTTATGCTAGCATATATTGCGAAAAGCATCAAGAAAGGGCTATAGCGATGTTAAAATATATGGACATCATTAAGAAGGCGCAGATGCATTTTGGGGGGTTTGCGTGGCTCAGCTATGACGAGGAGTTTCGGGCCAGAATTGGAGCGAATCCTGACAAACCCTGGGGGGAGGTGGACCAGGAACTGTGGATGCAATGGATGTCGACCACGCAGTCGTCAGCAGCAACGCACACGGCGAGCGGGCTGCCAGTGACGTATCGGACATTTCCGACGCGTCCCGCTCAGTCTGGGGCGGGTAGTGGACAGGCCAGTG
Organism: Calotriton arnoldi; assembly: GCA_963921515.1. NCBI lineage: Eukaryota > Metazoa > Chordata > Amphibia > Caudata > Salamandridae > Calotriton > Calotriton arnoldi. The sequence goes on along the minus strand of CAWUFW010002540.1, from coordinate 1,058,486 downwards.
CAGGGACTGCGGGGGGCAGACAACAGAAGCCAGGCGGGAGCAACACAGGAGCGTGTTGGAACTACAACACAGGATACTGCTCCAGGTATCCGTGTAAGTTCAAACATGAGTGCTCCAAATGTGGTGGGAAACACGCACTCACCCAATGTTTTACATTGGCTACACCATCAGAACAGTGGCGGGCCACGAAGGGACGGGGTCAGCCTGGACCAAAGGGCGCCTACTCCGGTCCGAATTGAGGCCATGGGCCCGTGGCTCTCGGTATATCCAGACAGAGAGGCAGCTTTGAAGTTGCAGTGGGGATTTACGGAGGGCTTCCGGGTGGGGTATCAGGGTCCAAGGGAAAGGAGATGGGCGGACAATTTGAGATCGGCCAAGGAGTTGCCGGAGGTGGTGTCAGCAAAACTAAGAACGGAAGTTGAGGAAGGTAGGATAGCGGGCCCGTTTGTCGACTGGCCTTTAGCAGACTTGATTATTTCTCCGCTGGGAGTGGTGCCCAAGAAGGAGCCGGGCGAGTACAGGATGATACACCACCTGTCCTGGCCAGAAGGGAGGTCCGTGAACGACTTCATCGCGGAGGCGGACTCGAGGGTACTGTATGCTTCAGTGGACGACGCGATCCGCCTTGTACAGAGGTGTGGGCAGGGAGCGGAGCTGGCGAAATGTGACGTGAAGTCGGCGTTCCGTTTGCTGCCCATACAACCGGCGGATTTCGCGTTGCTGGGCATGCAGTTTGAGGGGGCCATCTTTGTGGACAAAGTTCTACCCATGGGCTGTGCGATTTCATGCGCTCTCTTTGAATTGTTCAGCACCTTCTTGCAATGGGCATTTCAAAGGAGCAGTGGGCATAAGGAGGTGTCCCATTACCTGGACGATTTCCTTTTCATCGGACAGCAAAGGTCGGGTGACTGTGGGCGAGCGTTGGCACAGTTTCAGGAGATGGCCCAGCACTTTGGGGTCCCATTGGCGCCGGAAAAGACAGCTGGGCCCAGCTGTCTATTGACATTTTTGGGCATTGAGTTGGACTCAGTACAGTGGATAGCCCGGTTGCCGGCTGAAAAAGTGGGAGACATACAGGCCTGTTTGTTGGGGGTGATGGGAGAGAAAAGATTGACCTGAAGACGGTCCAAAGACTTTTGGGGCTGTTAAATTTTGCTTGCAGAGTGGTAAGAGCGGGGAGAACTTTTTGCAGGCGCCTGGGCATGGCCATGTCCGGGGCGGTGCTACCGCATCACAGGGTGCGGATTTCCTTGGGAGTGCGAGCAGACCTGAGAATATGGCAGACTTTCCTGACAAACTTCAATGGGGTTTCGCTGGATTTCGTAGAGGACAGAACAGTGTGGCAAGTGCAGATTTTTTCAGATGCAGCGGGGGCGGCAGGTTTTGGGGTGTTCTGGGACGGGAGATGGTGCGCGGAACGCTGGCCGGATCACTGGCTCAAGCAGGGGAGGAGCATTGCGTTTCTTGAGTTCTTTCCATTGTTGGTGGCTCTAGCGGTGTGGGGCAGTGAATTCAAGAACCGTTCCGTGTTGTTCAATGTGGACACCATGACAGTGGTCGACCTGGTCAACGGGCAGAGAGCAAGGGACTTGAGGGTGTTGAGGTTGTTGAGGTATTTTATGCTACAGTGTCTGCAGTTAAATGTGGTTTTTCGGGCAAAGCATGTGCCGGGAGCGAGTAATGACATCGCGGATGCTTTGTCTCGTTCGCAGTGGAGCAGGTTTTGCCGCATGGCACCTGGAGCGGAAGTCCTCAAAACGCAGTTGCCGGACGGCATCTGGGCCTGGGGGGAATGAGAGTCTGCAGCCTAGTGGAGAAGTCGATAGCAGAGACGACACGGCGCACTTACAGATTGGCTTGGACGGAGTTCGGGGTCTTTATGGGCTGGACCACTGACAGTGGGCACATGTCCGTTCAAGTGATGGAACAGGGAGTGATCCGTTTTGTCTTGCACTGTATTGAGAGGGGGTTGTCCCATACGACGATTGCAGGGAAATTGGCGGGAATCTCCTTCTATTGTAAGTTGTTTTGGGGATTTGATCCGGCGAAAGATGAGATTATAAGCAGAATGCTGAGGGGGTGGGGCAGGGAGAGACAGGAGGGGGCTACGGGGGGGCCCCGGGAAGCCGTGACTTTTGAAGTGTTGCAAGGTTTATTGGGCATGTTGCCCATCTGTTGTTACGATATCACGGAGGTGGCTTTGTTTCGTTTGAGCATGGTGTGGATGTTTTTTGGAGCATTCCGGGTGTCAGAGTTGTTGGGGACGAAAGGTAGGGCAGGAAGAAAGTATGAGGATGTGAGATTGGATGGGGGTCGGCTGGGGATATGGTTGGGCCACTCTAAAACGGATCAGGCAGGGAGGGGGAAGTGGATATGGTTGAATGAGAGTGGGTGCCAGGGGGTGTGCCCGGTAAAGGAGTGGGAGGTTTTTCGCAGGATGGGGCCAGCAAAAACGGGGAGATATTCCTGCATGGCTCCGGCGATAGGCTGACGGCGGCGCAGTTGCTGGCAGTTATGCGTATGGCGTTGAAGCGGATGGGGCGGGACCCGAAGGGATTTGGGACGCACTCTTTTCGGATTGGGGCAGCCATGGCGGCGGCACGTTTGGGGTGGTCCTGGGATCGGATTCGACAGATTGGGAGATGGAGGTCCCGTTGCTGCGAGCGCTACGTGCGGAAGTGACGAGGGGCGCTGCAAAAGAGGGGAGTAGAGGGGTTTTAGTGGGGCCAGGATGGTTTTTAACACCTTTTTTCTTATTGTAGGTTGTGTGAGGGGCCTAGGGACCAAGACGGTCACCTGGATAGCCGGGCACTCTTTCGTGCATTGGGCGGCACAGTATGCAGATCGTCAGGTTTACGGCCGTAGCCTGGGACTGCGGAGCAGCCATCACGAGGTACAATGGTGGGGAAAACGAGGAATGCGCTGGGGGGCATTCTTGCCCTGGTTAACAAAGATGGTGTCGCAAAAAGGATGTCCTGACTTGCTGGTTTTACACTTGGGGGAAAATGACTTGGTGCGATTGTCAGGCCTGGCAATCATGCAACAGATGCAAAGGGACTTGGACGTGATGAAACAACGGATGGCGGGCACCTGCTTGGTGTGGACTGAGTTTGTGCCACGTAAAGTGTGGAGGGGAGCGGTAAAACCAGCGGCAGTGGAAAAAGCCAGGAGAAAGTTGAACAGGGCGATGAGGGTTTTTTGCGACAAGAGAGACATTAAAGTGATTGCACACAATGGGCTGTGGCTGGAGGAGCCGCTGCTATTCAGGGATGACGGGGTGCACCTTTCGAGGATGGGTAATGCCTATTACATGATGGAGATGAGGGACACGATCAGTAAGCTCTGGAATGAGTCCATTTGGTGTCGAAGGGTGTGAGGGCGAAAGGTGCATGGCTGCAGGGTGGGCCAGGTAACCGCCCAAAGGGGGTTCCCTGGTTGGCGGAACTTTGGAGGGGTGGGGGAGTCCTGGACGGGCCCACCCACCTCTCGGGGGGAAGAGTGATTGATGGGGGTGCGGGATGCAGGAGTGCGATGGCAGGTGATGCAAAAGAGGATGTCAGGAGACAAATGAAGAAGGATTGAGAACGGAAATGGGTTGTTGTGGAACGTGAAGAGAGATGGGGTGCAAGGGGAAAGAATGGAGCAAGTGAGACGAAGAAGTGGGGGGAAGTTTGTTGGGGTTATTGTTAATATGTATTATGGTTAAAGTTATGTTTACAGCCTGTCCTAATAAATGGCCTTTTACGCTTCACCGACAGCGTGGACTGGTTATTTGGCGCGATGACGGCCCCCGGGGAAACCAGGACGCAGTCTAGTCTTTCCCCGGGGGATTCGCGCCAGACAGGGAAGGCTGGAGGGGAAGGGGAGGGAGCAATAGGGGCTATAAGGGAGCAGGAAGGGGAAACGACTTCCTCTTCCTGTTTCCTAGCGCCAGCGGGAGGGTCGGAGAAAGTTGACCACCCACCCACCCTACAGAAAATAGGGAAGGGTTAACTAGGGTGGATGGAGCATGCCAGTTTAGGGCAGGTTGTAGGGAGGTAGGCGGAATTTGGAGGGGTGGGGGAGTCCTGGACGGGCCCACCCACCTCTCGGGGGGAAGAGTGATTGATGGGGGTGCGGGATGCAGGAGTGCGATGGCAGGTAATGCAAAAGAGGATGTCAGGAGACAAATGAAGAAGGATTGAGAACGGAAATGGGTTGTTGTGGAACGTGAAGAGAGATGGGGTGCAAGGGGAAAGAATGGAGCAAGTGAGACGAAGAAGTGGGGGGAAGTTTGTTGGGGTTATTGTTAATATGTATTATGGTTAAAGTTATGTTTACAGCCTGTCCTAATAAATGGCCTTTTACGCTTCACCGACAGCGTGGACTGGTTATTTGGCGCGATTGATCAACCACAGTAGGAACTAGTGCGCCAACCTTTTGCATGAGGATCAATTCATGTCATCCATTTCAATGTGAGAAAATGTACTGTGGCAATGTGTTCGGTGAGAGGTTGCACACCATAATGGAGGATTTTGTGTTCGGGTGAAAAGTCGCTCACCAGAGAGGTGGATATTGTCTTACTGCCATGCCATGTTGAAATTGCAGCAGAGAGTATTGTTGCTTGTGTTGTTATTATTTATTGTGAATGCCATGTTGAGATTGCGGCAGAGTGTATTGTTGCATTTGTCCCAGTTGATTATTTATCCATTGTCCTGTTGTGCATGCAGTAGGGGGATGAAGGGGCAATGTCCCCCTAGTCCTGTTGTTGTATGCAGAAGGGGGGTGAAGTAGTGATGAGTGAGTCTGTGATTCTAGTGCAGACCCCTGGTCCTGCTGTGCATGCAGTAGGGGGGGAGGAGTGGCTAGACCGTGTTTTGAGTACTATAATTTGATGGAGATGCTGTTACTGTAATGTGTGTTGCACCTTAAATTTGTTGAGTCCGTCCTAAGGGGTTTAGGATTAGTGTGTGCAATAGAGGGCTGTGAGTAGTCCCTGTCCTGTGTGCAATAGAGGGCATGAGTAGTCCTTGGTCCTGCCATTTATATAGTAGGTTTACAAAGGTGTGCAGTAGAGGGCTGTGAGTATTCCCTGGCCCTGTGTGCAGCAGAGGAAGTGAGTAGCCCCTGGTCCTACCATTCTTATAGTAGGTATACAAAGGTGTGCAGTAGAGGGCTGTGAGTAGTCCCTGGCCCTGTGTTCAGCAGAGGAAGTGAGTAGCCCCTGGTCCTACCATTCTTATAGTAGGTATACAAAGGTGTGCAGTAGAGGGCTGTGAGTAGTCCCTGGTCCTGTGTGCAGTAGAGGGTGTGAGTAGTCCCTGGTCCTGCCATTTATATATTAGGTTTACAAAGGTGTGCAGTAGAGGGCTGTGAATAGTCCCTGGTCCTGTGTGCAGTAGAGGGTGTGAGTAGTCCCTGGTCCTGCCATTTATATATTAGGTTTACAAAGGTGTGCAGTAGAGGGCTGTGAGTAGTCCCTGTCCTGTGTGCAGTAGAGGGCGTGTGTAGTCCCTGGTCCTGCCATTTATATATTAGATATACAAAGGTGTGCAGTAGAGGGCTGTGAATGGTCCCTGGTCCTGTGTGCAGTAGAGGGTGTGAGTAGTCCCTGGTCCTGCCATTTATATATTAGGTTTACAAAGGTGTGCAGTAGAGGGCTGTGAATGGTCCCTGGTCCTGTTGAGTTCTTTCTAAGGATTAAGTGTGTGCAGTAGAGGGTGTGAAAAGTTCCCTGGTTCTGCCATGCATTCCATAGTCTTGATAATTTATGAGTAGTGCAGTAATTGTATTACCTGTGTTAGTGTGCAGTAGGAGGTGCGGTATTGAATTTACCTGTCTTGATAATTTATGAGTGCAATTGTACTTCCTGTCTTGATGATTTTAGAGTTTAAATATTTGTAGGACTTATTGATTGTTGTATTTTCTCTTTTTACGTCCTGTTGTATTTTCCTTTATTTCTCTAAGGGGAGATGTGTTGTAACCTGATGATGTTTTAATACATCTTTTCCATAGGTCCTCAGTTCCCTGCTGCTCAGCCAGTGTGTGTGTTTGATTTAATGGAATGTTAATGAGTGCCTGAGCTGTAAGAGTGTCAGTTGGCGAGAGTGGGCTGAGCAGTGAGGATGCTGCTCCTGTGGGCATTTATATAGAATCTGCAACCTAAGTGATATCTTCTTCACTAAATCTACATCTTATAATCTACGTGACCTGGCTACCTGACTCCTGTTTAATAAGAAGGCATTTTGTATTTACAATAGATTGTTCAAGAAATTATATCACAGTGACTGCCTCCTGAGAAGTGGTGATGGGATTACAGCACAGTGGCTGAGTTTTGAGAATTTTTCATGGGATGATATCATAGTGACGGACTCCCTGGGATTGTTGATGGGAATTTGAATGGCAGGTCCCTCAGGTGGTAGTTTTACTGCTGAGAGTTTGCTTCATTGGTGATGTTTATTTGTAATGGAATAATACCTCAAAAGATGCATTTCTTTAGATAGTAGGTGAATTCTATTTGGAAGTCACAGGTTCAAGCCCTGGCGTGTTGGTTCTTCCTATGATCTTTCAAAGATTGATGAAATGTGTGACACTGATCTGGACACTGTGAAAACTGGGCTCAAATTACAAAGACTACACCAAGACCAACATAATGCAAAGAAAGGCTGCAGCCTTAGGTCACCATTTAGTGGTGATGATCTGTTTGTGCAAAAAGGGCCAATATATGGCCCTTCTCATTGTCTGGAGAGCAATCCAAGAGGCAAAAACTACTTTGCCTTGCACATTTAATATGCTTGCACTATTCCAGCCAACCAGTTCAAAGTGTCATTTTTAGGTCTTAGTTGACAGAGCACCTATATGCAAGACCTATTGCTTACAATATACATAGGATTGGCTTTGGGTCAGCACCCTTCAATCACTGGCATACTTGGATCATCCTCTTTTAGGCGTTAGCTTGAGAAAGTGTCGAGCACATCCAGAGGAGTATTTCTCTCTCACCATATATGCTTGGTATATAATTTTTGCCTCTCATTGCATTGCATGAGTGACTATGTTTACATCTAAAACGTACACTCCATCATCGCATTTTTATCACACCAAATTATTTATCTCATGCATTCATTGTATACAGAAATCATTTTTGTTTACTGAAGCATTGTTTTTCCTGACTAGTGAAAGCCTGACCCTAACATGGCTTCTTAAATGCATTGTATCACATGACCAATACTATATCACCACCACCAGTACCACATCTACCACCACCACCATTACCAAACTGCAACCCATATCACACTACTAATACTGCTGCAAACACCAATATCACTGCCCTCTCTATTGCCAATATGGCACTACTATTAATACTGTATCACTATAAATACCACACACAACCAATACCACAGCCAATACATCCGCACCAATACCCCCTCTAAAGCCAATATCACACTACTATTAGTATGACATCACTACCAATACCACACACCACTAATACCACTGCCAATGCCACATACTAATTCCAAAATCAGCACTACCAGTACCACCAACAATACAACCACCCGAGTACCACCACCATCAATATTCTTAACAGCAACACCAATACCAGCACTACCATTATCAATGCCTTCACCATCAATACTACCTTCACCAGACACCATGAATGAATAATATTTATAAAGTGCAACAAATGCCAGTAGGCCTGTTGGCACTAATGAGCCAGCGAAGAGTTAGACTGCAATCAACTGGAATAAACATGTTGCAGGTTGCAAACCTAATTTTGGAGCTTGGGGTTTGAGAACAGCCATGTTTTGAGCAGTTTCATAAAAATAATTAGGGCCTTATTATGACTTTGGTGGTCCATTGAACCTCCATAGTCACGGTGGCAGTCCAATGACCGCCACACTGTGGGACTGCCCGCAGTATTACAACAGCGGTGGTAGGACCACCACCAGACCACCGCCGGGATCAAGTATCCTGCTGGCCCAGGTCTTTCCCTGAGAAAAATATGGTGGCGGTGCCGCAGCCGGCACCACCAAGCATATTTTGAGTTGGCTCACCGCCACCCTTTTTATGGCGGTGCGACCGCCATGAAAAGGTGGCGGAGAGGCAACAAAGTGGGACCTAATAGGGCCCCCTGCCGCTCCAGGGCCGGGGGTGCAATCAGAGGGGGACATGTTGTGCGCCCCTGTATTAATGCACCCCAGGTCCTGCACGGTGTGGCATGCCCAAATGGTGCATGCCACACCGTGCAGGAACTTGCAGACACCAGTGTCTCTGCGGTGGTCTGCATGTAAGGTTCTCCAATGAGCGTTACAGACCGCGGCTGTTGCAGCGCTGCCTTGCTGGAGCCCACCACGGATTACAATCATAATCCAGTGGGCGGTGTGGGCACAGCTTTGGTGGTCCTCCTATGGGGCGCTGGCGTGGCGGCCCGCGGGAGGACCGCTAAAGTCATAAGGCCCTTAGACTGTTTTGGGATTTTAAAAACAGTGGCAGACTACTGTGCAGTTTTGCAGTGGAGAAGATAAAACGTCTTCCTCCCCAGGTTGCCTTTTTAATTTTTGGTACCGCCAGATTTGTTTTATAGGTGAAATGTAGTGTCCTTGTAGGGACAGACCACTGGACACCCTGCCTCAGGTATTCCAGACCCCTTATGGGAAATACACAGGGCCTTAAAAGCAATCTGCTTCTTAACCCACAACCAGTGGAGTTTAGGTAATACCTGCGAAATAGACTGAAACTTTGGAATCCCTAGAAAGAGGCGCGCAGCAGCGTTCTGAAGGATTTGAAGTTTATTAAACAGTTTCTGTTGGACATTAATGTAGAGAACAATTCTTGATAAAACTAGGGACACTATTACTGTTTTCTGAAGATCCAGTGGGATACAGGGAAAGACTTTCTTCAGTAGTCTCAAAATATAAAAACAGGTTGAGGTAACCTTATTGATTTGGTCTGATAAAGTCAGTCTATCATCAAACATTACTCCAAGGCTCTTAACCTTTCTGGAGGAGGATGGAAGGATTACTAAATCCTGAGGCCACCAACTTGAGGACCAGAAGGATATGTCATTACCAAACAGCAGAACCTTAGTTTTGCCAGAATTAAGTTTGAGGCAATTGCTCCTCATCCATCTTCCAACATCCAGGATGAATCATAGAGCCCATTAGCAAACTCAGCGGGATCATTTGCAATAGAAACCACTATCTGAATATCGTCAGCATACAACACCAAGGAAAACCAAAAGGAATAAATTATTCTTGCCAGAGGTGTAACATAAATATTAAAAAGCGTAGGCCTCACTGATGAAAGAAGAATGAAAGGCTTAGAGTTATAGTCCCCAAAAGTTACCAACTGTTCCCTATCAGAAAGAAAGGAGCTGAATAGAGCAAAGGCAGAGTTCTTAATCCCTATTTTCTCAAGACGGGTTAAAAATATTGACTGATTGACTGAGTCGAGCGCAGCCGTCAGATCTAGCAGGATAAGCACTGCCAAAACACCCGTTATCAATAATTGCTCTGACTCATTATAAACCTCATTGACTTTTGATTGAAAATAACAAGCAAGTTTCTCAGAAAAGAATTGGTTCGTGCCAGATGCAGCATTATTATTAAGATTTGCCAGTGTGTTGACTGTTTGAAGAAGTTATCTTGAAGAATTTCTGGCAGAATCAATTTTTCTTCTATAGTAAGTTGATTTTTCAGAAGAGATCATTTCTTTATAATCTCTAATGCATTGCTTGTATCTGTCTTTCTCGCAAGGATCATAGTTTTTACTCCACTTTTGTTCCTGACTACGACAGAGTTGCTTCTGAGATCTTAATTTGTCGGTGCACAATGGGGCAGAGGGTTTGCTTCTGTGACACTTTCGAATTTTTACAGGGGCCATCTGATCTACAGCTGTGCCAATCCATTTAATGTAATTTAAGGATGCTAGATACAGGTCATTGACTAGGAATGGTTGGGTTTCAGATAACATCACTTTAAACTAATCTGTATCAATTTTGTGTCAGACTCGTGATTTAACAATATCGCGAGGGTTATTGTTTGGGGTTGCTCTAATGGACAGTGTCAACATGAAAAAGACCTCATAATGGTCTGACCAAGTAAGCGGTGTTGTAGATACCATAGTAAGTAGTTATTAGAGAAAATGTCATCCAAAATATGGCTAGCCGTGTGAGTAGTAGAGTGAACCAATTAGAAAAGACCAAAACTCAGCAGATGATCAATTAGGTATTCCGTATCTTTATCACCAAGTGTATCAAGATGAAAGTTAAAATCTCCTAATATAGTGAAATTAGACATGTGTAAGCAAGATTCCATATGTGCACCATCAATACCATCACCATTTATACCACCACCACCAATACCATCACCACCAATAATACCAACATCACCTCCAATAAAACCATCACTAATATAGGCACCAATACCACACCACTGCCAATTACATCACCAGCACCACCACCAAAAGCATTAGCAAAACCAGTAGGTCTGACTTTATTGTGCTATCGCATAGATACCTCATTTCTGTATGCATAAATAAGCAAGCATTGCCATATTAAACACAGGCTTTTTATGCCACTTGTCAATCTAGTCAAATGGTTTTATTTTTGCTCTTGTTATGCAATGCAAATATTAGTGCTAATCTGATGTTATAGAAGTAGAAATTGTGAAGCTGCCTCTTGGAAACAGTTGTTTTGCTCTGTTACTGTGTCTGGATACCAGAAAAGAGGTACTAAAGGAAATGGGAGGGGACATTTGTCATTTTAAACTAAGAATGTACAGTGATTGACCATGAATTCACAAGACAGCGTGTAGATTACATGCCACAAGGTCTAAAATAAACTCCCTTTGGATTGTTTGTTCAACATTGCTCTCAATCTTTCATACCACAGACAACATATAATTATCACCAGATGCCAAAACTCACAATTTGTTACAGAAATATTTATTAAGTTGGTTAAAAAAAGGATGCATTCATATTTTCCAGTAATACAAAGTTAATTAAAATACATTAAAAACATCACTACTCTAAAAATAAAATCACATATATAACACAGATGGCTCAATATATATATCAAAACATAATCATATTACAATCCATTAATGTCTCATCTCATAAATCTTTCACAAAAATTGCACATTTGCCCATAAACTTATTTATAAAAACTTTCTTCACAAGTAGACCAAAAAGCAACGCGTTTCGGAGGCATACACAGGTCCAACCTCCTTCTTCAGGCTTGCTACTAATCTGTTCCCACAGTTTATATCTATATGGAAACATACATAAAAAAACAATTCAATATTACAATGTCAATGCATACCTATTTATAACCAACCCAAAAAAAACATCAATTATAATATCAACATTCTAAAATCTTAAAAACAATTATTGCAATATTCAATTGATTTGCTGGCACTGTAAAAACTGGTGATAATAAACACAAAAAGAAAAACACACAAAATACTCATACATACATACACAAACATGTTATCAATGCTATATCTTCATTAATTGCCAAATGTGCTTAACAAGGCTTAAAACTGTATGCCTGCATATCCGTAAAATATCAGGATATATGAAACAAGCCCATAAGCTATTCTGCGAAAGGTCTATTAGAACAACCCTTTTAATATGTATGCAGGAACCAATGAATTTCACTCTTTCTGGGTTTGTTTCCTTATTACATATGATATAAGGATAAATTTAAACTAAATGTAATACTAAATTATCCCCAGTGAATCGATCAGGGGAATCAAACAGCTCCTAACACTCATATTTGCTGATAATAAACACTGTATACCCACCAAATTATATATCGGTCAGTGTTCCATAGTCAGGAGTCTCCTTCTCTGATACACAAAAGGATGTAAACACCACCCACAATTATAATGTTGTAATGAGGGGACACGTCTCCACTCTTGTTAGACTCTCTGAAATATAAAACCCAATACACCTGTCATAATTAGACTAGACGACTACCTTATCAGTAAGTTTATTTGATTCAAAGCGACATAAAACCTTTTATTATAATTTCAAACCTACCAAAATTGTCCTGGACAACGACCTGTATGTTAATTATTTGCTGAATTATATTTATTTCGTTGTCTTTCCCATTGGAAGTTGTTCAAATGTCCTAAAAAAACAAAATATCAAATCAGAAACACACCATCTAACATCAAAAACGTGCACCCCCTACTAATTATAACCATAACTGTGCTTCTAAACGTGTAAGAAAAACAATCGCAGTCAAAGTTACCATAATCGATTTAATCACAAGCGTGAACTCAAAATCGACATCTACTTCTCTTCATTGGCTGTAATTCTGTTTATACGCCACTCGAGTAACCTAGAAATAAAAATGTATATAACTCCAATTAGACAATGACTGTGATGACCTCTATGGGTGGACCAAACTAATCCACCCAGTGCTCGCTTAATCCCGCTACGGCCTCTTTTACATGGGACTGCCTGCCAACTAACCGGGCATGTATGTATATCGCTTGAATTCGCCAACTATAAATTCCATACCTTAAAACCACACCAATGCCCGGTCCCACAAAACCGCTGCTCATCTAAAGATGCTAGGTTCTCACAGTTCTGTCTCTAACACCACCATATTATTGCTATAATGCCATCCCTCTTCATAAACTTAATTATGTTTGTGCATCAAACCCGACATACTGTGCTTCACCATCTACATTTAAATCGGTGCATTTGAACTCTGACGCAAATTCTTACCTAATGTAAACAACGCTGCTTCTATGGAAATGCTGGGTTCTAAAACAAACTATCAGTGCCTCAAAACAACTTATTGCCATAGAACCACCCCTCTAAATGGACTTTAACCCATAAACACAGAATGCTCGCGTCCTGAACAATTCAGACTGCTTGCCGGAACCGTCACTGCAACTTACCGGGATTGAGTAATCTCCTGGACAAACACTCGACATAACCTCACCCCCTGCTACGGCCCCGTCTTATATGCACCCTGCCTAATTGACAAAGTGCTCGCGCCACAACATGCCCGTGTAGTAAACAACAACGACGGACTGTCTCAATCATTCATGGCCGCCATCTTAGAATGGATAAAAATACCACACGAACAGCCTAGCCCCACACATGAACCTGTCGCCAACACAAACATGGGACTGAACGGAATCTACCTGATGTAGTGTTAAATCAAAGAGATTAGCCTTCCTAATAGATATACGTATTTTCACAGCAATCACTCTCTTCACACTGTTGCCAATAAAAACTCTACTACTCAGGCATAAAGAAAATGGCAGACAATTCGCCTGTACGTCATAGATTTAACATCAATATCAATCTTCGACATCGAGATGGGACTAGACGGTATCTCCCCACTAATATATTCAATCCCTAAAATCACAATCATCATTCTCCTAATAATCTTAACGATGATGAGCCACTTCGAAAGCCATTATTGCTAATAATACTCAACTACTGCCAAAACACCAAACAATTATTATAAAACCAATTGATACTCCCTAAGTAAATATAAAAAAACTTTTTTAATATATATACTTATTTATTCAAAATAAACGAGCCTGTCACCTCAAATCTTTTACGAACAATATTAACTCAAAATCATTCCACTAATACAATCTCTGTCCACTATGAAATGGCAACTATCAGTCTCAGCATATCTCATCAACCCAATCATCTAATTAATTTATCCCATTCCTCTCTTGAATTCAAACCTTGTCGTACAGTATTTAAAATGGATATGTACCACTGTTCCCTTGCTTTACGCTTTTCTTCCATATTTCCTCCTCTTCTATTCATGGTCACTCTTTCCAAAATAAACCACAAAAATTCTGTTTATCCATTCTAAGATGGCGGCCATGAATGATTGAGACAGTCCGTCGTTGTTGTTTACTACACGGGCATGTTGTGGCGCGAGCACTTTGTCAATTAGGCAGGGTGCATATAAGACGGGGCCGTAGCAGGGGGTGAGGTTATGTCGAGTGTTTGTCCAGGAGATTACTCAATCCCGGTAAGTTGCAGTGACGGTTCCGGCAAGCAGTCTGAATTGTTCAGGATGCGAGCATTCTGTGTTTATGGGTTAAAGTCCATTTAGAGGGGTGGTTCTATGGCAATAAGTTGTTTTGAGGCACTGATAGTTTGTTTTAGAACCCGGCATTTCCATAGAAGCAGCGTTGTTTACATTAGGTAAGAATTTGCGTCAGAGTTCAAATGCACCGATTTAAATGTAGATGGTGAAGCACAGTATGTCGGGTTTGATGCACAAACATAATTAAGTTTATGAAGAGGGATGGCATTATAGCAATAATATGGTGGTGTTAGAGACAGAACTGTGAGAACCTAGCATCTTTAGATGAGCAGCGGTTTTGTGGGACCGGGCATTGGTGTGGTTTTAAGGTATGGAATTTATAGTTGGCGAATTAAAGCGCTATACATACATGCCCGGTTAGTTGGCAGGCAGTCCCATGTAAAAGAGGCAGTAGCGGGATTAAGCGAGCACTGGGTGGATTAGTTTGGTCCACCCATAGAGGTCATCACAGTCATTGTCTAATTGGAGTTATATACATTTTTATTTCTAGGTTACTCGAGTGGCGTATAAACAGAATTACAGCCAATGAAGAGAAGTACATGTCGATTTTGAGTTCACGCTTGTGATTAAATCGATTATGGTAACTTTGACTGCGTTTGTTTTTCTTACACGTTTAGAAGCAAAGTTATGGTTATAATTAGTAGAGGGTGCACGTTTTTGATGTTAGATGGTGTGTTTCTGATTTGATATTTTGGTTTTTTTAGGACATTTGAACAACTTCCAATGGGAAAGACAACGAAATAAATATAATTCAGCAAATAATTAACATACAGGTCGTTGTCCAGGACAATTTTGGTAGGTTTGAAATTATAATAAAAGGTTTTATGTCGCTTTGAATCAAATAAACTTACTGATAAGGTAGTCGTCTAGTCTAATTATGACAGGTGTATTGGGTTTTATATTTCAGAGAGTCTAACAAGAGTGGAGACGTGTCCCCTCATTACAACATTATAATTGTGGGTGGTGTTTACATCCTTTTGTGTATCAGAGAAGGAGACTCTGACTATGGAACACTGACCGATATATAATTTGGTGGGTATACAGTGTTTATTATCAGCAAATATGAGTGTTAGGAGCTGTTTGATTCCCCTGATCGATTCACTGGGGATAATTTAGTATTACATTTAGTTTAAATTTATCCTTGTATCATATGTAATAAGGAAACAAACACAGAAAGAGTGAAATTCATTGGTTCCTGCATACATATTAAAAGGGTTGTTCTAATAGACCTTTCGCAGAATAGCTTATGGGCTTGTTTCATATATCCTGATATTTTACGGATATGCAGGCATACAGTTTTAAGCCTTGTTAAGCACATTTGGCAATTAATGAAGATATAGCATTGATAACATGTTTGTGTATGTATGTATGAGTATTTTGTGTGTTTTTCTTTTTGTGTTTATTATCACCAGTTTTTACAGTGCCAGCAAATCAATTGAATATTGCAATAATTGTTTAAGATTTTAGAATGTTGATATTATAATTGATGGTTTTTTTGGGTTGGTTATAAATAGGTATGCATTGAAATTGTAATATTGAATTGTTTTTTTATGTATGTTTCCATATACATATAAACTGTGGGAACAGATTAGTAGCAAGCCTGAAGAAGGAGGTTGGACCTGTGTATGCCTCCGAAACGCGTTGCTTTTTGGTCTACTTGTGAAGAAAGTTTTTATAAATAAGTTTATGGGCAAATGTGCAATTTTTGTGAAAGATTTATGAGATGAGACATTAATGGATTGTAATATGATTATGTTTTGATATATATATTGAGCCATCTGTGTTATATATGTGATTTTATTTTTAGAGTAGTGATGTTTTTAATGTATTTTAATTAACTTTGTATTACTGGAAAATATGAATGCATCCTTTTTTAACCAACTTAATAAATATTTCTGTAACAAATTGTGAGTTTTGGCATCTGGTGATAATTATATGTTGTCTGTGGTATGAAAGGTTGAGAGCAATGTTGAACAAACAATCCAAAGGGAGTTTATTTTAGACCTAGTGTCTGAGTGGTGTCCTGTCCCTTTGGTTGTCGGACCCCTCTCTCTTTTTTAGAGAGATTACATGCCACAGACATTGATTTTAGAGTTAAAATGTAGGATGCTCTACTTGAAATCATGATAAAAGCTAGAAAAGATTTCTGAAGTTTTACAGCAGTGGAAAATGCAATAGTGAGTGTGTGGTTACCATGCTTGAATTGGACCTCACAACAGACGAGCAGTCAGCAATACTTACAATTAATGAGTTAGAAACCATGCAAACATATAAGACTTTCCCAATGTCCCCTAGAGCCGGGCTGCTCAACTCTTCCTCCAACACCTTCCTTCACCAAATCCAATGAGTGTGCAGCTAGGGGTGATAAATAATCTTGAACTCTTGGGCACCATATGAAAACAATAATTGGCAGAAAAAAGGTTTTGATTTCAGGCACTAGGAGAATGATCAAATTGTGCAGGGCAAGACAAATAACTATCTATTTGCATACCATTGCATGATGTAGTGCCAATGATCTACTATATTAAATATAGGCCAAATAAGAGCTTAGCATGTTGAAAATATAAACCCCTCAAGTACTGCTTCACATACTCATAAATGCCTTTGTGGATTGGTCAGATTATTTTTTTATATATTGAAGATTCTTGATTTTATTGCTCTTTGTCCTCTCACAATGTACCTTTCATTGGCCTGCATCAGGCCCATCTACCCTAGTATTAAGACACTTACAAAAGATTAACAGACCACTTTTGTCCTGGCACGTTATGCACCAATATTGCAATACTCAGACATTCACAATGCACTTCTATCTTGATTTACACCTTGCAGCACTAGCCTACTGTTGACACGTACATGCTTTTTGCTGATGTTCATCGAGGGGCAGTCTCCAAGTACTGTAAGTGCCTGACTGCACTATATACTGTATCTGAGCGGTGAACCATTCTCAGAGCTCTTATAATTGCTTTCTCCTTTGACTGTCACAATGCACCCATATGGTACCTGGTATGTTTGCAGATACCTCACTCAATATTGCATGCCTAATCCAATATGAGGTAGAGTGCAACCAGAGTGGCAGTTTGGACTGAAGTGTTCCTATTGTAGCACTCAACAATGCTGATTTAGATATAGTTGCTTCATGTCTGTAGTGGCACAGTGAGCAAAAATCTATAGACTGAAGCGTGATCCAGAGTGATAACCAGAGGCTGAGATTAATTCAAGTATTCCACCTATCACTTTTTATTTCTGCTAGTTAAATGTTCTATGTGCTATATATATGCCCAAGTGTGTTTTAGATCAGTTTGCTGCAAGCTGCAAGCCACTGCCCAAAAGGCCGAAACCAGGCTAAGGTTGTCTATGTTCCTCGACAGAGGGAAGGTGGCCTGGCAGTTCAGGCTGGACCAAGGCTAATTTGCTTATAGTTGATCTCTCTCTGTGATGGCATACTGAGAGAAAACTGTCTGAGATAAACTCAAGCACTCCGCTAATCACTTTTTTGTTTCACCTCAGTTGTGTACCATACACATCTACAAAGTTATTACAATACACTTCTATGTTCATTTGTATCATGCACTACTACACTAATCTGTGAAATTACAGAGCTATGACATTGCACATCACCGGTTTTCAAGAATAAAGCATCAAAATATCTCTTACAACCAGCCTGCCTGCAGCAGGCATTTGTATTCTTCTGTAGATTTATTGAAAGGGCACAAGTCACACAAGAAACACAGCGGGAGAAGCACCTGATGTGGATATTTACACATACTTCTTTTTGTATGTCTTTTCTTACAGCTGAAAACCGAAAATCCAGTAGAAGTGGGGACCTGCCACTGAGGCTTGGCTTACCAATCCAACGAATAGTAAAATCCAGTCAGGTCAACAGCTTAGTACTATCTACTGCTAAGTCTGATGTTTCTGGGTTTTCAAGGTGTCAGGATGTGTGGCTGGAAGTGACACTTAACGTCAGGGCGAGCTCATGTCCGAGGAAGCAGTACATAAAAACCATCTACGCTGAGAGCTTTCCAGCAAAGGAAATGCTTGTAGCCATTGCAGAATGTGGGCACTGACTGGATTCAAGCTGTGTAGTGAACTACATTTCCCAGTAGGCCACACACTTTCAAGTGTCTAGAAAAGAGGCAGCCATCTTAAATTTGCAGTTATAACGTCCCTGATGAAGTGGTGGTTGGATAGTTCAAGTAAATATAACTTGCTCCCTCGCATAGCACTGTTTATAACCTCACATATTACATCACTCATGACATGTTCTCTGACGTTATTGATAACATTAGTGATGACACCTAAATTGACATTATTGATGACAATACTGTGCATGGCAGAGGTGCAATTTATAGTTACTTGGAGTTATTAGAACTGGTGAATTTCAGTGCTGTTTTTGTTTAAAATGTTACGTTAAAGCTGACAATTTCACCTAAGTATAACATCACTTTAACCTTTAGATTTTTTTCAGTGAATTTCTGAGGTTTTTTTTTAATGCAAAGTAAGATATTATTACCATGCCTAACTATAATGTCACTTTAATCTTTGGATTTTGGATTTGAATATATATATACCAGTAGGTAGTTATAGTTAAGACCAAAGTTTCCATAGGAAAAGCGTTTTTTGTTTTGCCAAAAACTTTGGCACCACTTAACAAATCTTCACAAAATGTTCTCAATACGCCCCCTTTTTGGTTCAGCTGCTGTGTTGAAAGTTTGAGGGTGATCCGTCAAGCGGGGGCCGAGGAAAAAGGGCATCCCAAAACACGTTTTCTCATGTTATGTCTATGGGGATTTTTCATTATTTGAACACGACTACAGCCCAAACCACTGAACGGATTTACACCAAATTTGGCAGAAAGCTAGATGTTGGTCCAGAAAGCGTGCATTTTGTGATTTGGTGTAACTCCGTTCAATAGTTTCAGAGATATTTAAGTTAAAAAAAATATAGATATCTGGAAGCCCAACAGTCTACTGAAACACTACTGAAATTTGATTCGCCGCCAAGACCTGGAACACCCTTCCACTAAGCCTACGAAAGACCCAAGACCTGCTGACCTTCAGGAGGCTACTCAAGACCTGGCTGTTCGACCAGTAGCAGCATCCCCCCCCCTTCCCTCTCCCCAGCGCCTTGAGACCCTCGCGGGTAAGTAGTGCGCTCTACAAATTCTGTGATTGATTGATTGATTGATTGGCAGCCAACACTTCAACCAGGAAGTGTTGGCAGCCGTCTTGAGACTCAGTTGAACCGAGTCCCACAAAAAAATGTAAAAAGAAAAAAAAGAAAAGGCGGCAGGGTAGAAACACCCTGACCCTCTAGGCCTCTTGGTGGGGCGTCCCACTGGGACCCACCGGGGCCCCAAAATATTTTTTTTTAAATGTTCGGCGTGATCAGCGGATCTGGGCAAAACAAAATTAAAAACGAAGTGCGGGGTCCAGCGATTCGTTCATTATCAACCCTCGGGAGGGCCAGGTCCTGGGGGCATTGCTTTAATAATGGAGGGGCAGCATAACCTAAAGTGGACTACTGCCCCCAACCAGTAGTGCGCCAGGAGGCTCGTTTGCAGAGTGGTGGAGAAAGGAGGTGTGGCCTCTGACAACCTCTCAGCAATCCAGCTGTGTGGGTCTTTCTGGAGGTGACAGAAGGGGTAGTTGGCCCCCAAGGACCCTCAAGAGGCAAGGGGACTTCATCCACCAAATAGTTGTGCACCAGGAGGTGCGTTTGCAGAGTGGTGGAGAAAGGGGGCATGGGCATTGAACACCTCTCAGCAAACCCACTGTGTGGGACTTACTGAAAATAACAGGAGGGGTAGTTGGCGCCCAAGGATTCTCTGGAGCCAAGTGTAACATCCCTGTAATCTTTGTTTTTTTCAGTGAATTTCTATGGTTTTTTAAGTAGTGGTCATGTTTGCAGAGTGGAGGAGAAAGGGGGCTGGCCCTCCGACCAGCTCTCAGGAATTCCGTTGTGTAGGACTTACAGGAGGTACCAGGAGGGCTTCTTGGCACCCAAGGTCCCTCAGGAGTAAAGTGGACTTCATCCCCCAACCAGTAGTGCACCACGAGCCTCGTTTGCATAGTGGTGGAGAAAGGGGGCGTGGCCTCGAAAGACCTCTCAGCAATCTTGCTGTGTGGGACTTACTGGAGGTAACAGGAGGGGTAGTTGGCTTAAAATTCATAGAAATTCACTGAAAAAAGAAAAACCAAAAGCTACAGGGATATTATGGTTAGGAATTAGCATTTAAAAAACCTTAGAAATTCACTGAAAAATATACAGGTTACAGGGATGTTATAGTTCGGAAATGGAATTTAAAAAACTTTAAAATTCATTGAAAAAAAAACAAAGGTTACAGGGATATTATAGTTAGGCTCAGGTTTCACTCGTACAAAACCAGTGAAATTCAGCAGTTATAGTTAGATGAGCTAACTATAACTTGCGCCCCCCGCAATGCACTGCTTATGACCTCACATATTACATCACTCATGACATGGTCACTGATGACATAATCCGGTGACTGTGAGTGTTTTTAAAAACTTTATGAGTGTTAAATATATATACCAATGTGTATTGGTGAATCAGTGGGTGTATGAGTGCCTGTATGGATGATTCAATGGGTGCATGACTGACTGTATAAGTGAGTGATTAGGTGTCTCAGTGAATATATGGGTGAGTGGCTGGTTGTGTGAATGTCTCAAAATAAGTTGTGTATCGCCTGGGTGCATGTAAAACTTAAAACCAAGAATCATGGTTGGTCCCTGAGGAATACCTATAAAGAGTGGTTTAGCAGGGGACTTGCAATTGCAGAGGGCAACCCTTTCAGTACACTCCTGCCAAAAGGAAGTGAACCAGTTGTGAACAATGCCTGAGATGCCAAAAATGGGTACATGTTCTTTGAGGAGGGAGTGTGAGATGGTTTCAAAAGCAGCCAATAGATCTAACATTATCAAGGCTGCTATTCCTCTGTCATCCTGAATAATCTGAATGCCATCCTAAACTTTAGCCACCACCGTTTGTTTACTAAGGATGAGATGCACTAACACATTTTCTTGTTGCCAACTCTGTGATTTGGTAAATTCTAGGGTTTCTGACAAGGAAATTTGTTTTTGAATGTACTAAACTCATTTATCGAGTCGATAACATGTTACTGAATTGCTTAATTGGTTTAGAAAATCATAAGGGATCGCTATTTGAAAGAGGCATGTTTAGTGCGTCCCTTCTAAATAGCAATTCCTTGTGGTACATATTAATATTTTCTGACTGAAATGTGATTGCAAAACATCAGTATCTTACCAACACATCAAAGGAGGTGGTAACCTTTACACAAATAGGAAGTGCTCCCCTTTGTTTATGGTCCAAAAAAAAACAATTTTAGAAGTAGGCAGTGGTCCATGGGAGCACTGCTTACTCTTAAAAAATTGTTTTACAAACTTTTCTCATGTTTTTGTAAATGCATCCCAGTTTCCTTAAGAAAAACGTGCTGCATTTAAAAAGAAAAAATTGCTTTGTTAAAGCAATCAAAGACATGGTGGTCTGCTGATCTCAGCTGGCCACTGTTATGAGCCCCAATATACCCCAATATAGGCCTAGGTAGCTACACAACCTTTTCCCTACATTTGTCCTACCTTGCTTTACATCATGGTTCTTGCACTGACCTTTTACCTAGTTATGTGCTAAATAAATGTCGGTCAGTTTTCTCCGAAACTAGCCTAATTTATTCTGCATGAGGATTCCTAGTATCATATCCTAATCCCCTGCCCAGGACGTACACAGCAGGATTACCATCTTCTATATAATATTTCTGTACAAAAGTCACCGCTTGCGTCATCCTTGGACGACAGGTCCAGTATACACAATGGCAAGCCATTACATATTTAGGTAGAACCCCTAAGGGTATTTTGTGGGTATAAAAGAACCACATCTTCGCTGGGGAACCAGAGGAGAAGCTTTCACGCTGACACTAGACACTGAGGTCCCGGCCTGCAGAAGCTCCAGCACGCAGTGGTCTGACATCCCTTACGGGGTGTTTAACTCGAGACCAAGACGGGGTCCTTCGTTCTTTCCCATCAGGTAATGGGGTTGGCTCTTTTTCTAGGGGATTCTTGGCTTTACACCCACATACATGCTAGGTACACATAGGTACACTTAAATAGGGTTTGCATCGTAGGAGTACGCTTGATTACAGCCATGTATCGATATGCCTGCATATATTTACTGTTTTAGCACCATGGTAGAATTCTATCATTTATTTACTCTGTCGGTGCTTGTAATCTTATATATCTGTTTCTGTCTAATGATTGCCGCAGCAAACATGTTTTATACTAGAATGCTGGTTCAATAAATACTTATTGAAAACGTCCCCATCATTTATTCTGTGTATCTCTCTGAGACCAAGTGAGCACGATTTACTGAGCGAAAGGTGCTGAACTGTTTCCAGGATCCCTGAAGGATCAAGGGTTGTCATGTTCAATAGTTGCCAGAAAGTATTCGCTCCTTGGTAAGGTTAGGGGGCTTATGGTTTCACTGTGAGCTAGCTGGTCTAAAGGCAAACAAATCCTTCGGGTGTCTGAAATCAGTCTGGACACCAATCCCTTAGTTTATGTTATCTAAACGTGCAAATCCTATGTATTATTAGGAACTACACAACATGGCACCGCCAACGTTGGTTGGGTTCTTATTTAACTGTCAAATCTGAGTAGTTCAGTTGTGCTTTCTCAGAGACCCCTACTCAGTTACCCAGAGACGTATGGGGTGGGAAGGGAAAAGTCCACTGCAGTTGAGTAGGTATATCCTATCTATTGGCTGTCGGTTTGTTCAAGATTGAAGGTTTATAGTTGCCTACATTGCGCATAAACCTTATTTTCTTTTCTCATAAAAAGTTCCTCTCATAATGTCTCAGACTGGAGACGCTGTTGCGAGTGGTACTAGTGCAGGGGAAGCTGAGCAGGAAGGTGGTCTTAACATTTCAGAAAATTGCAGACATGCACATACTTGAAATTATTAGACTATAGGGTCACATCATTAGGTGGGACCGTAACCTTCATGATTGAGGCGCACAAGACATTCAGAACAGAGGTATTCTATTCTTGGGTTAAATTCCCACCTGCAGATGCACACACACACATATGTTTCATTCATATACTCCAAATGAACTACGAGAAGAATACATTCTATACGAGGACATAGAAGTCCCGTTAACCAGGTGCGGCCCGTGCAGGAAGAGCGGTGAGGCCGGGTTGGGGGGGATTTGACAGATGACCACGAGGAAAATTAAATAAATAATTACGTTTCCCTTGTCGTCGTCTGTCGAAATCCCCCCACCTGGCCCCACCGCCCCACTGCTCTTACCTGCATGGGCCTCTGCTGTCGATAACTTACCAAGTGCAAAAACAACAATTGATGGACAGAATGCAGACCAATGTCATACATT
This sequence comes from Calotriton arnoldi, assembly GCA_963921515.1. Lineage (NCBI taxonomy): Eukaryota > Metazoa > Chordata > Amphibia > Caudata > Salamandridae > Calotriton > Calotriton arnoldi. The sequence goes on along the minus strand of CAWUFW010002540.1, from coordinate 1,034,994 downwards.
CACCCCAGTACAGAGATCTGGGCCAAAATCAATCGTTTTTTTGCTCACCGTGCCATTCCAGTTTGAACCCAGCCATATGCAAATCAGTCTTGACCCTGTGCCCAATGGGAACAGTCCAGCCCGAACTGCCAGGCCAAGTTCTCCCTGGACTGGAACAAGCATCCTAGGACCGGTTTCGGGGTTTCACCCCTCATCAGCCAGGATAGCTTGACTCCAGTGGCATGGAGAGCAGGGGACCCACGTCTGGGCATACCCGTCCCACTCGGGGTGACAAATGCAAAAACAACAATTGATGGACAGAATGCAGAACAATGTCATACATTCACCCCAGTACAGAGATCTGGGCCTAAATCCATCGTTTTTTTGCTCACCATGCCATTCCAGTTGAACCCAGCCATATGCAAATCAGTCTTGACCCTGTGCCCAATGGGAACAGTCCAGCCTGAACTGCCAGGCCAGGTTCTCCCTGGACTGGAACAAGCATCCTAGGACCGGTTTCGGGGTTTCACCCCTCATCAGCCAGGATAGCTTGACTCCAGTGGCATGGAGAGCACGGGACCCACGTCTGGGCATACCCGTCCCACTCGGGGTGACAAATGCAAAAACAACAATTGATGGACAGAATGCAGAACAATGTCATACATTCCCCCCAGTACAGAGATCTGGGCCTAAATCCATCGTTTTTTTGCTCACCATGCCATTCCAGTTGAACCCAGCCATATGCAAATCAGTCTTGACCCTGTGCCCAATGGGAACAGTCCAGCCTGAACTGCCAGGCCAGGTTCTCCCTGGACTGGAACAAGCATCCTAGGACCGGTTTCGGGTTTCACCCCTCATCAGCCAGGATAGCTTGACTCCAGTGGCATGGAGAGCACGGGACCCACGTCTGGGCATACCCGTCCCACTCGGGGTGACAAATGCAAAAACAACAATTGATGGACAGAATGCAGAACAATGTCATACATTCCCCCCAGTACAGAGATCTGGGCCTAAATCCATCGTTTTTTTGCTCACCATGCCATTCCAGTTTGAACCCAGCCATATGCAAAACAGTCTTGACCCTGTGCCCAATGGGAACAGTCCAGCCCAAACTGCCAGGCCAGGTTCTCCCTGGACTGGAACAAGCATCCTAGGACCGGTTTCGGGGTTTCACCCCTCATCAGCCAGCATAGCTTGACTCCAGTGGCATGGAGAGCACGGGACCCATGTCTGGGCATACCCGTCCCACTCGGGGTGACAAATGCAAAAACAACAATTGATGGACAGAATGCAGAACAATGTCATACATTCACCCCAGTACAGAGATCTGGGCCTAAATCCATCGTTTATTTGCTCAGATCTCTGTACTGGGGTGAATGTATGACATTGTTCTGCATTCTGTCCATCAATTGTTCTTTTTGCATGTGAAGCCCCAAAACCGGTCCTAGGATGCTTGGTTCCTGCCCAGGGAGGACCTGGCTTGGCAGTTCGGGCTGGACTGTTCCCATGAGGCACAGGGTCAAGACTGATTTGCATATGGCCAGGTCTAAACTGGGGTGGCATGGTGAGCAAAAGAATGATGGATTTAACCCAGATCTCTTGACTGGGGGTGAATGTTTTGATTTGTTCTCCATTCCGTCCATCAATTGTGTGTCTTTTGCTTTCTCACCCTAAGTGCACAGGGTATGCCCAGACGTAGGTCCCGGGCTCACTGTGCCACTGGATTCAAGCTATCCTGGCTGATGAGGGGTGAAACCCCGAAACTGGTCCTAGGATGCTTGGTTCCTGTCCAGGGAGGACATGGCTTGACAGTTCGGGCTGGACTGTTCCCATGAGGCACAGGGTCAAGACTGATTTGCATATGGCCAGCTCTAAACTGGGTGGCATGGTCAGCAAAAGAATGATGGATTTAACCCAGATCTCGACTGGGGGTGAATGTTTTGATTTGTTCTGCATTCCGTCCATCAATTGTGTGTCTTTTGTTAACTTACCAAGAGCATATAAATTGGTTTAAAGGCGCCCTCCACCATACCACAGATAAAATGAGACTCGGTCCCCTCAGCAGAGACCGAGCGACTTTGCCGGTTCTAGCTGCTTACACACCGCATCCAGAGATAGATACATTGCCAGCAGCAGAATTACGTCCACTTCACAAAGAAATAGTGAAACTATACAGAAATCTTACACAGTTCGTAATGCGAGCACTTACAATTCAACCTACAAGGGTCACTCAAGTTGGTCAACCACAAGGGACTGCAGCAAAAATCGCCCCACAAACGCTGAACGCGATTATGGGAAGAATGCCCAACGGATGTGAGCAAATGCCTTTCTGGATAGCACAGAAAATAGCCCAGCTTGAGGCAGTATTTCCACATACGGTACTACAGGAAAAACACAGAATACTGACAATTTGCTTGCCAATCGGAATAGCTCCCCCGATAGAGGATTGTACCACTTTGGGTACAGTTTTTACTGCCGTTTATACCAGAACTCATGGCACCCCCTCAATAGCGGTTATACCAGAAGTATTGAAACAAATACAGAATGAGTACGGGGCAGAACCTGCCCTGGACTTAGGGATGAAATTGATAGGTAATTTTGCCCAGGTATCAACAATTATGTTAGCCACTGTAAAAGGGGAGGCAGCAGTGGTGGCTATAGGCCAACGCCTGAGTGAATGCACTCCTGCACAACAGGAGTGAGAACTACCTAATATTATCGAAGATACCTATGCTTCACTGGGTAGAGATAACTTGGGAGCTAGACCTATGAACCCTCAGTTGACAAGTAATCTGGAAAAGGATAACTCAAAGCAAACACCCGATTCTTCTAAAAAGAAATGGGACAACAAACAATCAAAAATGATAAGCAGAATGCATCACAATCACGGGGTAGGTCTCCTCAACAGGAGCCCTTGGATAGAAAATATAATCTTAGAAACCGTGATAATATTAAAAACCTGACAGGTATCAGGATACTGATACACGTTCCTCTCGTTCCTTTCACGGTTCATCAAAAAACTCTGAGAAGGAAGGACGGTCAGAATGCAGATCAGAAGAGCGTGCAAAGCTAAGAGACACACATCGCACTTCAGACTAAATTATACACAACATAGTGAGGATACATTAGATGACATTCTACATGATGGCTCGTACAATTCATCTGACCCCAATTGGAAGGGATGGTTGATCTGGCCTATCGACACAAATAGGTGTCACTCAAGATTCAGGGGTACCATCGAAGGGTTTAGTATCCATAGACCTGACCAGCGCTATGTACAAACAGAACACTCGGGTGGTGACATGTTACAGTGTTGGGAAGTTATAGCTAGAGTGGCTAAGAACCTCAACACTGTCCCAGGTGAAACAACACTTGTCCTTACTGTTAGATGACATGGATCTTAGGGAGTTTTTTTTAGGTCCTCAGAAGCCACGTCAGAAATGCTTCTTATATGCTATTTACAATGAAGTTTGGAAAATCTCTCAACAGGAAGCTGCTGAGTGACTACGTGAAATTGATAGGGTTAACCTAGAAAAGGCTTTGGCAGTGGTCGATAATGGTATGACCACATTATCATCCAGGAATTATTCACTGGGCAACATTGTGTCTTCTGCAATAGATATAATGGAACAGGATTTGTCTATATTACAACATGGACAGTCGCAATTGCAATCCATTCTCTTATTGAGCTGGACAGTACACTCATTGCATTCTGGTCAAGTGCCCTGGTGGTATATCAACAGTACGACTCTGTTTTCTGCATATAATCTAACAGAAAGACAGACAACAATGGCACGAAGAGATGCGAAGTATACAATGCTGCACATTGAAAAATTGGACCAATTACCTTTTACTGTGGCTGAGTCACCATCCTCAGAATAGTTAATCCATGGTCATATTACACTGTTGGTCATGACATTCCAATTTCAATACTGTCTACAGTATCACCAGGTAGGCAGGTATGAAGCGTTGGGACAGGGATACATACATGAATCTTGGGATTTGCCGTACAGATTTAGATGCAGGAATGGGGACACTGAAGTTTTTCTCAGTGGTTCAGACTGTGAGAGTTCTTTAAGTGGATCTCTAATTTGTCAGGATATTTTGCTTCACGGAGCCTGTTATGCTTCAGTTGCAAACCTATCATGTCACTTGAAAGGATCCCAAGCTGCCGTGATTCATCCGGTGTTCAAACTGCTCTCGAATGGGAGCTATTTGATGTTGAATGATCAAGATTGTAGTGGAATGGTACAAGGCATCGCATATCTGGTCATAGTAAGTTCCAGGGTTACTTGTTGTATGCAAGTATTGTTTCCACCGACCCACACAGTTAGGGAGGCCACGCTATGGCCTTCATTGGATGTTTCCGTTATGCGGTTTGATTCTCTGAGGAGACTGAAAGCCATGCTGTTACAGAAGGATGTGGCCTTAACCTCAGCCCGAGAGACTTTTGAGCTCCATGTTGCAAAGTCTTCGGCTGCGATGCAGGCGCTAGTCTGAACGCATTTCCCGCTCCATTTCGGAGAGATGGTATGTCGTATCTTTAACATGTCTGATACAAGTGGGATTGTGCACCTGTTTAAGAGCATAGGTTCTGGACTATTGAACACCTCTCAGACAATCTTCAGAGTTATTCCAGCATTTACACACTCCATATTGGGAAGCGTTTTTGGAGTGCTTCCGCTGGCCCTACTACTTGTAGTGGGTATCCTGGTTTTAATTATCCTGCTATGCAGTGGACGGCCCAGTTTTCCACCAGAGATGAAAAAAGCACTCCTTGTGTGACGTTGCCGTGAACGCATGGTACTTCATCTGGGCGCACCTCGGGTTCGGGAGCTAAGCGAGCATTAATTCATTGTTCAGATCAGTCTGGGTTGACTGCATCTTGCCTGTGCTCCGCTGCCTATTCTGCGGATACGAATGCGTGTTGGACATATGTCTAACACTTCCATTGGTTGCGCCACCGGACGTTGATGTACTACTGGACCCCTTAAAGGCCCACGTATTACAGTGTCCCCAGCGTATTCCCATGCTGATGACGACATTCTTAGAGCCTCCATGGGAGGCTTCAGCTCTTGTCGGACCGGACTTTGGCTCTACTACAAACACACAGGTACTGAGCGTTTCCTCAGCAGCTGCTGCGAGAATTGAAGATGATCACCTTTGCTCCATTCACCTGATACAAGAGGTGTTACAGGGACCGTCTGCGAATGCAAGCGACAGTGATATTGTGTCTCCCACACAGGACACAAACATTTCGCTCTCCGTGTGCTGGGAACGATTCGGTCTTTTTCCAAAACAAGCCAAATTGGAATTTGAAAACATCATTTTGTTTTATTTTTCTCTCCTGCTCTCACTGGGCACTGTTAGACCTGGCATCATTGGTGTGGGTTTCCCCTGTATTTTTGCCTTAGCCTCCTGTGTTTTTGCTGTGTGTTGGACTTCGTTTTGCTGGTCTAGATGCTTTGGGCACTTTGCCACTGCTGTTCAGTGCCAAAGTGCAAGTGATCCCTTTGTAAATTGTAGTTATGGATTGGTGTTTCCATAATTGGCTTATTTGATTGACTAGTCAGTCCCTAGAACAGTGCACTGTGTGTGCCCAGGGCCTGTAAATCAAATACTGCTAGTGGGCCTGCAGCACTGGTTGTGCCACCCACATAAGCAGCCTGTAAATGTAACTCAGGCCTGTCATTGCAGTGCCTGTGTGCAGTCTAGTACTGCCATGTCGACTTGGCAAGTGCACCCACTTGCCAGGCCCTAACCTTCCCTTTTCTTACATGTTAGTCACCCCAAGGTAGGCCCAAGATACCCCTGTGGTCAGGGTGCAGTGTATGTGAAAGGTAGGACATGCCCTGGTGTGTGTGGCATGTCCTGATAGTGAACTACTGCCTATTCCGTTTTTCACTATTGCAAGGCTATCTGTTTCCATATGATTGAATGGGGAGTTTGCTTATAACATCTAATACGCATAACTACCCCTGGGAACAAGATAGGAAAATAAAGTTTGATATGCCTGAACTCAGAATGTTAAAATGCATCTTTTAGTGAGGGTGTTTTTTTGCATTCTGTGTTTGAAAATACCACCTTTAGAAAGGAGGTATTTTCTTGCTTAGTTATCCAGTGTGCCTCTCCTAGGTTGTGTATTGACTGTCTGGCTTTGGGGTGACAGGGGCTGGGGAGGTGCAGTGGCTCCAGAGAGTCTGGATGAGTCAGGGTTGGGCTGAATGGACCTGGGCAGCATTTAGAATAGGGGGTGGAGATTTCCTTTCACCTGAATGGACCTGGTCTGCCTTCCACAATGCTGTCTCCACCTCCTGCCAGGAAGCTGCACCAGAGAGGACAGACCTGGTTTTGGCTGGGCAAAGAGCTTCTCTGCCACAGAGAACAAAGAGATTTACTATATAAAAAGAGGGGCCCAGACCCCAGACTTTTAGATCACTTCTGGGAATCAAGAGGAACCTTTGCCAAGGAGAAGAGCTGGAGAAACTGAGGAGGAAAACTGCCCCTGTTCTGTTTGCTGTCTGGGGTTGGCCTGCAGTGGCTACTTTCTGCCAAGGAAAGGGACTTTGCTGTTTGCTGTGTCCCCTGCTTGAGGGAGATCTCCAAGGGCTTGAAATTGAGCTTGCCTCGTGGTCTGAAGTCTCAGGGACACAAAGACTTCACCCCCCCAGCTCCCCTAAACTTCCTTGCTGGGAGTGCTGACTAACCCTGGGCGGGTAACTCTGCTCCGCCAGCGGAGTTTGGGGAGATTTGCCTACTCCGCGCTCCGTTGCGAACGCGGCGGTAGGCAAAACTCCGCCTCCGTGGCGGATGGAGTTAGCCACTACCTCCCCCCTCCCAAATTCTTTAAAAAATGATAAAAGAAGGCACTTACCTGTGTGTCTGCCGCCTCCCCTGCCTGGCCGCTCTCCTTCCTGCTCCTCTTGCGTCCTTCTTCATTGAAAAAAACAGTACGTTGTACGTCTAGCGAGTGCGCGGAGCGAAGCGTAGCTCCACTGAGTTTTTTTATGGAACAAATCTGTTTATTGAGTTATTTGGTAGGTGATTCGACATTTGCACACAGCCATTCGCCTACAACCACAGGGGCCGGCTGCTAAAGACAATGCATTGAATGTGTACATGATGTGCCCTGATACTGCCGCCATCCCGGAGGCTGGCAACGCACTGAATCAAAGCTAACGAGTCTGAATGGCATGCATGTTCAAAGGACAATGCCTGTCCAGAAACGAGAGCCTACCTGCAACGGGGAACAACAAATAGAAAAACAACTCCCACCCACCCCTAAAAGAGAAGGATAGCAAGACAAAGGGGGACCCGTACCAGGATGTCAAAAGCTGCAGAGTGACCCCAAGAACCCAAGATGCCCGTTCCCAGTCCCTCCCGCTCGCCCAGCAGGGGCCCGACTCATTCTGTAGTAGGGGGTATTAAACGTAGCACTTGTAGGAGTTTGGGGCAAGTGACCTCACGGAGATCTTTCGATAACAATGCTATGAAAAGGGCCCAAAGTTCGGCGTATTTCTCGCCGTTCTGGTTTTGGAGCAGCGAAAGTCGCTCCATGGCCAGGGTCATTCAGAGCCTGTGGAGCCACGCCGAGTACTCCGGAACCGTAGCAGTGCCGCAATGCGCTAATATCGCCTGCCGCGCTGCAAGGAGAGCTAACGCCATCTGCCTACCGCGTAGTGACCTCAAGGGGAAGGTGAGGGGATTCGATAGCCCCAGTAGGGTGTAAGCCGGGAAGCGAGGTATCTCGGTGTCAAATGCCTCATCAATGTCATTTAGAACCCGCTCCCAGAATCGCTCTAGCCTCGGGCAATGCCACAAAAGATGTGCAAGGGAGCCTGACAAGCCACAGCCTCGCCAGCACTCTTCAGTGTGGTTCTTGTTCCATTGATGTATCCTAGCCGGGGTAAGATACCAATAAGATGTGATCTTATACGCAGATTCAGTCCCTGCCGCGCTGTACGCTGTGTGATGTGCTCTGTAGTGGATGTTGTCCCATTCCTTATCCGTAAGGGCCCGTCCGAGTTCTACCTCCCAACTAAGTTGGCCGCGAGAGGGGTTCCCTCTCAGGTGCTGAGTAAGGAGAACATATAGTTCCGCTATGAGATGTTTAGCATCTTTTTTATTCGCTATCCATTGCTCAAAAGGGGTAAGCTTACGAGAGACATGTGGTAGGTAGGCCTTAGAGGTAGCCCAGTGCTGGAGTTGCAAATAATAAAATTCATCAGAGCGAGGAAGGTCAAGGTCTTGGCGGACTCGGTCAAATGGGACAATGCCGTCAAGATCAAATAAGTGGCCCAAGCGCTTGCAACCAGCTTCCCTCCATCTCTGGGCGACCGCAGTTTTATTACCCGGGGGAAAATCCGGGTTGTCCACCATTGGAGTCATCGGGGAGGGGAAGGTAGTGAGGCCCTGTGAAAGTGCCACCTCATCCAAGACTCTAATGGTAGCTGCCGTAACCGGGGAGGAGTAAAGGCCCCAAGACCGCAATCGTCGGGGAAGCCAGATTTCGCGCCAGACATTCGCGCCAGCTACTGCCTGGTCCATAAAGGTCCAGTGCTTTTCCGAAAGTGGGCGGTTCCACTCCAGCACGTACCGCAGGTGTGCGGCCTGTAGATACCTGTGAACTAGTGGCAGCTTCACCCCTCCATCGTCCCAGGGGCGCGACAGTTGCGCCACCGAAAGGCGTGCTTTCTTATTGCCCCAGATGAATTTATTCAGAGCAAGCTGTAACGTTCGCAAGGCCCTAGGTGGCGGAGTCAACGGGAGGGTCTGGAAGAGGTATAGTATGCGCGGCAAAATCGTCATCTTGACCGCTGCGATGCGCCCGAACCATGACAAATTGTGTTTGGCCCACCCATCTAATGCCATCTGTGTCTGCGCCACCAGAGCCGCGTAGTTCAGCTCCAGCGTGCGTGGGAGCGAGGGGGTCAGAAGGATGCCCAGATAGGGCACAGGGTCACAGGACCAATGCAGGGGAAGAGACTGTTTAAGGGCCTGAACCTGTATTTGTGGTAAAGACAAATTAAGGACCTGGGACTTGCCAAGGTTCACCTTGAAGCCAGAGAGCTGGCCAAAGGACTCGAGTTCTTCCACCAGCGTGGGAAGGGAGGTAAGGGGCTGTGCAAGAGACAAGATGACATCGTCTGCATAGAGGCTTATCTTGTGAACGACCCTTCCAAACTTGAGGCCCTGGATGCCCGGGTGGTCACGGATTTTCTGCGCAAGGGGTTCCATGTAAAGGGCAAATAAGAGGGGCGAAAGGGGGCACCCTTGTCTCGTGCCCCGGGCAATCTCAAAGGGGGATGAGGAAACCCCATTAACTCTAACGAATGCCTGTGCGGCATGATAGATGCACTGTACCCATTTGATGAAATGGGGGCAAAATCCGAAGCTCCGAAGGACGTCGAAGAGGTATTCCCAGCACACCCTATCAAACGCCTTCTCGGCGTCGACCGAGAATAGCACAGCGCCCACCTTAGAGCGGGAAACACTGTCGGTGAGGTGGAGAAGGCGCTTGGTGTTGTCGCCTCCCTGACGTGTGGGAATGAATCCCTCCTGCGATGAGACCAGCCATTAAGGGATTCAGCCGAGATGCGAGTATGCCCGTGAAGAGTTTCGCATTGATGTTAAGCAGCGAAATCGGGCGGTACGAACCACAGAGTCCGGGGTCCTTATTAGGTTTAAGGATGACAGAGATCGCCGCCTCACACTTAGATTCCGTAAGCGCCCCATTGTCTTGGAAGGAATTGAACAGACGAGTTAGGAGGGGAGCCAATTCATGGCAGAATGTTTTGTAAAACAGGGCAGGGTAGCCGTCCAGGCCGGGTGACTTATCTAGCTTCAGCCTAGAGATGGCTGAGATAACCTCTTCTACGCGGATGGGGTTTTCCAGAGGATCTGCCTCTGCTTTCGGCAGACGGGTGAAGTTGCTGGAGTCCAGGTAGTCCCGGGCATCAGGGTTGTCCGGAGCATCTAAACTATATAGGGAGCGGTAAAAGCATCGGAACTCTTCGACAATCTGGGAGTCCAGGTGGATCTCCTCGCACGAAGGGCGCTTAAGAAAGGGGATGTTCCCTGCTACTGCCCTGGCACGCAATTTCTGCGCTAACATCTTCCCGCATCTGTCACCCCCCAAGTAGAACTTGTGTCGGAGGCGGAGCAAGGCATATTCCGCCCTATCGAGGTCTAGGCGTTTGAGGAGCATCCGCTTCTTTTCCATCACCCTCCACACCCACGGGGCCCCTGTGCGTTTATGTATCGCTTCCAGCTCAGCGACTTCATTTCAAGGTCCGAGCGGGCTTCCCTACGCCTACGGGCATCAGCAGAGGAAATAGCCATAAGTTCCCCACGTATCACTGCTTTAAGAGTGTCCCAAACGGTAGCCAGGGATGTCTCACTGGTATCATTATGTTGGAGATAGTCCACTATCTTGGTACGTACATCTTTTACGATGTCTGGGGAGTGCAAGAGGCCTACGCGCAGTCGCCACCTAGCAGGAGCATGTCCAACCCCGTCGGGACGCAAGGAGAGAGAGATTTGTGCGTGGTCAGAGAGGGATCGTGTAGCTATTGAGGCGTCATGTACCCTAGGGAGAAGAAGTGCATTGGAAACCAGGAACATGTCCAGGCGCGCGTATGATTTGTGTGCTGCAGAGTAATGGGTATAATTGCGTGTGCCCGCATGCTTAAGGCGCCAGACATCGTGGAGGCCGCTCTCTGCTAGCCATTGCTGTCCCTCTGTAGAAAGGGCTCCTACCTGAGTGTAGCGCTGCCCAGAACGGTCCCAGTCGTTATCCATGACTACGTTTAGGTCCCCACCAACTATCAGTGCAGAGTCCGGGGAAGCCAGGTTCTCCGTCACATGTCTGCGAAGAAAGGCCTCCTGATGCGCATTGGGTGCATAGATATTAAGCAGAGTGAAGACAGTGGACCCCTATTGTATCCTAAGGGCCAGAACCCTACCCTTGGATTCATAGAAGGTAGCTAACACTTTGCCATCACATTTAGCCCCCAGTAGAATGGCCACCCCATTCTTTTTCGCCATTCCGGAAGACCAGAATTGGCGCGGAAAGCGCCGGGAGCGCATGCGGGGAGTATCTTTAGCGAGCAAGTGAGTCTCCTGAAGCAAACAGATATCTCTGTCGGACTGTTCAAGGAGGGAGAGGATCGCAGCGCGTTTCGTGGGGTGGTTTAGGCCTCGAACATTGAAGCTCACAATTTTCAGGTCTCTAGGCATAGCCAGTGGAGGTGAGTATGCGAGAAGGATTCCCAGAGCAAAGGGAGCGCAGCATGAATGATGGGCTGGAGTGTGCGAGGGCCAGTAAGGAGGAGCCATAATCGCAGTGCCTGATACGGGAAATCCCCAAAAGAAACCCCAGCAAAAATGCAACAAAAAAAACACATCTCGAAAATAACATAGATCCCATAAGAGAACAATAGCCATGAGTCCGTCTGTAGGGAGAACAGAAAACAACCCTCAAGAACTCAGAACAATAAAAGAACAATAGACATAAGTTCGTCTGGTATGAAAGACCAAAAGGGAACATGACCTCAGCGGAACACCGTGAAACAAAGTACCTGGCGAACCACGGGCCGCAGAGGGGCAGTCTACTGAGTCAGGAAGGGTAATCTTCTCCTGTGCCCCTCCGGCCTCGTTCCATTACCGCCATCCCCTCGATCCAGGTTGGAGTGCTCAAGGGGAACACGGACGGTTGTGGGTTGAGTGAGGGAAGAGATCACCGCCTCACGTTCCTTCGCCATCTCCTCCGGGTCTGGCTTTGCAGAGGCCGCCGGCTGACCAACAGTGCGCCATCTAGGGGGTCGTCGTGCGGCCCGGTCTTTGGGGCCGTCCCTCCGCTCCGAGTTTGTGTCGGCTTCCAATCCCAGCAGATCAAGGGTCTCAGCGAGGGAGCGCAGTTGCCGCAGTTTCCCTTGATGTTTGAAGATGATGCGAAAGGGATGGCCCCAGGAGTATGGAATACTTTTGTCGCGAAGATAGGAAGTGACCACTCGAAATTCCCTCCTTTTGGCTAGGGTGGACGCTGCGAGGTCCTGGAAGAGGGCTGGTGAGTGCCCATGTAACTGGATCGGCTGAACTGCTCGAGCTTTGCGCAAGATCTGTTCTTTGAGCTGGAAGTCGTGTACGCAAACTAGTATATCGGGTGGGGGGGCTTTCTCACCTCTGGGCAGGCCTACACGATGCACCCTTTCCATCTGGATTTCCTGCGAACAGTCGTCCCCCAACACCTGTCGAAAGAGGGATAGGACATACTCTCGAAGATTATCACCTTCAGCTCTCCAGGGTACCGCCCGGATGCGAAAGTTGTTCCGTCGAGAGCGGTTCTCCAAATCTTCCACGTGGGCCTGGAGATCCAGATTTTGATCCCGCAGCCGGAGGACTTCCTGCTGTAGCTGGTGCAGATCTTCCTCTCGCGCCAATTCATGTTCTTCCAGGACGGCCACCCTTTCACCTACTTCATGCACGTCGCGATGCACTTCCTTAAGATCTGCCGAGAGCTGGCCCTTCAGGTCAAGGATGTCCTCTTTAATGGCGGAGAACAGTTCCATCATGAAGGCCTTCATGGCCGGGCTGTCCGCGCCCTCCACCGAATCCGAGTGCCCCTGGTCTCTGGGCGCCCCCTGGGACGCTTCCAGGCCGCTGGACTGTTTCAGTAGCAGTTCTTTGAGGGACTTCTCCCTTTTTACTCGGGCCGAGGCCATCTCGTCGCGATGGTGCCAAGAAGGCAGCTAGGGAAGGCCCGCAGTTATATAGTCCCGTAGGCCGTCTGTACTCAGATGTACCCCAGGTGACCTGGCTGGGCTAGTTAACAGGGCCTGCATTGTATCTGTGGAATACAGCTGGCATATACCACTCACGCAGGAGGCAGTTGCGTACCTGCAGCCTTTGTCCGGCGTGGAGCCCACCCGGCGATCTGCTGCGTCGCAGAGTGCCAATACTTGCGCTGGACTGGGCGTCTCTTAGGGCCGGCAGCAATATCTATGGCAGCTCCCACCACCAACCGAGTGGGGTGCCCGGAAGGCAGTCCTGCATAAAGAGCGGGCCGAGCCCCTCAGCCTTCACCCCTAACCAGCAGCAGAGCCCGGGAGGGAAGTGGGCGATGATCTGCCGGGCTCTCACCCTCGGACAACGCCAGGCCTCGGGCGCCGCCTCCGCTGCGGTGTGCAGGTGTCAGGCACGCACAGGCAAAATCGCTGTCGGGGCGAAGGCCGCACTCACCGGTGAGCAGATTGCTGGCACGGAACACTCCGGATGGTCCACAGCTGCGTTGGGTGTCAATCCGTGCGCCAAGCTGGGTGGGCTGCCGGGGCAGTCGCTCATTCAGGCTTCGTGTGAAGAGAGCTTCAGATTCCAGGCCCAGCAGTCCCTCGTCCGTAGACTCGGCCAGGCCAGGGAAGGAGGCAAGATGGCGGCCTAAAGGCAAGCCCCCCTCCGGGCAGTCCTGCTGCACCTTCGGCGTGCTGGGCGACGTTCCGTTCACCAGGCAGGGCGGGTCGCTAGATAGGGAGCGCTCTCAGCCTCCGGGAGGCGCAGTCCAAGGCCCCCGGGTCCGCAGCCGCCAGCGCGCGGGCCCAGCAAGGGCAGGGAAGGCGGCAAAATGGCGGGCTTCCGTCAGGCCGCACTCCGGGCCGCCCTCGCACTCCCGTAACGCGAGGGCAGCTCGTCCGCTGGATCCTCCAGCAGGCGCTCAGGGTTGCACTCAGAGCGGGTGCTCCGGGGCTCGTCTGTCCCGCGGTGCACTCTCAGGCCTCACCAAGCGCGCTGCCGCGCCCGCCGCCTCGTTCGTGGGAGCTCCGTTGCGGTCTCAGCAGGAACCCAGTCAGGAGCGCATATGCGGCCGTCGGAAGATCCCACAGTAGCGCCGGAGGCGGTGCAAGCCGGTACCAGTCAGTGTTCCGCAGCTTAAGGACCGGGGGATGGGGCACATACAATGCTAAGGATCGGCAGGGCCGGAGATTCGCGTCCTACCGAGCCGCCATCTTGGCCCCGCTCCCCAATTAGTTTTTTTAAACGCTGTGGAGCTACGCGTAGAGGCACTACGCCAGTTCCTCCCACCCTTAGTTCTGACCTGCCAAGAGGTGCCTGCTGTTGTTTTGGACGTCTGGAGGCTGTTTTGCCACTGGGAGCTGAAAAGGTAAAGCAACTTCTAGAAGTGCGATGCATCCGCACCTGTTTCTGACGTATTGCCGAAGAAATCGTCGCAGCGCCTGCCCGCGGCTCGAGAAATCGCTGCACGCCGCATCAAGTGCACCAATCTACGTAGTCCGAGATCACCACACCGATTCCGATGCAAGTCCTGCTGTGCGGCTGCAGGAACCCACGCATCGTCCCAGATCGTCGCATCGCATTGAGGCGCCAGGTCTTCCGCATCGTTGGGGGACGCAGTAAGAAACCGATGCATCACCTCCCCACGCAGTAAGACACCGATGCATCACCTCCTCTCCGGTAATGAACCGACGCATCACCTCCCCTGCGCAGCAGTAAAGAACCGATGTGTCACCTCCCCCGGAGCAAGGAACCGACGCATCACCTTCCCTGAGTGTAAGGAACCAACGCATCACCTTCCCTGCGACCCTATTTGCTTGCATTTTTCGACGCATCCAAGGTACTTTGTGTAAAAGTTTTGCAGCTCACATTTTCTTTGAACTGAACTGTTTCTACCATTTGAAAGTCATATTTTTATTACTGTATTGTGGATTGTTGTCGTTTGGTCTAGATAAAGATTACTTATTTTTCTAAACTGGTGTGGTGTCCATTTGTAGTGTTTTCACTGTATTACTGTATGAGTTCACAAATGCTTTACACACTGCCTATGAGATATGCCTGTCTGCTCGTGCCAAGCTACCAAGGGAGTGAGCAGGGGTTATTTTAGTAGTGTATTCCCCTGTAAGAAATGGGATTTCTGGTTGGCTGGGGCATGCGCCTAAGCCAGGCAGAAACCACCACTCTAGTCAGCGCAAGGGAGTTACACGCTTAAGATAACCCCTGCTCACCCCCTTGGTAGCTTGGTAGCTTGGCAGAGCAGTCAGGCTTATCCCAGAGTCAATGTGTAAAGCATTTGCGCAACACACACACACAGCAGTGACACACCAGGCACAACACAAAAGAAACTCCACACAAGGTTATGAAAAAAATAGCCTTTGTATTACTCATAAAACACATTAGAACGCAATCACATATATACACTGTGCCACCGGGCACTTAGGTATCACTTTACAGGGGACTATATACATCACAGGGCCAATCGGGCCACTGTCATGGCCATTAGAACTCACTAGTAGTGAAATCAAAAACAAGCAGCAGTTACTGGCAATAGTACACTCAGCATAAACCCATTATGCATACATCCTAATCAGCAGTGCACCCTAGTACGAAGCATTATGCAAACATCATAATTAGCAACAGGGCACCACAGTAATCAGGGCACACAGTAATCATGGTACACAGGGGTGCTCAGCACAACACATTATGCCGTAACAACAGAAGCAGTGCACCAAAGTAAGCACTGGTAAAGGACACACCTTCCCAAAGTCCCCACAGGGTGAAAGCTGCTACACAGGGGTGTCCAGGGCCCCGTCCTGGGCTCGCCCCCAAAATGCTCCTTTCTTCACGAGGCCTCCCAACTGGCCCCCCTAGCTGCTGATGCAGCAAAAACAACATGCGTAATGCACAGGGGGAGGAGGGTGCAACTCACCCCTATCTCTTTCACGGGAGAATGCTCCCAACACTCGGTTCCGGGAGTAATGGCCCCAGCAGTCCCCAAGGCGGGGGGGACTGCCAGCAACAAATGCGGCACGTACTGGCCCCTGCGGGTGGGATGGACACACCCTGTCCACTCCGGCGGGGCGACCTTGCATCTGGCCAGATACGTCCAATTGTTCAAGGCAGCTGCCCACTACCACTTGGGGCAGCAGCTATTGCTGGGGAATGGAGCCACACTATCCCCACCTCACGCACGGCCTCTCACCTGAGGTGGGGCCAAGCAGCGCTCTCTTCACGGCATGGACGCAGGCGAGGCTCACTTCTCTGTTCTCCGCTTCCTCCGCTGGGAAGCATGGAATCCACTTCTCCAGGGCAACAGCCCAACACGAGTGAGCCGTGGCTTCCCGCCCGGGCTTCTAAGAATTGCTAACAAAACGGCTCACAGGACACGTAGCGAAGCCTCCATTGGCCCCGCCCACAACCAGGCTTCGCCGGCCTGGCTTCCTGCTCCGATCTGGCTTCCCCTGGCTGGCCCCGCCCACGGTCAGGCTTCGTTCCTGCCTGACTTCCTACAGAGCCACAGTGCTCGCTACGAGCGGCGTTGGAGCCCCTTCCTCGGGCTCTTGGATCTTTAGAAAAGCGCTGATCACGTGCTCTCGATGTGTAGAACAGCGCTGAGGAGCACAAAAGCTCACAAAATGCTCCTCATGCTTCGGGGCAGTGTGAACCCACACCTGGGGCTCAGGTCACACAGGAGAGGCACTGCCCATGCTGTAGGGCACAAGGCGCTCCCCTCCAAATCAACCCACTCTTTGGGCAGCAGGGTAAACGAGCGCAGGGCAGAGCTGGGCCCAGGCAGGCCAGCTCACAGGGCCTGCCAGCAGGAGGGAAGTCCTTCGTGGCGGTTCCTCCTTTTGTCCAGCAGTCCTATCTTCCAGATCCAAGTAAGCACACTTCCATGGGGTCACAGCCCCAATACTTATACTCCTGTAAGTCTTTGTTCTGCCCCGGCACAGGGCTTTGTGCCCGGTCTAAACCAATTCTGGGGGGCACTTAAACATTTTATTTACAGTGCACAACAACCTCCTTTGTTAGTGTAGGCTCTGGCCCCAGACACACCACAGGGGGGCGGAGCCAGCATTGTGTAAGGCAGGCACAGTCCTATTCAGGCCCAGGTGCTACTCCTCCCACTACTCCGAATGCAGATCGGCCTATTCAGCCTAGCGCTGACTCACCCAGCCCCTCTGGAGCCACTGCACCTCCCCAGCCCCTGTCACTCCAGAGCCAGACATGCAATACACATCAGGCAGGCACAAAGACACATAGCACACAGAAATGCCCACTTCTAAAAGTGGCATTTCTAAAATAGTAATAATAAATCTGCGAACATCATTACACAGCATTTGTTACCATTATTCCAAACATACCAAACTTGACCACGCTACTCCTCTCATGTCAGGAATTACCACTGAAACACATATCAGGGAATCCCCAATGCATTCCTACTGTGAGGGCAGCCTCACAGTAGTGAGAAACCAAAATGGCTGTTTGTCACTACCAGGACATGCCACACAGTTAAGGCACATGTCCTACCTTTTACCTACAGCGTACCCTGCCCATAGGGCTAGCTAGGGCCTACCTTAGGGGTGACTGATATGTAGTAAAAGGGGAGTCACAGATGTGAACCCACTTTATGTGCCACGTCACAGTGGCAGTAAACTGCACGCGCAGGCCCTGCAATGGCAGAGGACTGAGACAGGTTTGAAAGGCTACTTTGGTGGGTGGCGCAAGCAGCGCTGCAATCCCGCCAGTAGCATTTAATTTACTGGCCCTGGGTATATGAGATACCACTTTACAAGGGACTGGTAGGTAAATTAAATACGCCAAACAGGTGTGGACCAATCTTACCACGTTTACCATAGAGAGCACACACACTTTACACTGGACAGCAGTGATAAAGTGCCCATAGTCCTAAAACCACCAACACCAGGTCAGAAAAAATACCAGGAAGAAGGCAAAAAGTTCAGGGATGACCCTGCAAAAAGGGCCAAGTCCAACACAACCCCCTTCTAGCCTAAAGCCAGGGTAGACCAATCAATACCTTGATGGATTTCCCTACTTGGGGCGATAGAACACAGACGCGGGCCCGCAACTGCAGGGGCACACTCCAGTTCTATGCTGATCTGAACCCATGTGGTTCCCTCTGTCAAAGCTCCCAGGACCAATTAAGCTACCCCACTGGGACTCCCTAGCTGTCCGCGGCCAGGACCAGGCCCTAGGCCATCCCGATGTTTCTGGTCCTTGCCATCTCACAGAGTGGAGGGCAGTAGCTCCAGGTACATAGTATCCATTCTCCACTCTACCTCTCATCAGTGCAGTCCTATACTGCCATTGATCCCTCAACCCAGGGTCTGCACCCTCAGGCTTATCAGGAGTCATAGGTGAGGCTCTCCTCCCCCTACCACTCCTTCTGGGGTTCTGCACTCTCCTCCTAGGAGAGGCACCCTCAGAACACAACTCTCCCACCAGTTCAGGACCTCTCTCCTGCAACTGGTCTCCCTACCAAGGATCTAAACCCTCATGTTGAACCGGGGCCAGAGGCGAGGACTCCCTCCCTCTGCACCCCCTTCCAGAGTTCTGCACCCTCCCACCTGGAGTGGTACCCCCAGAAGACAAAACGGTAGGGACACTGATTACAGATGTCCTTCCCTCCAGGTCAGGCAGAACCTGAACCTGGCCTCCCAACCCAGGGACTAAATCCTCAGGTTGAACCGGGGTCAGAGATGAGAACTCCCTCCCTCTGCATCCCCTTCCAGAGTTCTGCACCCTCTCACCTGGAGTGGTACCCCCAAAAGGCAAAATGGTAGGGACACTGGTTACAGATGTCCTTCCCTCCAGGTCAGGCAGAACCTGAACCTGGCCTCCCAGCCCAGGGACTACACCCTGCGACAGAACACTTGCCTGGCACACCAGGACTTCCGGGCCAGGCCCCCCCCCAAGGGTAATACATACCTCATGTGTTGCGCGACAGTCTGCCTGGCGTGGATTCCCCTCACCCCTGTCCATCTGACAGTGTGCAAAGATCCCCCAGGACAGAAGTGGTGTCACCATGGTCACTCCTAGAAGGCTCAACCCTTATGGCTGGCCCCTGACCCACTGGTTCTCCCACTGGGGACTCTCTCTCCCTCTCACCCCTCCATCTGGACTCCTGCACACTCCACTCAGGAGCGGCACCGCCAGACACCAGAACTGATGGAGCTCTGCTTACAGACGCTCCAAGTTCTCCTGACACTAGGAGATCCCCCTCAAGGGATGGCCTACTAGTACAGCCTAGGCTCCCCACCTGGTGTTCCCCAAAGGAACCCTCCAGGCCCTGAGACTGGGTTTCGGGCACCTTGGGACGCATCCCATTCTCACTCCTTCTCCGTGGAGACAGGACGTGAGTCCCTACACCCCTCCCACTACACCGGGACCTATCTGGGCTACTAAGAACCTTTACCACCACCCTGGGCTGGGAAATACCCGAGCCACTCCTCTTAGGGTCACTCCCAAATGCCTTCTCAGACCCTCTGGCACTCACCCAGAGGTCTGCCTCCTGTGCAAGCTTCCTGGGATCAGAGAACTCACACTCCAACAGGTGTTGGCGTAACCCTGGAAAACAACAACGGAACATGTGCTCTCTGACAATCAGATTGAACAGCCCTTCAAAATTGTTTGCCATGCTACCCATCACCCAACCTTCCAGTGCATCACATTCATCCACAAACTCCCCCTAAGATTGGTGAGACAGTTTCCTACTGCCCCTGAACCTCAACCTATACCCTTTAGGTGTGACACCCTCTTCCTGGGAACTAGGTACTACGCTCTGGGATCTGGGAGTGGGACTTCCTACACTGGATTCACTTTTGTTGCCACCACTGGACCCCACCCTCACTGGTGAATCCAGACCACTAAAACTACACTCAGGGGACATATCCTCGAGAGTTAGCTTTTCTCTGGCGAAGGCCGTCTCTTCCTCCGCCATCCTCTCCTGAACTAAGGCTCTCTCAACCTCAGCATTTTTCTCTTCAAGGACCAACTCCTTGAGACTCAACTCCTGAGCCAACAAGGCCTTTTTCTCCTCCACACCCAGCTGCGCTATCTCCCTGGCATGCTCTAACCTGAGCCTTTCCAAAGCCAGCTGGTGCTCCCTTTCTTCCCTCCTATCTACCCACTCCTCTGGGGACAGGGAAAGGGATGGGGCACTGCCCCCGGCACTGGACCCAGCAAGGGACTCCCTCTCTACGACGTCCTCACCATCTACTGGTGTCCCTGCCCAGTCATTTTCTCCCTCCTGTGCAGACTCTTCAGGATCCCCCTCAGACCCACCACCCTCTTGGTGTGCGGACTGTGAACCCTTCCCCTCATAGTACTCTCATCTCCATTCATCCTCTTACCATTGGCGCAGTACTTTCTGAAGGCTTGGCTGGGTATCTGACCCACTCACTGCTATGTCGCTCTCCTCACAGAACTCCTCCAACTCCCCCCTACTGTATTGGAACAGATCACGAAAAAGAAAGGCAGATTCCATTTTGGCAAGGCACTGAGACACAAGTACAACACGTGAGACCTAGGTGTAAGAGCTGCAAAAGGAGTACACAATTCAAAAATGACACTTTTGAGGAGGAATAATAAAATCAGAAGAAATCCCCAAACATGTGATTGTCTAAAATGCAGAGTTTGTAGTGCAACCATGCGTCACTGTGGTTCTTCACCAACGCAAGTCCTATCCTCACCGCTGCCAACCAATGTTAGAAATGGGATTTCTGGTAGGCTGGGGCATGCGCCTAAGCCAGGCAGAAACCACCACTCTAGTCAGGGCAAGGGAGTTACACGCTGAAGATAACCCCTGCTCACCCCCTTGGTAGCTTGGCAGAGCAGTCAGGCTTATCCCAGAGGCAATGTGTAAAGCGTTTGCCCAACACACACACACAGCAGTGACACACTAGGCACACCACAAAAGAAACTCCACACAAGGTTATATAAAAAAATAGCCTTTGTATTACTCATAAAACACATTAGAACGCAATCACATATATACACTGTGCCACCGGGCACTTAGGTATCACTTTACAGGGGACTATATACATCACATGGCCAAATGGGCCACTGTCATGGCCATTAGAACTCACTAGTAGTGAAATCAAAAACAAGCAGCAGTTACTGGCAATAGTACACTCAGCATAAACCCATTATGCATACATCCTAATCAGCAGTGCACCCTAGTACGAAGCATTATGCAAACATCATAATTAGCAACAGGGCACCACAGTAATCAGGGCACACAGTAATCATGGTACACAGGGGTGCTCAGCACAACACATTATGCCGTAGCAACAGAAGCAATGTCCCAAAGTAAGCGCTGGTAAAGGAGACACCTTCCCAAAGTCCCCATAGGGTGCAAGCTGCTACACAGGGGTGTCCAGGGCCCTGTCCTGGGCTCGCCCCCAAAATGCTCCTTTCTCCACGAGACCTCCAAACTGGCCCCCCTAGCTTCCGATGCAGCAAAAACGCCATGCGTAATGCACAGGGGGAGGCGGGTGCAACTCACCCCTATCTCTTTCACGGGAGAATGCTCCCAACACTCGGTTCCAGGAGTAATGGCCCCGGCAGTCCTGCAGGTAGGGGTGGGGTTGACTGCCAACAACAAATGCGGCACGTACTGGCCCCTGCGGGTGGGATGGACCCCTCGCATCTGGCCAGGTACGTCCAATTGGTCAAGGCAGCTGCCTACTACCACTCGGGGGATGGAACCACATTATCCCCACCTCACGCATGGCCTCTCACCTGAGGCAGGGCCGAGCAGCGCTCTCTTCACGGCCTGGACGCAGGCGAGGCTTGTTTCTCTGTTCTCCACTTCATCCGCTGGGAAGCATGCAGTCAACTTCTCCAGGGCAACGGCCCAACATGAGTGAGCCGGGGCTTCCCGCCCCGGGCTCCTAAGAATTGCTAACAAAACGGCTCACAGGACACGGAGCGAAGCCTCTGTTGGCCCCGTCCACAACCGGGCTTCACCGGCCTGGCTTCCTGCTCCGATCTGGCTTCCCCTGGCCGGCCCCGCCCACGATCAGGCATTGTTCCTGCCTGACTTCCTCACAGCCCTCGCTACGAGCGGCATTGGAGCCCCTTCCTCGGGCTCTTGGATCTTTACAAAAGCACTGATCACGCGCTCTCGATGTGTAGAACAGCGCTAAGGAGTACAAAAGCTCACGAAACACTCCTCATGCTTCGGGACAGTGTAAGCTCACACCTGGGGCTCAGGTCACACAGGAGAGGCGCTGCCCACGCTGTAGGGCACAGAGCGCTCCCGTCCAAATCAACCCACTCTTTGGGCAGCAGGGTAAACGAGCGCAGGGCAGAGCTGGGCCCAGGCAGGCCAGCTCACAGGGCCTGCCAGCAGGAGGGAAGTCCTTCGTAGCGGTTCCTCCTTTCGCCCAGCAGTCCTATCTTCCAGATCCAAGTAAGCACACTTCCATGGGGTCATAGCCCCAATACTTATACTCCTGTAAGTCTTTGTTCTGCCCTGGCACAGGGCTTTGTGCCCGGTCTAAACCAGTTCTGGGGGGCACTTAAACATTTTATTTACAGTGCACAACAACCTCCTTTGTTAGTGTAGGCTCTGGCCCCAGACACACCACAGGGGGGCGGAGCCAGCATTGTGTAAGGCAGGCACAGTCCTATTCAGGCCCAGGTGCTACTCCTCCCACTACTCCGAATGCAGGTCGGCCTATTCAGCCTTTCGCTAACTCACCCAGCCCCTCTGGAGCCACTGCACCTCCCCAGCCCCTGTCACTCCAGAGCCAGACATGCAATGCACATCAGGCAGGCACAAAGACACATAGCACACAGAAATGCCCACTTCTAAAAGTGGCATTTCGAAAATAGTAATAATAAATCTGCTAACACCATTACGCAGCATTTGTTACCACTATTGCAAACATACCAAACTTGACCACGCTATTCATCTCATGTCAGGAATTACCACTGAAACACATATCAGGGAATCCCCAATGCATTCCTATGAGAGGGCAGCCTCACAGTAGTGAGAAACCAAAATGGCTGTTTGTCACTACCAGGACATGCCACACAGTTAAGGCACATGTCCTACCTTTTACCTACAGCGCACCTTGCCAATAGGGCTAGCTAGGGCCTACCTTAGGGGGGACTGATATGTAGTAAAAGGGGAGTCACAGACGTGGACCCACTTTATGTGCCACGTCACAGCGGCAGTAAACTGCACGCGCAGGCCCTGCAATGGCAGAGGCCTGAGATAGGTTTGAAAGGCTACTTTGGTGGGTGGCGCAAGCAGCGCTGCAAGCCCACCGGTAGCATTTAATTTACTGGCCCTGGGTATATGAGATACCACTTTACAAGGGACTGATAGGTAAATTAAATACGCTAAACAGGTGTAGACCAATCTTACCATGTTTACCATGGGGAGCACATGCACTTTACATTGGACAGCAGTGATAAAGTGCCCAGAGTCCTAAAACCACCAACACCAGGTCAGAAAAAATACCAGGAGGAAGGCAAAAACTTCAGGGATGACCCTGCAAAAAGGGCCAAGTCCAACACCCCCTTACCTTGACTAGAAGCATGGACCCCTATTTGGACAAAGGTACCTACCTCTGCTAACTAGAGACCCCCATTTCTAACAGGCACCATGGCTTTCGATGTGCTCAGTTGGTCTAACAGTATAATGACTATTTAGAGGACTTATAGAGCTTTTTTAACTTTCACACCGTTTTTACATATACCATGTTTTTAGATGTTTTATGCTTTTTAGACAGGCATTTTTTTGCATTAAGTTAATATTATCATCCTTCGGATGAGGAGTGGGTGTTATGAGCCCCAATGTACCCCGATATAGGCCTAGGTAACTACACAACCTTTAACCTACATTCATCCTACCTTGCTCTACATAATGGTTCTGGCACTGACCTTTTACCTAGTTATGTGCTGAATAAATGTCGATCAGTTTTCTCCGAAATTATCCTCATTTATTATGCATGAGGATTCCTAGTATCATATCTTAATCCCCTGCCCAGGACGTACACAGCAGGATTACCATCTTCTTTATAATATCGCTGTATAAAAGTCACTTCTAACGTCATCCTTGGACGACAGAGCCACTATACACATTGGCAAGCCATTACATATCTAGGTAGAACTCCTGAGGGTATTTTGTGGGTATAAAAGAACCAAATCTTTGCTGGGGAACCAGAGGAGAAGCTTTCACACTGACCCAAGATGCTGAGGTCCCGGCCTGCAGAAGCTCCAGCACGCAGTGTTCTGACATCCCTTGCAGGGTGTCTAACTCGAGACCAAGACGGGGCTCCTTCGTTCTCTACCATCAGGTAATGGGGTTGGCTCTTTCCTAGGGAATTCTTATTTTTACACCCACATGAATGCTAGGTACACATAGGTACACTTAGATAGGGTTTGCATCATAGGAGTATGCTTGATTACTGCCATGTATCGATATGCCTGCATATGTTTACTGTTTTAGCACCATGGTAGAATTCTACCTTTTATTTACTCTGTCGGTGCTTGTAACTTTATATATCTGTTTCTGTCTAATGATTGTTGCAGCAAACATGTTTCATACTAGAATGACGCTAGTTCAATAAATGCTTATTGAAAACTCCCCCATTGTTTATTCTGTGTATCTCTCTGAGACCAAGTGAGCACGAATTACTGAGCCAAAGGTACTGCACTGTTTCCACGATACCTGAAGGATCAAGGTTTGTCATGTTCGATTGTTGCCAGAAAGTATTCGCCCCTTGGTAAGTTTAGGGGGCTTATGGTGGCACTGTGAGCTAGCTGGTCTAAAGGCTAACATAGCCTTTGGGGGTGTCTGGAATCAATCTGGACACCAATCCCTTAGTTTATGTTATCTAAACGTGCAGATCCTATGTATTAATAGGAACTATAGGACACCGCCAT
This sequence comes from Calotriton arnoldi, assembly GCA_963921515.1. Classification (NCBI taxonomy): domain Eukaryota; kingdom Metazoa; phylum Chordata; class Amphibia; order Caudata; family Salamandridae; genus Calotriton; species Calotriton arnoldi. Next base: position 1,010,307 of record CAWUFW010002540.1, on the reverse strand, counting down.
CCCTGTGATGCTAGCACATCGTAGTGGGTTGCAATTTGCGACCTACTCATTAATAATCATGGGGTAGGTCAAATTGCAATGCACTACGATTTGGTATTTTGTGATTCGACCTATTAGTACATAGGTTGGTTTGCAAAATGCCATTTGATTCGCTAAAAGTCGATGTGCAAATTTCGACCACTTTTAGCAAATTCAATGTACAAACATCTGGCCCTAAGTCCCCTTTGATAGCCGGATTGAACCTGGTGATGAAGGTGATATGCTTTCAGGAAGCACATCAGCTGTTTATTGAAGAGGACTTCTGTGAAATTTGCATATAGAGTTAAGAGAGAAATTGGGTGGAAATTTGTTGAATTATTAGGGTTTAGTATGTTTTTTTCAGTAACAGGGTAACTATAGCAGCTTTGCAAGTAGAGGGTAGTATACCCGTGAAAAGTGAAGAGTTGCATATAGTCGTTAGGTTCTTGGGTTCCTGAGTTCCACAGAAAGCTGAAGACCTAACTCTATGAATAACTCTGTGGGGAACATACGCCTCTACTCCTGCTCAAGCACCTGGACGCCCTAATGGGTGAATAGTGCGCTACGCAAATCGTCATACCATAACATAGCATAACATAACATAGGTAGGGGGAAATAATATGGGCCATTTTTTTTCAGCTGATGTACAGAACAGACGTCCAGCAGAGAGGTAGAGACTAGTGAGCTCAAAACATTGGCTTCCTGGTTAGTTGCTGTAAGCGCGAAAGAGGATGGAGTGCTTGAGTTATTGTATGACGGCCTGGTTGCGGGTAGGACTTTCGTGAATTTGGAGGTCAGATCGCTGATTTTATCGTGAAAAAAGTCAGCCAAATTGTTACACAGTTTGTGGGAGGGTACGATGTTATTTACCTCAAAGCGTGGACGGGCCATGATTTCATAAATGATGAAAACTGCTCTGGTGGGATTTGTTGAGCTGGAAATGCACTCATGGAAATTGGCGTTACTCGACCCTTTGACCAGTTTGTAACATCGGTGTAATTCGGATTTGTATGCATCTCGTTCCTCCAGTTTAAAACTTTCCTCCATTTCCTCTTGAGTGTTTTGCAGGTTTGTTTAGGTTTCTTCGGTGCTTCTGTGTACCAGGGAGCTGATGGTGAGCTTTGCCGTGGGATGAAGTGCTTTATCGGAGTAAGAGTATCTAAAGATCGTCTTACCCACTCGTTTACTAGATCCGAATTAAGAGAAGGATCTGCATTAGATACCATAGGTCTAGATGAATCCAGAGTAGCATTTCAGGCTTCATTGTTCAATTTACCCCACGTGCGAGCAAATGTGTGTGCTATGGCTTCCCACTTAGGGGTATAATGATGCAAATCGCTGCAAAGTCTATTTTTCCAATGTACTTACTAGAGTTAGGGTTCTATTTTCCTTGCGTCCCTATCTTTGCCATCTTTACTAACAAAATCTCTTTAAAGCGGACATCAGTGTGTACAACTGCCTCTTGCATCCTACAATTTCCAACCAGGTACCCTGGTCAACTCTGGGATTTGCGACCTAGAGACTGTTAAATTTGATTCTATCCTCTAATGATAATTCTCGCTAGATAATAGCTAGTCATACATTTAAGCTGTGTTGTCTTTTGTACACAAAAGAATACCAAGTCTCTTCCAACCAGGTCATACACTCCAGGGTTTTACTGTTGTCGCTGAACCTGTCTCCTTTCCGTTCCTCTATGTTCCCCATGTTCCTGAGGCTGACATTGCTTCAGCCTACACTGGAAGAGGGGCTTTGGGAGGACTGAGATTTTTATAAGTTATTTCTTGGTCCAGACTGAGCTTGATATCTTATCATCCAGGACATGACAGACAGATGTGTTCCTTCCTCCCTTACCATCCCATATTTTTTCAATATTGTCAAGAAATCAATCTAGAAATTGACTTTGCTGCTTATAGTGGACTCAAACCTAAATCCGCTTTTAACGCTCCACAAACACACAAAACAGATAACACTGAGCAAAATGACTCATGAGCATGATTTGCAGTAAAAAGCGAAGATATTGTTATTATAAACGCCAATGGCAAGCTGTCTGTCTTTTGAGTAATACAGACTTTTACCAGAAATTGGCACCAGCCCCTTTAGAGAAGCTTACCCAGATGGTACATCCCAAACCTGATAACTGGCAACCTACAAAACTAACCAAGGAACATGGACGTAACCAAAGCTGGAAATATAGGAACATGGACATAACCAAGGCTGAAAATATAGGAACATGGACATACCACATCCTACCATGTTTGTCATATACCTTTTAATGCTAGATCTATAAAGGTGAAATTTCTCCATGTGAACCCATAGCTTCAGGAATTATCTCAGCCACAGAACAAATATGTCAGTTTTTGGTTACCAATCTTAATTCATATATCAGAGGCATTCAGCAAATACTCAGTGTTACATTTCCCATTGCCCGTGAAATACATGCCCTTTCTACTCTTTAAATCAGTATTAAACATGTCTTGGGCATCAAAGCCACCGCCTCGTTCCTTAACCCCTGGTCTGCTGGTTTTTCAAACCATACCACCTTCTTTTAGGATAGCAGTAAGTGAATTCTGAAAAGCAGCATATTTCTTTCAGTGAACAATGTTTTCATGCTGTAATGGGGCTCTTTCAAGGGTAGTAGGGTAGCGCCATGTCAAGCCAACTTATTTTTTGCAGCAGCTGCAAAATATGCAAAACCTACCTAGATAATTCAAAAATGTCAACAGTTCATTAAGTTATGGTTCATTAATTGCAAAACCACATATTGTGTCTATCCTACTATGTGAAAAAAATCTATATTTAAAGTTCCATCCACCCTCTTAAAGATCTTATCCAGAACATCACTGGACTGTTCATAATATAAAAACAGAAGTCCTATAGCAGTGCGCTGTCATGCAAACACATACATCATGAGTTTCAAGCTACATTCATAGGAATTCAACAGGTGGGATTCTTGAAAAGTGGTCGAAACCACATTTTTAAAACTCTGTAGATCTAAGGGTCTGGGATTCTAGATTAAAAGCAGTAGTAAAGGGACTTCACATAAACGGTCGAGTTCTTGGGGAACGGAAAATGTTTTTAGTACATAGTTATACCCCCACACACTTGGGACTGTGACACTACTGTCTCCAAAATGAATATGTTTGTATTTCAAACTTGTTTATGAATTCCAGCTTGTGGTGCTTTTCTTCTCAAGCTGCACAGACTTTCTTAATTCATTTCATTTACAGGTGTAAAAACTAACACCTGATATCATTTAAAAATTGTGTAGGATTGGGGTGAATCGATGCACTGCTTAAGTGCTGCTTTTCTCTTTCCATCTAACATTGGTGCCTGTCAGTGTTTCCAGAATCCATAGTGATTTGTGCACTTTTTCCTATTGTTTTCTTGCTTCTTTTGTATCCGTGAAAATATAATTTTTCAGTGTGAAACGTTGGCTAAATTGACGCCGAATGCACATTTAGGGACGGATTTAGAGTTTGACAGATGGGTACTCCGTCACAAACTTTACGTCACATTTGCATTATTACAAGTGTCATAGATAATGCACTTCTAAAAAGACAGAATACCTGTTATGTTTGTGACGTAGTAACCCGCCCTAAAAACTCTAAACCTGGCCCATAACAAGCATGGCCCCTCACAATAATTGAGGTGGGTGTGCAAGGGTTCCAATTTAAGCAACAACAACTTGGATCATACAGCCAAAGGTAACCTCTAGTTTAAAAAAAAAGACCAGAAGGAGGACAGATTAGTAGTACCTGTCTTAATTCTTTCAGGAATCTCGCTTTTGAATTGGTCAGATGATTAAATACTCAAGTTGCCAATTTTGCACCAAAGCCACTTTTCTTCAGCCTATAATTGTATGTAATGTTTATGCTCTGATAGTAAAATTCACATTTCAAATAGGCCTTAAACCCAGGCAGATCTTTTAGGTTTCATTATTTTAACACACTCAGATCAGATTATCATTGTGGTAATGAAGATCAGTCTCCATTAGAAGGTCTTCACAAACGGAGAAAGTAGTTATTAGAATAATGCTCCCAGCTATGCCAATGAGTCAGTCTGCCATCTTCATCAGTTCAGCAAGCTTTATTCGGTATATACAACAACCATAAAAGCAATAACAAATTTAAAATAAAGATTCTAGAAACAAAATCAATCATACATAAAAACAGTCCAGATAGTTACATGTAAATCAGTTGACAAGCACAATGCCTTTTCTTACATCAATTGCTTTTTGAATAAATAGCTCAACATAAAAACATATCCCTGGATCATTAAGAGTAACAAGTAATTTCATGGCAGCATGGGTTGTTCTCACATTATGTTTTTTAAAGAGTGGCTTCAAATAAAAATGTCTAAAATACAGATAAAAATTGCAAAAGAACATAAAGTGTATGGTGCTCTGTTTAGATTGCTCATCACACGGGCACAGAGTAGTGGGATGCATTTTCACTATGGGGAAAGTGACTACGTGATGTGCTATTCCTAATCTCAGTCTTATCAGAACAAAACGATGTGAAGACTTGGTCACTGTAGACAGATAATCTTGAAAACCACTTCTATGTTCAGTTGTTTTATAAAATATAAATGTGGATTGCTTCCCTACGACTCTCGTGCAGATCTCTTTTTATGGGCCAGAAATGTATCCTTTATCTCCTGTTTTGATAGAGTTATCAGGTGTCCTGGATCTTCATGGATCTGAATCTTAAATATTTCACTATATAAGTCAATAATATATTTTAACCAAGGGATGCGTGAACTTTTATACAGTAGTAAACAATCCTTAATAATAGTTTGGGTAAATTTGGTTTAATCTTTGACCCAAATAGATCTCCAAAGCATTAGTGGTCGCATGGCAATCAAATCTGATGGAAAATGTATTCCTACTTCTTGGTGCATTATTTCTGTAGATGCTGAAGAAGGTAAACTTAGAAGACGTTTTAAAAAATAATTTTCTTCTTGTTGTAAAATCTGACTACAATTGTGGCCCCACACCCCTGCACCATACAAGGCAATGGTGGCACATCTAGCCTTATATATATTTATCATATCCTTTATACGGCGATCTCCCAATTTTGATGCAAATCGGAAAACCCCATGTGCACTCTTTATCATCTTTGAACGGACGTTGGTTAGTTCATGTGTCCAGTTCCCATTGCCTGAATAAGTTACTCCCAGATAGCAGAAGTTATTAACCGTTTCCACTCGAGTGCTATTGATAAAAATGGTTTTACATTTCTTGGGGTTAGGGCCACACACCATAGTAAAAGTTTTTGTTTTATTAATTAACAGTTTCCTACTAGTAATGAAAGTCCTAAACTTGTCCATTAATCGTTGTAGGCCAACCGGGGTTCTAGAAAGAAGCACAGCATCATCTGCGTAAACCAGAACCGGTATAGGACTGCCAGCAATTTGGGGTGCATCCGCCTGCACCAGTCGGAGGGCTTTGTCAACCTCATTTATAAATAGTGTAAAGAGCAGTGGTGCTAAGACGCAGCCCTGGCGGATACCTCGTTTAGCTTCAAAATTAGGGGTGCACTCACCACGCTGCCCATAGCAAACTTTGCATGACAATGTCTCATACAACCTTGCGAGAAAAAAGATTATAGGTTTGGGAGCTCCAAGGTTAAGCAAAATTGGCCACAGGACAGTATGATCACCAAGATCAAAAGCACTACTAAGGTCTGCAAAGCATAAATATAATCTCCCCTGCTTTGCACACATATATTTACCTATTAAAAGTTCTAAATTAGTGCATTGCTCCATCGTTCCTAGCCCTTTTCTAAAACCATATTGCACTGGAGATAGTATCTCATTCTTGTTGGCCCACACTTCTAGTCTCACCAGTAACACTTTGCTCTTCACCTTTACTGATGAGTCTAGGAGCGAAATGGGGCGATAACTTTTAGCTTCCGATTTGTTCCCTTTTTTAAAAATAGGGATAATTACTGATTGACCCCATGTCGGTGGTATATACTCTGTCACTGCTAGATTAAAAACTCTAGTAAGGATGGGCCCCCATAACTCTATTGCTGCTTTATAAACGTCTACTGGGACCCCATCTGGGCCCGGTGCTTTCCCTCCCCTACTTCCGGTCAATCCTATCTGAACATCATCAAATGTAATATTTAGAGGTATGACCGGCCACTTACTCTGTGTTGGGCTTTGGGCCTAGATACTTCATAGTCTGATGGATTGAAAATACTTGAGAAATGTATCACCCATGCTTCGCAATTAACATGGGATAGTAAATCAGGGAATGAGTCACATTTTAAAAACGGCGAGTTCACAGTTTACCAAAATAACTTATTGTTAGCTGTGTCTGCTGCCATGGATAACTTGTCCCACGCTAACTCCTGTAACTCTCTTTTCCTTACTTTAAGGACAGATTTGTAATTAAGACGTAGGTTTTTAATTAATTTATTATCCCTAGGTTTGTTTAGTAAAGCCTGTTTCAATTGTTTAGAGGCCTGGGTGCAAGTGTGATCAAACAATCCCCTACATTGTTTAATTTTTTCCCTGGGGGGGCAGTCAATATCCCTTCAATAATGTTATTAATTTTACTAAAATTAGCTAGCACCTGGATGGTGTTAACATCCTCATTAAGGCAGTAGGAGATCTCTGCACCACATTTTGTAACAATATCATGCAATACCTTTATCGAATCGACCCCCTCCCATTTGATTCGTGTTCCGTTTGGTCTAATAGGGGCAATATTATCAATATTATCTTGATGTAATACAACTTTTGGGGCCCAGACAAATGTTGACATTATAATGCAATTATGGCCGCTAAGTGCTAACTGAGCGATCCTTGGGGTGGAACACATATGAATAATACTTGTGGAAATTAACACATGATCAATAACAGATGCTGCATTCCTACCTATAAAAGTTGGTATTAAACCACTGCTAGTGTCACGGGCATACTGTAACAATTCAAGGTCATATTTGGCCATCATAGTATTTAAGGCTCCTATATAATTATTGTGTGGAAAATATATACAATCAACACTTTCATCATTCTTATTCCCACAGACTTTGGTCATAGACAATGGACATGTTTGTGTGTTAAAAACCCCAACCCATATGATTGCAGTATTAGGATTGATCGTACCTAACAAGTTATCAAGCCCTTTGTCTAGCTCAGATACGATATTACTACGAGTTGAATCAAACACATTATTATAGTGGTTGACCATAATCACATCCCTACCATCTTTACAATGCAACCACAGGATCTGGGAGTGTGCTCCAATTGTAGTCACTCTTTTAACAACAGCCGGTAGCTTATTTGACATGAGGCTCAAGAGCCCCCCTTTTGCTCTTCCTGCAGGGGAAGGCACTGCCAGTAACCCGTATGAGGTAAACCCTTCTATATAAACATGATCCGTACACCAGGTTTCTTGCATACAGATTATGTCATGATCGTTGATAAAATCTAGCCATCCTAGTGAGTCCTGTTTGCTCACTAGGCCGGCAATATTCCACGTAGCTATTGTATAACCGTTTTCTAGTATCTTCCCTGATGTGACACTAAAACATTCACATTTACTTCCTTTAGCCATACTTATATATGGGGTCTCAAAATATATGCTCTTAGTGTTTGGGACATCAATTGGTTCAGTTACGAGTAAATTAATAACAACTGGTACCCCAGCTCCATAATCAACTAACCCGTCTCCAGTAAAGACGTTCTCCACGCTTGGTATCTGTTTGACACTGATAATGCGTATTGGGGGTGAATTGTCAAATCAGGTTTCGTACGAAAATGACTTGGTTCAGCTTCCCTATAGTGTGTAAGACTTAGTTGTCTTTAGAAAAAATCAAGGGGTTGTAATTACATATTCTGGTCAAATTGCAGTGGTGGAATTGCTCTATCCAGGGTATTTCTAGCCCAACTAGGGTTTCTAAAATTGATGACTATACAATCTCCTTTGAGACTCTGAACTAGGGGGCCGATCCAACTCACTCTTCTTGTTAGGAGTATCTGACTTGCTCCTGCCACCGGGTAGCCACAGTCCTTATCTAACCAGTGCACCACTTTATTTTTTAGGGTATCATGTGTCTCCCTTTGGCCCGGCTGCAGGGGGGGCACATTAACCATGACTACAACATAAGGGCAGCATTCAGGTGATAAATTTATGGATATGTCTGCTCTTCCCACATGGGCCATGTTGTCTCTTAGCTGAGTATGCTTTATGGTTGATTGATCCAGCTCAGACCCATCCCCTCTGGTTTGGCAAAATTGGTTAATCTGAGCTTGTTGTCTTAGAGGGAAGGGATTTACTAACTCACTACTTCCATTTTTACTCCCTACAAATACTGTGTCATGGGGTCCCCCACCTATATTTCTGCCTATCTCCTTGCTTGTTACCTTATCGGTGGCGGCTGTTACCTGGAGTGGGCGGTCAGTGGGCCCCCGTTTACTGCATCCCTCTTTGTCCCAAGGCTGGTACTTGTATTCCTTAGCAGGCCACTAATCTTGATTACTTCGCTGGTCAGTTTATCAAGTTTATCATAAAGTGGTTTTAACAACTCCTCGATCTTTGTTGCTACAAGAGCTACAATTTGTGTAGCTTGTGAATTTAAGGGGGTGCCTTGATCAATTTGGCTATCACATGCTTGGTCTGTTGGATTCTGCGTAGGTCCTTTCCTGACTTTATTACTCCCCACCATTGCCTGGCTCTTCTTACACCCTCTCTTTCTTTTCGGGGTAGGTGAACCGTCAGGTGTATGTAAACGTGGGGGATCAGTTTGTATATGGAGTTCTGGGTCAGGTTCTATTGTAATTTCAGAAGTCCTAGGAGTACCTTGTTGCTCAGTATGAGTAATTTCCCTTAGTTGTACATTCCGTTCCTGAGCTAGTCCACTACCGTCACCTGCCAACCCTTCTATCACCATGCCATATCCCAGGGATAGACGGCATTCTGTTCTATCTATTTCATCAGTAATCGCACTAACCGCTCGTACTAGGAAAAAGTCGATGGTAGTGCGTTTGTTGTCGATCACCGATTTTTGCATCTTGGGCTTAACCATTTCCGTCCCTTAACAGGTACAATATCTTATCCGAAAATATCTTGAGGTAGAGGGCTTCCAAGTAAGGGATTGTAAATGAAAGAATGGAACTACAAAGTGGCTAGTGCTAGGTGCAAAGCGCAAAGAATTAAATTCAAAGTGCAAAGTGCAAGGCGCTAAGAATTAGATTCAAAGTGCAAGGTGCAAAAGAGCTAGGTACAAAGTGCAGAATGCAAAGTACAAGGGCTAATTTCAAAGTGCTAAATGCCACTGAATGTTCACAAAAACGAGTCTAAAAAAGAAATAATACAATTGTTAAAAAACCAATCGAATTTAGCTGAACCGTTTATACATGAAAATATTAAAAAAGATTATTAAGACGAATCTAGATACAATCAGTAAAAAAAAAATTGCAGTTAACACCTCCCAGTTTCAAGGGAGGTGTTAACTGCAATAGTTTGAATTCCGTCAGGCAAAAGTTCAGGCTTATTTGATTATCTTCCTTCTACTTGCTCTTATTACAGCTTTAACTTGCACCAATATTTTGTGGTGGGCAGACAGAAAATGATCAATTAGTTGAAAAGATCTCACCGCTTTTCTGTTAGGCACTTGTGGTTCTCACCTTACTGTGTTTCCGCCATGTCCTCCTTACATGTTACCAGAACCCCAAACATTAGTATAACAGGGGAAATAAGGTGAATACCTAAATCAGAAGACCAAGACCAAGGAGGGTGGCCCAGCCCGGCCTCGTTCGGCCGCGGACGGGCGCAGGCGGCAGAGCACGGCCTGTTTTCAGGTGCCGGGAGGGTGACGTCACCTCCCGCGCCGCGCCGAAAGCGGAGCCTGCTAGGGGACCGAGTCCCACCCCAGCGATGTCAAAGGCTCAGGAGATGTTGCAGCCTGGACCCCCTACTGCACAGGTGAGGTAAAGTGAGCAAACGTTGGGGCTCCAAAAGGCCTTCGAAGAATCCTGTGCTGCAAGAGAGCGCTGCCTGTTTTCAGGCTCCGGGAGGGTGACGTCACCTCCCGCACCGCGCCGAAAGCGGAGCCTGCTTGGGGACCGAGCCCCACCCCAGCGATGTCAAAGGCTCAGGAGATGTTGCAGCCTGGACCCCCTACTGCACAGGTGAGGTAAAGTGAGCAAAAGTTGGGGCTCCAAAAGCCCTTCGAAGAATCCCCTTCTGGCATCTTAAAATTCATGACATAAATAGCGTGCGTGAACTAAAGGTGCAAAGACATTTATATATAAAAGAAATAAGCATGAGGGCTCAAAGATGTTCTTATGAGCTAATCACCTTATCTGCTGAATGCTGGCGCTGACTGAACCCAAGGCTGCCCAGTTTTTATTCCAACTCATGCCACTTTCTTTCAACACCCAACACTTTCGATTGCTCTCTTTTGCAGGTTCTTTTTCATCCCTGATTTTTCCCTTCTCACTATTTTCCTATATTTTTCTTCCATCTCATTCTCCCTTTTCTGCCTTTCTTACTCTTGCCCTGGGCCAAAGTCTGATGATAGAAAATAAATCCTGGCTCCCAGAAATGAGTGCTGGCGCCCACCACTGCAAATACACAAATTAAGCATTAAACAGACCTGATTCAGAGATGTGCCCTTCACAGCCTTATATATTACATGCTCTGTAGAAGCCTTGATTGCAGTTATGTGTAGGTCATCATTCACTTCTGGCACTGGGCCGAAGACAATTTCATTATAACCAGAAGAGATAGAGAGAATTCCCACTGGTCGCAATGAGGCCAGTGACTTTGGTAACATTGTATTAGAAGACATTTACTTATTTTGTACTTAAGCTATACTTATGGAGCAGAAAGATCGATTTTACTGAATCAAGAAATATAGGGCCAGGTCCAGATAAAGGTAACAGAGGCAGAGTTATGCAAAATTGGACAGATTGTCAACACATTTAAATTAGGGGTGGGTGAATAATTCCACTCTGCCAGCGGAGTTCACTTTGTTTTGCCCATTTCCGGAAAAACTCAGCCAACCGCCACGTGGCAGAGAATTTGCCTCCCCTAGCACGATTATCCGGCGCTAGAACGCCTCCCAATGAGGTTTCTCAGTGCTGGTGGTCACAGCAAGTACCGGCCGTTAGCGTTGAGAAAGCTAAAAGTAAATCTACTCGGGCGGCAGAAAGAAGCAGCGCCCTCTGGCGCCATTCACACTGATTTTACAGCATGGAACAAGCCCCCAGCACTAAAAAACAGAGCGAGCAGCTCAACGTGCCAAATTCCACCCACTCACAGTACTCCGCGGAATCTCACAGAGTTTGTATCTAACTCTGCAGAATTCCATGGCGTGAAACTCCGTGAGTTCCACCCACTCCTAATAATGAGGAGAAATAGCTTTATTTCTCCTTGTTACTTCCTTTTTTATGTGTGATGCATTCCGCAGCACACATAGAGAAAGGAAAATGCCTTTAAGGATTGTTTTTGTGCAGGAACACTCCTGCCTGTAACACATGCACCCTTGCACCCTTGTGCAAGGGTGTCTGTGTTGGAGCTGCGCCGCACACAGTGCACCTGCACCTGCATTTCTGATGTCTCCCTTTCATGCAACGCAGCGCAGTTGTCTTGCTGCACTGAGGGGCGTGAAATGTTAGTAAATCTGCCCCTCGGTGTTTCATTCAGGGCTTCACTTGATGGGACTGAATGAGAGTAGCAATCAGAGGTCGCTTTGCTACAGATCACCATGGTTCTCATTGCTGTGTAGTATTCCCCGTGCAGGCAATGAATGAACTTCTCCACATGAAGTGTATTTCCCTCCTTGCACTCTTTCACCTTCAGTACCGTTTGTGACCTTTCACTGGCCTTTCTTGCCAAAGATGCACAAAGCGCAGCCTCCCTCCTATCCAAGGTGGATGCACACTCCTTGGAATCACTGAAGTAAATTCATCCTCAGGCGTGCAGCAAGCAAAGGACTCCATGCTTGGCAGGATCTGGCTCCCATTCATGCAACTAGGAAAAATGGAGAGAGGGCGGAACCCAGCTGGGTGATGCTATATGATGGGGCAGTGGGTGGTGGGGGAGACTGACAGCCTTATGTGCTAGAAATAGACGGGGTGGGCTCCGCGGATTACTCTAATATTAAGCCATCCATCAGGGGAAGACTCCAGTTGTGAAGAGCGTGGGTACCGCGCTGACGTGGATCCATCGCTCGCGCTCCTGATTGGTCAATTCCTCTGCTCGAACTACGGCCAGGAATGCGTGATTGCTGGGCTCCGCATCGGCTCTGTTCTGGGCACAGCTTGAAGACCACCGCAGCAACTCGGCCCACCTGAGGCATCACCGAGTGCTTGCAGAGAGATGACGTGAACAGTCCTTAAATGCGGATAGAGAACGGTGGAACGTGAAACCCTGGTTTTCATCAGGAGGCTGTTGTGTTTTGTATCATTTTCCAACGTTTTCTTCAAAGAACCAGGTTCATCGTCACATTACCATTTAAAGGGCCTTCCTGGATCGATGTCACAATACACATCGAAACCCCAGCTGGCGGCATCACACAAAGCAACATCCTAGCATGGCTGTTGTGGGTGATTGGTAGACATGTCGTGACTAGAAAAAGAGAACTGTTTTTTATCTGCACTGGATGACCCCTTCAAATATGTGTGCAAAGTTTGCATGTAATGTGTATGCACTGAAAAATACCACAGGGGCAATTACTTAGGGGACTGGTCACACCATGGAAGTCTAATGCCGGAGATTTCTGCATACATTGGGGCAGATTTATGACGACTGGCGCATCCCTGCAAATCAGCAGGGATGCGCCAGGTAAGATGCGTCATGCAAGTTTACCCTTGTGCCACCACAGATGCGCCGCATTTACAATGCGGCGCATCGTGGCGCAAGGATAAACAGATGCGTGACGCATCTCCCGTCGGAAGGGTGGCGCATTGCTGGAGTCGTGTCGCAAGCGCGACGCAACTCCAGCAATGCTCGTGGCCTGCCCATACATAACGTGGTGCATCACGCCTTACGCCTGCTTCAAGCAGGTGCAAGGTTTTGACGCAGCGGCGTCGGAAAAGTGACTGAGTGGAATCTTGTAGATTTCACTCAGGCACTTTTCCGAGGCTTTACTGCGCCGGAACGCCCCCGCGCCGGAACGCCCACATGAAACCTGACGCAGGTTTCATGTGGCGCAGGGCTTTACAACGTGACGCATCTCCCTAGATGCGTCACGTTGTAAATAGGGCGCAACGTGGTGCATGGTTTACGCAACGGCGGCGCAAAAGTGGTGCAAGGGGCTCGTAAATCTGCCCCATTGATTTCTGTATACCGTGAGGAGGAAATCTGCCTGGTGCAATTCAACAAATTTCAGCAGATATTTTCACGCAATAGTTACGAATCTTTGCATGAAGGGGATAAGCGAAGCATTCATTACTCAAAATATGACCGTGTAGTTGCTATTAGTAACTTAACAGGGGTATTCAAAGTGCAAACCTCAGGGTGTAGTTCTACACATTAAAACGTATATGAAAAGAGCTATCACCTGAGGGAAATCACACACCTCACAAATATTAAACCTAGAAGCACATAAACACAGCCCACACCCTTGGCTCTGTCACTTGCTCCTGGGGCTGAGGGACGTTGAGGCCAGAGACCAGGTCCAGCCTCCAGGATGAAGCTCACCCCTCGGAAGAGGAAGAGACAGCAGTGAGGAGGAGAGAAAAATTGTTGTTTCCTTTCAAGTGGTTCAATAAAGGGAACTATATGGTCTGTCTTCACACTGTTATGCCGCTACTAGCATCCCACCCGCCATTCCTTGAAGACCAGCCTCGGATGGGCTGTATCACTCGGTCTCTTCGCACTGCTCTCTGAATAACACTGCATACCTCCCCACTTACCTGGAGACAGCCGACCCACTGGTGCTGTCCTTTAATCTGCCACTCCTCTCCATGGTGAGGCTTTGGCTGGAAGCGCAGACAACGTCCTAGTTCCAGGTCGGCTTCTCCTTCCTAGGGTCCCTCAGCTCAGCCCTCCGAGAAGATTATGAATTTCCCAGTTCAAGGTGGCTGCCTCACCACTATGTTCTAGGCATTCTTACCAATCTACGATGGAGGGGCATAGTTTCCAGCAATATTTCCTGTTTCAGGCTTACAAAAGGATTTCATGAGTTCTGCTCCCTGCGTCACAACGCTTCGTGTAATGGTTTAGTTGTGTCCCTTGCTCCAGTCTCAATTCTGGTGTTTTTCTCCTGAATTTGTGCCAGATCATTCTCCTTTCCTTCGTACCTTCTCCAGCCATCCTTTTGGTGTTCATGCCTCTTCATTCCTGCTCCATCAGCTGTCTATTCTGATGGAGCAGGATGAACACATGGTGGGTGGAGGTACTCACCATGAGGGAATCTCAAAAAGAAATGTCAGGATGAGAGGAGGTGGTTAAAGGAGGTGTTTTCTAGGATTCAGGCCACTAAAGCTCTTTCCTGAGGCAGATCCGTATCCCTAGTCAGTCTAACCTTCGCGGATGAAGGTATCTTCTCCACTATGCAGCCTGATCTGTTATATGGCATGCCTTTCTAGGGAATCCCACCATCAGGCCAAGTAAGACAAAAACACCTCTTTCAAGTAGCTTATGTCTCCCCCTCATGCCACTTTGTCCTCAAACAGCACACACCTCCCCCTCAAATTTAGGCACACATCTCACACTTCATTCATGCAGAGCTTTACTTTCCCTTTATATTTTAAAGCAAAAAAATATATTATTCTTGATGTTGTCTAGCTTTTTCTTTTTCCTTTTTTGTCTGGTGCCTCACTGGCTACTTCTCGAGTAGTAACATCCCTTCTTCTGGCAGGGTCACAATCAGGGCTGGCATTTCTGCCCATCAATGCCACCAAGCCAGGGATGCCTCATTGCTATCAAAGTCACAAGCATACTTTTGAGAAGTGTATATTTTTCTTTGTCAGAGTGCACCATTGCCATTTATGTATCTTTTCTGCCTATGCAAAGACAATCTGCTCAAAATGTAGTTCAATTTGAAGTGACTAGGGTTCAAATTTGCTCAGCCCCATCTTGAAATGTTCTTTGTTGTAAGTCTTGTGTTGTCATCCCCTTGACCACTTGGCACCACCTCTTCTTTTCTGCTCTTCTTGAGCTTCCTGGTGGGCTGGTCAACAGACTGATGACAGAGCCTGGTAAATCATCACCCATGTCATATGATAACACTCTATCCATCTCTCCCTCTCCATAAGTATGGGGATCTTAAAAATGTGATTCAATAAAACAATTAATGTGCCATGTTCAACATATCTAAACCAGAGTAATGGGTGAAGGGTGACGTCTTTGTCCCTATATCACAAAATACATCCTTTATTTTCCATACTTTAATATTCTCTTTTTGCCCACTCAATTCACACATGTTCCATTAATAGTCAAACATAGAGTGATATGTCCTTTGTTAAAATTCCTAACAGTCTGCCACGTTACATCATCACCTGGATCCAACTGTTATTGGATTTGTAAAGCACGGCTAATCACCCGTAAGGGTATCCAGGCGCTGAGTAGGGGTAGGGCCCGAGAAAAGTGGGTGATTGGAATCATGCCAGTTTTTGCTTGAAGAGTCAGGTCTTGAGCTTCTTTCAAAAGTCCATGAGGGAGGGGGCCAGTCCTAAGGTATAGCCAGAGGTCATTCCGGGCTTTAGCTGTGATGTGGGAGAAGGATCGTCCCCCACACCTGGTCTTCTTGATGCAAAGGGTGCATGCGGTAGCTAGGGAGGCCAATTGAAGGAGTCTGGTGGGTTGGTAGAAGTTGAGGCGGTGATTGAGGTATGCTGGTCAGGTTTTGTGGAGGTATTTGTAGGTGTACGTGAGTAGCTTGAATTTCCATCTTTCCTGGACTGGGAGCCAGTGGAGTGCGTTGAGGTGCGATGAGATGTGGGCATTTCATGGAATGTCCAAGATGAGTCTGGCAGCGGCATTCTGGGTGGTTTGGAGTCGGCTTAGGACATGGGCTGGGATTTCGGCATAGAGGGCGTTTCCATAGTCGAGTCTGGGTGCCCGTTTGTCTGGTGTTCATAGGGATCCATTTGAAGATCTTGCGTAGTGTTTGCAGGATTTAGAAGCATGATGAGGAGATGGTATTGATCTGTTTATTCATGGCGAGGTTGATGCATAGGATGATCCTGAGGTTCTTGGCATGATCAGTAGGAATGGGTGGGGAGCCCAGTTCAGAGGGACAGCATGAGTCATCCCAGGGGGAGCGGTTGTTTATGAAAACCAGGACTTTGGTTTTGTCTGAGTTGAGCTGGAGGCAGTTGTTACTCATCCATGATGTGACGTTGCTCATGCAGTTGGTGAAGTTGGTTTTGGGTATGGTGTTGATCTGGTTTTGGCAGTGCTGGATCTGTCTGTTAGGGACACCCAAAGACTCACCATCCTAGCTAAAAAAGACTCACAGAGGTACACCCCAGGCAAAATTACTTAGTAGGCACAAAATGATAAATGAAAAGCAATGATAGAGCTCAAGGGATCCAGGGGACAAGTAGGGGCAGGGAATGGAGAAAGGTAAAAGTAACAAACAGTAATAGATCGCAAATGCCAATTGAAGAACTGACAGAAACAAAGTAAGTGGATCAACTGGGAGATGTTGCCAGGCGCTAACCCAGTGTCTGCCCAGTGTCTGCACTGTCCTTTAATAATCACTGACCTGGAAGTTCCACCCACAACCTGGAAGTTAGTACTAGCCTAGCTTCAATATTTCTGTCCTCCATATTCTCCAAGCTTCACTTCTTCTGAACTTAAGTAAAATGCTATGCTCTGCACTCTGGGTAAAGTTACTGTGTTCGCTGATATTTCCTGATATTCCTGACACTGAGAGGATACCCACAGCACATTCTGTGCCTTTAGGCATGCCCAGTGCCAGAGGACTAAGAAGCACTTCTCGCACTCCCGATGGAAGCATGGAGTACTCTCCGGCTGGATGTTCTTCATAAGCATGGGACTGATACCTATACCACTACTTGATTATTATTCTGTTACATGTACTAGGGATTCTGAAGGAGTTATCAATTGATATTGTACTACTTGACCAGTAACGGATTGATGCTGGTGACTGTGATGAGCATTATTGGAAATTCTCATTGAAGTTCGTTTAAGCAGCCCTGTGTCGCAGCCGTGAATCCTCAGGGTCGTATGTTGCTCTTTATGGTCCACCTCTCGATACCACCACGGTCTGATTTAAGACACAGACTCCATGGAGTGATCAAGCGGGGGAAGGGAAGGATGGGGACAGCGGGGAGGGAGACCTGCAAGATAAATACATTCAGATTAAGCCCCGTAATTACACGCAACCTGGTTTATGCTACATATCCACCCAATCCATTGCATACAACCTCTATATACCTGTAAAGAAAAATCCTTTGTTTTCTAGTCAGCATATATTGTCTACCATGTTGCAGCGCATATCTAAGAAAATGAAACAACACTTTTTACTATGAGAGCACTAATTCCCCCGCACCTCTTTTCTGACTCTCTTAACACCTACCCAATGATATGCTGTGTGTAGCTTTACAGGGGTGCCGGGCTGACTTTTGTGATTTCAGATTCCCCTGTAGTGAAGAAATATAAGAGGGCCCCCAGACATAGACAGGTACACATATAGTGCTAGACAGTGATAATCCTTAAAGTCAGGACATGTGCAATTCCAAATCCAAAGGTAAACGATCGGTTTAAGTGATAATAATGAACTCCAAATTTCTGATAATTCTCAGAACAAATAATGTTAGAACAGAATGTCTTGCATCTGCCTCACTGACCTCGTGAGTAAAAGACAAATGCCATTAACTTTAAGTACCAGAGATATCTCCTCTTTACGAGCCATAGACTCCTTTTGAAGATAAGATATCGAGCAAATCACCAGGATATAATAGGAACGTATCTGTGGATAATCACAGCTAGGACAAGCACTCCAAGAATGGATACGAAACCAATCCTCAATGAGAAAACGACTTCAACAAAATACGAAAGGCAATCCAGAACCATCAGCTGGCTCTCAATGACACATAGGCACTTTCCGCTTTCCCGCAAGAACCCGGAATGTGGTTCAGCCAACGGGAGAGCGGTAATCACAGATAAGAAACAGAAGTATGCCGCAAACCGCTGAGCGGCTAAGAATTAATAAGAAGAGGAAAGCGGTGCAATGCTGCACCCTTACCAGACCTCGAGGACTCGAACTCAGCGGGTAGATTAACCGGCACCCGCAGCTCCCTCTGATGAGTCTAAGTAACGCTCATCCGGCCGCGTGATGACGTCAGCAACGTAACCACTGCAGGGTAAGATGGGATTTGTGGTTCCTGTCACGGGCAGTGTCTTCCCTGATGGAACCTGACAGTACATCCCTCTCCCGAAGAACACTGACAGAGGCAAGGTTTACGCGGGAAGCGTTTGTGGAACAGACGAACGTAGCGAGGTGCATGGACCCCTGTAGCCGGTTCCCATGAGTTCTCTTCGTTACCATAACCTTTCCAAGCAACCAGGTACCACAACTTGGTGCAGTGAATTTTTGAATCCAGGATACCCCTCACTTCATGTTCTACCTCCCCATCCACCAGCACAGGAGTCGGTGTCTTTTGCACTCCGGAATGTGAGTGTTTCAATAGGGAAACATGAAATGCAGGATGAATGCGCAAGGAAGAGGGCAAAGCCAATTTCACCACCACTGGATTAATCAACTTAACTATTTTATAGGGGCCGATGTATCGAGGATTAAAAATACTGTATTTCTTGAATCGTATATTTTTGGTGGATAACCACACATACTCTCCCTGTTTATATGTAGGCCCTTCTCGCCTATGTTTATCTGCATATGCTTTATACAGGGTTTTTGATTTCTGTAGCTCCTTACGAGCTTGCTGTAGTATCTTTTGGATACGTGTTATCCGTTCCTGTACCTCTGGCACAGATCCCTGGCCCACAGGATGCTGGAAGGGGTGAAACAAGGGTGATACCCATACGTGCAGTGAAAAGGTGTGTGTTTCGTGGAACTGTGTAGCGCGCTATTGTATGCTACTTCCGCCAACCACAGGCTGTCTACCCACGCCTCTGTAGTGACATCCACGAAACATCTAAGATACTGCTTCATGGTCTGATTGACTCGTTCTGTCTGGCCATCGGTCTGGGGATGGAAACTCGTAGACAGGTTAGAGGTGATCTGCAGCGACGAACACCACTTCTTCCATAAGTTAGCAGTAAATTGAGTCCCCCTGTCTGATACCACCACTTGAGGAAGTCCATGTAATCTCACTATGTTACATAAAAGGGTTTGTGCCAATTCGCCCGCCGTAGGTATTTTCTTGCAGGCAATAAAATGGGCTAGGTTGGTCAAATAATCCACAACTACAAGAATGACTGTATGTCCTTTATCTGGTGGCATCCCTTCCACAAAATCAAGCGAAATCCTTTCCCACGGTTGGGCCGGGGTAGGGAGAGGCTGCAATAGCCCTACTGGTTTGGTGTGTGATGTCTTCATCTGGCAACAGACCGTACATTCACCAACCCAAGTCTTTATGTCTCTTTTGATGGTGGGCCACCAGAACTGACGGAGTATTCGTTCTGTGGTTTTCTCGACGCCATTGTGACCCGCACTGGGTAAGGTATGACACCAATAAAACACTTGTTTTCTTAAGTAAGGGATAGGCAACATCAACTGGTTCCCACGTACCGGAAGACCATCCTTCACTGTCCGGTCCTTGTTCCTCTCCAACCAAACCTTCCATTTGTCAAGAGCCATGTTAACTTTAATGCTCCTAAGAAACCTTTCTGTGACTGTGGCACATATCACATTCCGAGGACTCACAATGGCATTCAGGGGAAGGGCGTCAGGGAGAGTCGGGGTGGTTTGGCGACTCAATGCGTCAGCTTTCTTGTTTTCGCTCCCGGGTCTAAATGTCACCAAAAAGTTGTACTCCGCAAAGAACAGCATCCTGCGTAGCTGACGAGGTGTCAGATGTCTAGCAGCTGTCATGAACTGGAGGTTGCGGTGGTCTGTGAAAACTGTGACTATATGTTTGGATCCCATTAGATACTGTCTCCACTCTTGGAAAGCGTTCTTTATTGCCAACAGCTCCTTCTCCGCAATGGTATAGTTGTGTTCAGCGGAATTGAGCTTCCTCGACATAAAGGCCACTGGGTGAAGCTGGCCTGTATCTAGGTGGCGTTGTGAAAGCACAGCCCCTACCGCATATTCGGATGCGTCTGCCTCCACTATGTATGGCTGCTCAGGATCAGCGTGACGCAACACCGGGGCGGATATAAATGCCTTCTTCAGTGCCTCAAAACCTTGTTGAGCCTCCTCCGTCCAACAAAACACCACTTTTTTCTGCAAAAGGCGTGTGAGCGGAGCAGCCAGCTTGGAAAAACAATCGATGAATCTGCGGTAAAAGTTTGCGAACCCTAGGAAACACTGGATATCGCGAACCGTCGTGGGAGTAGGCCATTCCTTTACTGCCTGTACTTTACGCTCTGACATTTCCTGACCCCAAGGTGTCAGCATTACCCCTAGAAATTCCACAGTGGTGACGCTGAATTTGCATTTACTGATTTTACAGTATAACTGGTGTTGTCTCAAGGTATGTAGAATGGTGCGTACATGCGTGTCATGGATCTCTGTGTTGGACGAGTAGATCAATATATCGTCTATGTAGACCACCACAAAATGGTCAAGAAACTCTCGTAGCACGTCATTGAGGAAATATTGGAAGGCGGCTGGCGCATTGCATAAGCCGAAAGGCATTACCAGGTA
The DNA here is from genome assembly GCA_963921515.1 of Calotriton arnoldi. Lineage (NCBI taxonomy): Eukaryota > Metazoa > Chordata > Amphibia > Caudata > Salamandridae > Calotriton > Calotriton arnoldi. Next base: position 989,524 of record CAWUFW010002540.1, on the reverse strand, counting down.
TTCATAGAGGCCAAAGCGTGTTTTAAATGCCGTCTTCCATTCGTCGCCCTGTCTCATTCGTACTAGATGGTATGCCCCCTTTAAGTCTAGACGTGTGTAAATGACGGCTCTTTTTACCTGTTCCAGCAGAACATTGATGAGAGGCAACTGATACCGTTTTTTTACTGTAATGGCATTGAGCGCACGAAAGTCCACACATGCACGCAGCTCTCCGTTGGCTTTAGGTATGAAGAATAATGGAGAGGCGGCAGGCGATTTTGAAACCCTGATGAAGCCCAAAGCCAGGTACTTGTCCAAATAATCACGGAGATGGATAGTTTCCGGTTGGGTTAATGCATACACCCTCCCCGATGGTATGACAGCGCCGGGTAGTAGATCAATCTGGCAATCGTATTGCCTGTGTGGAGGTAACGTTTCCGCCATCGTTTCGTTGAAGACGTCTGTGTATTCTTTGTATTCGTTAGGTAATATGACTGGATGTTCAGCCGCTGTGGCGATATGGTGTCTTCCTGCCAAGGTTGTAGCTGGATTGTTCCTCTCCTGAAGGCAGTGTTGTATGCAATACTCCGATAAGAAGGAAACGGTTCTTTCCACCCAATCCACCTGGGGATTATGTTTCCTCAGCCATGGTAATCCCAAAATGACACCGTACTGTGGTGCTTGTATTACATTGAATACCAACTTCTCCTGATGGTTAGGGCCGTGTAGTACATCCAGGTCTTCCGTGCAAAACTGAATAGGACCAGCCTCCAAACGTCTTCCGTCTACCGCATATACTGCTTCAGGGTGTTCTTTCTCTCGTAGATTAAGTCCCAGGGCAATGGCTTGTTCCTGATCTATGAAGCAGCCTGTTGCTCCAGAATCCAACATCGCTTGAACCGGACACCATGTGTCATGGATAAAGAAACTAATGTCCAAGAATACATGGTCGGTTTTACATGGGGGTTTTTGTTCAAAGAAGGGATGTATGAATAGCTTGAAGAAGTCCCTTCGGTGTTCCTCAAGCCCTGTCGTTTCCCGCAGAGGACATAGAGGCTACTGGCAACATCTGTCTATTGTTTGTGCGAGGGTACTTAGATCTCAAGGTACACTCTCTGATGAAATGTCCTTTCTTGCCACAATATATACATCTTCCTTCTGTAATCTCTCTCTTCCAAAGTAAGTGCAGAACGCACTGCTCCTATTTCCATGGGTTCGGCTTTGGTGGTTGTTTGAACTTCGGATTGACGGGGGGCCTCAAACCGCGCAGGCATACGCTCCCTTCTCTTGTGTTCTCCTTTACGTTCATTGAGCCTATGATCCAGTCGTAACACCAAGCTTATCAAATCTTCACAAGACACTGGTTGAGGGTCTATTTGTGCAAGGATGTCTTTCATCTCTTCTCACTGACCTCGTGAGTAAAAGACAAATGCCATTAACTTTAAGTACCAGAGATATCTCCTCTTTACGAGCCATAGACTCCTTTTGAAGATAAGATATCGAGCAAATCACCAGGATATAATAGGAACGTATCTGTGGATAATCACAGCTAGGACAAGCACTCCAAGATACGAAACCAATCCTCAATGAGAAAACGACTTCAACAAAATACGAAAGGCAATCCAGAACCATCAGCTGGCTCTCAATGACACATAGGCACTTTCCGCTTTCCCGCACGAACCCGGAATGTGGTTCAGCCAATGGGAGAGCGGTAATCGCAGATAAGAAACAGAAGTATGCCGCAAACCGCTGAGCGGCTAAGAATTAATAAGAAGAGGAAAGCGGTGCAATGCTGCACCCTTACCAGACCTCGAGGACTCGAACTCAGTGGGTAGATTAACCGGCACCCGCAGCTCCCTCTGATGAGTCTAAGTAACGCTCATCCGGCCACGTGATGACGTCAGCAACGTAACCACCGCAGGGTAAGATGGGATTTGTGGTTCCTGTCACGGGCATGGCCTCTGTCAGTGTCTTCCCTGACGGAACCTGACACCCTGATAAAGACGAAGGCATACTCGCCTGACGACGAAACACGTGTTGGCCTCTGGCTGTTGGCTGTTCATCCTTGGCTGCTTGTTTATGTATCCACATTGTTGACATACAACATGAAAATGGAATAAAAAGAAATTGAACTTTGGACATTCTGGATACCCATTGATTGACTGTTTGAGTGCTCACGACTTTTCGTCTTTTTTTAATTACATTTACCTTGAGGGTTTATGTTTTTGAGGTTGTTTGGTAGCCAACCTTTGCCCTAGAGCACCATCAACATATTACTGTACTATCTGTCCCGGATATCTGGTGAGCGCCTGCTGGTAGCCTGTCTACCTCCCTCTTCTTGTTGAACACTTCCCACACTCCCTCGTTGTATAGTCATGAACTCCCACTGCACTGCATCACTTGAAGATATCTTCCCAGTTGTCCATGAGTGCTGCATTACTCAGCTCAGTTTCCAGGCTACCATAAAGCAGGGGATAATTTTGGAGGACACTGACCGACACCTCAATGGTTTCCCATCTCTGAAGAAGTTAGGGGCCTTCTCATATTTATACTCAGCCATCTTGGGGGCTTCATCAGGATAGAGGAGGATACTACTCGTCCATTTATGGCTCAAGAATGGCCTTTCTTCCTCTTTCTGTTTTTAACTACCTGTTTCTCGTGGTTGGTAAAAAAAACTCCACTACATAACTGTACTCCTACATTGGGAGACAGAGTAATCCGCTATGTAGTTATACTCCGTAGTTTCTATATAGTTCTATGCCACATAGACATAGACACTAAGGAGGAGAAATAGAGTGAACTAGACAACACGCTTAGAGTAATGAATGACACACTAGTGGTACCATAAAACACTTTCCATTGACATTACAATTTAATGTAAGTGTAATAAGTGTAAATTAAGTTACATGTGTGAAAATTCCACATGTTTAGGTGCCTTTTCCCACATACTAAATGTGGGGTGACTAAGCCTGGGTGAAATTTTAATTACACCAGAATAATCGCAAAACAAGTAATTTCTGTAATTCCACTTTATTCTTTTGATGCAAATTTACCAAAAATGACACATATATGACCATTCGAGTAATTTGGCACAAATTTCTATAGCAGGAGCAGAGGAACAACAAATTTAGCAAGTTTGAGCGGCTACTGGCGCCTACTGTTTGTGTTCTGCTGCACTTACCGCTAATTTCTTAGTACAAAATACATCCTCTGGTCCATTTTGGACGCAGTTTGCATTTTGTGCTAAGAAAGTAGCACTAAATGCTGAGTTATGCTGCGTTATGGTCCTCCTGTAATTCCGCATAACCTTGCATAATTTTGCTGTAATTTTGCATAATTACCCTACAGCAAATTATGTGGGATACGCCCACCCGAAGGGGTGACCTGTGTGAGGGGAAGTTACAAGTGTGAGTGAATGATGTAGATAGTTGCATGATTGAATGTATGGACCCTGTACAGAACTACGCTGCCTTTTTTCACTGGGTTTGTGCTATATATATGCCATATTCATACATGAATTTGTGAATGTAGTATATGCAGATGTAGGTTTGGTTGTGGTATTATGGTAAGGCAACAGTGGTGTCTAAGAACAGTTTGAATGAAAAGTGATATAGCATGCCGTTAACCATTGCCTCAACACTGTCCAACCACTTGAAAACAGTAACAAGCTAGCAGCTCAGGCTGCAAGGGATCTGAAGTGGTGGGGCAGCAGATTGGGGAGGGATACAAAAATAAGCACAGACACACAGACAAAAAAAGAAATACAAAATATAAAACTTTACTTACCTGCTGCTGAGGTCGCAGCATTGCTCCTCTCCCGATCCTTGACTCCAGGGCTGGTGCACACTGCGCAGGCTCCCAGATGCCAATCCTAATTCTGCTGTCATGCTGGGAATACTATTTCCAGCACGAGAGAAGCACTGGGATTGGTCTGAGTCGCCTGGTTTTCTTCTCAGACAGTGCCTGGGAACCTGTGGCTTTTCTTCACCCGGCTGTACAACACAGCCGGGTGGAGAATGCTAAGTGCGCATGACAGTTTGGTCGGCCTAAGACGGCAGGCCAAACCGTCATGCGGTAGTGCCCATCACCCCTCGTCCCCACTGTTGTCATAGATTACATGGCCCGGCACGCCCAATGACGTGGCTTGCTGGCAGCCTGCAGGTAAGAACAAAAATAAAATGATAATAAAATTGGTTTATTATCATTTTATTTTTCATCTGTTTAAATCTGCTGCCACCTAGTGGGGTGACGCTCCTCCACCATAACGGAGGTCAGGTCATGCCGCTCTGGGCTGTAGCTTGGTCAAGATGTGGACAAAGCTGTAGTTCGGGGATAAAGTCTACGCGTGAGCTCAGTCACATGACAATGTTGTGCACAACACATCAGGCTTCAGTAAACTTTCATAGTACTTCTGGAGAGTACAGGATCACCTCCTTGTTATCAAGACACTTGAGGCACAATTTGAAGATGCCAAATTGCACTTGATGATTGCATGTATTCTTGTGGACACTCTCGCACCTCTTTTGATACAGGGTGGATGGACATCTGAAAGGGGTGAGGAGACTGGTAGAGAGTCTTCAATAGTAACAAAGACATTTGACATTATTTTACAGTAATGTTGCAGACAGTCCATGCATAAATGCAATCCATTTTGCCATCATGGTCCTATTGGGATGGGGGTGAAGTTATGAGTGAATATCTTTGTAAATGCATTGTTCTGGTGTTTAGGTATTCCAAATGTGAGTTTGGTAAGCTTACCTAGCAGCCACATGCCATCAAAATCCCCAGCAAACAACTGGTGCGCATTAGCCAGATGTCATAAAAGTAGCAGTCATGTTTGCACTCAGGAAATACTACATACACATCAGTGAAGCAGCCCCTGGCATTGTAGACAGCCTGCATTTTGATGAGTGCCAGTGGGTGTAACCTGTGGCAGGGTGGCTGAGGGAAGTGAGCAGTGGCACTGAATTCCCTTGCCACACATTGCCTTTTCACAAGTGACTGTGGCATGGCAACATGCTGATACATTTGCCTGGTGGTGCATCTCAGTACCTGTTACAATCACTAGGATTGGCATGTCTGTGAGATGCCCATTATGTCTCCAATCTCCCTCTGGATAGATCTAGTCACAAAGAAGTGAGGTGCAGTCAGTATTCTGACACTAGCCTGGGAGTGAACTGTTGGCAAAGTGAGCAACCATGTCAAGGATCACTCCAGGAGAGAAGTGGTATCTACAATGACTGATTCCATGTACATACCAAACATAATGATTCTATGCTTGTATATCCTCTCTCCCTCCCCAAGGTAATGTTCATTAAAATGATGAAAATGATGGTAGAAAAATTAATTTGTGTGGATGTCGTCTTAGGTGAGCAGGCTATGTGTGATTGGTTGATGGTGTGCTGTGCATCAACTGCTCATGGGTGTGGTGGAGTCATGACCTGTTAATTCTCCCACTCCCTTGCTGTAACAGGTGTACTGAATGTGAATATGGCCTTGTGTTCTCTATTCAGTTTGAAGTGAATATATATGTGCTTGTGTGGGTGTGTGTTTTTAAATAAATGTCTACTTCTGTAGAAATATATTTTAAAGAATGATCTTTTCTATGTGCAGCTATGTGTCTGTATTTGCATGCCCTACCATACTGTTCACTGCACTTATTCTGTTTTGTAGCAGATATTCCCCATTTTCCAGGCACTTCCGTTTACCCGTCTCATTTTACACCACAAACATGCAAACTTCTCCACACGTGTAGCACGTGTGGCAGAGAAGTGCGCACATAATGGATGTGTAGGCTGAGATTTTCACCTGGACCTTTGGGAATAGCATTTGTGTGTATGTAAATTAGTACTAACGGAATACTACCTTAAGTACTGAAAAATTATTAGGAAAATAAGCCATTAAGAAGGCTTCTGTGAGGGGGGAAGAGAGGGTGGTGGGCGTAATTGGCTGAGCTAGTAGAGCTGGAAAGGAAAAGGCAGAAGGGTCAGGAAGTCTTGGTTGAAAGACATGGACGTCAATTAACCGAAATGGCAGGGGAAGCGGAAGTGACATCACACGTCTTTTGACCTCCACTTTCCGTCACACACATACTTACACATACACACAAATTCACTCATACACTCTCCCACACATAAAAAACTCTCACCCGCAAGCAAGCACACAACATACATTTAAAAGCATTTTTACTTACCTCAGCTGTCATGGAAGGGCATATTCCATCTAATTGTGCTCCATTTTTATTACACTATTAGTGAGCAATATATTTTATTTATTCAGTATTAGTGTAATAAAAAATTGACAGATAATAAAGAGAGTGGAACCCTAGCTGCCCCTGTGTTCTTAGCACTGAATTTACCATCTCTGAGGCCAAGGGTTGCAAAGGCAGTGCTAGTGGTAACAAAGGGCAAGCCGGGGGTCACAGCTGCGACCAATGGCAACCTCTAAATGACGTCTATGTTGGAAGACCGAGACAGGGGGCTACAGAGTTCAGGAGCACCACCCAAGCAGAAGGATCAGGCAGTCAGGCAGGGGCGAGTAACCCCCGCCTCACAGGTGCAAATCGCTGAAATGTCTATAACAAATAACACTACACAAAACCATTCAGACCCATTGTGCAAGAACATAAGCAATACACCAAGAGTGCCTCCTCCAGTGAAATAATCAGAAGTATCATTTACAACTGTTTCCTCCCGAAAAGGATCTGTGTATATGCTTCTCACATCTAAGAGTGTGTTTCCCACTGTTTGCCTCACTTACTAAAGGTACCTGGCCCACCACATTTTAATGTGGATTCTCCTTTTCTCATCACCACGACAGTCACTTTTTTTACGCAGATACTGAGTGGCCCATTTAGAGGGTGGCAAAAGTTCCACAATAGCACCACAATTCTGTGTTTTCATTACTGCAACTGGTGATGGTGATATTGATGCAAATTTAGGACTGAATGTAGAATAAGGTGCAGAAAAGTGGGGCATATTTACAAGCCCCTAGCGTCACTTTTTCTGATGCTCCGGTGGCGTTGCCCTCAACCCCATATTTATAAGGTGGCATTAAGCCACTTAACGTGGCTTAAAGCCGCTTTCTAAATAAGGCCCCTTTTCACGCTTCACTTAGCGTGAAAGGGGCATGCAATGGGTGTTGCAGTGGGTGTTCCGCCGGAACACCCATTGCTTTTTGGCGCTGCCCCATATTTACAAGGATGGGGCACCGCCAAAAACTACGACCGCGTAATATCTGGTCTTAGGATGGAGATACGAGGAGAAATTATTTATTTCTTCTCGTATTTTGCTCTTTCTGTGTGTGCTGCATTCTGGCATTCTGCAGCACACACAGAAAGAGCAAATCGCCTTTAAATATTGTTTATGTGCAGGAAGATATCCCTTCCTGCACATAAACAATCAACCCAGCAGCGCAGGCACCCTTGCAACATGGCGCAAGGGTGCCTGCGCTGGCGCTAGGCAGCTTTTTTAGCGCTAGGGGAAATGCAGGGGTGATCCATTTGTAAATACGGTACATCCCTGCATTTAAAAAATGTCAGAGCGCGGCGTTAGCAATGTAGGAGTAACACCGCACTCCAACAATTTATTGTAAATATCCCCCAGTGTTTCATATGTTTCTCTACATTTATGAGTACAACGTTTTGGCCAGCGTTTTGATTTTGCTAAAAGGTTTTCAGTACTCTAACGTACTGTGCATTTTTTAGGCGGCTACAAAAAAATAATGTGAAATGTACATTGGTATGCTTACCATACATTTATCAAAATCTCTTCCACTAAATGAGCGCCAGAAAGCTTTTTTGTTTACTCATGCTAGGAATTCATCACATATATTGCATTTTTTCAGTTTTTCTGAAGTCATCATAAGAAAAATGCAAAACATTGCAAGGCTCAATACCTCTGCATGATATGTATTATGTGTCAAAAGAGTTAAGCACAGATAATCCGATTAATGGCCCCAGTGACAACAATACAGGATAAAAATTCCTGTTTTTACAAAAGGATGCAAACAAAAAATTTGAAGATACCCTGGGGTCCTCCATTGAAGAACAAAAGACTTAAAGGCAGCAATTGCTGCATGCTGAGACTTAATAGAAGCAGCCCTCTAAAATACAAAATAATGCAGCAGGCAGAAGTTTGCATATGTTCTGCTGTATGCAGTAATGGACATGATTATTTTGGGAATGCGGATTGGGTGTTCTTTCCAATATATGGCCATGCCATGAACTGAGTCCCTAGTCCTTGGGGAATAAAATGAAGACACTACATAGCAACCGGAAGAAGCTCACATTGCAGGTAGGTTCTTGAGCACCGCCGTCACAATGAAATTCCCGCTATTACAGTTACATGAAACCGGATGTAACTAGTTTTACCCATGTGAACGTATATAACTGTCAGATTTTCCACGCGGGCCTGATGGGAAAATAAATATACAGAGAACTTTGAGCTCCTCCCAGGAGCATTGACAGGCTTTTCGTATTAGCTAGTTTTAAAATTTTATTTAAATGAAGCTGTATGGGTAGATTTACAGGAAGATGCAGATTTTAGAAACTCATGGAACTAAGATGGGTAAAGAATGTTGGTACTTTAAGTTGTGATATCCTAGTACACAGTGCCACATGTCACACTGTAAAAACAATTAAAAATTCGTAAATGTTGGCAGGCCTGGGCCAGACTAAAAGTGATAATGATGATACCCTTCTACTTTGCAGGGTATTTTCCCAGACAATTTTGGCAGTGGGGTTTTCCTTATTTTCAAATGATTTTCTTCCAACTTGTTGTCTTCGCGGAGGACCCTTGACAAGGGTATTCTCCATTCATGTGAGTTCCATGAGGTGGTAATTCAACATTTGGTTGTGGTCCTCGAGAAGATTATTCTACATTCATGTGTGGTTCTTAACGAGGTAATTGGCATGTTTATTCCAAATTTGTGTGTGGCCCTCAAAGAGACCGTTCAGATGGTGATTTCACATTAATGTGTGATACGTGAGGATTTTATTCTGCGCTTGTGAGTGGTCCTTTAAAATTATTTTCTTAAACCTTGTATAGCCCTTGAGGAGATTGTTTCACATGTGTGTGCCATCCTTGAATAAGTTAGTTGCCATTTATGTATATTTTTCTTGAGATTATTCCTTTATTGATTTCTTTTAAGAGATTATTGATTGTATGATGTCCTTGAATAGGTTATTCCACATTTGTTTGCTGTCCTTGAGGAGGTTTTTTCACATTGGATGTTTTCCTTGAAATGGTTATTCCCCATTTAAGTGATGTCCTTGAGGAGTTTATTCCATATTTGTGTATATATTTTCTATTTCAAGGTTGGATGCGGTCCTGGAAGAAGTTATTCCACATTTGTATGTTTTTCTTGAAGAGATTATTTCACATTTGTGGTCATCCTTAAAAATGAAGATTCCACATTTATGGGAGGTTCTTTGAAAGTTTATTCTAAATTTTGTGTTGCCCGTGCAGTGGTTATTTCATGGTTGTGTGAGTTACCTGAGAATGTTATTCCATTTTTGTGTGTGGTCCTTGACAATCCTATTCCACATACGTGTATTTGTGTGATATCATTTAGGAGGTTATTCCACATTTGCTTGTGGTCCTTGAAAAGCTTATGTCACCCTTGTGTGTGGTCCTTAAGTAAGTCATTTCATGTTCATGTGCAGTCACAGAGAAAATAATTCCACATTTATCCCTTAAGATGTGTCCGATTTGTGTGAGGTCCCTAAAGAGGTTTTTCTGTATTTTTTCCTTATTTGTGCATGGTCTTTGAGAACTTTAATTGATGTAGAGCTTCTGACCTAAGAAACAATCTAAAAATGTTAATGGTGACTGTATTTGTAGCAATTGATTTAACCAATTTTCCCCACACGCTTTTTTCCTCTTGTGTGGTACATAATCTATGATGTTAAGGAAGTAGTATCACGTTGAGAACATTACCGATATACAATACCAATATCCTTGCAGCCACACTCACATTTTCAAGTCAAGTTGATGAAGTCATACAGCAGAAGGCAGTGGGAAAGCTGATATGACCCTTCTCCTCAGCAGTACCATCCTTAGCCAATCCTGTACAAGGAGCATCTGTTTCTTGTTCTCTTCATTCCAGCAAACATATCCACATCCCATCCAAAAAGTTGATACTGCAACTGTTCCATAATGCACTCCACAGAAAATCATATTGCATATATCACTCGCATCATCATCACAAACAGTCTTACTCCCACCCCCATATTCTTCAATTCCCGACTCCCTTATCCTCTCTAGTTACAGGATTCAAAAAACATTGAGAAAGCACAAGACTAGATAAGGCATTAACATCATCAATGATTCCTAATGTCCGCACAATTTAAATGCTCTGCAAACCATCTTATCAATGGAGTTCTTCACCTGCCACCACCATCCTATGGTACCCACCTTCTACCGAATATACAGAGTAACCAAAACAAAGAAAGAATCAGTTGAAGTAATATCCTTCTACATCAACACATTGCCAACAATCACGCTAACAACACGTTGCTTTGAGTCTTTAGTCTCCCTCTCAACACATCTATAAAACAATTATAGAAAACTTCATCAACCACATCAATACCTTGGACATCACACACCACCACACAGAAATCACCTACATTAAGGGCAGCATCTTCTGCCTAAACATATTGATCTATCAATGAATGAGCAAATGCCAAACATTAGTACCAATAGATTGAATAGGCCACCTCTCCATCCCCCTCTGCTTTACTTCACCTTAAGCCAACAAATCACCACAGCTAAACCAAAAATGACTGGAAAATACTTTGAGTGTATCCATGGACTCTCTCCATCAACACCCAAGTACACTAACAGCAGAATCTTACACTGCAATCAACTTCAACACACTCCTTGACACCTTGAATTGCAACACTTAAAGGTAATGTGGGAACCCATTCTCCAATGAAAACCTAACCATCTATTTCTTAAACGTCCACTCCTTGTACTCCCAAGACCTCAGCAACTACAAATCCTCCATCCACAAGCAGTTAAATAAATGGAGAACATGTCCCAAGACCACCTACCGCAACTCTTTTCTTGACTTAGTAGATGCCTCATCACAACATTTGTAGTTCTTTGTGAAGCGTGCCCCTTGTAGTTTCTTTTGTAGCGTGGTAGGCACAGTAATGGTAACTGGAACTATGCCATTCTTCAACTGGGGCATTTTAACACACAATGTATCACCTGTTACGTGATGGGCAGATATTACCAAAACTTTATTTCTAGCTCTAACAGATCAAAAATTACTGAAAAAGCTACCACACGTTGCAGAGCAGCGGTAAGGTCTTTTGCAAAGGATGACAGGTCATGGTTAGTTGCTGGTTGCTGTATACTGATGAGGCCTTTGCCCAGTGTTACCATGTGTAAAAATGTGAAAGTAATGAAGTAATACTGTCAGAAAAGGGACCGTACGACTTCGCAAAGTTTGCTTTTCTGTCATCATAATTTACCCAATCCTATTGCATTACTTGGTCCTCCCTTGCCGCACAATTCCAGTGGCTCTGGGATTAGTGAACCAATTATTTTCACAATCGAAATAAGCTCAGCCATCACTTGTTATGATTGCTTCTATATTTTAGAAGCATCTACATTATATAGACAAAAACAAATAGACAAGTTTCACTGGCACACAATGGAATTTGTAAATAACGATCAGAAAAGCATATTTTGACTGTATTGCAGGAAGCAGTTTCTGCATTGAAGGCCTTCCTTCAAGTAGTGTGAGTCACTCTCAGTAGGATGTGTGCAGTGGTGTGATCAGAAAATGTGGTCAGTGTCCCCATCAATAACACCTTGTGCTTAAAGCCACACTACCTGCCTCTCATTAGCATTCACCCAGATCCCCATTAAACCCAGGGGCGGTTTCCCCATAGAGGCGTGGGGGCGTTGACCCCCCCCCCACTGCGAGCCCCCACACCGGAAAACAGCTCAGTATTTTCCCCTAAATACTTCCCCCGTGCTGCCGTCCATTTTTTCATAATTAGGGGTGGGGGTACAGTGAGTGCTTAATTTGTGAAAGAATAAGTTCCAGGGCCCCTCTCTGGAGTTCGCTGCAGCCTGCACCACACATTGCCCCTGTCAGCGCTGCCAATGACAGTACCAACGCAACTACTCACCATTCCACTCCTAAAAGGTTAACAATTCAGACTATTCCAGGCTACCCAAAGCTATAATAATGGTGTGAACAGCAGGTATTATTCATTTTCAATGCATATTGACTTATTAAAAACTGTTGTTGTGCTCATCTCTAAAGTAGACAGACAGCACTGCCATGTGGTAGACTGCCATTAGATCCGGTGCTGGTAATTAAGTGCCGGTGCCGAGCACCGGAAACCACTGGCTCAAATTAAGCACTGGCTACAGTGCTCTGTCTCTCCTGCATCGATAGTGACCACCAGGAGCAGCTAAGGCAGTACTAACTGAACTGCGCATGTCAGATTGTCCGTGTTTTTGCTGTGCCCAGCCTAAGATGCACAGTCCAGGCTTGTGGAAGACATAAACCAGGGAGTTTGAACAGCAAGGTACATCCCCATCGGGTTCCGGCGGAGCGTTGTGTTCGGCTGACCCAGCCAATCTTGGCACTACATTTATGCTATTATAATTTGCTATTATAATCAGCATTAAAGCGCAGTGCTTGGGTTGGCTGGGGTGCTTGGTGCTTACTTTCTGTGCAAATATTTACAAGGAGGCAGAGCGACACAGGAGTATTGAACACTCGAGAGTTTGCAGTGGCAAGCTGAAGGTCAGAAGAATTTGTTTATTTTTGACAGTGTAACGGGGTAAATGCTTTATAAATAGAATGTGGCCTGATCACCTCTACATTGCAGAATGGAATTCGTAATGCAGAGGTGATTTGGACACATTCTATTTATAAAACATTTAACATCCGTTTTAGGTATTTTTAACTTCTGCCTGCCCCACCACTTGCAAAAGTCACCAGTCACCACTGATTAAACCACCACCAATCCAAACTCTCCCGTGACACAGCCACTCACATATGACATCCGCAGCCCTTCAAAACACCATTAACTCACTTCATTCACAACACTGATCAACCACCCACAGCTACTCACATCATCACTCACCAACAGCCTGATGATAGCTACTTCCATCACCACGGACTCACATGTACTCACAACACCTCTTACAGACATCTGCTCATCACACCACTTTCCTACAGCTTTTTACAACACTACTTGCCCACCGACAGATACTTGCATGGCACTCTCCAACAGTTGCACAATACCTTTTACTCAGAACAAACCACGTGCAGCTACACATAAACAGTTCTTTACAATTACACACAACTGACCCTGGGCATAATACTTTGCTACGCTCACGAAGCATGCAAAGTTTGTGCTACTACGCAAATTGCACGTAGCAGAGTGAATAACTGTGCTAATCAACGTAGCGTAGCAGGAGTATAATAAACTCCTTCAAATGCTTTGATAAAGCAATTTTTATGCTAAAAAGCATATAACCAATTCACAAAAATGAATTTTGACAATAAAATATCAAGCAAATGAGAGAGGTGATGATTTTGGAGTCCCCCTAACCTAGGGGAGGACCAAGCAGATGCCTTGAACACAAAAAGCATATCATGTGAACGATTCAATGGTGGTCCCTTCCTCCTAGGACCACCCCAAGCACAGTTATGGGCAAAAATACAATCCCAACCAAAGGCCCTGCAAAGCATTATGGGACGAGATTAGCAGTGGGCAGTGAATATTATAGTGTCCAATATCAAAATAATTCTACAAAGAGCTGCAGTTCAACTAGTCGTTACTAGGTGTCCCTCACGAGTCAAATGCAAAAGTATTGAAAACCTTTCATGAAGCTTTTGCATTTGACTCGTGAGGGACACCTAGTAACGACTAGTGGAACTGCAGCTCTTTGTAAAATTATTTTGATATTGGATACTATAATATTCACTGCACACTGCTAATCTCGTCCCATAATGCTTTGCAGGGCCTTGGTTGGGATTGTATTTTTGCCAATAACTGTGCTTGGGGTGGTCCTAAGAGGATGGGACCACCACCGAATCGTTCAATAAGATGTGCTTTTTGTTTTCAAGACATCTGCTTGGTTCTCTCCCTAAGTTAGCGAGGATACCAAAATCATCACCTCTCTCACTGCTTGTTAACTTTTTGTTTTCACTTTAGTGAAATGACTATATGCATTTTTAGCATATAAAGACAGAAATATTTATTTTATCTTAACTTGTACTGTACAAGATGCTTTTGGTAATTATTGTACAGTGCAGTCAAGCACACAGCTACGCACTAAGCAATTTGCATAGCTACTGCATAGCTCCGTGTAGTTGAAGCTGTACTTCACGTAAGTGCTACTACGCAAACTACGCCCAGGCTTACACACAACACCACTCAGAGCTGCCTGCAAGCATTTTCCTTCTGCATAAACTGATAATTATTTGGCCTTCAAATACTGTGCAATTTAGCAAAGTGAAACGAAAAATAAAGAATTCTGCTAGATAAAAACAAAAGTAATATACAGAAGATATAGAAAAGTAATCAGCTGACAAGCATTTTAAAGAACTGGGTCATAAGCCGTGATTCCAGGTTTTAGAAAAAATGATAAAAAAACAAAAACAAGAAAACCACAAAATCTTTCTCAGAAGAGAGGCAATCTGAGTAAAACAGATATCTAGAATGCAACTAAAAGGTCTAAATGGCCATATTTTCTCTACTCATTTGCACTGATTCACTGTAGCACTATTAATAAACATAATTTTATTGGTAATTATGATCACGGATTTCTTCAACCCCCTAACTGATAGAATCTCCTAACCCCCCCATTGCTGAGCCCTTTTTTGGCTAATTGGGGTAGTTTGCGCTTAGGGCTTCATAACGTTTCTTCCAGAGAAGGTATCTATGCTAAATTTGCTTCGTTTTTTCCCAAGATCCTGGGGATTCTAAAGGTACCCAGGGTCTGTGGATTCCCTTAGAGGGGACCGAGACAATGGGCAAAATATAGCAACAGTTTGAGTTTTTTTAAAGAAATAAGGGAAAGGTGCATCAGATAAAAGTGTCTTAAAATGGGCATACGCAAATGGTTTACTCTACTAAAGTCACCATTTTCCCAGCTTTCAGGAACATGCAGAGCTGAATCAGAAAACCGAATTTTGTACCACAGTTTTGGCATTTTTCTAAGAGGTAGCCTATATTCCCTATTTTTTGTGCTCTCAACCTATGTCGTTTGTGGTGGGAACCAGTGTGAAACCCCTGGGCGATCCATAAAAGCTAAAGATTTATGAAAAGTAGACAAAATTCCAAATTCAGCAAGGGTTCATATGTGTAGATCCCTCAAGGTTTTTCCAAGGAAAATAACTGTAGAAATAAAGAAGAATTGAAAAAGAGTAGGAAAAAACAGGCATTTGTGACAACTTTTCATCTGTAACTTTTGTCACAATGGGCGATTGACAAAAGCAATATACCATTAAAATAAAAAAATGTAAATCCAGTATTTGTAAAGCGCGAACAGCTACCCGAAGGCATCCCGGCGCTGGGGGCCGTCGGGAAGATTAAGCAAGCTATTGCCCAGAGTCACATGGTGCTGGGCTGACCTGCCGCCGGTGCCGGGGATCGAACCATGAGCCCCAGATTCCAGCGTCAGTCGCCCTGGCCGCGGCGCCACACCTCTTCCTCTAGACCCTTCTGGTTGCAGGGATATATAAGTTTGTAGGTTCTTCAAGAACCCAAGGTACCCAGAGCCAACAACGTAGCTGCACCATACAATAGTTTTTCATTGAGTACTGAGTATAGACCAAGGGGCCGATTCCGATCTCGGCCGGTAGGGCACCGAATCGGATTCGGCTTAACCGGATCCGATTCGGAGCCCTCTTTCCCGACCGATTCGTACGTGCGTCCGGCCGAGCGAGTACGATGCGAGTGCACGCGAAATCGCCGACCGACTTGTTCGCGGGTCCGAAGCGCTCCGACCGACTCGCACGGACACGACTCGCACCGCGCGATGGAGACATTCCCCGGCCGGGCAAGTACGATGCGCACTGCCAGCAGTCCGACCGACTCGCGCCGTCCGGCTCGAAAGAGCAGTCGGAGCCGCACTTTGGGGGTCTGTGTCGGACCCCCCTGTACGCGTAGCCGCGCGAGTCGCACACAGGGGGGACCCATGGGTCCCCCCTACCTGTGCATGTATGCCGCGAGTCGCTTTGAGGCGTACCCGCTGTAGGGGGCACCCTTGTTCGCCTCGCACCCATTGGGTCAATGGGAGCCCGCGTACGCGTTGTACGTCCGGCTCCCATTGACTCTATGGGAGTCCGACCGACTCGAGTCCAATTGCATGCGTGCGCATCGTACTCGTTCGGTCGGACTGCCAGAGTCCGATTCGGTCGGAAATCTCTCCGGGTCCGGCTCGGTCAGAGAGATTTCCGGCCTGAATCGGAATCGGCCCCCAAGTCTTAAGGCAAAATAGGCAGAGAGAAAAATGGGTATCAAGAAACTATTTGTGAAATGGGACAAGCCACAGAGTTCAGGAGCAGTGGTTATTTCTACAGCTCTGAATTTGTGGTTACCCGTGCTAGCGTATGATTTGGAGGGTATTTTTCAAATCATCATCTTTCTTGTACAGTGGCTAACATTTGAAAGGCACAAATGTAGCTAATTGCAATTGGTAACAACAAACGTTCTTCTATTCTATGCTCCCACAAGTCTCCTGATAAAAATGGCACCTCACTTGTGTGGTTAGGCCTAGTGCCTGTGACAGGAAATGGCCCAAAATGCAACATGGATGCAGCACATTTTTCCACCAAAAACGGACCCTTTTTTCCAATGTGGGTTGCTCTACATTTTGGACCTTAGCTCAGCCAGCACCTGGGGAAACCTAGCCAACCTGTACCTTTTTGAAAACTAGATACCTAGGGGTATCCAAGGTGGACTGACTTGCATGGCTTGCACCATGTTTTTTTACCCAGAATCCCTTGCAGACCTCAAACTTTCACAAAAAAACACATTTTCATCATATTTTGTGATGGAAAGTTCTGGAATCTGTGGGAGCCACCTACTCTCTCACAGCATGTACAGCCTGATGCTATACTTAGCTATTGTGCTTGCAATGACCTGTCTCAACAGCAGACACCCTTTGTACAGGATCAAGGACTCATCGACGGCTATATTCTTTCCAGAGATTTATACTCTGGAAACCTGGCAGACAAATGCTCCACAACAGGCCGAATTTTGAAGAATCTGTAATGGTCTGGATGGTCCCAGGACAATGCAGCAAGACTGTCATTGAAATGCAACATGCGCTGCAATAGCAAAAAAGTGATCTCTGCTCATGTACGGTGCGAAGATGGGGGTTACCCAAATGTGCGAGAAGACCAGTAGGACTGCAAGGTTGGTTTCTGTACTAACCCCAATTTGAGTGCAAGGCCCCAAAATATCTTCAACTCTTTCAGCGAAGAGTGAGTCCACTGGTGTGCCCACAATTTGCTCAAGGAAGTCAACATCCAAAAAGAGATGGACATATCAATTGGCAAAAAGTTGTCAGTTTCGACTTTACATCCAGCATCGCCAATGAAAGGCAGAATTTGGGGCAGAACTAAATTGGGGAGCTGCCAAAAGAGCACTCCATCTGTGCTTGCCACTGCACGTGCCTGCTCTCTGGATTGGTATAACCTGCTACTGTTGTGCCGCTGCATAGGGACAGCTTGCAAAAAGACTGTCATCATTGTCTCCCTCCGAATCGCCGGAAGATGAGTTGTCGGATGGGACTCAGCCGACTTAAAAATCACATCCAGATTCTGCTCCGTTGTCCTCTCCCTCAGATGCCATCTCTGCTACTGCCTGAATCCATCCTTCTAAAACACTATCCTACTTAGAAGGCGGATAGAAAGTATTAAACAGTTGGAGGGTGTGTACGTGAGTGATGTGTGCAACAGTAAATAATCTTAAGTCACTTTACTTCTCTCCTAAATCAGCAGGTTCTTCAAAGACACTAAAAAAATACAAAAAAAGACACAGTATTACTTCAACTTGCCATATACCCATCATCACAGCCTTTAACCCTGGTGGCACCCAGTGCGACAATCATTTTTGCTGCCCCCCCCATGACCTCCTGCTTGGATTCCCTCGCTACCACCCAGCAAAAGTGCCCCTCATCTCTCCATAACCCCTCTCTCACATGCATTTCATTAGATTTAAAGCGCTGGTAATGGCTGGCTTTACTAATCCACTCAGCTAGCCACATAAAATACAGATCTGTTCTTTGCAGTAGGCACATTTCCCTCTGCGCTACTTTATGGCATGTCAAAACTGCCACAAGACAAAATTCCGATCTCTTTCTCTAGCAGGAACATAGGGGGTTATTACGATGGTGGTGAACTCACCACCAACAGGCTGTTGGTGGCGGGTTCACCGCCATCGTGAGGCTATTTTCTGCCCGCCATAATATAACAGCGGGTGGTACAGTGGCGGTCGGAAAATCCAACCGCCACGCATCCGACGGGCTCCTTGAGCCTGCCGGTGCTGCGGAGGTCCTCACAATCAGAGGACATGGCAGCTGTGCTGTTGGAATTATGATGGTCCATCCCGCCACTCTTTCCATGGCGGGAAATGCTGGCGGGGATGGACTTTGGGGCCCGTTGCAGGCCCCCCGTGAGCTGGGGCAGTTCGGTTTAGCACTTGGGGGGGCACCATATACATTTCCCTGCACCATGTTGCAGGCACCGCGTGGTGCCTGCCACGTATTGCAGGGAAATGCAAAACTTGCATTTTTTCCATTGCGGCGGGTGCTGCAGCCAGCAGCACCCGCCGCAATGGAAAACATGGCACTTGAGGCCATGGTGGTGGCGGCCGCATTGTAATGCCATATGTGGGACCGCCGCCTTATAGGCAGGCGGTCCCCATCCCCGGGGCGATGGCGGATGGACAGAAGTCCGTCCGCCATCGTAATCAGGCCCATAATCACAAGTTATCTTGACATTTTTATTGCTACCTGAAAGCTGTAGAGATGTAGATATAGATATATATCTAGATCTCTCTCTCTCTCTCTCTCTATATATATACATAGAGAGAGAGAGAGAAAGTGAGTCTCTCTCTCTCTCATATATATATATATAGATCATGGCCCCCAGGGACACCACCCATGTATAAAAAGCAAGTAACCTCTCCCTATATATATATATATATATATATATATATATATATATATATATATATATATATATATATATATATAGTGAGAAAATCCTCTCTCTATATTTATATAGGTTTATGTCAATAGTTTTTTTTATACGTGTGTTACTTCCCTGGGGGGCGTTTCTGGTCTCCAGGGAAACCACACATGTATAAAATAAATTTAACCCCCCTGTGGGTCGGCCCATCTGTGCGAGGGCTGACCCCCTGACAATTTCATTTATTTTTTATACATTTATTTTATAGTCCCCTGAGGGGCCCGATCGTGAAAAGTTTCAGCGCTCCGTCCATCATCTCCTTGTGTTTGCTTTGTTCACCCTAAGTTGGCAGGGTATGCCCAGACGTGGGTCCCTTGCTTACTTTGCCACTGGATTCAAGCAAGCCTGGCTGATGAGGGGGGTTACCCCGAAACCGGTCCCAGGATGCTTGTTTCCGATCCAGGGAAAACCTGGCTTGGCAGGTCGTCCAGGACTGTTCTCATGAGGAACAGGGTCAAGACTAATTGCATATGGCTGGGTCTGAATTGGGGTGGCAAAGTGAGCTGAAGAAAGATGATGGATTCAACCCAGATCTGTGACTGGGGGTGAGTGTCTGAAAAGTTTCAGCGCTCCGTCCATCATCTCCTTGTGTTTGCTCAGAGACCCATATCCTGACATCACCTACCCTGCATTTCTTCACATTCAATGTGCTTAGTGCAGGCCAGGAGTACTTCCATTAACTTCACAATCAAGGATCGGCGATAACTTCTCCTCTTGCATCTGTGGGTATTTTGAAAAGACTACAGATAGGGATTGCATTTTAGTGGAGCATTCTTATTAAGACTGCTGAGTGTCCTTGTTTCATAAATGTGTTATGAGATTTATGATTTGAGCATTTTAGTGTTTTTAAAGATGATTTGGATCTGTTGTTTTATTATGATTACTGTTTTGGAGATATGATGATATTTTATGGATTGTTGATCAGAGCAAATATATGAGAACTGGTAATATTTCAAGTTTTCTAGAAAATTAGCTCTGTGTGCAGAGACAACAGTGCTGGAAACAATGTGAATTGCTGTTTTATTGCCTTGCTGGCTATAAGGCTTCCAAAAAGTTATATTTACTATGATTTTTGCTTCCTAAAAAAAGGTTCAGTAGTCTCAATAGAATATTTTCTCAATGTCAATAATTAGTAAAGTGAGTGCAAGCTCTTCTTTTTGAATTCTAGTGCGTTTGGTACTGATTTAGAGTATGACAGATGGGTTACTCCGTCACATACGTGATAAATATCTTGTCCGCCTTATTACAAGCTCCCTATGTTATAGTGCACTTGCTATGAGTCAGAGGGGGTATCTGTCGTGTTTGTGTCAGAGCAACCCATCTGCCAAATTCTAAATCAGCCATAAATAAGATTACAGCTAAAAATCTCTCACACTGACAAAAATGTTCTTCTCTTTCTTAACTATTACAGGTTGTGATTACATATTTTTTAGGAATTCACAATTAAAAGTTTAAAATATCGATTATTTAAATATTGTGGCATTTAATATCTCTAGTATATTTTTTGTTTTTGTTAGATTGTTAGTAATATTGTAAAATATATCATAAATACTAGACATTTTTATTTTTGGGGTGCTTGGTTTTTATTTGGGTATTGGATGGGTGTTTTGTTCTAAGATATATAATTATAGCTTGGTATTTTTGTTTTTTATTTATTATTTAATTTATATGTATTTATTAATATCATATAAAATGTCTTAGAGGTTGTGTATTTTATTGGGGAATAGGGTGGTCAGTGTTGTACAATACAAAAGGAAATAAAAATATATTTTTGCTTACTTAGGGGCCCATTACGATACCCGGCGTAAATAAATCCGCCAGGCATGGAAGCGGCAAAAATCCGCCCGCACACACCGCCTGAACACCGACCACGCCATTACGATTACACAAACCGAAAACCGCCATCGGCGGAAAAATCACACAAAATACCGCCCGCCATCGTCCGAGTCGGAGTCAAACCGCCCGCCACGGACGGAAACACGCACGACAACACAAAACCGCCCGCCCACACGGCCGACACACCGCACGTGAAATTACGATCGCACCGCCATGAGCGCGGAAAAACCACAAATATACCGCCCGCCAGCGCAAACAACGCCGATGAGAATCGACACGGCAGAAGCCATGGCGCCAACGTACCTGCACAGAAACCATCCGCACACAAAACCAATAGCACACAACATGGCCAACAAGTCCACACAGCAAGGCACGCACAAATACACAAGCACAGTACACATCCCGAAAACACCCCCCGGACAAACAAAAAATACAAAGGCCAGAACCCCAGACACAACACACCTGAAAACAACAGACCATGAGGACACACCCACATAGGTGAGTACAAAAGCAGCACTCCCACAGACCACAACCCCTTGCTACATTGCAAACCAGAGAGGAGAGGACACAGTGACACAGCAAGGACAGCAGCACACCACAGAAACGCACACATCACTACCACCACCACCACCACCACCACCACCACCACCAAACACCACCACCACCACCACCACCACCACCACCACACCCGGCACCACAAACCCCCTGCACATTACACAACACACACCGCACCAGCACCACAAACACCATGGCACCACAAAGGATCCCCAAGTTCACGCCCATGGAGCTGACGGTCATGGTCGACGAGATCATCAAGGTGTACCCACAAATCTATGGGAACATGGTCCAGCACACACCACTAGCCACCAGAAACAGAATGTGGAACCGGATCGTAGACCAGGTCAATGCAGTCGGGACCCTGCCCAGGAACAGAGTCGAGATTAACAAACGTTGGAATGACGTAAAGAGCCTGGTCAAGAAGAAGGAGGGCAAAAACAGAGAGCTGGCTGCCGTCACTGGCGGAGGGAATCCCGCGCTCTTTAAGACCTTCAAAGCGTGGGAGGAGAAGGTGCGAGTCGTAATCCATCCGGAGATCCTCGCCGGATTAGCAGGGGGAGTGGAGGCTGGTAAGTACAAACTAATGTATACCAGCACACCGCTATGTACTCACATGCGCAACTACCATGCCACAGCTCCCAGGGACAAACACCCCCATGTCCAGCACACAATACACAACACATCACACACACATGCAACAGACACTACCACACACAGCCCAAACCGAACAACTGTAAGATGCGTGGGGACATGTGTACACTAAGCCAGCCACGTAACCACCAACAGGTCCCCAAATATGCCAGAAGCGCCACAACGAGCACCCACCACACCCATGTGTCCGCCACAGCTGCACTAACCGACAAGTAACAGGTAAGTGGCAGGAACACAAAGTGCAGTGGGTGGGAGGGTGGACAGCCCAAGTACAACACACACCAGGCCCCAGTCCCACAGCACAGCAAGGAGGAGCATCCCCCACACCCCACAGCCACGTGTCAGCCACCGCAGTGCACAACGACAGCCGAAAGGCAGACATGACGGTCCACAGCAATCGGTGTCAGTGGGTGTCCAGCCACCCCCACGACCCACAACACCCCTCCACCCCCACAGACCTGCAACATGGAGCACCCCCCGCTTAGAGCCATGTGGCATCCAGTACAGTGCACGCACGAACAACTTGCAGGTGGGAAACTGGACAGGGCTAGATTACTGGAGGCATGAGGACCATAACACGACCAACACATGGGACATGTCACGTAGCAGACGAACACGCAGCACCGCCCACCGTCACGAACAAGTGAACAATGTGCACACGGACATGAACAACAGACTCACACCCCACATGACCCATCACAGACATAGCAACACCCAAGGAGCCACGTCTGCATGCACAAGCCACACTGAATATAGTCCCACACGGCAGCCACTGTGCAACTCATTACACACAACCGAAACACCATTGAAGTCCTGTCCATGTAGCCCCTACTGCCTGTCAACCACACACCCCACAACTACGCCTATGTAAGACAAACAACACTAGACGCAACAGAGCGGAACAACAGAAATGCACACGAACACCACTGAACCCATCAAACTCACAGACACACCATGCACATACAACATACCATCCATCCCATCCGTCAGCCCCGGTCTCATGAAAGGCATGTCATCCGCACAGCTGCCACACATACAGCAGTCACGCTAAGATACATGCCCATGACCAACCATGTGCCAGAAGTCAATGAAGCGCACGACACACTGTGAGCAACAACACACAACATGGGCCACACCCCCCGAGCACTGCAGTGATGCACATGGCACAGGGCAGCACGCACACCAAGGAGATGGGACAACTGCAATACATTGGCTGGCACACAACTATCACTCACTCATAACGATGCGTCCAATGCCATGTCCAGTAATCACAACAGACAGCAAATATGCAGGCCATGTCAAGCATGCACACACCTCAAACCATGCACTGTCATGCTGCCACAACACATGTCACGTTCGGCACCCATGGCTCACAGCATGTACCCCAAAAGCATATCCCCTCCCAAATGCGAATCTGGGGCATGGCCCCCATGTTGCCATATGCGTTCCTAAGCGTTCCATTTGAACCCCAAATGCATATCCCCTCCCAAATGCGAATCTGGGGCATGGCCCCCATGTTGCCATATGCGTTCCTAAGCGTTCCATTTGAACCCCAAATGCATATCCCCTCCCAAATGCGAATCTGGGGCATGGCCCCCATGTTGCCATATGCGTTCCTAAGCGTTCCAATTGAACCCCAAATGCATATCCCCTCCCAAATGCGAATCTGGGGCATGGCCCCCATGTTGCCATATGCGTTCCTAAGCGTTCCATTTGAACCCCAAATGCATATCCCCTCCCAAATGCGAATCTGGGGCATGGCCCCCATGTTGCCATATGCGTTCCTAAGCGTTCCATTTGAACCCCAAATGCATATCCCCTCCCAAATGCGAATCTGGGGCATGGCCCCCATGTTGCCATATGCGTTCCTAAGCGTTCCATTTGAACCCCAAATGCAAAGTACAAACCAGACCCAGGATGGGCCAGGAGCCCGCATACACCAGAGTCACAATGAGTAGGGGCACAGCAACACACCCATCGGCATGGCCAATCCGTCCCATGCCACATGTGCACAGCACACAGTCCCATTGCCTAGCACACACAACTACAGATGCCACAGCCACACACTCGCCTCCGGGAAACCCATGTACGAGATTGCACGAACTGCCAATGTCAGACGACAAATACATACTTCGCCAGGTGCAACACAATAACAAATCTCATTCTCTCCACAGGTGACGAACTGCCGGATGCTGGGGATGGAGACAGCAGCCAGCACAGCCAGCCCACAAGCCCCCAACGAGGACACACGGATCTGGAGGATCTGTCCTCCTCTTCGGACACGGACCACCAAGCAGGCCCATCTGGCGTGGCAGGGCCCAGCCGCTCCCCAGGACCCCTCCTACCCACCAACCCATCATCCAGGGATGCTGAACAGTCCCAGCCCCTGCTGCCACTGTCGTTGCGGCCACACCCACGGTCATTGTGGCCACTACCACTGCCGCAACCGCCACCATCGCCGCACCGACCACCACCGCCACCACCACCACCACGTCTTCGCTGGCACCAGCCCCAGCGCAGGTGGTGGCCCGGCCGACTGGATCCACCCTGGGAGCCACAGCGAGGACCGTGGTGTGCAATGTGGCTAGTGGGCAGGGCCGGTGGCAGCAGGACTGGTAGGAGGAGCAGGGTCAGGGAAACGCCAGCCTCCCCTGGGAGCCATGCCCTGCCTCAAATGGCCAGAGTCCTTGGGGCCTATGAAGAGGCCCAAGGACAATGGGCCAGGTCTGCTACAGACACGCGGGAGGTGCTGGGGGTGCTGAGGTCCATGGACGCCCATATGGGCCAATTCGTGTCCCGTATGGACCAACTCGTGGACCTCATGGGCCAGCTGGTGGTGGCGGTGGGGTCACAGGCAAGGCCAGCAACACCACCTCCGCCACCACCTGCTAGGGCGCAGGGTCGGGCAGCAGTGTCCACTTCCCCTGCGTCCACAGCCAGTGAGCACACCTCACCCACCACCAGCAGGTCGCCACCACACACCCCCTCCCAAACGTGGAAGGGGCCGTCCGAAGAGGAAACAGATCTCCCGGGAGGACTTCGCACGCTCCAGTCGCAAGTGAGGCAGCCAGCCAGCCTTCCGCCAGCCTTCCTTGACCAGCCACTGCATTGACTTGCTCTACGATCCCACTCCACACAGCCATCTGGATGGCATGTGTGTGTTGGACTATGGACATAGAACCAGTGGGTACACCCTGATCATCACGCAGCCATGACCGACAGCTCATTGTCACTGCACGCACCACTTTTGTCATCACCTTACACACAATCACATGTCACAGTTTGTAATAAATGCACCTTTTTCACTAACTGCTGTTTGTGCCCTGTGTTTTATTTGTACGGAATACAACGGCCACCTTGGGCGGAAAGGCACCTGATGCGTGGCATGGCAATGGAATCCGGAGGGCCTGTAGGGACCTAGGGGTGGGAGACAGAACAGGAGCACATTCAATGAGTGTGTCACACACCCATCACACAGTACATGTCAACAACTACAAGCAATGTACACACATCGCACAGAGCAATAGGGCACAATGCCACAGCCACCAACAGTGGCATACTACCCTGGCCATGGAGCGTTGACACACAGCACGCAGTGAACAAACGGCCACCCTGACACAGCACACACACACCTGCACAGATACAGCCACATCAGCCGTCGTACATGGACACTCACCGTCAAGTGAAGTAGCGGGCGATGAGCTGCTGCCGCACATTACCAGCTTCCTCCTCTCCGCTGTCCTCCTCACTCGAGCTGTCCTGGTCTGCGGGCTGGGGCCCTGGTTGATCTCCGTCATCCACGATGAGGGGGATCTGCTTCCGAATGGCCAGATTGTGCAGCATGCAGCACGCCACCACTATCTGGCACACCTTCTGTGGGGAGTACGCCAGTGCACCCCCGGTGCGGTCCAGGCACCTGAACCTGGACTTGAGGAGGCCAAAGGTACGCTCGACCACACGTCTGGTCCTCCCATGTGCCTCATTGTATCGATCGTCTGCTGGGGTGCGAGGATTCCTCAATGGACTGAGCAGCCATGCCCCATTCGGATACGCAGAGTCACCTGGGTGTGAGGGACACAGAGAACCGTTGCTATTCCAACTGGACAGGGGACAGCATCGCACAACCAGCACGCTACACCACTCCACATACTCACCGACAATACAGCCACGATCCTGTTGCAGATTGGCCATCAGTCGTGGCAAGATGCTGTTGCGCATTATGTGTGCGTCATGTGCCGAGCCTGGAAACTTGGCACACACGTGGGTGATCACCATGTCCGCAAGGCACACCACTTGCACATTCAGGGAGTGCGTGTGCTTCCTGTTGCGGTACAGGTGCTCAGTGGCCTGTGGTGGAACAAGGCCAACATGTGTGCAGTCAATGGCTCCCACGACGTGTGGGATTCTGCTAAGGGCATAGAATCCACCCTTCACTGCCGCCAATTCACGAGCCCTGGGGAATCTGATGTACCTGTTCCGGTACAGCATCATGGCTGCCAGTACATCCCTCAGCACCTTGCTGAACATGGGCTGGGACATCCCTCCTCCACTGCCCACTGTGTGCTGGAATGACCCAGTGGCGAAGAAATGCATGGCGGCCATCACCTTAGCCGTGGGGGTGACAGCAGTCGGATACACCCTGCGGGGACGGAGATGGGGCTCTAACATGGCACACAGTCGATGCAGGGTTGGCCTGTCCAGCCGAAACTTCCTGATTACCTCTGTATCGTCCATGTCCGCCAGCAATTGGTATGGGCGGTCAATGTTCGGTCTCCGCCTGGGTTAAATGGCAGAGGACACATGTCAAAGCAACACGGCACATAGCAATTTCGCATACACATCACTGACATGACTGAGCAAGCACATGAGCCACAGCCCAGCTGTCAAGCTGGGACGGCACGGCCACAATACACTTACACAGGTCTCCCAACAATGGCAATGGCAAGTGAGACATACCACTGCCATGTGCATGCACATGGGGATCTAGGCCCCAATGACTTGCGGGCGTGCTGATGGGGACTGACTGCATATTCGTCAAGCGGCAACGCCACGGCAACATGAGTGTCTGCTGAGCATGGAACTGCTTCCGAGGCTGGATGAGTATGGCACACGACGACGACGATGTGGGCACGGGCTGAGCGGCCAATACAAGTGGGACCTGTGGCACGAGGGGATATGAGACAGTAGTAGGTGTCAGCACTGCACCCTATGTACAGCACTGTACGGATCACAGCTCCCGAAACATTGACTGGTGTCCACATTGACAGCCCCATGCCAAGACGGCTGTGTGCTTGCAGTCACACGTCACAGGTGAGAGGTTACATTGCACTTGCCAGGTGGCAGACGTACATAGTGGGAGCTGGCATGTGTGTGCATGTGTCTCCTGTTCAGGATCCACCAGATGGGCGCTGACTCTGTACTGACCATTGGACACAGCATGTTCCGTGGAAGGCTTGTGTGTGTGGGATGGTGGCACTGGATGTGCCTCCGTTGGGTGGGGGCCATGCACAGGGCGGGTACGTCGATGATTGCGCATTGTTGGTCACGGTGGGTGCACCAACTAAGATGTGTTGCCCTGTGTTCAATTCCTATGTCCGCATGATGATGGACTGTGGATGTGGGCAGACTACACATTGGTCGATGTGCTGTCTATATGCATGTGCCTTCACACCAGGCACAGCTGCCCCTGCACATGTGACCCCTGCTGGACTCGCTGCTGGGTCTGTGGAGCTGATGCACCTTCTGCGCGTGGGGCGGACAGCTCTCCTCACTTCCCTCATTGCGCATGTCATGTCTTTGCCGCAGGTGACATGGATCATGGAGGGCCCACATGTACGCGTGGGTAGGCTACACATGATTGTTCACTGGTCGCCACCCCCAGTCAGTGTTTCGAATGGGAAGGTTGTCGTGCTGGTGGTATGTTCGATGTGGCGGATGGGCGGGCCTAGGTGCGGGCTTACATTCCGGACATGGGGGGTAGTTGGATTGGCGACTAGTTGCAGTACACACGGGACACGTCTCTTCCTTTCCACATCTGGGTCATCCCTTGTACTAACTGACAGTGATACAGTCATCTTCGCCCCAGCCCTCATGTCCTCCCCTCGCCCCCCAATATGCATGCTCACCTGCGAGGCTAGCGCTTGCACAGGCAGCCCCAAGCTCGCACCAGAGAGGGCAAGGAGTGTATGTGTGGGTCCAGTTGCACGAGTGGGCTGTCTCAGGGTATGATGTGTGGCGGGACGCCGTCCACCTGCGTGGTGCCCCAAATGGAGACCCGGCCTGCATGGACTATGCATCACAGTCTTCGCCTTCCGGATCCGCCACCTGCGACACCCAGTGGCTGTGGCTGCCCTTGCGGCCAGGCCGCGTCCGTCTGTGGCTGATGGCCCACACATTCACTCTTTGGCCTCTCTGGGGAGGGCTCGGGGGTGGTGGCGCACGCGCTTGCACTTAGTCGCAATGTCATGTGGCGTGGTTGGTATGATGGGCAATGGATGGGATGGTGCGAGCCACCTCCCGTGACGTCAGTGCTGCTCGTGCTGTGGTGCGTCCCCCCTACACTTCCATCTGACTTGTGCCATGCTAGACGTTGAGGTTCTATTGCCTGCGTGATATGACCAGGAGGAGCGCGAGGAGACCTCTCACACACCATGCTCCACTGCCATCCCGTGCCCTGTATCGCCTGTGCGGATTGACTATGTTGGGGTTACACCTGGAAGACTGGGGCTGTGTGTGCCTTGTCAAGGGGCATGGCGGGCGCACAACAGGATCCAGCTTGTCCACAGAGGGTGGGCTGAGGTGCGCCTGGTACCGCTTTGTACGTGTGCCCGGCTGCTGTGCACACACGTGTTCACTCCCCCCCCGACAGGTGTCCTCTCACAATGCCCAGGGAAGCGGTGGTGTACTGTTCATGAGCCCTCCCAACACGGCGTGCTCCCACTTGTCATGTGCGCATCTACCCGTCGCACCCACCCACCTGAGCACTGCGTCCATACGACTTCACACGACACATGTGTGTCTTCCACAGTAGTGCTACTCATTTGCGTTGACATCCAATACCAGTGGACTACATGGTCATGTCACGACTGCCGTGTACTTCACATACTCTCATCCTCTCTCATTCGTACTTGTGAAATGAGTCAGCGGAGACAGTTTTGGTTTCAAACATTATATTGAGTCTTCTGTCCTCTGTGATGCAGTATAGTGGACACTACTGGCAGCGGAATACATGTTGAGGATATACTGAGCATGATTACAAATGGGATAGGGTGTGGGGTTACATCTGCTTGGCCAAGGCTGTGCTAATGTACATTTACGTATAGCTGCGGAGCTGCGGACTTTGACACAGACGGTATACATGTAGCCTACCAGACCGCTCGGCATCATGGGCACAGTCCATCTCAGTTCCATGTGACAGGTTTGCTGCGGTTGTTCCTCATGCACGCGTGCATGTGAGATGACATCAGGGCATGTGCTTGCGTGCATGCAGCGGCGTGCCACTTGTTGTTGCACTGTGGTGGTTACTGGACATGTCACAGTCACTGGGGTCGTGTTGTTGTTGTATGCACTTGTCGTCCATGCAAAGGTCCTGGTATGGGATTCTTGGGGCGGGGGTGGGAGGGGTGCAGCACCCACAGACTCCAGGCGACCTATTCATGTCCACTGAGCGGTGTGTGTGTCCATGTGCGCTGGATCCATGTCGTGTCCTGGTTGTTCGTGCAGTTCCGTCCATGTGGGTGCGATACACAGAGCCCATGCCACTGCCTCCCACGATGCATGCGGTGTTCCTGGATGTGATGGGGAACAGTGTGCATGTCCCGGTCATATCCGATGTCATGGCGATGTCGTTGATGGTGTGGTTACAGTTGCCGGTCGTTTGGTATGGCTGTTGTGGTGGTGACTGTCCAGTCCGTGCGGAAGCTGAGCATGGGTGCGGGGTTGGACTTCATAGGTCACTCGGGGAACCTGCGTTGTGGTCCGACGTATTTACAGGTTGTCAGGTATGCGATGCCGTCCAGCAGGGCTTCCATGTCATTGGTGGTGTACATGTTTGCCAGCCAATGAAGCGGATGGTGGCTCTCAAGGTGTTGTTCGTAAGTTGTCCCTTGGAGGACCATGATGGGGCATGCTGGGTGACATTCGATGTAGCTGTTCTCGATGATCCGTCGTGTGGAGGCACAGTGGTCCCATTTCAGTGCGGGTGCGATGTTGGCCACATACGCCATGCCCCCATAGGCAGAGCAGGCCCTGTCGTGTGCGTCCAGAGGGAGGAGTAGTGGTAGCAGGTCCGCCTTCAGACATGCCGGGTTGGAGAGGCATATCTCGACGGGATGCTGGTAGGGACACCTCCGACAGTAGAAGACGGGCATGACGCAGCTGAACAATGTGATGCGGTAAGTCAGTCGGTAACTTACGTTCAGCAGGGACAGGAGATCGCATCCCAATGTATGTATCGTGTTGGTTTTGTACAGCTTGAGCTGTTCGGCGTAGTTGGGTAGGTGTGTTGCGGTTGCCATTTCGCAGCGGTTCGTTGAGGTGGCGTGCTCCGGCTGTGTGTGCAGTCTGCAATGTGCACGCTCCGGGGTTGCTGTGAGCTCTGTGTAGTCGTAGGGAGACAGGACTTGTGTTCTGTTGGCTTGTTTGGAGGACACGGGCCCTCTTCCCACATGCTTCTCAGACAGTTCAAGGTCAGTGCTGTGTGACTCCTTCCAATTAACTTGCATGTGGCCGACATGGGGGAGTGTTTTCTTCTTTCTTCCCCGTCCGTTGTGTGCTTCTGTGATATGCGCTATCTGCCGTGTGGTCGGTCTCCTCGGCATGCCTGTGTTGGTCTATTCTTGGACAATGGCTGTATTCACCGGCTTCTGTCGTGGGGCTGTGGTTTCGGAGTTGGAATGGAAGGTCATTCAGTGCTGTCTGCTCTCCCTTGTGTGGGCGGCAGCCTGCCTCTCCGCTCTGCGTTGGGCCTTGTGTGTGGATGTTATTCTTGGGCCACCTGTTGTCGGTCCCCGGGCTCTTTGGTGTTCCGTTTCATGTGTCTTGTTCATATGTGCAGGGTGGTATGGGTTTTTCAGTGTGGTACTGGCGTTCCTCTTCCCGAAGGGGCCCTGCTTCTCCTAGTTGGTGTTGCCGCCGCTGTGTGCTTCGCCATGTTTGTTACACTGGGGTGTGTCCTGCTGTTGCGTGTCTTCACTGACATGTGTGCGTCGGTTGTGTGGCGTTGGGTGTTGTCCGTGAATTGGGCGTTGGGGACATGTCTGTGGCCGGCCTGTCACGTGTCATGTGCGTTCGGGGTGGGGCTGATGTGTGTGCTGCTTGGTTGTGTCCCTGTGTCTGTGTGCGACGCATGCATGGCGCTGCGGTTGGCCTCTGCGTTGTGCGCATGTGTGGCGGCGTCATCGGCGCTTTGTGGCCGTGACGGGGTGGTTGGTTCCTAGTCCCAGGTGGTGTGTACACATGTGTTCCGCGATGTTGGGATTTGGCCTGTGTGTCATATGTGGATGCAATGGTGGATGTGTAGTGTACACGCGCTGGTGGGGGGTTGTCCGCTTTTTCCGCCCTTGCACTGTGTGCGCTGTTTGCGTGCACTTGTTGTGTGTGTGCCTACCTGCGTCTCCGCGGTACGTTGCGTCCTTGGTGGTGCATCAGCAGAAGCATGGGAAGGGCCTGCAGTGCTGGATTCATGCCCGGGGTGCCGCTTCTTCGTTGTCCGTGCTCTGCGTCCGTGTTACCGCCTCTCTTTCACGTGCGGTGTCTCTTAGCCGTGGGAGCCGTTTGTTTGCGGCATCGTAATTTATGCGCCGGGCGGGACGTGTTTCGTCGGACGGTGTGTGTCAGTTGAGCTGCGCCGCTACGTGTACGGGCGCACTTTGATGGCGGACGGTGTTGCTGGCTTGCCGGCGGTGTTTGGCCTACTTTTCGCATCGTAATTGTGCGGGCGTGTGGACTGCTGCGTGCCGGCGGTAACTGGTGGTTTTTGCATCCGCCAGCACGGCGGTTGTGCTTCCGCCCGCCATCGTAATGGGCCCCTTAAATATTTTCTTTACAAATTGATGTATCTTTAATTAAATAAAAGGAATTACTAATGAAGTATCTTTTAAAACATATATTTAATTAAATTAAATTCATCATGCAATTGTATTTTAATTGAATTATGAACATCATTTTAGACATTTAAATACTGTAATAAAGGCATTTTTATAATATTATTAACATTTACTACATTTTTAATTACATGGATTATATTTTCAAGGAACTTTTTTAATTAATGTTTTGGTCATACTGGTTATTTTTCATTTACTTATGACATCCCCAAATATATACACTTAGTCCAATGTTTGTTGGACTGAAGTTACAATAGTAAATGTGCTCTTAAATTATATGCACTTAACTGAATGTTTGTAGGACTGGAGTTTGGATAGCAAATATGCCCCCGCCCATTTTACATTCACTTAACCCCATGTTTGTGGGAGAGAAATATGCCCCTTCAATTATCTGAATTTACTGCAATGTTTGTAGGACTGTAGTTAAAATAGTTAACATGCCCCAAATTAAAAGAAAATTTCCCAATAATTTTAGGACTGGAGTAAGAATAATAATCATGCCCACGCATGATATGCACTCATCCTAAGTGGAGGAGCGGAGTTAGATTAATTTATATGTACTCCCTCCACCAAATGTATGCACTTACTTCAATGTTTGTTGGTCTACAGTTAGGCTAGTAAATATGATCCGCCAAAAAGAATAGTTCATTTAACTCCCACAGGTTTTAATAAATCTTTTTAAAATTGTAGTGAAGGATTCGGTATTACATATTGTTTTACATTTATTTTGGATGTTTTGTTTCTGTTTCTAATCACAATTAATTATTTGTGTTTATACATTTAATTAATTATTATTTTTTTGAAAATATTTTGTTAGTTTGGAATATGTGTTTACAAATATATGCTTATTGCCCCAGCCGTGAGGGGAACGGCCAACGACAGCTTCTCTTGTTTTCACCGCCGTGAGGGGAACGGCCACCGCGAGACCACAATCCCCAGCAGCACAAGCGGCGGCGCCAGCCGTGACGCCGCTTTTCGCGCCAGGAGGCGTTAAAGGCCCAGCGGGCCGCCCGCAGCGCGGGACGCGCACTTGCTTATTGCCCCAGCCGTGAGGGGAACGGCCAACGACAGCTTCTCTTGTTTTCACCGCCGTGAGGGGAACGGCCACCGCGAGACCACAATCCCCAGCAGCACAAGCGGCGGCGCCAGCCGTGACGCCGCTTTTCGCGCCAGGAGGCGTTAAAGGCCCAGCGGGCCGCCCGCAGCGCGGGACGCGCGCGAGCCGCGCCCGGGCGAAGCCCGGGCCAAGGGCGGGCCCGTCCGCGCCCGTCAGAGACCGGAGGAGGCCGGGCTGGGCCACCCCCCTGAACACTACACCCCGGGGACACTGTTTTTGGAGGTACTGTTGATATCCAGGGGGTATGGCTAAGCGTATGCCGAAAAAAGGGGGGGGGGGCTTAACGGGGACTCTGGACGCCTTTTTAACACGGGCAGAATCATTACTGACTCATGAAATACAGCTCACCGAGAGGAGACGTTCTTTGGGCTCGGTGACTGCCTGCAAACGATCCTCGCTAGGGGGATTAGTGTTGCGATTTCCCCGGCACCTGCCCCGCAATCACCTGCAAATGTGTGTAATATTTCAGAGGGGGAGGCGGCGAGAGGAGCTTATTGTGTGTTGACGGGGGTGTGTTAGATAGGGGAGCAAAGGTTCGGGTGCTCGGATTGGAGTTCCCGACCTAGGGACTTTGGGTGATGGGGATCTGTATTTTGCCCAGGTCCCGGTCCCGGTACCGTTGATTGTGGCCGATATCCAAAGTGTAGTAGATGGAAGTGATGATGAGGGCGGCACCAGAATTACCAGATCTAAGGGGGGTCAAAGGGCAGGGCTAATAGATATTCCAATAACTAGCCCAGAGCCCGTGATGAAACATCACAGGGGTGGTGCCCCATCAAAACAAAAATCTAAACAGAAGCTTAGGCCCAAGAAGACACAATCCAAGTCAAGTTCACATGATATTAATAACGCTTCACAGGGCCCCTCGGTATGTCAGGGAGTAGCTCCAACCCAATTGAACTGCCTGATATCATCCTTGGGGGACTGTGATAATGATCCCTGGAAAAGAATTGAGTCCCTGTTCTCTGTTCTACTTGAGCCCATACTTAGCAAGTTAATTAGCCTAGAGGAGAAACTGTTAGGGCTGGAGAAAGTGTGTAGTAGTCACATTAAACTAACACAGGAAAAAGGGTGCATGTGTGGCCAAGAAATCCCAACACAGATATCCCGGCCATTACAAGCGGAACATCAACGAGGTATGCAGGCAGAAGGGGGAAGGGGTAATCCGGTACCAGGGATCATCACGCCGATAGAGGCAGAGGCAGAGGCACGTGTTGTGCTCCTAGGAGAACCTGTAAATGATAACTATGCTCAAGGCGGGGGGAGTCAGATACCCAATAGTCATGGTAACATAGTAGTTTCTAATACGTGGGATGGAAGCAGCAGGGACATGACTGGAAAGGGTAGTAGGGCACTCGAGGGTGGTGTGGATAGGGAAGCGGCCTGTTCGAGGGATACTAGTGATAACAGATTGTTGTCAAGTCAACATACCTCGAATAGAGGTGCCCCGAATCAGAGTGATGACCTGCCAACAATAAATCTCCCACCAGACTGTTGTCCATACGTAGTTGTTCTTGCAGGTGTACCCGCCCAAATAAACACGAATGAGGAGTCTACCCCACAATTAATCAATAAGGTAGCCCATTGGTTATCCAAATTTGTGAAATTTAACACACGTGATCTTCAGTATATTTTAATGGCAAGAAGGGTGAATTGGATAGGTAGTATGAGGAAATGTTTTTCTGGAGACTGTGTGATTGTCACCTTTAGATATCCGTGGTTGGTTCAGTCAATCCTTTCTCAGGCAGTTAATTTTTTTAATATGGAGACTAGTATAAAACCCTTGACTCTGGGCTTTTTTTATAGACCAGGCAGACCAGGTTCAAGAGGTATGGTCAATCAGGTTGGGGAGAACCAGGATCAATTTAACATCAGGAGGATTAGGGACAGACCGGTTCATCTAAATAATGTTTTTGCCCCCCTGGGTGATCTGAATGAAATTGATTGACTGCCTGAATGTAGGGGTGGGGGGACCTTTGTCTCGTCGGGGTCAGTGGTCGTCCAGAAAGGGAAGTCTGTGTGGGCTGGTGAGGTGGAGGCAGTCCCGTCATCGGAGTGTAGGGAATCAACCTCCAGTGAGGAGAGTAGGGAGATTGGAGAGGGCAGCATAGCTCACCCTGGGGTAGATAGTGGGGTG
Source organism: Calotriton arnoldi (assembly GCA_963921515.1). Lineage (NCBI taxonomy): Eukaryota > Metazoa > Chordata > Amphibia > Caudata > Salamandridae > Calotriton > Calotriton arnoldi. The sequence goes on along the minus strand of CAWUFW010002540.1, from coordinate 953,904 downwards.
CATTACTCTGATGGGAGTAAGAATGATGGCTCTTTAAAAATCATATCCTGGAATATAGCTGGTATAGCAAATAAACTTGAGGATATGCATTGGCTTGCCTTGGTAAGGGACTTTAACATAATTTGTCTCCAAGAAACCTGGGCGACGGAGAATACGTGTTTTATAGAGGGATATAAAACCTTCTTTTGTCCAGCAATTAAACCCCGAGTTGGAAGAGCAAAGGGGGACTGACTGTGTTTGTGGATTTGAACATTCAGGGAAGGTGGAAGGATTTGGCTTGTGATTCACATAATGTACAAGGGGTTAGACTCATAGCTAAGGGATGTAGGGTAACTATCTTGAATTTTTATAATGCCATACAATGCACACCACAGGGCCTAAATAGTATACATGAACTAGATGGTTGGCTGGACCGTCTTACCAGGAGTGGGCATGGCGCAACGCACATGATAATAGCAGGCGATTTTAATTGTCATCCATGCCCGGATTTAAGGGTGGCTCATGGTGTGTGGTCGTCATGTGCATTAAGTAAGGGTATGCATATGGAACACACCCGGATGGGGAGGGAGCTGACGTGCCTTTTACACACACACGGGTTATCACACACGTTGGATATGGCCGATATTGCGGAAGGCTCCCTGTTGGACCCCACTTTTAAGGGAAGAGGGTGTCATACAGTTATTGATTATATTTTGATTTCACAGGCAATGAAAAGATCTGTTAGGAAATTTAATATTTTACATAGTGTATTTAGCGATCATAACCCAGTAATTTTAATAGTTGATGTATACAGTCAGAGTGTGGTCAGACAGACAGAGGATCAATTATTATCCACGATCGATCAAGGCAGGCGATTAAGATGGGTCCAGATAAATGAGGCAGGGTTCAATGCGGCTCTATTTGGTCAAGGAGCTAAAGACATCATGAATTGCTTGGACCCAGAGGTGGAAGGGGCCGACTTGATCAAGGCTTTCACAAATATCGCTGTCCTTGTCACTAAATTGCTGAAGACACACCCACGTAGGCATAGGGGGATTCCCCAAGATGGTTTAGCCACCATTGTTCTCTTACCCTTAGGAACTTGAAGGATGCTCTCAAGCAGTCCCCTAGGGATAGAGAGAGGGTGTTGGCGTGTCGCGCAAGTTACAAGTCAGCGTTAAAACAACGCAGAGGTCAATTGCAGCGGATAGCGTGGGAGGAACTCCTTGAAGCAGCAGAGCAGAAAGACTCAGAACGGTTTTGGAGGGTTATAAATAGTCCCTGTTTTGCGGACCCAAATAAACCAGGGCTAAGTGGTAATATACTCCCGGAACAATGGCAGGAATATTTTCAGGGCCTATATAACCACTCGTCTGGCCAGGCAGAAGCATGGTTGTCAACTATACCCACAAGGGCTACCTCTGTCATTTTTTCGTTGGAGGAAGTCACTGTTGGTATCGAAGGGCTGATGCGAAATAAGGCCCCAGGCCCAGATGGGATTCCACCCGACCTTTTCAGATCGAATGTACAGGTCTGGGCACCTTTATTAACAAGGGTCTTAAATGCGGCAATAAGTGTCTCAATGCCCACATCTTGGTCTTCTGCAATTATAGTACCGATCTTTAAGAAGGGTAATCGGGATAGCCCGCACTGTTATCGACCAATATCTTTGATAGATGTATCAGCCAAGGTCTTGGGGCGGGTAATTTTAAATAGACTAATGGAGTGGGCCGAGTCTGCTAATATAATCACTGATGTTCAATACGGATTCCGCCCAGGGAAATCAACTGTGGACCAGTGTCTTAATCTTTATCTTATTTCTGCCAAATATACGCTGTTAAAAGGGGAGGTTTTTTATTTGGCTTTTATGGATTTATCGGCGGCTTTTGACCGCGTGAACCGGAACAAGTTGTGGCTAGTAATGGCTAACCAGGGGGTGGATTTAGAACTAATAAATATACTCCAATCACTGCATAATCACACCACGGCTGCAGTAAGGTATACCCAGGAGGGAAAAGTAACGGATCGGTTTGGATGTTCAAGCGGTGTCAGACAGGGATGCATTCTGGCTCCCTTTTTATTTACTTTATACATTAATGGCCTGGATGCGGCACTGCGGGATATTAGGGCAGATGTACCACGAATAGGAAAAAGAACTGTGCCGGTTTTATTATATGCAGACGACGCGGTGTTATTGGCACGCACCCCTCATGGTCTACAACTTTTAATTAATGGTTTTGTAGAGTTTATGGAAAAACTCGAGATGGCCCCCAACCTCACCAAATCATATGTAATGGAGATGGGGAAAAAGCCAGCCAAATCATTTAAATACACCATTGGCTCGCACGTCTTAGGTAAAGTCCCAGTTTTTGCTTATTTAGGCATATTATTTGATGGGAAGCTTAACTTTAAACAGTTATTAGAAGAGAAATCTCTGTCTTTAATTAGATCCACAGGTTCAATTGCGAACTTTGCAAGCAGGCTTGGGCTGTGGACCCCGGACGTGATTTTGAAATTGTACAACTCAATCTGCTGTGCCAAGGTGTTGTATGGTAGTGAGGTTTGGGGCTTTGTGAAAATCAATAGCCTACAAACGGAAGAAAACAAATATATGAGGCGCCATTAAGGGTTCCCCATAGCACCCCAGCATTTATTGCACATGAAGAACTGGGAGCTAGTTACATCTCAGATTTAGTGGCTGTTAGACCCATAATTCACTGGTTAAAGGTCTGGTTAAATGAAGAGATAGGCCTGACAAGGCTTGTTGTTCAGGATTGCCTGTCCCTGGCTAACGTAATGAAGATCCCATGGTTAAAATATGTGCGGGATTGCCTACAAAAAATGGGACGGCAGGCACTGTTCGATGACCCAGATATAATAAGACAGAAGGACAAGGCAGCTGTCAAAGAGTTGTTTTTCAAGTTTAGTATGGCGCAACGTGAGAGTAACGAGTTGGTTAAACCCACAGTAAGAGAACACGTTTTAATCAAAACCTCCTTGAAAATAGAACCATATTTAACTATCATGACAAATGCCCACGATAGATTTTTAATAACACGCTTTAGATTTAATTTTATCCATCACATTTTAGCGGTTCCAGCAGGCTTTAGAGTAAAGCCTGGGGAGAGAGAGCCCTGCGGCTGCGACAATGTGTCTCCGCAGGATACCCTCCACTTCCTTTTTAATTGTTCATTTTATGACTTCCCTAGAAAAAGGTTCTTGAAGTCTTTATTACAGACTACTGGTATTAGACAGGCACGCGTGGCATTGCTCTTTTTAAAACTTTCCGCAGATGTTTTAACCCTGTCCTGTGTGGTAAACTTTTTAAGAATGGCCCTTAAATCTAGATCTACAAGAGTGGCTAATGACATTGAGACATGATTTGTTAGTATGTTTTTAGATATCATGAAATATTGGGTTGTTAATTTTTTTTTTTTTTTTTTTTTTTTTGGTTGTATCTACATGTAAATGCTTATAGGATTCCCCCACCCCCTGTAAAGTAAACTGAGCATACACTTTTATTCCCTAGCTCTTTTAGTTATTTACTCTTTGGAAACACCCTATATTTGTTTTACATTAGCAAACGTTTTATATTCCGCTTTTCGGACTAGGAGAAGATCCTCAAATAGGGGTGTTGTTTTACGTGATTATTCTTACCAATCGTCATCAATTGTTAATACTGTTTTTAATTAAATTGCTGCTAGTTAGCTAACACGTTAAATTGAATCTGTAAAAGAAAAATGAATTGTTTACGTGATGGTGATATAATCACACTTGGATTAGTGTAAATATTCCTCTTATGATATATAGCAGCTAGTCTTAGAAATGCGGATGCACTTAAACTATGCTATTTCTAATAGGTAAATATACAAAATGAAAGTTTTTAAATGTTTTAAAATATCTCTCGATCAATTTGTATTATGATAATTATTTGTACTTTTATGCATTTTCTAAAATGCGAATAAAGTTATTTTGATTGATTGATTGATTGACTGGAGTTAGAATAATAATCATGCCCACGCATGATATGCACTCATCCTAAGTGGAGGAGCGGAGTTAGATTAATTTATATGTACTCCCTCCACCAAATGTATGCACTTACTTCAATGTTTGTTGGTCTACAGTTAGGCTAGTAAATATGATCCGCCAAAAGAATAGTTCATTTAACTCCCACAGGTTTTAATAAATCTTTTTAAAATTGTAGTGAAGGATTCGGTATTACATATTGTTTTACATTTATTTTGGATGTTTTGTTTCTGTTTCTAATCACACTTAATTATTTGTGTTTATACATTTAATTAATTATTATTTTTTTGAAAATATTTTGTTAGTTTGGAATATGTGTTTACAAATATATGTCAGTATCTTAAAATGTAAAATGTATATACATATGTCTTTGCAATTTTGCAGTTTTCTAAAAGATATTTAAAAAAAATTATTGATTAATTTCTGTAGCTATTTAATCACATTTTTATTTTTAGGCAAATAAAGGTGTACAAAAAGTATGCACAAACTTTTATAAGTGATGTATTATTTCAAATTAAATATTTTATCATGTAAAGAATTTTGTTTATTTCATCTCGTGTAAAATATATATTTTTAAATATAGTTACAAAATTAATTAAAATATCTAAAATACATTTTAAAAATAATTCGATTAATTAAAAACTAAAATCAAATGTAAGTGAATATAATAATTTTTTATAATTCAAGTATAGATATTTTGGTATGCTATATTTTTATTTTATGAATTGTAATTTTAATTTTATAAGTGAATATCATGATACTGCATGATATTGGAGCCTTGCCATCGCCTTAGTGTTTTCATTTAATCAATTCTCTATGTTAAGTTCTGAAGCAGTGCTAGGAGCTCTACGCCTCCTACAGGGCAATATTTTTGTAAACAATGGCCAAGTATAAAATGACATCCTGTGGCATAAATAACTTTTGGAACACCCTAGATTTTGTGCCTTTTGCTGGACGCTGTTTTTGGTGGTTGTTGAATTCTGTGTACTTTACCGCTGATAATCAGTGATAAAGTTCCTGCGTTCCCCCTGTTAACATGGTGAAATTAGCATACTTCTAATTTGCATCTATCATTTACCTAGAAGTATATTTGACAAAGTTTACCCAGGGCCTGTAAATTAAATGTCACTAGTCTAGTCATTAGGACTGCAGCCCGCATTGTGCCACCTAGTACAGTAGCAGTGCAAACATGACTGCAGACCTACCATTTGTAGTCTGGTTGTTGCTGTTTTAAACTGCAAATTCAACCTCTTCAAATAACCAGTGGTCCTATGCTATTGCGTAGTCATTTTTGCATCACATTGCTCCAAATTTCGCAAACAGGTGTAACCGTGTAATTTTCTGTAATTTACTAAAAAATGAATTTACTCTCCCACATTTACACCTCAAATGTAGAATTACGTGCGTTTGTCTATGCACTTTTAGGAAGTAAAACTTCTCACATACGAGACTGGGCCAGTGTCGGCACAGATCTGTACCCATACGTTTATGAGTATGTGAGGAGTACTACAGGAATACAACCGGAGCACTACTACACATACTCATAAATGTCTTTCAGGATTGCCCCCAAATTGTTTCTTATTGGCTAGGCTGTGGTGTCCAAGTTTAAATGCGAAGGTAAGCATTTAAGAGAAAGCAAACCTATAGAATAGGCATTGGACAAAAGAGGAGAAAGGTGTTGGGAGTTGCACAGCTGTTTTGATTAAGGCCTGGCAATATTGTGCTATTTGTTGCTGTTTTACAAGTTATCAATCAATCAAATAGGATTTGTAAAGCGCTGCTTATCACCCCTGAGGGTATCCAGACACTGGGGAGAGGGGTGCTGCTGCTGTGCTGAATTAGTGGAAGAGCCAGTTCTTCAGGTCTTTCTTGAACTCTTGCAGGGTGGGTGATGTGCTGAAGTGGAGGGGTAGATCATTCCTAGACTTGACTGCCAGTTGTGAGAAGGTGCAGCCACCGCTCTTGCTTCTGTGCATGCGGGTGGTGTGTGCCAGGAAGAGAGACGAGGAGCACAGTTTCTGGGTGGGTTGGTCGAAGTTCACCCTGTGGTTGAGGCAGGCTGGACCCTTCTTACGAAGAGCTTTGTAGGCAAGGGTGAGCAGTTTGCACTTGCAATGTTTAATGATGGGGAGCCATTGTAGAGCTTTGAGGTGTGTGGAGATGTGAGTCCTCCTTGGGAGGTCGTGGATGAGCCAGGCTGCTGTGTTCTGTATGGTTTGTAGTCTGTTAAGAAATTAAGAAATTGAGAAGTGATTCCTACGTACAGGGAGTTGCCGTAGTCCAGGCGGCTGGTGATGAGGGCCAGGGTGACAGTGTGTCTGATGTTGAAGGGGAGCCATTTGAAGTTTTATCTGAGCAGGCGCAGGGTGAGAAAGCAGAAGGATGAGACAGCATTTATCAATATCAATAATTATTCGGCAAATACATATGGCATAAGAGTACACAATAAAAATCACAATACTACATTCATAAATAATAAATACGAAAAGAATAAAAATATAGAATTAGAATTAGAAAGAAGAATGGTGTATTAAGCCACATGCATTAATACCAGACACATTCATTAATTAGCTTGTATCTGTGGGCAAATACACATGTCTAAAAATAAATTAATACAGCGACTAGCACATTTTGGGGCCGATTCCGATTCGGGCCAAAAATCTCTCCGACCGAGCCGGACCCGGAGAGATTTCCGACCGAATCGGACCCGTGCAGCCCGACCGAACGAGTACGATGCGTCCGTATGCTATCGGACTCGATTCGGTCGGACTCCCATTGAAGTCAATGGGAGCCGGTCGTACAACGCGTACGCGGGCTCCCATTGACTCAATGGGTGCGAGGCGAACAGGGGGGCCCCCTACAGCGGGTACGCAGCGAAGCGACTCGCGCCGTACATGCACAGGTAGGGGGGACCCATGGGTCCCCCCTGTGTGCGACTCGCGTGGCTACGCATACAGGGGGGTCCGACACGGACCCCCGAAGTACGGCTCTGACTGCTCTTTCGAGCCAGACGGCGTGTCGGTCAGACTGCTCGCGGCGCGCATCGTACTTACCCGGCCGGGGAACGTCTCCATTGCGCGGTGCGAGTCGTGTCCGAGCGAGTCGGTCGGTGCGGTCCGACCCGGGAAGGAGTCGGTCGGAGCGGTTGGGACGCCCGAACGAGTCGGTCGGCGATTTCTCATCGTACTTGCTCGGCCGGACGCGCGTACGAATCGGTCGGGAAATAGGGCTCCGAATCGGATCCGGTTAAGCCGAATCCGCTTCGGAGCCCTACCGGCCGAGATCGGAATCGGCCCCTTTGTTTTTAAAATACTTAAAACTAGAACCTATACACTGTGGGTTGGTAATTTCCTAACTTGTAGACACCTCTGCCTTATTCTCCATATTGCCAATAAAAAGCAAGATACTGCAAATACAGTGAAATAATTTACAACATTTTTCAGTATTCAGAATGCGTTTATCTGCTTACTCATTGAGAACTTGCTGCTGAGTATTATTCTGAGGTTGCTTGTGTGCTCTATGGGTGCGGGTGCCGGGCAGAGCTCCGTGCTCCGTGGGCCACCAGGAGTCGCCCTACAGGGATTTATTGTTTCCAAAGTGTTTCTGTTTTGTCTGAGTTGAGTTTTGAGGCATCTACTGTGCATCCAGCTTGCGACGCTGGTCATGCAGCTGTGGAAGTTGGATTTGGTGTTAGTCGGGTCTGAGGAGAGTGAGAGGATGAGTTATAATTGGAACAGTTTCAAAATGGCTCATCCTCTCCATCGCACGGGCACTGAAAAACCAGGCCATTGAGATGTAAATTGTAATTTTCATGATTGGTTAAGAGTCTTGAAGAAATCTAATATTAGATGACAAAGAATGTTTCAGATGAACTATGCTAAGAAAGCGACCTCTTAGTGTCTGGGAACAATACTGCAGGGTTTTACCAATTGAGTTAAAGGCGAAGGTGAGGATAGGGGTAAGTTTAAAAGACTGAGGGGCCGATTCCGATCTCTGCCGGTAGGGCTCCGAATCGGATTCGGCTTAACCGGATCCGATTCGGAGCCCTATTTCCCGAACGATTCGTACGCACGTCCGGGCGAGCGAGTACGATGCGAAATCGCCGACCGACTCGTCCGGGCGTCCCGACCGCTCCGACCGACTCGATCCCGGGTCTAACCGCACCGACCGACTCGCTCGGACACGACTCGCACCGCGCAATGGAGACGTTCCCCGGCCGGGTAAGTACGATGCGTGCCGCGAGCAGTCCGACCGAGCCGCGCACTCCGGCTCCAAAGAGCAGTCGGAGCCGTACTTCGGGGGTCCGTGTCGGACCCCCTGTACGCGTGGCCGCGCGAGTCGCACACAGGGGGGGACCCATGGGTCCCCCCTACCTGTGCGTGTACGGCACGAGTCGCTTCGCCACGTACGCTGTAGGGGGCGCCCTTGTCCGCCTCGCACCCATTGAGTCAATGGGAGCCCGCGTACGCGTTGTACGACAGGCTCCCATTGACTTCAATGGGAGTCCGACCGACTCGAGTCCGATGGCATGCGTGCGCATCGTACTCGTTCGGTCGGGCTGCACGGGTCCGATTCGGTCGGAAATCTCTCCGGGTCCGGCTCGGTCGGAGTGATTTCCGACCCGAATCGGAATCGGCCCCTTAGTGCCATATTTATCAAAGGGTTGCATCACTTTTGCCCCACACATTGGGGTGCAAAAGCGACGCAACCCTTAACGTGCGACTTATCAAGCCAGGCAAGGCCCCCTTGCGTGGCTCTGAGTGACTTGATAAATCCAGAGTAACACAACACAGCGCAAATCTCTATGTTGTGTTACTGTGCCCCAGGAAGGCATTTCATGCGTGGTGCTTGGGTGTTCCCACTCAAAAGCTATGGATTTTGAAGCATTCCCAGATTTAACATAAGTGGTAGACCAGGGAATGAGCCAAAATTGCTACGCATCCCCAGGGATGGCATAACGGGAAAGAGGAAAATTCCTCTAAGGATTGTTTTTGTGCTGAAGGTGTCCGTTCCTGCACAAAAACAATCCTGCCTCCAACGTAATCACCCTTGCACCATGGTGCAAGAGTGGCTGCGTTGGCGCCTAGGAAGCACATTGGTGTGCCAGCACTGGGAAAAGGCATTGTATTGTTTTAAATACAGCACATTCCTGCACTTTCCTTGTCACGACTTCTTCATAAATATGCCCCTGAATATGTTTTTCTTTGTCATTTATTTCTGCACAGATATAGCCGCTTACTCAGGCTGTGATAAATACAATGCTATTATGTACATGATACATACAATCATATACAATCACAGAGATTGAGAGTAAAATAGAGAGACAGGAAATATTCAAGAAACTCAAACAAGCAGATGAACAAGACATTTACTCCAGTAGTAGACGGAGCCTTTACTCCAGTAGTAGACGTAGCCTCTCTCTCACCAGGAGATATTTTGGATTATAAAACTTTTACTGGATGGACAATGGATATATGATGGATTCATGCGGTATGTATGTGCAAGGGTTGGATTAATGGTTGGAGGATTATTGGATGGATAAATATCTGCATAGTTGGATTAATGCTTTCATGGAATGCTGCTCCATTAGGTGGCGAACTGACAAGAGATTGGGGGGACTGATTATGGACTGGACGAAAAGAAGAGAGAGGGAGATAGTGAGGGTAGATGGAAGGATGGATGGATAGATTAATACATACAAGCATGCATAAAGAGACACCTAAAGAGAGGTTTAAAGGTAGGCACGTCTAGAGATGTAAAGAGTAAGAGACCAAAATGTAGATTGAGGCTTTGCAAATGGCCTGCCTTAGTGAACCCTCAGCTGTCTCACTGGGAGGAAGATAGTCCATATTCGCAGGCCCAATTTTAAAACACTATGGAATCATTTAGGTAGTGATTGAACATAAAGTTCTTTATTTGTAGGCAGGAGATAAGATTTATTGTAGTGTGTCCTCACTGATCTATGTGGTCCAAATCAGTCGTCCATTCAAATGTGACTGACCAGATGAGTGAGTCAGTCACATATAAATTTGCCATGCAATGCATGCAGTAGCTATACAGCAAGCACAGGGTCACAATTAGACTGCAGAGTTTGACATACCTCTGCATACAATGAGGGCTGTGTCACACGGCAGCATCAGGCTTCTCAATTAACATGGCAACAATATATAATTTTAAAAAATGCCTGAATTCGAATCCTACTCTTCAGTCTTTGTTAGATCATGTTCTATTTTCCTACATTCTAATTTAGTTATTTTTAAATTGTACATTTTTTTTAATCTTGACTATTACTACCCTGAGGGGTTAGGACTATTGTAACCTTCATTTTTGTCTTTTCAGTAGAAACATTTTAACTAAATTCTCAATCGATAAGGCTTAGGGGCATAGTTATGAGCTCCTTTGTGTCGCTCTTGCACCACGCAACGTGGTGCAAGAGCGATGCAAATAATAAAATGATATTTATGAAGCCACGCAGGGCCCCCTTGCATGGCTTCATAAATTTCGAGTAATGTAACGCGCCAATTGCTGCGTTGCATTACTCTGCGCCAGGGAGGCGTTTTCATGGGTGTTGCATGGGTGTTCCCACACAACATCCATGGACTTTGACAAATTCCCAGATTTATAAAAACAAGTAAACCTAGGAATGCGCCAAAAGAATACGCCTCTCCAGGAGAAGTGTAAAAAAGGAGAAATTTATTTATTTCTTCTAGTTTTTTCTCTTTCTATGTGTGCTGCATTCTGCATAGAAAGAGGAAAAGCCTCTCAGGATTGTTTTTGTGCAGGACGGTTCCTCTTCCTGCCCAAAAACAATCCTGCATGCAATGCAGGCACCCTTGCACGATGGTGCATGGGTGCCTGCATTAAAGCTAGGGAGCCCATTGTGCACTAGCACAGGGAAAAGGACAGGAATGTGCCGTATTGCCTTAAATACGGCGCATTCCTGCCCTTTCCCGGTGACTCAGCGCAGCACGCTGCGCTGCACTGCGCCACTATTTCATAAATATGGCCCTTAGTGTATATTAGAACATTGGAATGTTGGGAGTGCTATTGAAGACAGTGGAGCAGCTCTGGGCTTATAATGTCTGGTATAAGGCCGTAGCTCCAATATTGCAATGTTTGTCTTCATGTTTCACCCTTTTTATTTTAGAACATTCTACCCATGGTGGGTGGAATGTGCTAATAGCATTATAGACCTTCTTCCTCGAGCTATACCAGTTGTTAAAGGCCCTCTGCCTAGTTATAGCCAATCGTCTGTGGCTCTGGCTTATAACTCGGGTTCAGGGCCTTTAACAACTGGTATAGCCCTCAGCAGTGGGCTAAAAGTGTATAATCGTTCTTTTGCTGTTTCAAGCTTGTGTAAGCACTGTTTTATCATTGGAGGTTGTGCAGCGCATTTGTGTGGTGTCTGCTAGAGGCTAGAATCGAGTCGTGTTTGGGAATTTAACATTTGTACAGAATATTTCCCCTGGTACACAACAGAATTCTGATAAAATCCAAAGGCATCACTGTTACAAGTTATATAGTTCAGTTGGTTGTGTGTCCACTGCACAGTTCTGTGTAATCTGCAGAGAATAGCTCAGACTTTTACAGGATCATCTTCTGAAATTGGTAAAATAAATCCCATTTCATTGTGTAATAATAACAGCATGGTATTTGCATTCCAAAGTCAAGTCAGTTTTTGCATTCTATAGAAATGTCTAATTAAATTTACTACAATAGCCTTGATATTAATTTCAATTGAGATGTTGTCAACCGAGTCCTCCTTGAGTGTTTCCATTATTGTATTGACTCTAAGGCACCTCTTTTTGGGAGAGAAGACCTCCTGCGGCACCTTCCTTTGACTAAAGGAAGATATGGCGGATCTCTGTCTGCAGAGTATTGTGCAGGACGTGAATAGGCTTGAGGTACATTGTCATTAATGAATGCAGCTCCTCTCCGCAGTGAACACCAGGTGATCCCACTTCAGCGGGGAAAGAATCAGCCATGCCAGTCCCACCATGAGCCTCATCAATATGTATTCTTACAATGCATTATCTTTCTGCATGGGTAAGAAGGCGTGCTCAGTGGGGAGGAGCGGGAAGCTGTGGCACCAGCAGGTAACGCAGGGCTACACGGCTTGTTGCTGGTCAATTTTGGAGAGACATTTTCTGTCAACTATCTCGACATGTCCATTGCAACATGTGATGATGATGATGAAATATCACTGCCGCTTTGCTTTTTCACCGCACTCACTTGCAATGTGTGATCATTTTTCACAGAGCACCACTGATATTTGCTGTAGATCCTCTTGGTTTTTAAGTTTCTGAATTATTATTGTACATAAAGCATTATTGTACTTATCCTATCATTTTTATAATTACATTTATTTGTTTAAGATTGGATTAATTGACAATAAATTCATGTTATGGATTCCTTTTGTTGAATGATACCTAGAATGGTTTTGTTGATCCTGTTTCTTACGTACCCTATCCTTCCTTGGTTTATGGGTAACTCCTGTGGTTATTATAGTAGTTTTTCAGAGAGCAGGCAGACTGTGACCTAAACTTATTTCACACACCTTCTAATAGAGCAAATATCCTTAACTCTTTACTGCACCATTTCTTGGTGTCCACATGCCCCCCCTTCATGGACTATTCTGGGAAGCTCAAACTCACCCCTTAGATGACATCATTTTGGAAGCTGCCTTCCTCACTGATGTTGCCATTTGGGTGTTCACCAATACACTGCCCATCAGTTGTCTCTGTTGTGCAAAAGAATGAAATTTAGGGAAATGTGTCAAACTGCAAACACAAAGTTCCATTAAGATTTCCAAGCTCCGTGAGCTCCAGAAGTGATCACCCATATAGTGCTCATCATGTCGGCCTTATGTAGTGCATCTTCCTATAGTTTTAGGGATTGCACTCACAGTGCTGTCGTCTACAGATGTTGCAATAATCCATTGGAACTGGTAGTATGAGAGTCAAAAGTAGGTTTGCCGGTTTCCGAAGCTCCAGTAGATTAGTGACTTCCTTAGCAGAGCAGAGAACTGTTGTTTATAAACAAGAATGATTTTATGATCTGCAATGTACAACTAACAAATGTACTCCATCCTCTTGGCTATTCCTTGATCTAGGACTCCGCCATTGGTTTATATCTGTCCAGGAATACAGCCTGGCCTCTTAAATACTCCATTTTGAGGAATCCAAGCCAACCCAATCATGCACCATGTTGGGTTTCTATGCTCTATCATTCTTAGTGTGGCCACCTCTGAGGCGCTGGTCCCTTCCTAATTACCCCACTATTTACGAGGATGTACTTGGAGATCTCTTGTACACAGAGGTCACCCTGCTCTATTTGTCTTGGTGGGTTACAGTTGAATGCTTGCTTGACTCATGCCCACAGCTTGTGCTGTTTCCTAAGAAGAATTTGTGTATGATCCTCAAACTCTTTCCTCCAAAAGTAATCCTAGCAATGCTTGTATGACATCACACCAGTAGACTCAACCCAGGAATCTAGCCAAAATAATCTCCTGTACATTACATATTGATATCATAGTAAGGATTCTTTGGGTATATCCCCACCATAACCCAGCCATGACAGCATCACATTCAAGAGGGCTTAAACAATGCAGCCAGTTGTATTATTTTGGGGGCAGAAAGTATAAACAGTTTGTAACTAATTAACTAGACTGTACAACCATGATGCCATCTGTGTGGTGTGCAATGTTTACGTGGGTATTATACCCTCCTACATGTCTGATTAAATGTTTCTGTTAACTCTCACGGACCAGACTCTGTTTAAGACATATTTACAAAGGTTTTTAGAATGATGACTATAAGTGTTAATTAAAGCAAATGCCATCCAGATCCAAAATTACATGATTTGACAGTGTGCACTGCTTTCACAAGAACAATATCTAAGAGGCTATATTTAGTCTTTGTAACTTAAGAACCATCGCACACAATGTATAGCAAATCGCAATCCCACAAATTACTGATGTGAGTGTCCATCAGTGTTCAGGGCTTGTCTTCAAATAGGATAAAGATTTTAAACACATTTCTCTACAAAGGTGGGTCATTGGAATGGGTTGTCAGATATGGTATTTGATATCTACTTTGTATTTGTATTTTTGCAGTGGGCTTCTTGGTGGACATGTGTAATGACATAAGGAACATGGGTTGGGACTCTGAGGGTTATCCATGAAGATTCAGGTGTTTTTTTCAGCTGAATTTATTGGTCTCTTTAATAATGATGAGAGTGTTTGACCACATTATAATTTTTGTAATATTGTCCTGTGCAAAATATTGATTCCAGAATGTCAACCACCTCTATGGGCCCGATGAAGAGACAAAAAGAGTGTATCACCGGATGCAGGATGTGGGAGCACTGAGTCCGATTTCATCAGCCAGAAAAGCTGGCTGGTAAATCAAGTGCAGATTAGGCAGAGGCTGAGGATACAACGCTCCCACCTAGAGCATGAGAGAACATGGAAGGCTCCCCCCTTTACAAATGCTGAACCTGACCAGAAAGTCAGCACCACCCATGAAACTACTGGTGTGGACGAGGTTGGTATCAATCCCCATTATTAGTTCAAGATAAGCAGAATACAGCCTGGAATAAAACACCGCACTCGCCTACACTAGCAAAGAAGCTCAAAGTGCTAGCTCCAAGCATCATTCACCTTTTGGGAGCAACACCTCATCTTGTTGGCAATGATGTAGTGGAAGCACTTAACATTGATGTAGTAGAGTCATACCAAAAAGTAGAGAAGTAGGTGAAAAAAGAATGGATGCCATGGATGAGCTCTTGCCTGCTGATATAAGTGAGAAACAAGCATTGGTAAATGCATTAGGTTTTGCCTATGTGATTAATAATAAGCTGTTTGTGCAGGCAAAACATAAAAAACAAAGATATCCGACTTGATATCTGAGTTGACTACAATACTCGGTTCAGTACCCAAGCAACATAAAACCTGAAGAGAAAATGTATGCAAGAGCAATTTTTATAACCAATTGAAAGAATAACCAGTAGATGGCAGTGTTGTCCAGTTCTTCCAATAAGGGGAGAGAGTGACGTGAGATCTTCACACAGGCTTGTGCAGGCACACTAATATAACTGCCCAAAACAAAGTCATAAAATCGAGTTCAAGAACTTAAGCCCACATAAAATGTAGAGTGAGATCGAATGAATACTCCTCGGTGGCGTCATGATGAAAAGATCAGGAATGTAACACAGCTGGTGCAATGCGTGCAGCCAAGGAAAGTAAACAAAAGAAAAGTTACGCAAAACAGTGGATGGACACAGTAATTTGGCTCCGGGAACTGATAAGAGCCCCTTTTTAAGATATATTAAATTCAAGAGATTTCATAAGCACAGCTCAAGTGCTATGCAAGCGAAACCTAAAAAAATGACACCCATTCATCTATACCATCTATAAGTCATCTTTCTTGTGACAGTGGCACTCTAGTGTCCTAAAGTGTATGGGAAAACTGAATTTCTAAAGTGCAACCAGTCAAGATGATGATGGACATGTTCCTCAGGCACATGATGATTGAAGAAGAAGAAAACATCTCAAAGCAGACAACCCCACCACTACCACAAATCCAGCCTTTCTCCAATGAAATAGAAATAAAGCCGGACAGGAGTCAAACAATGATAAACTACCAGAGTTAAACAGAAAACAGCAGTCAAACAACCTTATGGCCAAAATTATAGCAAACAGACAACTGTCTAACAGCCTTAGAACTCAGGTTTTATGGCACTGAATCTGGCAGCAGCATCACTGACTTTGCCACTGCCAGAAAAACTGCATTGTTAATTTGCAATTTTGTTTGTCCTCCACTAGAAAAAATAGCAGAATAGCAATGTGCACAGACTGTAACTAAATTGTGCTTCATCAGAATCCACACAATCACATCATGGCTCTAGGGGGCGAAGGAGCTCAATGGAAAAACATTTTTAAAAACTGCATGATGTGCAGGATACCAAATTTTGCCTTCTTTTTCGAGGAGTCACAAAGTTTTCATATAACGGTGGAGTTTGCCAATACAAAGTTCATGATCCAAGATTGGGGGTCTCTCCATTGGGAGTTATAAGAACTTCCCAAGCCAAGATGTGGCAGAGGTCAGTTCCTGTTAAGGCATATAAAAGGTGCCATTTGAATGAATATTCATAATTCTAAAGATATTTTCAGCATTATATATAGAGATATATATATATATATATTATTCAACAAACACGGTCCTTTTCGGGGGGAGCACCCTCCAGCTGGTGCTCGTGGCGAGACAGGACCACCTCTCGCATTAAGTATTATCCAACAACAGCTTACACGGCACTCTCCTTGGTACAAAAATATATCTTTATTGAGACCTCCTTCTCCGCCACCTACGAGTTTCGAACACAAAGTTCTTGTTCACGGTAGTACCGTGTAAGCTGTTGTTGGATAATATATATATATATATATATATATATATATATATATATATATACACACATATATATACATAGGTAGATAGGAAATATCTGACTAACTTACAACAGAGATATCATAAAAGATTAGACGAATGGCATGAGGGTGGCCTTTTGACATGGGATGAGAGGAGATTCCTGAGAAACGAAACACCGACCACCCCCACCTTTTACCTACTACCAAAGGTGCACAAAAATCCTCGTGAACCTCCAGGAAGACCTATAGTCTCCTCAAAAAACAGTCTTCTTGAAAAGACGTCGACATTTGTTGACCACTTCCTATTCCCATATGTAAAAGATTTAAACTCCTACATCAGAGATACCAGCGACTTCCTGACTAAAACCAAGGACGTAGTCATTACTAACAACAAATGGCTAGTTAGCCTAGACCTAGAGTCACTCTACACCAGCATTAGACACGGGGACGGACTCAAAGCATGTAATTTTTTCCTTAAAAAAAGGGACATCCATCTGCTCCAACACACACATATGCTCATAGAAATGATCAATACTTGCCTAAAAGAGAATATCTTCATATTTGAAAAGAACCATTACAGACAACTGCAGAGGGCTTCCATGGGCACCTGCTTCGCCCCCAGTTATGCCAATCTCATGGTGGGCTGGTGGGAGAAGCAGGTGCTGTGGAACGACCGCACGGAAAAATGGTATCGTAATGTCCAAAAGTGGCTGAGGTTTATAGATGACGTGTTCTTTGTGTGGGAGGGGAGTGAACAAGAACTTAATCTGTTTATTGATTTGCTGAATGAAAACAGTGTGAATTTGAAATTTACAAGAAACTACAGCAAGGAGACGATAGACTTCCTAGATTTGAAACTGTCAGTAGAAGGAGGAAAGATTAATACCAACCTATTCAGACAAAAGACCGCAGGGAACTCTATCCTCCATGGGAGTAGTAGCCACCCACCCAGTTTTAGGTGGGGGATACCATACAGTGAGTTCCTCAAAGCAAAGAGGAACTGCAGCACGCCAACAGCATTCGAACAGACAACAAGAGACATGAAAGCGAGATTCAGGGAGAGAGGGTACCCTACGAAAGCTCTGAAACAGGCAGAAGCAAGAGTCAATGAAACACAGAGAGTAGACCAAATGCAAAAAACCACTGCACCAGCTAACAAAAGACAGGAATGTTCCGAGCCAGTACGCTTCATCACGAGATACAGTAGTCAGGCAGCACAGTTGCGTAAAATTCTGAAAAAACAGGTGGGGGATCTTGAGACAGGACCCTATATTGAGGAATAAAATAGGACCCAAACCCTCTATAACATATAGGAGGAGTACCTCGCTAAAGGATATGTTGGTACACAGCCACCTGCAAGCCAAAGAATCCAATTGGCTGAAACAAGCCAAGGGCTTCCGTAGATGTGGTAACTGCAAGGCGTGCAAACACAGCGACAATGTAACAGAAACCACACTCCGAATGGTTAAAGCCCCTTGGAAAATCCCCAAACTTATAATGTGTCAAACGGAATTTGTGGTGTATGTCATAGTCTGTCCCTGCAACTTGTGGTATATTGGCTCTACCACATTCCCAGTGAAGAAGAGAATTCTCGAGCACTGGAGTGCAATAACTAATAAAGATCATAGTTACAGCACAGCTAGACACTTCACAGCTAGACACAATGGAGATTGGACCAAAGCTACATTCTTTGGACTTGACAGTATAAACCTGAATCCCAGAGGTGGCAACAGGGTGGGAGCGCTGCGCAGACTGGAGTCACGTTTCATCTTGCAAGCAGGGAGCAAATTCCCTGGAGGGTTGAATTTAGATGAGGAAATGCATTCTCATTTGTGATAAATCTTACTACTAGTAGAATCAGTTAAAACTAGCCTCATGCACCCGTTCCCTTCCTTCCCCCTCTGTCCCCACACACCCAGATCACTCTTTCCCACCAGTCTTACACATGTAAATAGTCGTATGAACCCAAGTTGCAACCATGTTTTGACCTATGAAATATGAACAGTGAAATGTTAGCCACAATGTCTGCACAGTGAATAAGGAAAAGTGTTGAATTGTTGTTAGTGTATGGCTGCTATGGCACATATAAATGTATATACTTATACTCTTCTTCACAGGGAGACAACGTGGATGACGCTCGAGGGACTTACATACCATCGATTAAAAATATGAGCACCCAGAGTGGATGGTCGTCCCACCGATTCAGCACTCGTTGATAATTTAACACTCAGCCAATCCGTAGACTGCTAACAATGCACTATGCATACCAACATGACCACAAATATGGTACTAAACCGACACTTAGCTGGGATAACCAACCAGACTAGAAAAGGTCATTGCATGAAAAGCACGTACATAGATACGACGCCACTACAATGTTCACACGTATCACCAATACACATAAAACACTTCACACATGGGCACTAGACCGACAATTGCAGCGCGGGTAACAAACACAAGCAGTAAGAACACATAGCGCGCAGCCCGCGCACTAGGTACTTACTAGACACAATTCATTGTGAGTCAACATCCTTAAACTAGTTAATTGCAAGGGCAGCTAAACAATACATTGGGTTGCAACATTTTAGAACACCGGTTACATTTAAAACACAAGTATTTTGTTTATGTTTATGATGACTGTCACGTGGTATGTTTGACCACTCATGAACCTTTAAAGGGGCTCTGACCATGAAGAGGGTCAGGTGACCAAGACCACGAATGTGGTCGAAATGCGTTCCTTTGTCAACTTGAAATAAAAAAACTTTACAAACCTGTTGGAGTGGGCTCGTGGATTTCCTATCCAGGCATCCAGTTTCGTGCGGAATATATATATATATGTTGGTCTGAATAAATTGGAGTTCTACAAACCCACTGTGTTCTTTGGTGTGTTTCCCGAGGGGAGCGATCCTGTGTTTTGTATATATACGTGCGGTCACATGCACGTTCGAGCACCCGTCCTTAAGTAGTTTGGCGGCAGCAGTGGCACTTTTAGGATTCTCCATGTTAGTAAAAGCCGCCGAACCACTGAAGCCCAGCAGAAATGGGAACCTGCTGACACGAGCCGGACCATGTCATGGATTGGTGCAGGTTATTCAAAGTTGCGCTTTCAGGTGCTGTTATTTGAAGGCCTATATGGAGTTGGATGATGTTAGAATAGAAAAATTCATGTTCGCACATTGTTCTATGTATATTAGCATTCGTGGAGCCATTTTTTATGTAAGCGCCATTTTGAATCATGATCGAAACTAATCCTCAGCTATTTCTGAGAAACGGCCTTCGCTAGGTTTCGTTTCCCCAAGGTTGAATTTTGCTTTATTAATGAATAGACTGTTCTTATTAGCGCATACCTTTCCCACTAGATATAGGCCTTCTCCCACTTGTCTGAAGACGGGCCCGCCTGCAGTGGCCTTGGACTCTGCAACTTTGTAAGATATGAGTACTGAGATTGTTTTTTTCTCTTGTTCGCATTGCTTTACAGCATTTACCTGAAAAATTCCACTATAGGCGTGTTCTAGCCCAGGCACGAAATGTACTAAATGTATCTCTATGCTTGCGGACTTTAGTCCCTCTGCAGCACTCCTTAGAGACTGGGCAGACCCGGCTCCGCTCTGAGTGTACTCTGAATAAACAGATATTGGTTTGTATTCTCTACTGTCTGACCGACTCTTCATTTGGTGTGGAAGGCTGAGAGGTGGTTGTGAATAACCCGGGTGACCCTAATCCGGCCACTTCCTTCAATGCTGGATTTTGTAGAGACTCATTTGGTTTTAAGACTTGACATTGGTGTTAAAACGATAAAGACAATGCACAGTTGTGGGAAATGGAAGCGCTACTGTCATGCAAAATATTGCAGCCTGCACCTACTGTTGGAGCAACAGAGAACATAATAATACTACTGGGCTGGTATTCATGATGAGGCCATTGGATTATCGAGGCCGTAAGAATACAAATTAATACATGTGATGACAGCACCTCCATGAACTCATTCAAAGTGCTGGGTTCGTGTAGTCTTTCCACGCTGGCTACAAAGTATCCTCCAATAGTATTGAAGCAACACTCATTTAAAAACATAGGGGCATATTTACAAGCCCCTAGGGCTGCCGATGCTTCACTTTTTGTTACGCACCGGTGGCGCAATTTGGTGTTCCATATTTACAAGGACACCTTGCGTGGCTTTTTGTGTCCTTGTAAATACGTCCCCTTTTCACGCAGCACTTTGCATGAAAGGGGTGTGCCATGGGTGTTGCTGTGGGTGTTCCCACACAACACCCATGGATTCTGCTGCATTCCCAGATTTACAAGGTTTTGTAAACCTGGGTATCCTACACATCCCAAGGGGAGGCGTAAGGACACGCAACTAGAAGAAATACATTCATTTCTCCTCGTTTCCCCTTTTTATTCATGCTGCATTTTGCAGCACAAATAGAAAGAGGAAAATATCCCTTGTGATTGTTTTTGTACAGGAAGGTGACCCTTCCTGCACTAAAACAATCATCCCCGCAACGCAGGCACCCTTGCACCATGGTGCAAGGGTGCCTGCGTTGGTGCATGGCAGCCAATTGTGTGCGCCAGCACAGGGGAGAGCACAGGGATCCATCATATTGTTGTAAATATGACGTATCCCTGTGCTCTGAAAGTAACGCAGCACTGTGCAGCCCCATGGCTTTCTCATAAATAAGGCCCAATGTATTTAAACACCTGTGTCATTGGCATTTGAGAAAGGCACTGAAGCGGAAACGCATTATTCTGGTCTGAATAAATTGGAGTTCTACGAACCCGCTGTGTGCTTTGGTCTGTTTCCCGAGGGGAGCGATCCTGGGTTTTTGATATATATTCACTGAAAAATACCAAAGGGTACAAAACCAGAGAAATTCAGCCGTTATAGTTAGTGAGCTAACTATAACTCGTGCCCCCGCAATGCACTGCTTATGACCTCACATATTACTTCACTCATGACATGGTCAGTGACATCACTAATGACATTGCTGATGACATCTCAAATGACATCACTGATGACATCATCCGGTGATTGTGTTTTTAAAAAGTTTGAGTGTTAAATTATATACCAAGGTGTATTGGTGAATCAGTGCGTGTATGAGTGCCTGATTGGATGATTCAGTGGGTGCGTGACTAACTGTATAAGTGAGTGATTAGATGTCACAGTGAATGTATGGGTGAGTGACTGTTTGTGGCCCCCCGCATTTCAATATCTCTAGCCCTGGGGAGGTGGCAGTCCCCGGGGCTGTGCGGGGCCTGCATCATTATTTAAACTTGCCCCCAGGACCTGGCCTACCCCGGGGCCTACATTAACAAAGCGAGGGAGCCTCGCGCTTTGTTTTTTTAAATTTTCAGCTGAAGTCACGAATCCAGCACAACTCCCGCTGAAATTTATTTAAAAAAATTATTTTTTGGCCCTGGGGGATCCCTGTGGGACACCCCCCTCCCCCAAGAGGCCTAGGGGGGCAGGGTATTTCTACCCTGTCCCTTTTTCTTTTTTTAACGTTTTTTCTTGTGACTCGGTTCAACCCGAGTCACAAGATGGCTGCCAACACTTGTTTTGGCAGCCAATCAGATCTCAAGCACGAGATCGGAGGGGGTCGGGGATCCACTGCGGCCTCAGTTGTATATCTTAAAAATCTTTACATTTCTGCGCAACTACTGAATGGATTTACACAATTTAACGATAAGGTCACTTTCTGGACCAACAGCTACCTTTCTGCCAAATTTGGTGTCATTCCGTTCCGCAGTTCGGGCTGTAGCGGTGTCTAAAGTTTCCTATGGAAATTAACATGGGGAAAATTGTTTTGGGGCCCCCCTTTTTCTCGGCCCGAGGACCACGAAATTTTCAAGACAGCAGTTGAAGTGTCTGGTGAATTAGTTTTGAAAATTTCGCGAAGATTCGTCAAGCGATGCCAAAGTTATTGGCAAATGAAAAAATGCTCTTCCTAGGGAAGCTACATCCTAACTAAAACTACCTACTGGGGACCTCCAGTAGGTAATATATTTATGTACATACTTGTGTTAAACAGTTGCAGTCGCAACTGGGTAGGGATTGTTAGGACCACATTTGACGATCCTTCACAAAAGTTTCCCCCAAAAAAGTCTCATTCACCTCAGCTCGTTCCTGAAAAGTTTCAGGGTGATCCGATAAGCGGGGGCCGAGAAAAAGGGGGTCCAAAAATGCATTTTCTCCATGCAATTTTCCATAGGAAAATTAGACAGCAATACAGAGAAAACAGCCGAAAGGAAAATTACACCAAATTTGCCAGGAAGCTAGATCTCTACAAAGAAAGTGTTCTATTTGTGATTTGGTGTACATGGGTACGTTTTTTGGGAGAAATTAAGGTTCTAAATATATGGATATTTCAGGATGCGGAGGACATGTGGACTCAAAATATCAGAATAATAAATCTGATTGACAGCCGTCAACATCAACAAAGATGGCATGCATTGAAAAAAAAGGTGAGCTTGTTTGCGGCCTCTCTCCCCGAGCTATTTCATGCCCTGAGCACCCCATCCACTGGGTTTCCTTAATTTTACATTTCTTTTAAGGGAAGGGGGCCCATAACACATATGTTTGAGGAGTAACTATAAGTCACGCTCCCACCATGCATAGTCTTGTCACCAGTGTTGTAATTTCAGGTGTTGCAGTCATATTAACAGTGATGTCATAGAACATGTCATAAGTGATGTAATATGTGAGGTAATTAGCAGTGCATGGCAATGGCACACATTATAGTTACTTCAGGGCACAAGATGTTGTTCTTTGAAATGAGACTGGTGAATTTCAGTGGTTTTGCTCATTTAAAACGGTATGTTTTTGGCGGGCGCAGAAGCAACGGTGGTAACCTGGTCCAATTCGAAGATAGCCACGGAGGTATGGCAATGCAGGGGCAGTTTTTTAAATGGGGCATCGAACTAAAAAGAACGGAGCCGGAGAGGTACCTCAGCCCCTTACGCCCACAACCGAATTATACCCCAAATAACAGCATACTATCAGGCGGGACTCTTAGGAGCGCAATAGGACCTGCAGAGAAACCCTCCAATAAGCTTCAAAACTTGTTCATCACCCACACTGCCGCCCCAGGTGCCCCAAGATGCATGAGTCAGGTTTCCCTGCAAAGGTTGCATGGCCACGCCCCATTTAGGAGAAGCATGATTACAACCAAATACAGCTTCAATAAACGCCCACCATCTCCTAAAACTGTGCTCCTGGAATGTGAATGGTCTCAGCAGTAAGGTGGGGGAGACAGACTTCACCACCTTCCTTCAAAACTTCGACATCCTTTTTTTTCAGGAAACCTGGGCCGAGAATCCATCGCCAATAATAGGCTTCAAGGAGTACCATCAAGAAGCGATAAAAAACATTCATAGAGGGCAGAGCTCCAGGCGGTCTTTCAATATACATTGCAACCCACCTTCGATGGCAACAAGAACAAGTACATCTCGGCCTAACATGGGCACAATGCATCAAACTCTCACCCCAGCCAGACTCAACACCACAACATAATGTTTGCGACATTAACCTCCTAATTTGTAACGACTACATTTATCCCAGTCAGAAGACCAAGGCTGGAAAAATAGCCGCACTAGCAACAATTTAAAAATTGTTGCAAAACATTTTACCTTAATACATTATCATTCTGACAGGTGACTTCAACATGTACTTATTAGAAACAAACATCCATCAGTTTCCCCAACATCATCATTCTAGAGTAACGAAATCAATACCCCTAGTAATAGCAAACTACCACAGATCAGACCGTCATGGGAAAACATGCACAGCGGCTCTCGAGAAAATTGGCATGTGTTCCCTAAACGTCCGCCTCCCCCAAGATTCAACCAGCTGTTTTTACTAGGTTTTCGAACAAAACCAATTCCATTTTGGACTACACATTTTTTGACATAGAGCTGTTCCACATGATTTCCAGTTATCAGATAATACCCAGAGTAGAGAGTGACCACTTTCCCCAGCACATTTAGCTCCTAATACAACCATCAAGAGCCCCCTAACCACCGACCTGATGGTCCAATCTTGCGCCTACACCTAAAACGCCTTGCCTGGAACGGAACAGTGGGAGCCCCAATAATGGATTACATCACCACGTTCACACTGTAAACCACTGCCTTTCAAAGGTGGCACAGTGACAGCACTGGGAGCTCTTGAAAGTCGGATTTGCCACCAACTGGTCATCGAATCGCTCCCAAACCTCCAAAACTTCCCCCAAAGGGGCATGCTGGTTTTCCCTATCCCTCATATGGGAAAAAATAAAACTAAACAAGGAGATCAGGAACCTGCGGAAAAGGAACCTAAAGCACAGCCTCCCAACATTGGACCAAATGGCACCATTAAGGCTAACCTGCAAAAGGGCAATCTGGACAGCAAAAAAAACACATCAATCAAGCACATGGTTAAAACTGCTGCACACAAGTTAAACAAAAAATAACAAATAGTTCTGGACTGAAATTAACTTGCTTGCAAACGGCAGTTTTTGTCACCATAACGCCGGCAATTCAGAAGAATCAGATTGGATAACTCACATTAAACCGACCCCCTCTGGACAAGAAGCAAACAATGTAAATCTGATGGCCACAATCACCCGATCAATTACGTCTACAGACAAACCACTGGAGGGTCAATGGCTGAAAGTAACACAAGTTTGTAAATCTTTGAAGAAATTGCGATCAGATGGGGCCCCAGGCCCAAATGGTCTCCCAAATGCTCTATTTAAGCACGATCAAGCTTTCTGGGCCTTGCACCTGACTCCATTATTTAAACTGGCTTTCACCACCAACTCAATCCCCGCATCTTTGAGAGGGAGCATCCTACATCCTATCTTCAAGTCTGGCTCACGGACCAATCCAGCAAACTATAGACTGATCGCCCTGATCAATGTTGAAGCTAAATTCTATGCTGCTAATCTTCTAACAGACCTTGAAGCATGGTCATCATCAGAAAACATCATCCCGATCACACAGACGGGACTCAGGGCCAGCACGAGCACAATGACCAACCTGCTTGCTCGAAGTCTGCTCGTCAAAAAATCAAACCACAAAGCCTGCAATCTAGGGGGCGTGGCCAACCGCCGAGCAGCATGGCCGCTTTCTGAAGCGGCTCCGACCAAGTGCGCCCATTCCGGCATGCATCCGTCCATGAATCCGCAGTGAATAGTGGCAAAACTTACAGAATCGAACTCCGGAATGCAGCGCGAGTCGATCGAGCCGTGCAACTGCCGATTCCAACTGGCGGTGCCGATCAATCAATCAATCATAGCATTTGTAGAGCGCACTACATACCCGTGAGGGTCTCAAGGCACTGAGGGGGGGGGAGGGAGGGGTGCTGCTACTGCTCAAAGAGCCAGGTCTTCAGGAGTCTTCTGAAGGTCAGCAGGTCTTGGGTCTGCTGTAGGCGGATGGGGAGGGTGTTCCAGGTTTTGGCGGCGAGGTGGGAGAAGGATCTGCCACCTGAGGTCGCTCTTCGGATGCGGGGTATTGTGGCGAGGGCGAGGTCGGCGGAGCGAAGCTGGCGGGCGGGGGTGTAGAGGCTGAGTCGTCTGTTGAGGTACGCAGGTCCGGTGTTGTGCAGTGCCTTGTGTGCGTGGGTGAGGAGCTTGAAGGTTATCCTCTTGTTGACGGGGAGCCAGTGCAGGTTTCTCAGGTGAGGGGTGATGTGGCTGTGGCGAGGGATGTCGAGGATCAGGCGTGCAGAGGCGTTCTGGATGCGTTGCAGCCGTTTCAGGAGTTTGGCAGAGGCTCCAGCGTAGAGGGCGTTTCCGTAGTCCAGCCTGCTGCTGACGAGGGCCTGGATGACCGTTCTTCTCGCTTCGGTGGGGATCCACTTGTAGATCTTGCGGAGCATGCGGAGGGTGTTGAAGCAGGCGGAAGAGACGGCGTTGACCTGCTTAGTCATGGAGAGGGTGGAGTCCAGGATGACTCCTAGGTTGCGTGCGTGGTCGGTGGGTATTGGGGCTGCTCCCAGTGCGGTCGGCAACCAGGTGTCGTCCCAGGCCAAGGGGGTGGATCCGAGGATGAGGACCTCCGTCTTGTCAGAGTTCAGCTTCAGTCGGCTGTTCCTCATCCATTCGGCGACGGCCTTCATTCCTTCGTGGAGGTTTGTTTTGGCGGTGTGGGGGTCTTTGGTGAGGGAGAGAATCAGCTGGGTGTCATCGGCGTAAGAGATGATGTTGAGGTCGTGCAGTCGGGCGACATGGGTGAGTGGTGCCATGTAGATGTTGAACAGCGTTGGGCTGAGGGATGAGCCCTGGGGTACGCCGCAGATGATCTCGGTGGCCTCGGAGCGGAAGGGGGGGGAGGCGGACGCTCTGTGTTCTGCCGGAGAGGAAGGAGGTGGTCCAGTCCAGGGCCTTCTCTTGGATTCCGGCATTGTGGAGGCGTGTGCGTAGTGTGTGGTGGCATACCGTGTCGAAGGCGGCTGACAGGTCCAGGAGGATGAGGGTCACGGTCTCTCCGTTGTCTAGCAGGGTCCTGATGTAATCAGTGGTGGCAATGAGGGCAGTTTCGGTGCTGTGGTTGCTGCGAAACCCGGACTGGGACGTGTCCAGGATGCTGTTCTCCTCGAGGTAGCGGGTCAGTTGTTTGTTGACGGTCTTCTCGATGACCTTCGCCGGGAACGGGAGTAGGGATATGGGCCGGAAGTTCTTGAGGTCCTTGGGGTCCGCCTTGGGTTTCTTGAGTAAGGCGTTGATCTCGGCGTGCTTCCAGCTATCCGGGAAGGTTGCTGTCTCGAAGGAGATGTTGATGGCTTTCCGGAGATGGGGTGCGATGGTGGTGCTGGCTTTGTTGAAGATGTGGTGTGGGCATGGGTCTGACGGAGATCCGGAGTGGATGGTGTTCATGATCTTGATGGTGTCGTCGTCGTTTATGTTGGTCCAGGAGAGCAGGCGGTTGGTGCGGATGTTGGTCGTGGGGGCGGGGGCGGGGATCTCAGTGGTTGTCGGGGCGATCGTGGTGTTGAAGCTGTCGTGGATGTCAGCGATCTTGCGATGGAAGAAGGCGGCCAACGAGTTGCATAGGTCTTGCGAAGGTGGGATGTCGTTGGTGTTGGAGCTGGGGTTAGAGAGTTCCTTCACGATGTTGAAGAGCTCTTTGCTGTTGTGTGCGTTGTTGTCTAGGCGGTCTTTGAAGGAGGCCCTTTTGGTGGATCTAATGAGGTGATGGTGTCTGAGGGTGGCGTTCTTGTGGGCTGCGTAGCTGTCCAGTGTTTGTTCGCGGTGCCAGTTCTTCTCTAGCTTTCGGCAGGTTTGCTTGGAGGCCCGGAGGTCTTCAGTGAACCAGCTGGCTTTCTTGCTGATGTGGCTGTTGGGGGGGGTTTCTTGAGCGGGGCGAGGGTGTTGGCGCATTCGTCGATCCACTGTCTGAGGTTGCGGGCGGCGGTGTCGGGGTCGGTGGGGTCGGCTGGTGGGCACCGGGCTAGGGTGGTGGTTAGCTGGTCTTCGGTGACTTTGCTCCAGCAGCGGCGAGGCAACTGTTGGGTGCGATGGTGCGTGGTAGCTTTCTGGAAGGTGAAGTGGATGCAGCGATGGTCGGTCCAGTGGATTTCGGTGGTGTGACTGAAGGTGACGTGGGAGCTTGCGGAGAAGATGGGGTCAAGCGTGTGGCCGGCGGAGTGGGTGGGAGTTGTGACGAGTTGTCTGAGTCCGAGGTTGGCGAGGTTGTCAATCAGGGTGGTAGAGTTGGTGTCGTTGTTGTTCTCGAGGTGGAAGTTCAGGTCCCCGAGGAGGATGTAGTCCGTGGAGGCGAGGGCGTGAGGACTGACGAAGTCGGTGATGGAGTCGCTGAACTGTGGTCGAGGTCCGGGGGGTCGGTAGACGAGGGTTCCTCTGATGGTGGTGATGGGGTCGGTGTAGATCTGGAAGTGCAGGTGTTCGGCGGTGCTGAGGGTGTCGTCGTTGTTGGTCGAGACTCTGAGAGTGTTCCTGTGGACGATGGCGATTCCTCCTCCTACTCTGTTGGTGCGGTCCCTGCGGGAGATCTTGTAGCCTTCCTGGATGGCAATGGCGATGTCGGGTGCCGAGGAGGGGTTCAGCCAGGTCTCCGTCAGGAATGCGACGTATGGGGAGGTTGAGTCGAGTAGGTCCCAGAGTTCGACGGCGTGTTTGCGGGCGGAGCGGGTGTTGAGAAGAATGCTAATGAGGTGGTTGGGTTTGTTCCTGGTCGGCGGGTTGGCGGGCTGGGTGCTGGTGAAGCTGCAGTTCCGGCAGGAGAAGGGTCCTTGGGTGCTCTTCGGGGCGGCCAGGAAGCAGGTGCGTGATCGTCGTCCGGTGTTGAGTGCTTGGAGGGTGCTGGAGTCGAAGCGGATCCGGGCATCGTGATCAACTCGCTGACGTACTGCGCTTGCTGAAGTGGGTTCGGCGTGGAGGGAGGGGCGCGAAGGCCCTGATTGCCAGCAACGGCTCAACCCCGTATTGTCGACCCCTGAGAAGGTCGCCGTGCCTGCACCCGTCCGCTGTGCCGGGGGAATGGGACGGGCCGATCGACAGCTCCTGAAAGCCGCAGGCGGTGTTTCTTGCCTGCCCGGACGGGGCACCCACAGCGCGAGGACCGGCGGCCGCTCGTGCCCCCGGCATCCATGTGAGGAGATCCCGCAGCAGCCTGGCCCCCCGTGTACACCAGAAACAAGAGCGCCCAGGCCTCGGCCATATTGGAGGCATAGTGGGAAAAAAGTGGCCTCTGGGCTCGCGGATGGGCTCAGCCGTGTGTAGCATTTCTCCGTGCCTTGCCCAATGGTTGGATTACTCTTTGCCTGTCTTGGAGCTGCCTGTGCAGTGGGGGCGGTGTGATCCCTGGGTTTTCCTGGCTTTGGGCCCCCGCTGCCCTGTCACACTGACGTCCGCTTCTCTAACACTCGCCAGCACTATTGAGTCAAGTATTGTAGCCCTCATTTTCATCAACTACCAACTGCATTAAGTCGTGGCCCCCCCTGCATGGAGAGAGGCGCCCAGCGAATCCTGCCTCGGTCTGGTGGACTGAAATTTACCTTGGCGCTGAATACAGAGGCTGTTTGTGTTCCATACTTGTTGTATTGGGCTTGGGGCTTGAGCGCAGAGGGGCATCTTGAACTCCAGCATTCCATTGACCCTGGTCATCCTCCCCCTTGATACCGTCAGCATAGTCCTCACCGGACAGAGCTGTCAAGCCGGGGCACAGGGAGTGGGTCAGCTCCCAGATTCATCGTATTGCAGTAAGGAGGGGTGAGCTTGACGTGTCGCCGCGGTCGGCGGCCACTGGGGGCCCAGTTGCCTGATCGCAATCCTGAGTTTCGCGGTCGGTCTGCCCCATGTTCTCCAGTGCACGGGCCATCTGACACAGCAACGTTTGGTCTGCTTGTACTAAATACAGCCCCATCGAGCTGTGCTGCGCAACACGATCCTTGCTACCCGCCTGCTTGCCCCTTGCCTCCCTGCTCGCTCCCCGCCTGGTGCAGTCTGGTTATGGCTGGGGGTCGCAACTCCAAGGCCGCAGTGCAGGCTAAGCTGGAGAAGTTTGCCTGGGACAAGGGCCCCGGCGCAGTCCAAAAAGGTGGCGATGCTCAGTCGGAGAGGCAATCATCGGAGGAGGGGGCAAAAGAACCGACGCTGCAAGACATCCTCACAGCTATCACCACGGTTCGTACGTCGCTGGAGTCCAGGATTGACTCCGTATCCTCAGAGGTGTCCCTCATCAGAGCGGACATGCGCTCCATGAACACTAGATTCAAAGATGTGGAAACGAAAGCGAGCTCATTGGTCACCGACACTTCTGACCTGCAGCGACGGGTGGACGATCTTCAAACTCTGACTACTAAACTGGAGACGCAGCTGGATGAATACGAAGGGCGCTCTAGGCGCAACAACGATCAAATACTGGGGGTCCCGGAAAAAGCAGAGGAGCAGCAGCTGACTTATTTGTTGAGGAGCTTGTCACTACTTACTTGAAACCGACGAGGTTGTCCAATTTCTTCTCCGTCGAGAGGGCGCACTGAGTGCCAGGGGGCAGACCGAAGGCCGGAGCCCCCCCCGCGGCCAATAGTTGCCAGGATTTTCAACTATAGGGACAGAGACATTATCCTGCAGGCAGCTCGGGCTGCGCCCCCACTTGAATTCCAGAACAGCACGGTAACTTTCTTTCCAGACTTCACCCTCAAGGTGCAACGACAGCGGCGCAGCTTCTTGGATGTCAAACGTGCGCTCCGGGAGAAAAATATCAAATACGCCATGCTATTCCCGGCTAAGTTGAGGGTGAAGTCGAAGGGGAAGGCCTGGTTCTTCGCTACCCCTGAGGAGGCATGGGACTGGTTGGATGGCTGGCGCTTGGTAGGACAAAAAACCAACCGCACCCAAGAGCCTGGCAAAGAACGGGTCCTGAGTGACCCAGACGGAGGCGCCCCATCTTGCGGACATTCAGCAGCAACAGGAGGGGTTGGATAACTGGGTTGTATTTTAAGCTGTTAGTGTGTTGGCCCCTTCTCGTAGGCCTGTTGGACTGGGCGGTGGCCGGGTCCTTTCAGTGGGTGTACCCGCTGCAAGACTGAGCTCATGGGATTGTCTTCTATGCGGAGCGACTGTTCATCAATCTTCTGTATGCAGTACTTGTGACTACATATCTTTTGCTTTATTGTTCAATCGTTTGCCTTTTATGTCCGGGACGGGTGCCCGGTTGGTTACACGCACCTTCTAGTTCAAGGGGTGGGCGAAAGGCACTTTGCAAGTTTGGGTGGTGGCGGTTCTGATCCCGCCATGCAGGGAGGCAGGGAGGGGGGTTGAGTTTGATATGTTTGGAGGGTTGGGTACCTGCGCACTATGTCTCGCTGTTATGAACCATAATCAGTGTGATACCCCGAGGTCTTTTCTTAGTGCAGGGTGGGGAGGGCGGGGATGTTTTAGATTGTTTTGTTTCCTGTTAGATAGGTATGACACACACGACATCACTCGAGAATTGGCAACCACTACACTATGCTTTTGGCATCTCTGCCTTTGCGGGTGGGTGATTCACTGGTACGTTCTATCACATGGACACCCATGGGGTGGGTCCCCTACAGCTGAACATCTCTACCCCAAGTCAGGACGGGCGTAGCATCTAGACAAGGGCTCAAACTGTTGTCATGGAATGTGAATGGGCTGGGGGATAAAATCAAACGGGGCATAGTGCTCCAATTCTTAAACCGACACTCCCCCGATGTGATCCTGTTACAGGAAACGCACCTGCTTGGGAATGCCTGTAGGGCCATGTCAAGATGGGGATTTAAATTGGTGGCGCATTCAGCTTTTGGGTCCGGCTCCCGGGTAGTGGGTATAATGGTACGGAAATCGTTCCCTATGTCAATTGACCTTGTCCGCACAGATAGCCCAGGTAGATTCGTAGCGACTTCTGGGACCTGGGAGGGGAGTAAATTAAACCTCCTCTCGGTTTATGTGCTGCCGGGCCTACACGCCCAGGCCTTCGC
This sequence comes from Calotriton arnoldi, assembly GCA_963921515.1. Taxonomy (NCBI): domain Eukaryota; kingdom Metazoa; phylum Chordata; class Amphibia; order Caudata; family Salamandridae; genus Calotriton; species Calotriton arnoldi. The sequence goes on along the minus strand of CAWUFW010002540.1, from coordinate 922,033 downwards.
AGATCTCGGAGATCTCCTCTTGGGGTTACCGGAAGGTAGAGTATTAATCGGAGGCGACTTTAACTCCATTGTCTCTGACTCCCTTGATCGTTGGCCCCAGAGGGTCCTGCCCCCCTCCCGAATGCAGATTCACAGCTTCCTGGGAGCATTGGGCCTGGTAGATGTTTGGAGGAAATTGCACCCGGTTGAGCAGCAGTATACATACTATTCTGGTGCACATCGCAGTATGTCCCGTATTGACTATGTCCTGACGCTAGCACACCAGATCGATAGTGTCAAAGAAATACAGCACTTAGCCAGGGGAATTTCTGATCATTCTCCGATCCTGTGTCGCCTGGAGGTAGGGGATCCCATCATAGGCCGTACAGCCCCGATTAACCCCTGGTATCTCAAGATTCCCCAGATCAGTGATAGGATCTTGGGCGACTCTGACCTCTATTTTCAGGAGAACGAGGGGTCAGTTGAATCGTCAGTGACGCTGTGGGAGGCCTACAAGACCGTCATTCAGGGGGTGGCTCTGGCTCAAATTGCGGGACTGAGGAAGGAGAGGCGTGCGGACATGACCCGCTTGGAGGGGGACATTGTACGGCTAGAAAGGGCACTTAGAGTGCAGCATTCGGAGGAGACGCTTAGCTACTGATGCCGCTAAATTACATCACAGAGCTACACTCAGTAGGATTTACGAAGTAGGTGACAAAGCTGGTAAACTGCTGGCTTGGCTAGACCGTAGAGACCAGGCCCACCGAGTGGTGGTTGAAATAGAGACGGACAGCGGTACCCACCTCACCGCCCCACAGGACATAGCTGATGCCTTTGGCCAGTACTAACAGGCCATTTACACATCCCAAACCCCGCACACGGAGGAGGAGGCATCCTCCTTTCTGCAAGACATCTCGTTACCATCGCTTACCGAGGACGAGCATCTTGACCTAGACCTCGACATCACTGCGACGGAGGTTGAGAAAGCTATCTATGACTTATGTGGGGGGAAAGCCTCGGGCCCTAACGGCCTACCTATTGAATTGTTTAAACTCACTGCGGGTAAGATTGCTCCTTATCTCACCAAAATGTTCCTTGAAAGTAAAGAAGCGGGGCTACTACCTGCTGACCAGAGACTTGCAACTATTGTAGGTATCCACAAGGAGGGCAAACCGAACAACAAGTGCTCCTCCTACAGAACAATCTCGCTGCTTAATGGCGAAGCCAAAGTCCTGGCGAAGGTCCTTGCCTCCCGATTAATGAGGGTCATTGCCCGCCTGGTTCACCCGGACCAGTCGGGATTTATGCTCGCTAGGAACACCGCCCTCAATCTGCGCAGACTCCATGGCGTGTTGTGCCGAGCTGCTACCATACGGGAAGATGCAGTAGTGGTGTCTCTTGACGCGGCTGCGGCATTTGACACCATTGAGTGGTCCTACATGTTCGCGGTGCTCCATAAACTAGGTCTGGGCCCTGAATACATCAGATGGGTTCGGCTCCTCTACCAGCAGCCACTGCCCAAATAGTGGTCAATAACAGGAAATCTTCCACTTTTGTACTTGGCAGGGGCACCAGGCAGGGTTGCCCCTTGTCCCCACTTCTCTTTGCCCTGACTCTCGAGCCACTGCTGATGTGGGTCCGTAGAGACCCTATTATCAGGGGCCTCAAGTGGACCTCTGGTTGGGAGGACCGTATATCGTTATATGATATCTTGCTCTATCTTGCATCACCGGCTGCATCCCTGAATAGGGTCCTGAATATCTTCCGGCTGTTCGGCAGATTTGCTGGTTATAAAATAAACTGGACTAAGTCGGTGCTCTATGTCCTCAGTGGGGTGATGCCCCAGCTCCCCCGGGGATTCCAACTAGTGGAAGCCACAGATGGCTTCAAGTACCTGGGGATCTGGGTCTCTAGGGACCCATCCCGGTTCTATGAGCGTAATCTCCTACCTCCCCTGCAGCGCCTTAAGTCTGATGTCCGACATTGGAAATTACTCCCTCTGTCTCTCTTAGGGCGTGCGGCCCTATTGAAGATGATGTCCCTTCCGTGATTTTTATACGTTTTGCAAAACACTCCTCACTGCGTTGACTCCTCGTACTTTAAGGAAATAGACTGTCTTCGACGGGACCTGCTCTGGGAGGGTAGACCCCCCCCCCTGGATTGCCACACACAAGCTCACGCTGGGGTTGTTCGATGGGGGTATTGGATTACCGGACATTAGGAAATACTATTGGGCATCACACCTTGCAGCGATCAACCAGTGCACGTATAGACCTCCGGGCGACCCTGCCTTCCAGATCGATAGGTGGCTCTTGCCGGGTGGGAGCTTTTATGGGGCACTGTACGTGCGCACGTTGAAGCCAGCCTTGATCATCCCCACCGGACATGCGGTGCAGGTGTGGAAAGCAGCTACGAAGAGCTTGGAGTGGGAGGGCAAGATTACACAGGCCACACCACTCTGGCACAGCAAGCAACTGGGTAGGCTGATCCTCTCGAAGGGCTTAGGTCATTGGGATCTTATTGGTATATCCAAGGTGGGGGACATGTGGAAGTCAGGTGCTGTTATTCCCTTTACGCAGCTGCAGCAGGAATTCGAACTGGCGCGTTCCGAATATTTTCGGTATCTGCAAATTAGGCATGCTTTGCTTGCCGTGCTCCCCAGAGGAGAATCACTCCCTGAGTCCTCCCCGCTCGAGGATAGGGTGCTGGATGGCAACTTGCCGGAGAAGGCCATATCATTAATCTACAAGAAGCTTATCAATAACATGCCCGACCCCCTGGTCCAGCTAAGGGCAAAATGGGACCACGATGTAGCAGGTGTGGATGATGAGGAGTGGCTGGCAGCAGTGGCCTCTCCTCGTGAGGTGGCCATTTCCTTGAAGCTCCACCTAATACAGCTAAAGCTCCTGCAAAGGTCCTACCTGTCTGGTCCACTACTGGTTCGTATGGGGTACAGTACAGATGGTGGTTGCTCCAGGCAATGTGGGCAAGAGGGTACCTTTATCCATACACTCTGGGAATGCACGACTATTCAAAGGTATTGGGTGGCAGTTGTGAGACTCATGGAGGGGGTGTTGGGACAGAAGATCGACTGTAATATAAAGCTTGCTATCCTAAACATCTGGGGCCCCACTGACCTAAATTTCAAAGAGCGTACATGGGTAACTTTGGGCTTGATGGTGGCAAAGCGGAATATTGCAAGATTGTGGAAGGCCCATATCCCGCCAAACCTTGGGGACTGGAGTAATGATATGGACTGGTGTATGGTCACTGAAAAGACCGTATATGAAGCTAGGGGGTGCCCCGCCAAGTGGTCGCAGGTCTGGGACAAGTGGAACACCCACAGGGGAGGAATATGTGTGCCCCCTAAGACGAGAGAAGAAACCGTCACACGAGATCTTAACATGCTACAATTGTGATTATAGTACTGTTGTGTTGCCATTATTTTGCTATGTGTCTCCCCTGTATTATAACTTTGTTGCCATTCCTTGTGTATAATACCTTTTTCAAATGTCATACCTTGTTTTCAATAAAAAGAACCGTTAAAAAAAAAAAGCCTGCAATCTATACACCTGCTTCGTCGACTTAAAAGCAGCATTCGACACAGTCCCAAGGGACCTCCTTTGGGCAAAGATGACCAGATGGGGTGCATAATCAGCTTGTACTCAGACACCAGGGTACAAGTCAAAATAGGCACGGGCGATAGAACAACTAAGAAGATCCCCACCCATATTGCTTAAAGCAAGGTTGTGTCCTCGCTCCTTGCCTATTTAACATATACACAGCGGATCTGGATGCACGAATATCAGAAGCATTGAGCAATCCACCGAAACTAGCAAAGAGACCAGTGCATAGCTTACAATACGCGGATGATATCGTCTTATGCAGCCAGACCTTAATCGGCCTTCAGCGTCTAATAACCAATCTACTCAAATACATGGAATCGCTAGGCCTAAAGTTACACTATAGCGAGACAAAAGTCATCTGTTTTTCATCAAAAACCAGTTTGCACAACATCAAGTTCAAATAGAAGGCAGCTGGGAATAACTTGGTGAGTTCCTACAAATACCTAGGGGTGGACTCAAAACTAAACTTCAAAAAGCACCTCCTGCAAAGAAGGGCCTTAGCCAACAAGTTACACTTTGCTTTCAACTTACTCCCAAAAAAAGATAGGGAGATTGTCTCAGTCATATCCGTTACAAGTCATCGGGCCAAGTTTCTCCCCTCGCTTGCCTAAGACTCGGAACTCCTAAAGGGAAAGGACGCAACCCTCCTAAACCAACTACAATTCGTCCTGTTTAAACGTATCTTTCGATTACCACTATACATGTCCCAAGCACAAGTGCGCCTGGAATTCGGGTTATTCAATAAACTCCCGGTAAGGATGACCATTCTAACCACATTGGGTTGGAAGATGAGAGTCGCACCACCCGAGTCATTGGCTGCCTTGTGCTTGTCTGAAATGTCAATCCGGCACGCTCACAAAAATTACTGGCCAACAGTGCTCCGACGAGCATTAACCGCTCTCAAACTGTCAAATATCTGGGAGTCAAACATCAGACTCACAGCATTCAAACAAATCTCCAACAAAGCAGCCAAGCTACACTCCTGGACACTAGACAAAGCAGTGAGGCTAGAAAAAAGCATGGTTGGACAGTCCTCTAATCCTTCACAAACTGGGGCCCCCAACCGTACCTCACAAGCCACATGTCTACGACCATGCAACACTTCTTTCTTCTAATTCTGGGGAGATGAGGGCGCCCCATTTGGGATACTTTTTATAAACTTGGCGAGGAAAGTGGCCATTGTAGGATCCAATTCGGGTGTCAGGGCCAACTTCCCGTGGGGCACTCCCAGTCCACAAACTGTGTGATACTGGTCGCTATCTATGCCCATGGTGTTGATGTAGGAAAGCAACGCACATTGGTGAGCAACTGCACACCCACTCATTAGTCGAGGAGCCTGACCTCTTAATCTGACTACACAAATGCTCTTGTTGTCGCTCATTGTTCGTCTGCATGTAATAGGGGATGGAATGTATTGATTATTAAAACATTGGAATGTGGAGCACTCCATTGAATACAATGGAGTGCTCCGTGCTTCTGTTCACAGCTACTGCTGTGAACAAAGGCCTCTCGGAGCTCGAGGGGATTTAAACCCCCTCGGGCTCCGAGAGGCCTTTGTTTAATTTGTTAGAACATTCTGCCCTCTAGTGGCAGAATGTTATAACAACATTATAGCCCTTCGTAGCTGGGCTATACCGGCTATTAAAGTCCCGCTCCCTTGTTAAAGGCAACGCTGGAGTGGGCCTTTAATAGCCGGTATAGCCCGCTACAGTGGGCTATAAGGCTATATTATGTAATTGTTGATCGCTAAGTATGTGTGGTACCTTATCTGCAAGAAATGGGGAAATAAAGTTATTAAAAAAACCTTCAACACTGGATGGAGGGTCTGATATGTTAGACCCCGATGACATTAACCATCCTAGGTCCGCAGAGTGGGCCTCGTCCGAGAAGGTTGCAAACTATGTGGTGGCCCACATTCACAAACCTCTCAAAAAGGAGGTCCCTGGAAACAAAGCTGGTCGGACCCCCTTTGCCAATTATGTGGTCGATTTGAGGAAAGCTTATTACATTTTCTGTGCATTTGTCCTGCTGTTAATGAAGTCAGACGGAAATTATTATAGCCCGCTTTCCGGGCCCTCCAGATAAGAACTTGCGGTGCCGCAGTGATGATATTATTGAACAGCAATTCCATCAAGCTCTCCTGCAGCGCCGCAAAGTTCTTGTTGCCAAGTTAACAAATTGCTGTCAGCACAACAGGGGCTCCTTGAGTCACATACCATCCCTCTGCTTACTACCATACGCACCAGCCCTCACAGACAAGTGTGTGTCATCATGGCCCAAGTGTTTTTTCACCCGTTGCCACCAAACATGGCACGATGTATCGAACAAAGCAACGTGTTTATCTTGTATTCTCTATGCAGTTTATATTTTTGTACTGCTCCGACACTGCAATGATTTTTGTTAATCTGCAAATAAAGATTTACTTACTAATATGTTTTTAGTGACATTTTCACCAAACTATAGCGTTCCTTTAACCTTTGGTTTCTTTACTGAATTTCGAAAGTTATTTTTTAATGGAAAGTAAGATATTATTGCCATACCTAACTATTTTTTTTCACTGGTGCTTTATTGAGTTATTAAATACACATATGATTGTTGTGGGCTAAACATGAACAGAACAGCAATTGTACATCAATTACATGTTGTGTGAAACATTGGCAATGAGCATGTCCTCGATACAAATATGTACGCGATTCCAGGTACCTGCAGCTATAACCAACAGTAAACCATTGAATACTTTCAGTGAGTAAAAGTCCTGCGTGTATCACTTGCAGAGGGTCCATTATTTTAAACCTAGACCAGTGGAAAGAAATAATATTGCCCAACAGGGGCTAAAACACGATATGGTGTGACTCTGGTATCAACACTGTTAGAGAGGCGCGCTGTCTCCGTGCCTCTAGGTATCTATCAAAGTAGGGGATTCTCTATAGGGAAGAATGATGGTATTAATGTCCGAGTCTCAAGCTGATGGGGATTTGGGGGGAGTGTGCAGGTCTCATCTAGTATAGCACGCCCTCTAAGCGCTTGCGGTGCCAGAGGGGGAACAACCCATACCCACTGGTCCCAGAGGCGGGAGGGCAACGCGGGGGGGGGTGTCTGTCGTCTGTTTTTGCTGTTAATTTTTCTAGGTATCCATTCCATGTATCCCACTGTGGTCCCTGTTGTACTGGCAGTGAATGACAGGCTGTGATCTCTGCAGTCGTCCACTTAGCAAGGCCACCCATCCATAGCGGTGTGACCGGAGCAACTGGATATTTCCACGCCATTGCTAAACAACGTTTTACTAGGACATGTGCTGGATCAAAGAAGTTTGTGATGTATTTGTACTTCTGTGGGTGTCTGAATGTAGCGATATCGCTTCTGACTAAAGTTACTTAATCTCTGGGCATGCCCACACCATATGGCAGTAGTCTACCACTGGACATGGCATCATGGGCATTTGGAGAAAAACCCAGGGAACATACGAGGAATACACGCTGGGTTGAGGTAGATAGTTAAATTGAGTATATTTCAGGCGGGATTTGTAGATACTTTCCAGATATATTCCAAGAGGACCATTGTCTGTCCGTAAGTAATTGACCTGTATATAGGACCCAGTTGCCCTTGAGAATGGGCAATCCCAAGATACGGGCATCTAGCAATGCTCTTTATGTCACTGTGATTGCCCGCCTGTCATTATCATGACTGAGCAATATCTGCAAGGGTAAGGAAGGTTCAGGTTTGGTTCGTTCTGGCCCCCACAATTTCCCGGTCGTAGTTGTCAGTGCATTATAAGCCAGGAACTACCCCTCCTCTATCATAACGCTTCCTAATCTCTGGGACGGTCAATAGGGATTTGTGTACATATAAGTCTCCCAATGCAGAGATACCCGCCTCTGTCCACATTCTAATATTGTGGTGCTCGGCCGCTTTACGGAAGGCCAGGAGCGCCCATAGTGGAAGGTTCGGCGAGAATGGCGATGAGTTATGTTTAGGCTAAAGGTATGTGTGCCAACACCATTTGACTGCTCTGGCTAGTCTTCCCATTGGTGGAGTGTCCCCTGAGAGTCCATCAGCCAGTCCACTATCTTGCATCCCCTCATGTCCCTCTTAATACTCATCCGTTCAACGTAAGGGCATCAGAAAGCCATTGCGTAGGTCACTGTATTTAAGCTGCCGAAAAATAAAGCTCGTAGCTAGGTGCCCCCAGCCTCGCTTGCTCTGATGAGGTGTATAGTTTGCGAAGTGTAACTCTCTTCCTACCTGACCCCCAGATCAAGTCAGAGAGGATAGTATTCAGGTTCTGGGAAAAGCATCTGAGTAGGTAGACAGGTATCGCTGAAAAATGGTGTAACAGGCTAGGTAGCACAAGCATTTTGGCTATTGCATAGGCAATAGCGATAGGGAGTCTCAGAAAGCCAGGGAGCAGCCACCACCGCCCACAGGTTCCCCTGTATCAGGTCATCCTCAGAGTGATAGATGTTTACTCCCAGATATCGGTAGGTGTCAGGTTGTCATTCCAGGATCCCTACAAGGCAGAGTCTCTTGTTCCTGGTCTGAGAAAGGGGAAGAGGCAGGATTTTGCCCAGTTCAGTTTCAAGCCGGATACATCACCAAAGTCGTCTAGCGTCTCCATCACCGGTGGGAGGTATCTGCGTACATTGTGCAGGTACACCAGCACATAGTCTGCATAAAGTGAAATTGCCACTCGAGATCACCCACTGTGGACCATGTAGATGAAAGAGGCCCACAAGGGGCTTATTTGCCAGGGGACATATAATGGATTATAATGGGCACCTCTACTTGGTGCCTCTGCATAGTCTGGAGACATCTCCCTGCCTGTGCAAACCCGTACCACTGGATCCATGTACAGTAGGCCTATCCACCACAATATCCCCGGTCCCATTCCCATTCAACACTTCTATTAGGTAGGGCCATGCCAGAGTGTCAAAAGTATTTTCTATGTGCAGTGATAAGACCATATGTGGTGAATTTGTGTGAGGGTTTTTCTCTGTGAGGCAGAAAAGGTGGCTCAGGTTGAGGAATATATTCCACCCTGGAATTAAGCCATTCTGGTTGTGGTGCATCAGCATGGCAAGATATGGCATTAATCTATTTGCAACAACCTTCCCAAGGATCTTACAGTCATTGTTAAGGAGGGACAGCGGACTATAGGAGCGCACCTCGAATGGGTCTCTAGCTTGCTTAGGAAGAACCACAATTAGTGCCTCTCACATGGACACAGGCAGAGTGCCCATGTCTCTGGCCAGCTGATATATCTGAAGGAGCTTTGGGGTCAATGTCTTACTATAGGTGGAAATGAACTTCAGCGGGTGTCCACCCATCACAGGTGTCTTATTGCACACTATGTGGTCAATTACAAGACAAGCTTCTTTGGTTGCCAGTGGTTCATCAAGAGTGTGGCATCGTAGATGGTCAAGTCTTTGGATTGGCAGCTTATCTAGATATCCTGCAAGTTTGGGAACCCAGTCTTGCCAATCCCCTCATATAATGAGCTATAGTAGTCTAGGACGACTTTGTTGTTATCAGCCTGTGTATTAAGCATCTCCCTGTCTTGGGACCTCATAGCGTCCATGTGGGATTTAAGGGCTTCTGATCTCAAAAGCTATGCCAGTACGTGCCCTGCTCTATACAATTCTGCATGTTGATTGGCGGAAAATTCCACGCAGTCCAGCATCTCATGTCTGGGCGCAAAGGCTCTATGATCTCTCCTAAGGGGGGTTACAGCACTGGCATTCCCTGTGCCCACCCCCACCTGCACATCGGCATCCCATATGGAGAGCTCTAGGTCCAATAACTGTGTGTGAAGTGTATGTTTCACACTGTATATGGTTTTGATGCATAGACCCTGCATGACTGCCCTAAAGGCATCCCATACTATTCCTCTGTCCGAAGTGGTCCTGTCATTGTCTTCAAAATGGTGGGTGATGTGTGTACCAATAGTTTCCCAGAACCACCTGACTTGCAATGCTTGCATAAGTAGCCTCGAGACAGGTATTGGCGCCAGCTGCCTGCGCCACATTACTGACATTTTAAATGGGGCTGTGATCAGAGAGTGCACAGACCAGGTACTCGTTACCCGAAAGATAAGGTGCTGTGTTTGAATTGCAGGGTAAGAAATCAACTCTAATGTGCAGGCAGTGACCGCTGAGAAATACGGAAAGTGCTTGTGATACTAGCCTCTGATGTGGCCTGTAGTGGGGGAGTGACCTGTCCAATGAAGCATCATGTACACAATTAAAATCCCCTCCCTAGATACTCTGCACCGGTAAACCATTTACCAGTGTAGGGGGTTTGCCATAAATTGTTGTTGGTTACTATTGGGTGCATATAGTGACACCAGAGCAATCAGTGCTCCTGCACATACTCCCTCAATCCCCATATATCAGCCCTCAGGGTCCACTATTTTGTAGTTTATCACCAGCAACACTGAGGGAGCTACCCAAAGGAGTACCCCCCTCACATATGCTGAATAGGACATGCTAACTAGTTGGCCCCTCCAGATTTTATGTAGTTTCAAGAACTTTGTGGCAGGCATGTATGTTTCCTGCAGATATGCAATATGTGTTTGTCTGCGTCGCAAGTATGAATATATTTGGTGGCGATGTCTAGGGATGGCCATTCCTCAAACATTCCAGGCCATAATATTATATGCGGTGAGAGGAATCTATTGGATGTGCTGCCATGTTGTCACCAGGATCCATACCCCAACTCCCTTTAGATTCGGGTGCGAGGACTGTGTGTAGATCTAGCCCCCAGCTGACATTGGCATTTTGATGCTGTCATTTCACAAACAAAAGATTCAGAACTTGTGCCCCAAGCCCCATCCCCAGGAGTGGCAAAAATCAAGTCCATGACCAAATGTAAACTGCTACAGATAGTAAAAGAGTTTGCTCCTTACGGAATTGGGAAGACAAAACAGCCCAAGGTATCATGGAAAGAACACATGTAGTCCACGCCTGTGATACTGTTGCGAAATATTACCTCCTCCCCAGTCCACTGGGGGCGGGGGGTCAGTTTGGGTCCAGATCGCAGTTCCACAGGAATGTTTTCCAAGTTAAGGGCCAGCTCTCGCTTCAGAAAGCCAGTCTATGGCTGGGCGATCCTATCTCCTGGCTATGGCAGGATTCCAGTTCCTCCACTGCCATCATTCTCAGTCCACTTGTTCACTCGTGGATTTACGTTTGGAAGCTCTGCAATCATTGGCGTCCGCGTTACAGGGCCAGGAAGCGGTATGAGGGCCTGCTCCCTATCCCACTCGGGGTCCCCTCAGATGGGATCTTCCTACCCGTCTCAGCCAAGGGGATTCATATCCATCTGGATAGTTGCACAGAACACAGACCCAGGCAGGGATGACCAGTGAGCTGCACCGTGATCTAATGGCGTGTGGGGTGGGGGGGCTGACCTGTGTCCACTCCTCCAATGGCTACCATTCATAACTATAACATCACTTTAACCTTTGTTTTTTTAGTTTTTGTATAGGTTTTTTTTAAAGTAAAGTAAGATGTTATTACCATATATAACACCAACCCCATGCCCTGAGTGTACTTTGGCCATGTACAGCGTGGGGTTGACTGCAGGGCCAAGTCTACAGCCAGGCCCTGCATCCAACCCCTCGCGGACAGCCAAACCCACGCTGCGCACGGCCTTTTGCAGATAGCTAAACCCACACCGTGCATGACCTTCCAACACCTTGTGGGCAGGCAACCCCACATCACGTATGGCCTTCAGCCATGTCTGGCAGAGGGCTGTCTGCGAGCCAGGCTCTGCGTCCAACCCTCTGTGATGCCCAAACCCCCCTTGGCATGCATGACAACATATAAGGGATGTTATTTTAAGTAAGGCAGAGCTACTAACTTTTTGAAATGGTCAGAACACCAAAATAAAAAAGTGAACCTTTTGGCTTTATGAAGGGGTGCGGATATCAACATATTTAAAACACCTGTATTGTCATTGTCAAAAAATGTTCAATAATTATAATAAAATGCATATTTCATTTTCTCTCAATGTTTAATAAAAGTGATTGTCATTAAAAATGTAATAAGGCTTTATTTGAAAAACAAATCAACACGTCTTCAAGTCTTTTTTAAACATTTTTCAAGCTACAAAATGCTGCCCTAGAACCAACCACAAGGGGGCTCTGCATTCCAGCTAAAGAGAAGAGAGCTCCAGTTAGGGTTGCTTTGAATAAATATTGTAAGCTCTCCTGGGGTTATGAATTTAATGACCCAGGAGAATTACTGTTTTTTTTATGTATCTGGGGGCTGCTGCACTACCTGCAGCCACCCACAAAATTAAAAAAAAATACTTGGTGGTGCCCCTGTCCTTCAAGGGACACCACCAGACTAGAATAAATATGGTTAAAAAGCCACCGCAGGGCATTTCGGGGCTTTCCAATCAAGGAGCAACGAATAGTAAATGAGCAGCCCCTGCCACTCATTTATTATTCATATATATTTTTATTTTGGCTGTCTCAGTGCCCAACCAGGACACCCAGATCCTTATTTTTTGTTGGGGTGGTGAAGGAAGCCCCAGGGCCCCCACTGGCACCCCTGCAAGCACCTATCGTGCCTGCCAACAGCACCTGGCAATTCTTTTTTGTTTTTTTTAAATCATTGGGACGGGGTAGGGCAGCCACCCTACACAGGCCAATACTTGCCCCAGGGACCCCATACCCAGGGGCTGTAGTCATTTTTTTACTTGAGGACGCATGGCCCTACCTGCAAACCTTTACAGGCACTGGGGACCCCATCGCCTGGGGGCATATTTCAGTTTAAGGGCAGAGGGGCATGCAGCCCCGTCTCTGAGCCTTTACAGGCCCGGTGACCCCACCACCATGGTCCTTAGGTGGGTGGCCTGGTGCCCACCTGGGACACCCAGACCCTTCTTTTTATTGAGGCCACAGGAGTAGCCCCAGGACTCCAGCCGGCTCCCCTGCATTCCCCTAAGCTGAGTGTGGTGGGAGACGGCTTTGATTAATCTCTGTTTCCCTGCCCACAAGGGTGCAGGCAGGGAAAAATGTGTGCTCCCACGCAGTGGTAGCAGTTTTGCAGCTTCTGTTGGGTGGCAGTACATATTTTTCCCCTGCCCACTCTGTTGCAGGCAGGGAAACTGTGTTCTAGGGGTGGGTTCCCTGGGACACAATAATGGAGCCAGCCTCGAGGGGTGGGGTCTCCGGGGCCTGTCATCTTTAGGGATGTAGTAACTCTTGAAGTATAGTTTGTGAATAGCAATGGAATTATGCTTTTGTAGGTTTTGGTTCGTAGTAGTATGTCCATTCCTAAAGCCCTGCTTACTTATCACTGAAACCCTTCCATTTCTTTCTTTTTTTTCTTTTTTTACGGAGCTTTATATAGCGCGAACTTGACCCGGTATCGGGTATCAGAGCGCTTTACATAGCACCAGTTGCATTACATGAGGACACATTCATCATTTTTGTTAGGCACGGGGAGATTAAGTGATTTGCCCAGAATCACAGGATGTTCAGCGTCATTGCCGAGACTCGGACCCGGTTCCCCAGATTCGAGGTCGACCACCCTAGCCATTAGGCCAACTCCTTTCTAGTAAGTATTCCTCATTTTCCACCCACTCCTCCTTGTCCCTTCCACATATACTACTGAAATATAGTCATACAAGTGTGTAAATCGTTGCCACGATAGATGCATCTGCTAACTGTGGACAAGAGTCGGATACACCATTCCTCAAAACCTGGAAGAGTTTATAGCAAGGTAGCATCAATGCTACAAGATAATTTTGTATGGACTTCATTGACATCTGCTGTCTTCATCTCAATGCACATAAAACAGAAATCGTGCTGGTCAGTAACAGCTCCACTCTCTAGACATGTTCTCTTGGCCCTCTGAATCTGACCTTTGGCCAAAACCTTCTACTGAAGTGAAAAGTCTTGGGGTCAAACTCAATGACAGCCTCCAAATGTCTTCTTAGGTTTCTCAGTGATGTGTTTATGCACTCTTCCTCTCCATAAATCATGGGAAATCATCCCCTTTCTTGCCTTTCATGGCAAATGAGAGGTGGACGCTTGAATACTTTAATAGGCTTGCACCTCGATTACTTCAACAGCAGCTATCTGGGAATTAATGCCGCCTTACATAATCAGTTACATAACCAAATGGTCCATCTGTTTACCTCCACCTGCAGATTCTCTAAAGTGCCCCACTTTCTTCATTACCTTGCTTTGCTTCCCATTGTTGCCCATTTGCACAGATTTGCCTTCAAAACTCTGCACATTACACATTGTGCTGTTGCTAACTCAACCCTGCTTTTCATCTTCAACCACATCATCCCCTAGGACCCCTCTCATTCTTTTCATTCAAGTAGTCTGAAGCTCCTCTATATCCCATGGTTCTCGAAGTCGAGATGTGGTGTCTTTGCTTTCTCCATTTTTGCACCCTCCCTTGGGAACTCTTTTCCCCATGAGTTTCACTGTATCTCATCTCACATCAAACGTAGACAGCATCTGAAGGTACAGCTCTTTGCTAGTTGCTTCTAAGTACACTCTCTCTTCCTACTCTATCTTATCTGTAGCACCAAGAGACCAATGCTAGGGCAACGCACTCTTTGAGAAAACAATAACATAAGAACATAAAACTTTGGTCACAGCAATGGGGGAGCTAAAATTGAAGGGGAGTTAAGTATGATGAAGGTGTAATAGTGCCTACGGCACTAAACCTAAAAACACATGAGATGTGCCAGTTAAGATACTACCTTAAACTACAATTCCAAACCCACTTTTTACATGTTGTGACAGTAACAACAAAAACCAGGACTTATGTAATCAGCCTCAGATGCCCAAAGTAAAGAGGAATACCTTAATCCAAAAGGGAAAATTGTGAAATCACCAATTCTCACCAAGTCTCTCATTCACATCTCCTTTTCAATGTCCTGAAGTGATAGCTTGGGGTGGGAGTGACAGCAATGAGAATGTGGGAGTATGGGCAGACTGGGGAACCAAAAACAGCTTGAGTAAAAATACTCAAACCAACCCTGCTCCCTTCGCCTTCTCATGCTAACACTCTCTTTCCACCCATCCACTCTCTCTCTCCTTCTCACCCCTATATCTACTCCCTCTCTGATATCTTTCACTCGATCTCTCTGCCCTCCCCTGCCTCTCTTTCTCTCACTCTTGAAGCCTCCCTGTGCCTGTTGCAACTAACCTCTGGGAGCTGGGGAAAGTGACAGGGGCAGAGTGGCCTTGGTCTTTCAAAACCGACCTCCAAGGGCTCCAGCCCACCGGGTAAATGCCTGGTGGAATAAAAAGCCTGTCCGGCCCTATGTGGCAGCGGTGAGAATAAAGGTAAAATTAATATTGAATTTTATCTCTTTTTAGCTTTTGTGCTGTAACCAATATTAAATCCATGTCAAACTTTTCTTCAAGTTTGTGGTTATATTTGTTCGTGAATTGGGATATACAGTTGGTGAACTGCAAGTGATCGTCAAGTCATAAACCGAAAGCAGTTCCATTTCAGACTGATTCTGTAGTTTAGCTAATTTACAAGCCATAGACAGCAGTGCAGCACCAGAAACACAAGTACAGACAAGTGTGACAATGTCCCCACCAGGGTTCCCAGATTTTAGCATGTTTTCAAGGACACCCCGCGCCGTTCAGCAATTCCTCCAACTCGTGGTACACCAGTTCCTCCATTAACGAATATCTATCCATCCGCACCAGCCAATCCTCTATGCAAGGACGCAACTTTGGATCTCCAGTATTTATCAATGCCTCCCTTGGCGTATAGGAACCCCATCCCTATGAAAGATCTAATACCCCTGGTTCAGACCCAGGTCTTCCATAATTCCAAGGAATGCCAATTTAGGAGCAAGTTCAACCTGCCAGTACAGTATCTCTGATACGGTACAAGTAACATTTAGCCGAAAATGCTGAATCCCGCTAGATCCCCAATTCCTATGCAAAAAATGTCTAACACGGAAAGGCTTTTATTTATTTTCTGTAGCTGCTGGAGTGTATAATGCATTCTGTGGAGATAGCTTAACTAAATTATTCACAGTCTGGCAGATAAGGCATGTTTACAGGTTATAATTGTTTTTAGCTCTTTTAATGCTATCCGCACAGATTCACAAACAAAGCTTGCCTTGATCCCTTATGGGCTGAAGCTGTGAGTTAGCTTGGTCTTCTTAAACAGGTGCTGCAAATAGTTTTTCTAAACCAAGGCTTGTGAGCCACAGGTCCTCATTTGCAAACCACTTAATGGCCTATGTAAAGAAAGAAAAATGTAATTTCACCTTGCCCTGTCAGATGAGACTTGGTTTGTGAACCAATTTTGCTAGTTCATGAACTAGAAGTGACATGGATTCAGATCAAATGTATTTTCCAAACCAAAGCTTGTGAACTGGTTCATTACTGATATCTTTAACCCCTTCGGTGCTTATGACGAGACCAGCTCGTCATGAGTCACAGTGGAGCTGTGCTCATGATGAGCTGGTCTCGTCATAACAGGTGCGCACCGCCCACGCGGGATTAATTCCCCGCCTGTGCGGGAGAATTAATGAGTGGGCGGATTTGTGACGAGACCAGCTCGTCATGAGCACAGCTCCACTGTGACTCATGACGAGCTGGTCTCGTCACGAGCACCGCGGCGCCGCACTCACCCCCCCGCCCCCGCGCACCCGTGGGGGAATTACCCCCGCAGCGAAGGGGTTAATTTTGCCGGATCTGCATTCTTTGTTTCTTTGATACCTCTAAAATTAGTGAAGAGATTTAAACCAAACCGCTAAAAGGATTTATTCTGATGCAAGGTAAGATCAATTATAAAAAGTTTTGTGTAAATCTAGTCAATGAGCCTTTGTTCTCTATGGGCATAAAAATTAACATGGGGCTTTTGTATGTGCACCTATAAAGCAACACCTCACCTGTACCTTTTGAGTTCTTGGCTCTTGAGTCATTAACCAGTTATTGCCAACTGATACTCAATGAACTTGAGGTCCTAAAGCTAAACGTGTGCGTGATGATGCAGATTCATCAAATGAGTCAAAATATATTAGCAATCTAATAAAAGATTTTCCTATGGACTAAGGGTCTCAATCATGAATACAGGTGTGCTATGACTTGGACATGGTATACTACACTATAAGCATGGCAACAAGCTTGCATGTCATGTGTACATACATGTGACCTGACTGATCTATTCCTTTCTGTGCAGAGCATCCAGAGCATTGCTAAAGGCCATGCTCAGTACCAGCAACATAAACTGCATAAATGAGCACCCTCTCCTGTCTTCCTTGTGCCGCTGTAGAGTAGCATTACGAAGGCATTTCCTGAGTTTATGCTCTGTTAACGATACATATATCTCCTTTGGTTCTTTAATTATTGTTGATCTGCATTTTGCTATGTTGCTTGCACATGCAGATATGTAAAACTTAGCATATGAACCAAGGGTGATTTATGGTCCTTTTTGTATCTATTTAAATGTTTATACACACACTTAAGCACTGCGTCGTCTGCACTTGTTCTAAGTCATACAAGTACTGATTACAATGGCGGTGAGACCGCCACCGTCAGGCCGTCGGTGGCGGTCCTACCGCCACCCAGCCCATTGGATATGGCCGCCGCACTAGGATGCAGGTGGTCGAATCTCGGCTAGGGGGGGAAAGACTGCCGTGTCTGACAGAATCAAGGGTCTCGTCAGTGCGGTGGTCGGACTCATATTCCCTACAATGGGGCGGTGTTTGCTCAGCCGTAGGGATTAGGATGTCCCTTTCCGCCAGCTCTTTCATGGCGGTTAACCCGCCATGAAAAGGCAGGAAGTGACTTTGTGGGCCCCTAGCAGGGCCCCCATCCCCCCTAGCCCTCCGCAATGAGCCCTGGGGGTCACCTATGGTGCCCCCCTAAACATCCCTTCACCATGTGGCAGGCACTGCATGGTGCCTGCCACATAATGCAGGGATGTTTAAAATGTGTATATTTTGTACTGCGGCATGTGCTGCAGCCCGCAGCAAATGCCGCAATGCAAAGTGTACACATTGCGACCGCCGTGAAGGCAGTGGCATCGTAATGTGGGCAGCACGCCGACTTCTAGTCGGGCGGTCTTGCTTCTGCCACGGTGCCGGTCGGACAAAAGCCCGACCGGCTTCGTAATCAGGCCCACAGCTATTTGCATCTGTATTGGAGGAGAATGCACTACAGCATCAGAAATCTTTCCAGTCTCATTGTCTGTTTTTGCAACTCAATGAGAACCTTCAATTGGGTTGCTTAAAGAATATATTTGATGTGGGTTTCCCCTGATTTATACAAAGGGGATTCCAGTAGGTTTCAAAGAACCCCCACAGTGGAGTCGTTTTATATAATGTATCCTGGCCCTGGTCTCCTTGGGCATAGAGGATTGTCCTTGTGACACTATACACAATGTTAATGATAGATGCATGGAATGGCCACTGGCCAGGCCCGAACCACCATATACACCTCTGCCATGCACCTAGCACACTACATAGAGAAATGGTCACCAACTATACTCTGCAATATTCGCCATATGTCTCAATGTGAAACTATGAAAACCTGCATCCAAAGTGTGTTTGATTAAAACTAGTGCACAGCCTCAAGTGGCCCTCCTAATATTTGGCCTGTTTGTATTTATGTTGAGGCCGTGACATCTGATCCAAATTCGAGTCCATTTATGTCTCTTTTTTATATCTCTTAAAATCTTTTGAGTCCTACACCAATGTTCACGAGACCTTGCATGGCAACCAATATTTGAAATGACATAAGCTATACAATGTTTGGTGAACATCATGTTGACATTTGCACATTTTCAGGTGAATTAACATGGCTACATAGTTATGGTACTGAATGTGTTGACTGCAAAAATCGAGAAAAGTGATTGAACCATGTCAGTTGGAATTACCTTTAAACTAGAGGTGAGAGTAAACCGTTAAACTCTGTGTAACATAATCACGCAAAATTACCTAATTGCGCGAGAAGAGTTATTCTGCATTCAGCGCTATTTTCTTAGTGCAAAAATCCCTACTCACAACCAAAATGGACCCGAGGATGCATTTTGAGCTAAGAAAAAGTGCTAAATGCAACAGAACATGAATAGCAAACACGAGTAGCCGCTAGAGCTCGCTAAATGTGTGCTTGGGGTAGGATTTTTCCCCCACGTATACATGGCAGTTTGCTCTAGTTTAAAAATGGATGGAAGGATGCATTTAGCGCTAACAAAACAGTGCTAAAAACAACAGAACATAAAGAGCACCGTGAGCAGCCACTCGTGCTCACTAAAAGTGTTCCCGCTGTAGGATTTTTTCCCTCAAATTACTCTTAATTACACAAGCGGGTTTACTCACGTTAATATCAGTAATTCTGCTTCAAAGAGTAACGCAGAAGTACTGAAATTACTCTGATTACTGTGACGTAATTCAAATTGTTTCCAGGTCTACTTTAAAACTACAGATTTAAGACAGAAAATTCATCTATAGCACATATGTCCTGCAATTTCAAATTGAATTTTGAAAAATAAATGAATAATTGCTAACTTGCCCTTGTTATTACGATGGTATTGCACCGGAATATTGACTCACAAATATTATTTGACCATAATAGTGTGTCAAATAACTTTCTCTTTATTTATATTATTTTAATTTGTTGTGATGGATTTGTGTGCAGTTGTGGGTTGGTTGTTTTGGAGCACTAGGTGAGTAGTATTGTAGAAAGGAATGTTTTCATTTTAAGTAATTTTTTATATATTTTTAATGTGTTTTTGTTTGTTGCTAGTTCAAAATATTTGTTTGTTAAATCACTAAAGTTTATTTTCACTCTATTTGATATTTTTACAATGTTTTCTTTTATTTATTGGTTTGTAAGGTTTATTGGATGATTAGAGAGGTACTGTTTTACTGTACAGTTACCTTACTTTTAGGAAATTATGAATTTTAAATTTAACTTTTGATTTCAATTTAAATTATTTTAAAGAATCTAATAATTTTTAAAAACTAAAGTAAATATTGGGGTTTAGTATATTTTATTCATTGTTTTGCTTTCTTACAACTGGTTGTTGATTATATTGGGGGATTAAGTTACACATATTGTGGGAGATTCAACTGACATTAATGTGTTTATGAATTAATATTTGTTGAGTTTTAAAAATATTTATGAGAAAATCAGCATTAGATTTATGTGACTGTATAGTATAATTGATTGGGATTCAGCTTTTTTGGTTGTATGTCTGTATGTTTTTGAATTGTTGTTTATATTTTATTTGATCTTAGGTGTATATGAACCACAAAAATAGATCAAAAATTAAATCAGTGTTAATAAAATACAATTATATGTTAATATTAAAATAAAATGAAAGATTTCATTATTTAGAATAATATTATTATTAACATATACTTTTTAAAGATTACATTTAGAGGATTTGATTTATAGTTTTAATATAATTTTACGAATATATGCACTTTTTACAATATTTGCTGGTTTAGGGGGTACCCTATGTTTGTGTGATTCAAGTCAGAACAGTAAATCAGACCCCACAAATACATGAAATGGTCCCACTATGTGTAGGATTGAAGTTAGAACACTAAATATGAACTCTGAACATATATGCACATCAGTCAAGCACGTATCTCTGACTCCCCCCACACCTTCAATATATTGAGGCTTCCTAATATTTGAGGGATTGGTGTTAGAATACAAAACATGACTCCCCAAAAAAAGCATTTTTCCCAATGTTTGCAGGATTGGAGTCAAAATACAAAATCTGCTCCCCCCCCCACCCCTGCCGCACCCTGCGCAATCAATGCTTTTTCTCCCAATGTTTCTGTGATTGGAGTTACAACTGTAAATCTGACCACTCTCAATGTATGAACTTCCTTCACGTTTTGAGTGATTGGCAATAGGATACTAAGTGACTGATTACGCCCCCAGGATCCTGGATACCTACAATGCAGCGGTCGGATGAGTGCCAGGGAATGGCGGCGGTGCCGAGACAGGCACCACTGTTGGTATTACGATATCCATTTCCAGAAATCTTTTCATGGCGGGAACCCTGACATGAATAGTTTGTTGGAAAGGGGATGAAGGGACCCCAAACAGGGCCCCTGGCTGTTGGAGCTCCTGGAAAAGTGTGTCTTGGGGCACATGTAGTGCCCCCCTTCTGTAACACTGACTTCCGTGCACTGTGTGTCATGCATGAGTTGGTGCATGGCACATGGTGCACGGACATGCAGGAGGTGCTGCATGGTGGTGGCATGTGCTATGGTCCTTTTCCATGGCTTCGGCATGCCCCCTCCATGGTAGCGCCGACTTCAGACTATCAACCCAGCGGTCTGATCATAATACGGCAGTCAGACTGCCACATGCTCGTCGGGCGGTCTCCCGACCGCTGCAATTGCTCTCGGCGGTCCGACCGCCGGCATTCTAATCGGGCCCTAAATCTGGATTCCATCCCCTCCTCCCCCCTAGTGTATGCACTTTCCCCAGTGTTTTTTAGGTGACAGAATAGTAGATCTGACATCGCACTAATTATATATGCACTTTCTCCAATGTTTGTGGGATTGTGGTTAGAAAAGTAAATCTATCCCATTAACAGCTCAGTAAATGTACTTTCCTTAATGTTTCTGGATTGGAGTTAGAATAGTATATGTGGGGAGCCGTTCTTTAACTTGCCTGCCATTGTTTGCTGTTGACCTGCCACACCGTCAACAACAGAAGCACAGGCGCATAAGTAGAGCGCAGGGCTCCCGCAGCGTGGGACGTGCGCGGGCGTGCCTGGGCCGTGCCCGGTCAAAGCCCGGGCCAAGGGCAGGCCCTTCTACGCCCGTCCGAGACCAGAGGAGGCTGGGCCCATCGTCTTGGTTTTATCTTTTCAGTCTCCCAAAGACCTTCGTTCAGCAGAATTATATTCCTCCTGCTCTTTCTACAGCTCAAGTCCCTCTCTTCGTGACAGCTGTGGATAATCAGGTAGGGAGCAATCCCGTTATTAACTACTACTCACCTTGGTATGTACTATTTATTTGTCTGGAGTATTAGCATCGCACAGGACAAGGAGCAGGACCCCTGAAGCATTAGGGTTTACTCAACCTGGAAAATTGTCTTTCCCTTGCGAACTTGGCTGACTTGATCTTCCATACTGTGTCTTCATCTAAATAGAAACCTCTACCTTGTGTTGGTCGGGTGCAGGATCGACCTGGACTACATGGGCGTCCTTAGCCCCATCTCTAAAGGGTTAAATACACCAATAATGGGAAGGCGTAAGGTGGTGGCAGGACCTACAAGTAAAGAACCTACACTCAGCGGTAGCACCATGGATGCCTTCCTGCAGCGTGCAGCTGGGGTCCTGGACAAGGAGATTGAGTTGGTTGTCAGACGTTTATCTCGTTCACCTTCTCATCATCCTGTATTGATTTCCCCGACAACCCCACATGTTGGTACCCTTACTTGGCCACAGACTCCCTTGATAGACCGGATTTACTTGTCGCCACCTCAGGCGGGCGGTATTGTTCCCCTCTCCTCGACAGTCACTACCCAGCGCGGCGCGCCCACCTCACCTCCAGTTCCTGGGTCTGGTCTGGGCAAGCTTCCCGGGAATGGTTTGAGTGTAGGAGGCGCACAGAGGAAGCACCCCACGGTGGGGGGACCCTGTAAGCGCAGCAAGAAAATTGGTCCTCAGTTAATTCAAGCAGCACCTGCAGCATTGCCCCTTTTGGATGCTATTTCATTAGATACGCTGCAAGCAGCACTATTGTCTGCACTCAACACTAAACTGGACCCTATTTTACATCACCTTGCTGCATTGGAAAAGAACTTCAGTGCATTATCAGCCTCTCTGCATAGGGACCGCGCCTCTCTCGCCACAAGTCTTCCTCCTGCAAGACCCACGATTTCGACCGCTATTCCTACAACAGCCCAACTTCGAGAATGCAGTTATAACAGCACTCACCAGGACCAGGTCTGATCCTCAGGCCTGCCCAACTACTCAAAGGGAGGTTAACATGTCGAATTCAGCCTCGCCAACCCCAGAGTGTTAATGTAGGTGGTTCGCATCGTTATGACGATGGGCGAGACGGGTCCGATGTCTTACCCTCCTCCCTCAATGTGGGCTCTGTTCATCTTCCTCCCGAATCCACCCCGCTTGTCGTGGTGTTGGCTAATGTACCGCACCTCAACCCCGGGACCAAGGAAGACTTTTTTCAGTTGAAGAACAAGGTGGTGCACTGGCTCAATTCCAACATTGCCCTTGGTCCTAGGGTGGAAAATCATATCCTTATGGTGCGCCGGACTCAGTGGGTTGGTAGCACGAACAAATCCTGGCAGAGGGACTGTATTATTGTTAACTTTAATAACACAATCATCGTTGACCACATCTTAAGTTAGTTCTGTAGTACAGTCTGAGTATAGGTCTTGGAACTCTGCAATCTTGGCACTCCCATTGGGCTTCTTTTATCGACCTAGAACTTTTCATCTTGGACTCCAACTTGAGTGGCCCATTGAGGGGGGTAATGGGGGCTGTATTGGGGGGATTGTTGGGGTAAGCACTGCAAACAGGTTTGCCCCTTTGAGCACGCTGGAAGATTATGACTGATGCCGTGTGGGTCTCTCGGACCACACAGCACTCGCCCCGTAGGGAAACGTCCTACCCCGGAACAGGAACTGAGCAAATACAGAGGGTGTAAGTTCCTTTCCTGGAACATCGCGGGGCTGGCAAGTAAAATCGATAATCCGGGAGGGCTGGCCCTTGTGAAATGTTTTGACGTGCTATGTCTCCAGGAAACTTGGGCTATCGAGAACAACTTCCACCTGGATGGCTATAAAACTCTCTTTGTTCCAGCAACCCCGTCCTCGTCAGGGAGAGCCAAGGGGGGACTCACCACCTTCGTCTTGCTGGCTGTCCTTGACATCTCAGTGACTGTACTCTATGTCTCACCCAATGTACATGTGATGTTGCTGTCTAGTGGCAAGAGTAGACTCCTCCTGGTAAATCTTTACAACGCGGGAGTTACACACGAGGGGGAGGGTAACATAACGCAGTTGGGGTCAGTATTATGGGGGGGCACCTTGAAAGGTCAGAACTGTCATTACATCTTCTTAACTGGGGACTTTAACACCCACATGTGTGGGGACATTAGACAAGGAGGAGTGGAAGCCATGGGCTGCGCTCGACAATCAGGTCTGCATATGGAACATACCTCTCAGGGCACCGAGCTTAACTTAATTCTACATGAATTCGACTTAACATCTGTCATGAATAAGTTGCCCCCGGGGAAAACAGACATTACTCCCACCTTCATTGGCAGAGGTTGTTAGACCTTTATAGATTTTACCTTTGTATCTACCCCTTTCTTTTCCTTGGTCACAGATTTCTCTGTCCAATCAAGCGAATTCAGTGACCATAATCTCACTTGTGTAGCAACAGGATGGGCCCGAGTACATAGATACACTGAGGTGGACGGGGGGTGGGGGGGTTTCCCTCTCAAAGTGGCTAAGGCGGGGAAGAGTTTAAAATGGGGGTGTATAGCACCAGAGTCACTTCACGAGTCCCTTGCAAATCAGTGTTACAGGGAATTTGCCACCTGTCTTGATGGCAAGGCTAGTGCCTCGGACATCTTGGGTGCATTTGGAACCATGTCCACTGTCATACGGAGGCTATTAGGAGCCCCGGATGGGGGCCGTGAGCCAGTACGCCCAAGATGGTTTGACTCAGTGTGTTCTCAGGCTTCCAGGAAGCTGAGGCAGGCCTTGAGCAACAAGCCCCGAGATATGGTGGTGGTCAAAGGGCTCCGTAGAGCATATAAGGCCGCATTAGCAACTCGCAAGTCCTCTCTGAAGGAGGAGGCCTGGTCTGATTTAGTGGAGGCAAGTACATTGCGCAACAGCTCTAAGTTTTGGGCTATCATTAACAGCCCACTTCTCTCAGAAGAGAACGTACAATTATTGGACGCCCATATCACGGAGGATGATTGGGTTCATTATTTTGAGGGTATCTTTCAGCCGGAACCTACTATATTTGAAGGGCAGGAAAGGGTGGAAGGTAAGGCGGACCTCGTATTCACCATCCAAGAGGTGAGAGCTGGTATACTAGGTCTGACCCAAAGAAAGGCCCCGGGGTCAGACGGGATCCCGCCTGACCTCTACATTGCCCACGTAGAACTTTGGGCGCCCGTCCTTACAGCTGTTATTAATGCTGCAGTGCGAGTCGGCCGTCCTGATTCTTGGGCCTTATTGACTATAGTCCCGGTATTTAAAAAGGGTGATCGAGACAGTACCTCATATTATAGGCCCATTTCCCTCCTAGATTCTGTGGTGAAGGTGGTGGGCCGTATGATTCTTGACAGATTGGTATCCTCGGCGGACAAAAGTAATTTTTTATCTGCGATTCAATATGGTTTCTGCCCTGGTCGATCAACCGTGGAGCAGTGTTTGAACTTATATCTTGTCCTGAATAAGTATACAGTGGCTCGTTCCTGTCCCATATATTTAGCCTTCATGGACCTGTCCTCAGCCTTTGACTGTGTGAACAGGTCCAAGTTATGGCAGTTGATGTCATCCATTGGCATCGATAAAAACATCATTTGGTTCTTGAGGGATCTTAATCGAGATTCCAGGGCGGTAGTCCGCTATTCAAAGGACCTGAAAGTGTCCCGTCAGTTTAACATCAAGAGGGGGGTGCACCAGGGGTGTATTCTCGCACCCTTCCTCTTCAACTTATTTATCAACTCCCTAGAGAAGGCCCTTTTAGCAACTAAAGCTGACAGTCCCCAGGTAGGCAAGCGTAGCCTACCAGTCCTTTTATACGCGGACGACGCAGTGCTCCTAGCGAGGACTGCAAGGGGCTTACAAGTTCTCCTCAACTCTTTCGCCTCCTTCATGGAGGAGCTGGACTTGTCGGTGAACAAATCATATATCATGCAGGTGGGCCCCGGAAAGGCTAAGGTTAAGCAGCCCATTTTTAAACTAGGAAGCTCTTCAATACCTAAGACAAATGTCTTTTCATACCTGGGAGTAGTGTATGACGACTCCTTGAGTTGGTGCCTCTTGCTTAACTGTAAGAAAGGGGAACTAGTGAAAGCTTCCGCAGCTGTTTTCAACTTTGCCGGTAGAGTGGGAGGGAAGCCAATAGGGGCCCTCCTGAAGATTTACCAGGCAAAATGTTTTTCAAAGGCTAGCTACGGGTGCAAGATATGGGGCCATATCGCGCTCGGTGCTCTGCAGAGCACCGAAAACTCATTCCTGCGAAGAGTTCTTTCTGTCCCGCAATATACCCCATCCTATGTTGTTCATGAGGAATTGGGGATGTCTTTTCTCTCTGATGACCTGGTTTTTCGACCTTTGGCCTTGTGGCTCAAGATATGGGCCAAGCAACAGAACGTACTTAGTAAAGACGTCTTACGGGATTGCCTCTCTCTTGATCACGTTTCACGTATTCGATGGCTCTAGTACATAAAAGTTGGCCTTGCTAGGCTAGGAAGAGCAGATCTTTTCACGAATCCTGAAGGTATTCGTAAAAGGACCTCATTTGGGCCAAGGAGTGTTTTTCAAGAATGCGATATTGTGAAAGAGAGGGAAAATATCTGTGCAAGCCTAGTGTGTGCAAGTATGTCGTACTGAAAACTGGGCCTATCACGGAGCCTTATCTTCTAGGGCTTAAAAGCATCCACGATCGTTTTCTATTGACGAGATTCCGGCTCGACCTCTTTCACTATTTACTGGCATATCCCCATGGCTCTCACAGAGGTCAGTGCCTCATGCCCTGTGGCTGCGACAGAGAGTCTCCTCAGGACATGATGCACTTTTTAATGTTTTGTACTTTTTATGCTGTTCCCAGAAGGTTATTTATCATCCCCATCCTAAAAAAAATGGACTTTAGGAGGGTGAGACCAGCTTTTATCTTTTTACAACTTCTCTCCAGTGATACCGTTTTGTACACTCTTAACTTCTTACAGGTCGCTATCAGACAAAGGACAAGTTGTAAATAATATCTGTATTGTAACCCATGCATCTTTATTTTGCACGTAGATTACCTGGATTTTTTTATACTTGTCAATTTATAGCTTGATTTATGGTATATCAAACGTTGTCTGACTTTTATGGTTTTATCTTTAAAGCCGAATAAAGTTGTATTGTATTGTATTGTAGTATATTTGATCTCTTTTATTTATATGTCTTACTCAGTGCTGATGGGAGTAGAATTAGGATGACAAATACAATTTCTACATTTATGTTTTTCAAAAGGTTATGGTATTGAAATTCCGTAATTTATGATTTAAAAAAAATATATTTCTAGAATTGGAGTTAATCCATGTTTTTTAAATTCATTTAAGATTTTTTATCGACCTAGAACTTTTCATCTTGGACTCCAACGTGAGCGGCCCATTGAGGGGGATTTTTTAACTTAAATGTTTTCATAATTTTATAATATTTGTCATATTTGACAGATATCGGTATATCTGTAAAACAGTTTTACATATAATTAAACCATATATTTCTATATTATTTTTCTTTATTATAAAAATATATTATTGTAGATATGTCCGTTCATTTTTAAGTTAATTGTAATAGAAAATTAGATTGATAATTACAAATTAAATAGACATCATATTGCATTTAAAAGTGAAGAATATTTTTAAAATATAAAAACATTATTTTATATTTACTTTTATATGAAATACGTTAAAGTACAATACTTATGTTTTTTGTTATAGATTGTTTGCTCATTTAAAAAGTTGTTTTTTGCAATGATAATGAAATATTTATGTAATGTTTTGCGTATTGTATCTTCGACAACAATATTATGAGTAGTTTGATTATTTTTTTTAAATATTCTTTTTTAGCCTATGGGATTATAATCACAATTTTTGTAGTTTCTATATTTTTACTGACAATAGTTTGGCTGTCAGTATTTTTGTCGTTTGCATTTTAAGTACAGATGGTGATATTTTAGTTATTGATATTTTAGACACTTTTTTTGTGTCAAAATATTTTGTATTTTTTTTATAGTCCGACATTACCCCAGTCAATAGGCTAAGTAATTTGCATATACTGTTCTATACAAATACTCAGTAATATAAGATATCTGTCAAGAAAGTAGTACTACAATGCCAAGTTCAATAACTGCTGCTGACTTATGGTGGACCTCAGAACACGGGGCGCATTGTAGCTAGTCACTCACAGAGAATGAGACACATATTGAGACAGGTTCAATCATGCAAAGACACTGATATTCATTGTCATTTGAGATTTTATCAGGGATGTCATTGATGATGTCATTAAACATGTCAAGAGTGATGTAATATGTGAGGCCATTAACAGTGCATGGTGGGGCCCAAGTTATAGTTAGCTCAGTAAACTACAACTTGTAAAATTCTGTGTCTTTGGTCCTTAAGTGTTAGTTTTTGTATCTTATTTCAACATCTAACTATAACGTCACCTTAGCCTTTGCTTTTCAGATGTATATGTATATATCGCATATGATCTCCTTTCCAACATACGTAAAAATTAAAGCATAGAAAAAAGAAGGCAGCACAGCAATCCGTCCACACGGTGAATTACTCCTTTATTTTTCTTTTGCAGAGGTGCAGGTATGGCCGACGCCTTTCAGCAATAGCCTTCCACAGGATCATAAAGTCTATTTGTGCAGAGTGTCATTTAAAGGGATAGTCATCCCATCTACCACCACCATCTATAAAAATACTAGACTGCACATTGTTTACTTATTGGTTTCTATTTGTTTCTGCCATTTTGTGATTGCTTCCTGCTTATCGTTAGATATATATTTATATATATCTCCACCTCACAGTTTAGCCCTTATGCTGCTTATAAACAATTCCGCCACTGTGGGCATAGAACTCCTTAGGTTTACTCTGGCGTGTCAAATGGTCATGGAACTTATTGCTTTGGAAATGCCCATATAATAACAAAATGCAAATTCATTGATTACGGAAACCAAAATGCAAATTCATTGATTGCGAAACCTAAAGAGTTCTATGCCCACAGGGGCGGAATTGTTTATAAGCAGCATAAGGGCAGCATAATAGAATCAAAACATTAAAGAGGTTCTTGCTGTTGGTCAATACCCACTTGGGTTTGATCGCTATTTTTGATGGTCATCTGTGCTGCCTCAAATGCGCTGCATTAAGATTTACGGAACAAATGTGTTCAAGTTTTATTGTATAACTCGTAACTGTTTAAATGGTGTGCAACATGCGATATCTGTTTGCCCACGTGGGCGGAATTGAATTACACTTTGTAATTTATACTATCAATTGATAGAAATGCAAAAACTACATATGAATTTATTTAACATGTTAAGTATTCCGATTATGGTTTGACTCTTTGAAAAAGATCAGTTGAAAAACTTTATGAATGTATAGTACTGATGAACAGTCTGAAAGATGTCTTTTATGTCTATGATGATGCACAGTAATTGGACACATGTTCCTTTAAAAGAAACTGAAAATGTACAAACCTTGCCCGTGAGAAAGGAGTGCTGTAACTCCGAAATGCGTCGGGATTTGTGTTGCAAATCGTGAATAAACACGTTTGTTCATAGTGGCCACGGCACCGGTGTGTTTCTTGTTAGCGGATAATCTACTGACGGAGTTACCGGATCTGTTTGTATATTAAGGGTTGGCTACCCTGCCGTGTTGCCCGCCGTAGCAAGTGGCTCGGGCTGGAGCTAAACTGTGAGGTGGATTGAATTTGCGCCCTTGCCCGCCCCCAGCAGCCTGGTCGAAAACAAAGGACGCACTCTCGACAGGGGCCGCCGTGTGGAGTACGGAAGACGGTGAGGTGGAGTCAGAGGACCCCCCCTTCCCAGACAATGTTACAAGACAGGTGAGCGTATGATGGGAGTGATGTCCTAGCAGGGCCAGAGTTGTGAAGCGTGGGGAGCTTTGCGGTATTTAAATAACAGAACTGAAGTTAGTTTCTTCAAGTTCCCATTACAACTACTTGTGTCAGCAGCAAAAAACGCTACAGGATCTAGCCCGGACAGTGCTAGATCTATATCATGGCAACAGCCAGAGAAACGAAAAGACGAGAGGCAGCAAGCAAGCTGTTTATTAAATCGGCGTCACCACAATAAACAAATCCAGCAGACCCAACAAGCGGAAACGCTGATGTGAATAAACGTAAACTTTGGGACAATCTATGGAATTTTTTTAAAAAGAGCAGTCTAAGTGGTGGGAAGCCACCGCTTACAGAAGTACATAGAATGCGGAAGAATACCACGTGGTCTCCGCATCTTTATTACACCGACATTTCAAAAACCTGATCCGGAAATGATTGATGAGTGGATGACGAACAACCATGAATGTTCGATGAATATGCTAAGAATCCTTATTAAATATGCGGAAAGAAACTGCATCAAACTGACAGAGGAAAGTGAAGAGATTATTAAAAAACTTAAAGAACTGTATAGCAAAGAAGATTTCGAATCGGAAATGGCAAAAATTGAAAACAGATTGGAAAAAATAGAAGAGGAAATAAAAGCAAAAAAACAGAGAAAGTTTTACCGCGATGAAACTGACTATAACAAAGGGCAGATACTCACGTTTGGTAAAAAATTTGACCAACTGAGGAAAGCAACTAATAAGCTATCTGAACAAGATCAACCATCAACTTCGAAGGCAATTACTCCCACGAATGAACAATGAAAAAATGAGGAAACAACAACAATTGAAACAGTGGACAGTGATAACAGCGAGAGTGACATTTCTGTCCAATCAGAGCCAAGTGGAGTAAAAGCCCGTATTTTAAACAAATTCAAGCTAATGGCCAGAGGAAGGCTGATTACACAAGCACACAACGAAAGCCCGGTCAGAGGTCGTGGTAGAGGAGGAAGAGGAGGAAGCAAAGCAAAATCTACCAGCAGCAACACAGCAGACAGCCCAGTGGGAGTACTTACAAGGGGGCGAAAGGCGAGAAAATGATGGACACAATGGCGGTGGTAAATCTTTCTAATCGTACATTTACTAATAGTCATCTAGAAGTACTATCGCTGGGGCTATCTTTCTGCCCATCTTCCAGATTAAACTACACGGAAACACGTATTGACCTCTTCAGTTTCATTAGAAAACTAAAACTAAAAATGGTTTGCAATCAAAAACCCGCAAAAAGTACAAAGAGTACAAGCAAATCCATCAGTTCTTACTACTAATGATATTGACATTTTACATACGCTGCACAAATTACAAAATGATGAACATTTTATTGATGATCCCTTTTTAAATCTTATCACCACTGATATAGATGAAGGAATGGGGTGTATGACAGGGTTCAAACCAAAATCTTTGTTTGTTCCTCAAATCAGTAACGATGCTATTGACTGTTTTGAAAAAGGAATGATTAAGGAACTGCTTAAAATAGAATCACGTAAATCATATACTAGGTACAATCTTAAGAAAACCCACAGAGAGGCACTGAAAGAGTTAGAAGATTGCACAGATATAGTAATCAAAAAATCAGACAAAGGTGGAAATGTTGTCATCTGGCCACTCGAAATGTACCTGGAAGAAGGTTACAAACAGTTGTCAGATAATGACAGATACTGTCTTGCATCCAAACTAGAATACGAAGTAGCTAACAAAGATTTTGCAAATAAATTGATTGACTGGCGAGATAAGGGCATCTTAGACTGGGATGAATATCTGTTTCTTACGTGTAAGGATCCCAAAATTCCGGCGCTTTATCTGTTGCCCAAATTACACAAAAATGTATCCAATCCCCCCCGGAAGACCTATAGTGTCTTCCAGAGGCAGTTTGCTCGAAAATACATCCAAATATGTGGATCATTTTTTACAGCCACTGGTACAATCATTGCTGTCGGATGTAAAAGATACAGGTGATTTTCTTAGAATAATCAATGAAATCACCTGGGATAAGGACTACTTGCTTATGAGCATGGACGTAAGTAGTCTTTACACATGTATTCCCCAAGATCTAGGCATCAACGCATGTAGATACTTCTTGAAGGGAAGATCATTGTCTTTCCTTCTTCATACGGAGATGCTCCTAGAAATGAACCAGATCTGTCTTATAAACAACTACTTCTTGTTTAATAAACAGTTGTACAGGCAAACCCAAGGGCCGGCGATGGGAACTTGCTTCGCCCTCAGCTTTGCAGGACTTTACCTCGGCTGGTGGGAGAAGCAAGTGGTCAATAACATCAGACAGTTCAATGACCACGTCGTCCTTTGGGTTAGGTATATAGACAACATCTTCTATATCTGGAAAGGTACCGATCTCCAGGCACAGGAGTTTGTGATCCTTCTCAATGACAACTCTCTGAATTTGCAGTTTACAAGCCAGACCAGTACTAACACCATTGAATTCCTAGATCTGAAATTAGAGATCGATGAGAACAAAATAACAAGTAGGCTATTTCGAAAAAGCACGGCAGGCAATAGCCTGCTGCATGCAGACAGCAGCCAACATAGTAATTTGATCCACAGCATTCCCTTTGGTGAGCTACTAAGGGCCAAGAGAAATTGCAGCACAGAAGAGAGTTTTCTCAATGAAAAGAACATCATGACCCAAAGATTCTTAGCGAGAGGCTATAGCAAGGCTACCATTAAACACGCCATTGCTAAAGTTGATAAACTCAAACGCAATGACCTGCTTATCCCAAAAATTAAAACTGAGAATGATAAAGAACCAATCAGATTTATCACTACTTATCACAGTCAAGCGTGGGAGATCAAGAAAAGTTTGAAGAAATTTTGGGAAGTCCTGAAAACTGATAATGACCTAAGTGAACACATAGGTGAAAATCCATCTATAACATTTAGAAAAGCTAAATATTTGCGATATTCATTAAGCACTAGTCTAGTTAATCAAGTAAAAAAGTCTAAAGAGGTTCAGGGCTTCTACACTTGCAACCAGTGCAAAGCCTGCAAATATAGTGAAAGTTGCTAATCACTAAAAATTTGTACTGAGAAACCCCCACATAGAATTATGAAACACTTGACCTGTAATTCAGATTTTGTAGTGTACGCATTGAAATGTCCCTGTGATAAGTTTTACATAGGGAGCACTATTCATAAGGCCAAAAAGAGGGTGCTCGAACATTTACGTGCCATAAAGAAAAATGCCAAGAAGTATGCAATTGCTCGTCATTTTAAAACATGCAGTAATCATAATGCTAATCTGCTCAAGTTCTAGGTCCTTGATAGTATACCTGTAAGAGAGAGAGGAGGGAACAGGACTTTAGGACTACGCAAGCTTGAATCCAAAATGATTATCAAATTCAATACATGGTATCCGACGGGTCTGAACCTGGACGAAGAGATGTCCGTCCACTTAGGATAAATATTGTGGTCACAGCTGTCCCATATATAGAACATGTTTTTAAGAGGTTTTGATATTTGTTTTATTTAGTTAGTTTGTGCACTTTTGTCACATTTTTAATTGTACTATTTCTGTCTGTTTTTATTTCAGATACAAAAGAGGGTTGCAGAAGAGTTCAAATATCTATCTACTAATTTGCAGTAGAACACCACGTTTCACACGAAGGTGGTTGGTGAAGTTAAATCCTTTTGCTCACTTGAGCAAGACATATAATCAATGAATTTGCATTTTGTTATTATATGGGCATTTCCATAGCAATAAGTTCCATGACCATTTGACACGCCAGAGTAAACCTAAGGAGTTCTATGACCCACAGGGGCGGAATTGTTTATAAGCAGCCTAAGGGCAGCATAATAGAATCAAAACATTAAAGAGGTTCTTGCTGTTGGTCAATACCCACTTGGGTTTGATCGCTATTTTTGATGGTCATCTGTGCTGCCTCAAATGCGCTGCATTAAGATTTACGGAACGAATGTGTTCAAGTTTTATTGTATAACTCGTAACTGTTTAAATGGTGTGCAACATGCGATATCTATTTGCCCACGTTGGCGAAATTGAATTACACTTTGTAATTTATACTATCAATTAATAGAAATGCAAAAAACTACATGTGAATTTATTTAACATGTTAAGTATTCCCCTTATGGTTTGACTCTTTGAAAAAGATCAGTTGAAAAACTTTATGAATGTATAGTACTGATGAACAGTCTGAAAGATGTCTTTTATGTCTATGATGCTGCACAGTAATTGGACACATGTTCCTTTAAAAGAAACTGAAAATGTACAAACCTTGCCCCTGAGAAAGGAGTGCTGTAACTCCGAAACGCGTCGGGATTTGTGTTGCAAATCGTGAATAAACACGTTTGTTTATAGTGGCCACGGCACCGGTGTGTTTCTTGTTAGAGGATAATCTACTGACGGAGTTACCAGATCTGTTTGTATATATATATATATAGATATATATATATATCTATATATATATATACACATATATATTTATATAATATATATATATTTATTTTTTTAGAAACTAAACAAATCATAGAGTTAAAGATTACGGCAAACTTAAGGTCACTGATTATTTGTTTCAAACATTTATATATATTTAAATCAAAATTCTAGGTACAGTACCTCATATTCCACAATTCCACACATGGATGATATTTCCATTACTTTCTGACATGATATACTAGAAGGTTAAAATTCAACAGTTGATTTTATAATTATTTGACACTGTAACAGACTCAAGTATTCAAGCCTCCAATTTGACATCTGGTTTTTGATAAAAACATAAAACTACTGATCCTTCGATTTTATACACACTTCATAGAAATAATGGATTTGTACCCTAAGATAGAGGGTGCATCTGCACATTTCACTTTCAACTCCTACGATAAATTACAGGTCATGAGATTCATGTTCTACTTATGTTCAAAAGACGTTTCTTTTGGATAGATATAAAGTGCTAGATTGAAAAAGTGATTGATGCTATATGCACATTTCATCGGTACACCAACATTATATCATTGAGATTTTAAATTGTTAAGGTTTTCCAATTCATATCCTCCATATATGTAAACAATATTCCACATATAATGTCTCAATGACAATAAAGTGCTTTAAGAAATACTATATTATAGAACAATAGTACATAGATGAGTCATTGGGACGGTTATGTGAAGACATCTCACATTTACTCATTCACTCTATTAAGGTGCATAATGCAAAGTGCTAATGCTCCTATCTGAGTTAAGGAACAGTACCCTTGTAAAGTAAAGTACAAATGCAAACATATATATATATATATATATATATATATATATATATATATATATATATATATATATATATATATATATATATATAATTTGAATTTGTACTTTACAAGGGTATCTATATATTGGGGGGAGTATCGCAGTGCTGAGGTGAGAGAGAGTGAGAGATGCTGATCAGAGTGGAGCCTGCTGCAGAGGTGGAGGAGGACAGCTCATATTGGCAGAGGCTGCAGTACACACCATCATTGGTAAGGGACTGTGTTGCCGCCGGTCCGGAGCTTAAAGTTAGAAGAGTGAAATCACATCACTCCGCCTGCATGCGGAACTTGCAGAGTTTTTAGGTCACTTCATGGAGCTTCACGGAGCGCGACTCCACACCCGAATTCCACCCAGCCCTAATATATACACATATATATATAAATATATATATATATAAAAATATATATACACACATATATATATATATATAAATATATATATATATCTATATCCAAGAAACTCCTTCCCGTCTTGCTCACTTCCATCGGCAAAAGAAAGAGCACGGACCACGTAGTTTTGTTCTGCTGGCTATTTTATTGTTGCTCCCAACAGATCATTGCAGCCATGGCGCGTTTCGTCCCTCACAGGGGACTTGATCACATGACGCGCTTTCAGCAGGATGATTTGTTTAAATACTTTTTTTCAAACTTTTCCCTCGTGAATTTCTTAAAGTGACGTGCATTTAAATGTAACACTTTTAACCATAGACATAGAAAAAACACATGTATGTGTCCTGTTGGCATGGTTACCGTTTGAAAGATTTCATTTCAAATCCGAGGCTTTCGAGGTCTCATGAACATGCAAGTGTATCCAAGTATATGCATAAATACATAAATAAATAAATAACTGTAAAGTTAAATACATAAATATATAAATACACATACATACACATATATATCACCATATGTGCAGACACTAGCATATTGATAAAAATATTTTGAAATAACGGTATAAATACCTAAAATCAACCTTCTAAAAGCCTGTTTTTTTATTTAAAAACCAAAAAACCTTCAAGACGTATTCCTGCTATCGATGATACAATATGTTTACCCAATAGTTTGGTTTGCAATATGTTGGAAAAACATTTTAAGACGTTAGTACCCCATTTGACTATTGTGAAGATAGTTGCCGGTTGATAGGGAACCCTGTTTGCTACTCTCTCTTCTTGATGCAAATACTTGACCTTATTATAGATTGGTTCCACTATCTAAGCAAAACGTATGGGGTATGACTGTTTTTAATGTATCTTTCTGTAAGTTATAAAGTGCTACTATGTGCAAAAATACATGAAGTAAAGTGTCTTGTGCATACTATTAAACAACTCTGTGTAAAAACCTATCTTGCTAAGTGTGTTAAAATTATATATTCGGGGTAAGGCTGGCAATTATATAAAACAAAATATTTTTTCAAAAAATTGATCAAAGATGAATGAATTATCGTTACAGTTTAGGTTCAGAAAGTGCATTAATTTACTTTGTTTCATTTTGATCTTTGATGTATCAATTGAGCAAGCTCGCATGTAGTTCTTCAGTGGCGTTCAACCCTCTCGGATGCTTGGTGTCAAGATTTAATATATAAAGCATTTTCAATTTACGAAGTGCTTTTTCTCGATCACCGCCCCTTTTATTAGGTGGGACCGAATCGATGAGGAAGTATTTTAAATCCTCAGAATTACCTCCATGCAATTCATTAAAATGACGGGCCACTGGGTATGCCTGATCGTTGTTTTTGATAGCTCATATGTGCTGGAGCACCCTTTTATGTCCCTGTAAGATGGTGCTTCCTATATATTTTAAATTACAAGGGCACTCCAGCACATACACTACATGGTCTGTTTTGCAATTTAAAGCTTTCTCAATTTTTCTATCTTGCCCGCCAAACGGAGTTCCATAAGATGTTGTAGTTACTCCGTGTTGGCAGGCCTTGCAAGTCTTGCACTTGTAGAACCCTACTCTCTGGCTTAACCAGGTACTTTTTGCTTGTGAACTAAAGGGATCATTTTTAACTAGAACATCCTTCATTGAAGGGGCCCTGCTGTATGTTATGGAAGGTTTTTTGGGTACTGCCCCTCCAATTACAGGGTCGCTACGAATCAAGTGCCAATTTCTTTTGATTATGTTTTTAACTGCCCTTTCGTGTTTGTTATATTTAAGAATGAATCTAAAAGTCCCAGGGTCTTTAGCCGAGTCCCTTACTTCAGGTTTCTGTTTAGCGAGGAGAATCTCCCTGGGTATTTGATTACTCTTCCTGAGGGCTGTATCCAAGCATTTTGTGGCGTAACCTCTTTCTTTAAACCTTGCTATGCAATTCATTTGTGCCACCTTAAGATCTTGCTCATTGCTGCATATACGTTTCAGGTGCAGAAATTCGCCGTAGGGTATACTTTGGATTAGATGGCCAGGGTGTGCACTGCTGGCATGCAATATTGCATTCCCAGCCGTGGGTTTTCTGTGGAGTTTAGTCTCAAGCCTGTCATTATTCACATAAACTTCCACATCTAAAAAATTAACTGTGGTCTTACTGATAGATGCGGTGAAGTGCAGGTTGAGCTGGTTATAATTAAGTTCTTTTATGAATGTTTCCGCCTCTGTTTGAGTGCCTTGCCATACCAAAAAGAGGTCATCAATGAATCTCCACAAAACCTTCACATTGTGATTCATGTATTTGGTGTGTTCTTTCATGAGAACCAGCTCCTCCCACCAGCCCATGTGGAGGCAGGCGTAGCTGGGGGAGAAGCTGGCTCCCATGGCTACACCCCTTCATTGTTGAAACAATGAATTTTGAAACAAAAAAATGTTGTTGTTTAAACAAAACTCTGTCATACTGATCAACATGTTGGTATGTTTTGCATAATTGATACCTCTACGTGACAAATAAAATTGCAATGCCCTTAGGCCATCCCTGTGTCGACTAGATGTATAGAGTGAGGTAACATCGCGCGTGATAAGCAGGTAGTCCTTTTGCCACTGGAAGTTGAGCATTTTAGCTAAGAAATCCCCTGTATCTCATATGTAAGATGTTAACTGTTGGACATATTCCTGTAAGAAGAAGTCAATATAAATCGATGTTCTCTCCAATAGACTATTTCTTGCAGAAATAATCGGCCTTCCTGGGGGTCGTGTCGGGTTTTGTGGATTTTTGGGATAAAATACATTATTGGAATCGTAGGATTGTCATTTCTCAAATATTTGTGTTCATCCACTGATAACAAGCCAGCATTTTTCCAAGCCACTAGTTTCATTTTGTAAGTGCTGTATACATTACTTAGTACCTGTTGGTTGCTGCGACAATAACATGTGTTGTCATTTAGTTGAAGCGTAGCTTCCTTTATGTAGTCTTCCCTTTTCCATAGTACTACATTCCCACCTTTATCAGCATTTTTGACTACAATCTCACTGTTGTTCTTGAGTTTAGTCATTAGTGCTTGATTTTGAATTTGCCTTTTGTTGTTTTTATTCCTATTGGTGCTTTGTATTTTGCGGTTAAGATTCTTTAGACCGCCCACCACCTTTTCATGAAAAGCATCTATCGTATCCTTTACCATAATAGGATTAAATGTGGAAAGAGGTTTGAAGGGGGTGATGATTGGTTTGTATGCAGTACTTGACAATCCAGTGGTTTCAATACTTGGGCTCATTGTGGTATCTTCGTTCATCAACTCCTGCATGTCTTGTATAAATCTTTGATCCGCTGCATCAATGCTCTTTTGTGCCATGTTATCATCGGTTGTCTCGTTATCAATTGCATTAATTTCTTTTTGAATATTGTCTGGATTTGTGTCCGAAATATTGGGTTTAGTGAGGTTTAATTGCGTAAAATGTTTCTTTAGTTTCAATTTGCGCACACTTTTATAGACTTTTATAGACGTCGACTCGGGTAGCTGCATAGTTGAATACGCTTTCCGGACAATATGACAGTGCCAATGCCAATAATTGTTCTTCTGCTTTATTTAGTACTGTGTCCGTCAAGTTTATTACTGTTTTGATGTCAGCCACTTTGTGTCTAATCTGTGTTACTTCCTCCAATTTTTCTTCGGTTGGCGCTTTTGCTGCCTCCTGTTGGTCTCTTCGTCTCTTCGCCCTCCGCCTTGCCCTGCGTTTTCTGGTTCTTCTATTGCCTGATTGTTCAGTTGTTTTCTCGGGCGTAGCGACTGGAGGCGTTCTAGGCATAAAAAATCCACCTCGTCTGTCAGTGAAATCTTTCTTGCCGGTTGCTGTGTTGTTTTCAATCGAGCCTCAGTTTCAGACTCGCTTTCCATGGCTGAGCTAACCTCTGACGCTGATGTTATTTCAGAGAGCGTGTTAACTGTTGTTCTTCCTTGTTTATTGGTCTGTGCTTGCCCAAACTTGGTTGCTTTCAAAGAGTCGAATTTTTTTGCAAAAGTGAACACACGTCCACATTCATAGTTACATCGATCCCGATGAAATTTAAAGGCCTTCCTTTCTCTTATTTTATCTTCTTCTTTTTTTAATCTTTTTTTCATTTCCAACTTCATTTTATCTAGTTCATCAGTGTGTCCCATTTCATCTAATTCCGCATTTAGTTTTTCTATTTCTTCAGTTAATCTAACACGGTCTTTCTCTGCATATTTTACCAAAATGAAAATCAATCTGCGTGAAGAATCCAAATTAGTTTCAGCCCATTCTTTCATCATCTCCCTGTCAGGCGTTTCATAACTTGGGGCTAATAAGATTCGAAGCCCCCGGGGTACTCGCCCAACATCTATGTACCGTTGGAGTGATTTGGCTTCCCACCACTTTTTTTGTTCGGTGCGCATCAGTTTTTCCAACTGCTTGATTTTTTCTTTTGCGCTGGCGTTTCTTGAGCTTGTTGGTGCATTCTGGATAAAAGAGTCCATGTTAGAGGTCATTTCATCATTGAACATTGTTGCCGCCGCTTCCTCTCTTTCTTTCAGCGCGTCGGCCGACATTTCGGATCTTGGAGCAAATTGGTGATGTGCAATTAATTGAACAGGGGTCCAAGGTGAGAGGCTTGTGCCCACTTGGTCCCGTGTTACTAGTGTTTACTCTGAACCCAACCGGAGTTAATTTACAGAGGCTCCCTTATGCTCAACCCACCGCCAGTTCGGCGCTCAACGCGTCCTCCGACTCGCCTACCTGGTAGCGTTTGAAGCTGAAAGGTTCCGCTCCCGTAATTCACTTCTCCGTTGGGGGGCTGGTATGCCGCTAATCCTTCCGGATTTTCTTTGAGGCTCGTCACCAAGCTGTGGCTCCTTTGTGGCAGGTAAGCCCAGTTCTCAGAGGGGTCCGTGTTTGAAGCTGGAGGAGTCAGAACCAGCTTCTAATTATCCAAGAAACCCCTTCCCATCTTGCTCACTTCCATCGGCAAAAGAAAGAGCACGGACCATGTAGTTTTGTTCTGCTGGCTATTTTATTGTTGCTCCCAACAGATCATTGCAGCCATGACGCGTTTCGTCCCTCACAGGGGACTTGATCACATGACGCGTTTTCAGCATATATATATATGTATGCACTGAAAAATTAAAGGATACAGGTACGCTATAGTTAGGCTCAGATTTCACTCGTACAAAACCATAGAAATTCAGCAGTTATAGTTACCTGAGCTAACTACAACTTACGCCCCCGCAATGCTCTGCTTATGACCTCACAGGTTACATCACTCATGACATGGTCAGTGACATCACTGATGACATCACTGATGACATCATCCATCTGAGACTTAAAGATATATACTAAGCTACAGCATAAGTTAAATTACTATTCTTTCTGTACTAGTAATTAGTCATATTATTTCTAACATATCTTATCTGAGTGGCTGTGTGACTGTATCAGTGTGTGATTGGATGTCTGAGTGACTATGGATGTGTTAGTGGGTATGTGAGTAGCTGAATGGGTGAGTGAGTGGTTGTATTGGAGGGTGAGTGAGTGTGTAAATGGCTGTATGGGTGAGTTAGTGGCTGTGTGAGTGGCTGCATGGGAGAGTCAGTGGGTGTGTGAGTTGCTGTATGGGTGATTTAGTGGCTGTGTGGGTGAGTATAAAGGGTGTGCAAGTGGCTGTATGTGTGAGGAGTGTGTGCAAGTAAGTGAGTGGATGTGAGTGGCTGTACAGGAGAGTGAATGTCTGTGTGAGTGGCTGTAAGGGTGAGTGAGTTGGTGTGTGAGTGGTTGTATGGATGTGTGAATGGGTATGTAAGTGGTTCTGTGGGTATGTGAGTGGGTTTGTGAGTGGCTGTATGGGTGAATGAGTGGCTATGTCAGTGGCTGTATGGGTATGCAAGTGGGTGTGTGAGTGGCTGTATGGGTGAGTATGTGCATGTGTGTGTACCTGTATTGGTGAGTGAGTGGCTCTGTGAGTTTCTGTATGGGGGATTGAGTGGGTGTGTGAGTGGCTGTAAGGGTGTATGAGTGGGTGTGTAAATATCTGTATGACTGGATGTGTGAGTAGCTATATTGGTGAGTGAGTGCATGAGTGGCTGTATGGGTGAGTTAGTGGGTGTGTGAGTGGCTGTATGAGTGAGTGGATGTGTGAGTACTGGTATGGATATGTGAATGGGCATGTGAGGGGTTGTATGGGAGTATGTATATGAGAGGTTCTCTGGATGATATCATCAGTGATGTCATCAGTGATGTCATTTGAGATGTCACTGACCATGTCATGTCATGTAATATGTGAGGTCATAAGCAGTGCATTGTGGGGGCGTACATTATAGGTAGCTCAGTTAACTATAACTGCTGAATTCTATGGTTTTGTACGATTAAAATCTGAGCCTAAGTATAACGTCCCTGTTACCGTTGTTGTTTTCAGGGAATTTATTCTTTTTTTAAATTGTATTTCCTAACTGTAACCTGTAACCTTTGAGAGTGAGTGTGTGAGTGTCTCAGAGGCTGTGTGAGTGAGTGCAGGAGTGAGTGTCTCAATGGTGTGCAAGTGGGTGTGTGAGTGTCTGACTGGGCCTGGGAGTGGCAGCATAATTGTCTCACTGGGTGTGTGAGTGGGTGTGTGAGTGTCTCAGTGGAGCGCTGAGTGGGCGTATGAGTGTCTGAGTGGATGCATGAGTGTCTGAGTGGGTCTGTGAGTGGGTGTGAGAGTGTCTGAGTGGGTTTGCGAGTGCCACCATGTATGTGTGAGTCAGTCCATGAGTGAGTGCATGAGTGTCTGAGTTGGCCTGTAAGTGGGTGCATGAGTCTCTGAGTGGGTGTGTGACTGGGTGTGTGAGTCTCTGAGTGGGTCTGTGAGTTGGTACATGAGTCCCTGAGTAGATCTGTGAGTGGGTGTACATGTCTGAGTGGCTCTGTGAGTGGGTGCATGAGTGTTTGAATGGGTCTATGAGTGGCTGTGAGAGTGCCTGAGAGGTCCTGTGAGTGGGTGCATGAGTGGCTGAGTGGGTCTATGAGTGCATGTTAGAGCGTTTGAGTAGGTCTGTGAGTGGGTGTGTGACTGAGTGTGACTGTGAGTGGGTGTATCAGTGTCTGAGTGGGTGTGTCAGTGGATGTGTGAGTGCCCAACTGTAGTACTTTCTACTGGTTAATTACTAAGTGCTACCTCCTTCGGTAAATATCCAGTACGTATTCTGCACTACAGCTGCGTAATGTAGCTCTGGGAAATGTCACCAGTGACCTTGTGTGCGTTTCGGCAATGTGATTGTTCCTCGTACGTCTTTATCCAGAAATTTGTGATAACATGAATCAATCTATAGAGAAGACTACAAGAGTACAAAGAGGTAAATCTCCACCAAACATGGATCCTTCCTCTTAACTATATGAAGTAAGTACTTCTTTGTTTTGTGGAGATGTCCTCATATTCCTCAGCATCAAGAACGCCTCACCAAAATCTGCGGGAAACTCGCTGATGGGCTGCTTGTGAAGATGTCCATCATCCTGGCAAAAGGCAACAAGACCTTTGCATACTACTAAGGTGGGTGGGGCCAAACAGGCAAAGCTTCCAAGTGATTTGCACATTTCCATACTCATTGTAATTTAAATGGAGAACCATGACTTTTGCTCTCACCAGGACAGGACAAGAAAGAACCCACTCATCACAGTCACATACAAATTGCACTCCAATAGATCAACAATGCATTCAGCTTCACGAAGCATTGCAGATCGTTTTTCAGTATGGAATTGCTGAGAAAGCATACTTCCTTTGCCTTCGCCAAGCCCAGGAGTCTGTTTCATTTGTCCTATACAGAAGTGGCACTACAGCGGGGGCACCTGCTATGTTTATATTTGTAAGTACCTCCTGTTGAGCTTTAATTTCTGTGATAACAGCATTAGGGCCAAAATGACCCCAGGGACCCCATCCCCTGGGGCCCAGCCTCATCTTAATGGGGGAGGGAGGGAGGCTGTGCAGCTCCCCTCCCTGGGCTGATTTTGGCCCCAGGAACCCCATCCCCCGGGGTCCGGCCATGCCTCCCTGAATGCCCTGGTCCCACCCAGGACACCCAGTGTACTATGGGACTGTGAGTGGAGCCTCAAGGGCCCCATGATACCAGCTGGCTCCCTGCCTCCTACGGAGCCTGCATTGCTCTTGCACGCAGGGAGCTGCTGGAAATGCAGCTCCCTGCGTGCAAGAGCAATAGTTTAATCTCTTTCCCTGGCAACATGTCTGTGGGTAGGTAAAAAGATTACACCTCTGCTTCCAGAAAACTGGAGCATTTTGACAGCTCCCGCTTGCTGGAACCGTAGTGTTTGCTTTTGCTTGGCGGCAGCTGGCAGAAGCTGTCACCGCTCCCGCCAAGCATAAGCAAATAGCTATGTTCCAAGGGTGGGCACCCCGGGACATAGCAGGAGCCGGCCCTGGGAGTGGCATTCCCCAGGGCCATATATTGCTCCAGGAAGGGGGCGCGCCCTTTTTTGTGCATGGGCCGGCCGCGGGGAGGTCGAGGTTCCCGGGGGGCGTATATAGCCTGGAAAGGGGGCCATGCAGCCCCCTCCATGTTTACAGTTTGTATTTGACCCTGGGGAGGAGGTGGTCCCCGGGAGTCCACACGGACCCCCTGTAAAGTCTATTTTAGCCCCAGGGAGGTGGTGGTCCCCAGGCCCCTGGGGGGGTCGGTGCTGGCCCCCTATATCATTTTTTCTTTATAGCCCCAGGGAAGTGGTGGTCCTATGGTGTGGGGACGTGGTGGTCCCCGGGTCTTAGGGGGGTCCTTATGGCCTCCCCGCATTAATATAAACCAGAGCCCCGTGAAGGTGGTGGTCCCCGGGGCATAAATAAGTCCAAGGAGGGGGCCCCGTGCACCCCCCTCCTTATTTATTTAAATGCACGTGCCCTCGGGACCTGGCCCATCCGGGGGCAATATTAAGAGCAAGCGCGGGAGACCATGCTTTTTTTTTATTATTCATTGCGATATTCGCAAATATTTCATGAAAATTGCTGTGAATTTTAAAAAAAATGCTTTTTTGCCATGGCGGGGTCCCTATGAGACCCCAGCACTAGGGCTAGAGGGTAAGGGTATTCGTACCCTGCCCCTTTTTCTTTTCTTTTTTTCTGCATTTGTTTTTGGGACTCGGCTGAAGCCAAGTCCCAAGATGGCTGCCAACACCTCCTGGTTGAAGTGATGGCAGCCAATCATAGCTCTGCATATCTCTGCACGAGCTCATCATTATTCTCAAAGGTTTTACGATCGTAGACATACAAATTTCGATTTCCCTTAATTTCTTGCAAACTACTGAATGGAGCGACCCCTGACCTTGACTGGTAGGTCGCTCCCCCACCACACAGCTCCGTCTGTGTGCCCTGCTGGTGCCCCTGATTGTGCTCGTTTTTTTCCTTCTGTGCCCCCTTGCTGCCCTGATTGTGCTCGTTTTTTCCTTTCTGTGCCCCCTTCCTGCCCTGATTGTGCTCGTTTTTTCCTTTCTGTGCCCCCTTGCTGCCCTGATTGTGCTCGTTTTTTCTCCTTTCTGTGCCCCCTAGCTGCCCTGATTGTGCTCGTTTTTTCCTTTCTGTGCCCCCTTGCTGCCCTGATTGTGCTCTTTTTTTCCTTTC
Source organism: Calotriton arnoldi (assembly GCA_963921515.1). Classification (NCBI taxonomy): domain Eukaryota; kingdom Metazoa; phylum Chordata; class Amphibia; order Caudata; family Salamandridae; genus Calotriton; species Calotriton arnoldi. The sequence goes on along the minus strand of CAWUFW010002540.1, from coordinate 877,331 downwards.
TGTGCCCCCTTGCTGCCCTGATTGTGCTAGTTTTTTTTCCTTTCTGTGCCCCCTTGCTTCCCTGATTGTGCTCGTTTTTTCCTTCCGTGCCTGTTTCCCGCCGCTGCGCCCCTGCGGCCCCGCCCCCTCACTGCCCATTCGCTGCCCCATTCCCTGCTCCTCCCTCCCACCTCCCCATTTATGGCAGCCGCTGGGCGGGCGCGCCGCTGGCGCGCCGAAGGCGCGCCTAAGGCAAGCTTGTCTGCGCCCGTCCGCGCCGGGACCGCGCCCAGCGCCAGAACCCCTGGTCCGGGCATCCCCCGTGCCCGCCACATCAACAGACGCCGATACGACGCCAGCACCCTCCACGCACTCAACCCCGGAAAAGATCACGCCTGCTACCGGGCCACCCCGAGCGCACCCAAGGGCCCTTCACCTGCCGGAACTGCAGCTTCGCCAGCACCCGCCCCGCCAAACCACCGCCCAGGAAAGAACCCAACTACCTCAGATGCATCCTCCTCAACACCCGCTCCGCCCGCAAACACGCCATCGAACTCTGGGACCTTCTCGACTCAACCTCCCCAGACGTCGCATTCCTGACGGAGACCTGGCTGAATGCCGCTTCAGCCCCCGACATCGCCATTGCCATCCCGGACGGCTACAAGATCACCCGCAGGGACCGCACCAACGGAGTCGGAGGAGGCATCGCCATCGTCCACAGGAACACCCTCAGAGTCTCAACCAACACCGACGACACCCTCAGCACCGCCGAACACATGCACTTCCAGATCCACACCGATCCCAACACCACCCTCAGAGGAACCCTCATCTACAGACCCCCGGACCCCGACCACAGTTCAGCGATTCCATCGCTGACTTCGTCAGCACACACGCCATCACCTCCACGGACTACATCCTCCTCGGGGACCTGAACTTCCACCTCGAGAACAACAAGGACACCAACTCCACCACCCTGATCGACAACCTCGCCACCCTCGGACTCAGACAGCTCGTGACTACACCCACCCACGCCGCCGGCCACACGCTAGACTCCATCTATTCCGCAAGCCCACACGTCTCCTTCAACCACACCTCCGAACCCCACTGGACTGACCACCACTGCATCCACTTCACCTACAGGAAGCCCACCACGCACCACCGCACCGAACAAATGCCTCGCCACTGCTGGAGCAGAGTCACCGAAGACCAGCTAACCACAACCCTCGCCCTGAGCCCACCCGCCGAACCCTCCGACCCCGACACCGCCGCCCGCAACCTCAGACAGTGGATCGACGACTGCGCCAACACCCTCACCCCGCTCAAGAATCCGCCCAACAGCCACACCAGCAAGAAAGCCACCTGGTTCACCGAAGACCTCCAGGCCTCCAAACGAACATGCCGAAAACTGGAGAAGATCTGGCTCCACGAACGGACAGCGGACAGCTACGCCGCCCACAAGAGCGCCACCCGCAGTCACCATCACCTCATCAGATCCGCCAAAAGGGCCTCACTCAAAGACCGCCTAGACAACAACGCACACAACAGCAAAGAGCTCTTCAACATCGTGAAGGAACTCTCCAACCCCAGCTCCAACACCAACAACATCCCGCCGTCGCGAGACCTGTGCGACTCACTGGCCACCTTCTTCCACCGCAAAATCGCCGACATCCACGACAGCTTCAACACCACGACCGCCCCGGCAACCACCGAGACCACTGCCCCCGCAACCACCAACCGCCTGCTCTCCTGGACCAACATCAACGACGAGGACACCAGCGAGATCATGAACACCATCCACTCCGGCTCACCGCTAGACCCGTGCCCTCACCACGTCTTCAACAAAGCCAGTACAGCCATCGCGCCCCATCTCCGGAAAATAATCAACATCTCCTTCGAGACAGCAACCTTCCCGGAAAGCTGGAAGCACGCCGAGATCACCGCCTTACTCAAGAAATCCAAGGCAGACCCCAAGGACCTCAAGAACTTCCGACCCATCTCTCTGCTCCCGTTCCCCGCGAAGGTCACCGAGAAAATCGTCAACAAACAACTGACCCGCTACCTCGAGGAGAACAACATCCTGGACCCTTCCCAGTCCGGCTTCCGCAGCAACCACAGCACCGAAACCGCCCTCATCGCCGCCACCGATGACATCAGGACCCTGCTAGACAACGGAGAAACAGCAGCCCTCATCCTCCTGGACCTATCAGCCGCCTTCGACACGGTCTGCCACCACACACTACGAACACGCCTTCACGACGCCGGGATCCAAGAGAAGGCCCTGGACTGGACCACATCCTTCCTCTCCGGCAGAACACAAAGCGTCCGCCTCGCCCCTTCCGATCCAAGGCCACCAAGATCATCTGCGGCGTACCCCAAGGCTCCTCCTCAGCCCAACGCTGTTCAACATCTACATGGCACCCCTCGCCCACGTCGCCCGACAGCACAACCTCAACATCATCTCCTACGCCGACGACACCCAGCTGATCCTCTCCCTCACCAAAGACCCTCACACCGCCAAAGCCCACCTCCACGAAGGAATGAAGGCCGTCGCCGAATGGATGAGGACCAGCCGCCTGAAGCTGAACTCGGACAAGACGGAGGTCCTCATCCTTGGTTCCAACCCTTCAGCCTGGGACGACTCCTGGTGGCCGACATCACTGGGAACAGCCCCGACACCCACCGACCACGCACGCAACCTAGGGGTCATCCTCGACCCCACCCTCTCCATGACTAAGCAGGTCAACGCCGTTTCCTCATCCTGCTTCAACACCCTACGAATGCTCCGCAGGATCTTCAAGTGGATCCCCACGAAACAAGAAAAACAGTCACCCAGGCCCTCGTCACCAGCAGGCTGGACTACGGAAACGCCCTCTACGCAGGTACGACGGCTAAGCTCCTGAGACGGCTGCAACGCATCCAGAACGCCTCTGCACGTCTTATCCTCGACATCCCCCGACGCAGCCACATCACACCCCACCTGAGAGACCTGCACTGGCTCCCTGTCAACAAGAGGATAACCTTCAAGCTCCTCACCCACGCACACAAAGCACTCCACAACTCCGGACCAGCCTACCTCAACAGACGACTCAGCTTCTACACCCCCACCCACCAGCTCCGCTCCACCACCCTCGCCCTCGCCCTCGCCACAGTCCCCCGCATCCGGAAAACGACCGCCGGCGGCAGATCTTTCTCCCACCTCGCCGCCAAGACCTGGAACACCCTCCCCACCAACCTTCGGCAGACCCAAGACCTACTGGCCTTCAGAAGACTCCTCAAGACCTGGCTCTTCGATCAGTAGCAGCACCACCCCCCTCTTCCCCCAGCGCCTTGAGACCCTCGCGGGTATGTAGTGCGCTTTATAAGTGACATGATTGATTGATTGATTGATTTATACTGATTTTCTGAAAGCGTGATCTGCGAACCAAAAGCTACCATTCTGCTAAGTTCGGTGTATTTCTGCCCAGCGGTTCGGGCTGTAGTTATGGTCAAAGCCCCTATGGAAATTAACATGGGTAACACACTTTTTTCGACCCCCCTTTTTTCTTCGCCCCCGCTTGACGGATCACTCTGAAACTTTGCATGCACAACTAGAATTATAGGTACACTTTTTAGGGGGAAATTTTGTGAAGATTTGTCAACCGGCGCCAAAGATATAGTCAAGTCGAAAAACGCTTTTCCTATTTCAATTCAGAATGCAGCAGCGAGAGTATTGCTTAATCTTCCCAAACACCATCCTACATCAACCGGCTTAAAACAACTTCACTGGCTTCCAGTACGACAACGGGTTGACTTTAAGTCCCTGTGCTTGGTACACAAAGCCCTGTTTGGTGGAGGATCTAAGGATGTGCAAACTTTGTTTTCTCGTTACGTTCCCACACGAGCGTTAAGATCAGCATCACTTGATCTCCTACAACTCCCCAGGATTAAGAGAGTAAGGTGTGGAGGTAAACGCTTCTCTTTCCTGGCTTCCAAACTCTGGAACTCTCTGCCCACACACCTGAGGTGTCTGCCTAATAGATTGGTCTTTAGGAAGAAAGTTAAAACTTGGCTCTTTTCACAACCCTGAATGTGTTGGCCTGGGGCATTACATATCACTCAGCGCCAAGACGCCTCGGCATTAGTGCGCTTTATAAATACTTTTCAGTCAGTCAGTCATTGGAATATGATCCTAACTATAACTACCTACTAGCGACAGCCAGTAGGTAATGTATATGTATATATATATATATATATATATATATATATATATATATATATATATATATATATATATATATATATATATATAAATTTTCAACAGGCAACGAAGTAAAACGCTCACTCCGGGATCAGTTGAAAAGCTTCGATTTAATACCAGTTACACGTTTCGGAGAACACAGTCTCCTTGTTCACACACTGGATAGTTTGTCAAACCACTCAATTTTAAAGCAGTAATTCACATAGACAAAGGACAATTTTTCATTTTACATCCTGGTTTCAACATAGTAACTGTGGCATCCCTTTTGTAATAGTAATTCTTACCTGTAAAATAGTACACAATAAACCGTTTAGTACGTTATTGCAATTATTCTAGCAGGTCTTTAGTGTATATTCCCAGCACGCATGACATATTTGTGTCAGTCTGCATATTTCATACTGTGATCGGAATTACTGAAATTATGTGCTGTGAATTTCATTGACAAGCCCAATGCGAATGATTACAATCCGAAATTGATACATAGCAAGAGCAAACAGTCTATAGAATTTCTGGATGTTGTGGTGGAGGTGAAAGGGAGGAAATTGAACACCAAGTTACACTGTAAGAGTACAGCAGGGAACAGCTTACTTTATGCTCTCAGCAGCCATCCAGATACTCTGAAATGGAGCATCCCACAGTTACTATGTTGAAACCAGGATGTAAAACGAAAAATTGTCTTTTGTCTATGTGAATTACTGCTTTGAAATTGAGTGGTTGGACAAACTATCCAGTGTGTGAACAAGGAGACTGTGTTCTCCGAAACGCGTAACTGGTATTAAATCAAAGCTTTTCAACTGATCTCCTGAGTGAGCGTTTTACTTCGTTGCCTGTTGAAAAATTATGCCTGGTGCGCTTCGCCCGCATACGCTCCAACTACCACGGGCGGAGTAGGGGCGGAAGAAGCACTGCATTTACTCGAAAAATGGATGCCCCTCAAACAGCCGGCCGATGAAGGAATGAATGGACAGAAAATACCGCAATTCTGAGGATTCTAATATGAAAACGGAACCAAGATCCCGTACGGTAGTAAGGGACGTCCGCATCTTTCCTCAGCGACAGTGCCTTAGAAGAAGTGACATCCTCCCCAACAGAAAAGAAGAGGCTGTAACCATGGAGAACCGCATCCCAGAGGTAAGGGGTCTAAGTCGGGTCTTTGGTGGGGGGGCAGTGGGGATTAGAACGGGTCAGAAGACACGGTCGATCTCACCTGACACCCGTCAACTCCGACCGTACCGCCTTACGTCTCTGGACTGCGGTCTGCAGGAGTACTGACAGCTCGGGACCTAAACGGAGGGGCACTTCATAGAGCGCACCATATCGGGACTTACCCTGACATTCATATGTACATGAGATCGTGTCCACAGTTGGGACACACCGCAACTACATATTCCTATCGGCAGTAGGAACCTGCTGCAATCAAAAGAGGGGGGATCGACCAAAGCTTCCCAGTCATCAGCTAACTATCACTCTGACGTTTATTGAACACAAGTGAGAATTGCTCACGCATTATGGATGAAGAATCGGAAAGACGGGCGACTGCCCAGAGCCTTTTCGCAAGAGCTCCCAACAAAGGTCAACCCATAAAAATAACAACTGTCAAAGACATAACTTTACACGGCAAACTTAAGAAACTGGAGAAATTGAAAAAATCTGAGATGTCGAAGTGGTGGGAGGCTATATCCTTACAAGATTACATCGATAAAGCTAGGCTATGGTCCCACGAGGCCTTAGAATATACACTACCCCGTCATATGAATCCCCAAATCCAAAAATGTTGGAGGAATGGGTGGAAAACTCTGCAAGAAGCTCTAAGAACATGCTAATCATCCTTGTCAAATATGCCTGGGAAGATAGGGAGGCTATTCTCAAGGACTTAAAAGTATTGGAGGAAGAACTAAAAAATCATAAAGAGCAAGAAATGATCAGGAAACATGCTGAAGACCTAAAGCTGAGATTAAAACTTTATGAGGACGACATTAAAGCCCGTAAACAAAGGAAGCTTCATAGGGACTGTACGGATTACGAGACTGGCAGGATTCTCACCTACAGTCACAAATATGACCATCTGTACGACAAATTAATGCAGGGAGAATCAATTGAGGATACCGCAGCTGCCAGAAGTGGAACAGATTCAAACACGAGCAGTGACACTGAAGATTTTCCGAGTCCCGCAACGAACCAGCAACTAATGAGGGAGGGAGGAGTAAGAGCCCCCACAACTTTTTTAGACGAGTACCGCCTCCTAAGAACGGGGCGCCAAACATCACAAACAACTCCCACCCCCAAGACACGTGGGATAGGACGGGGACAAAGAGGAAGAGGCCGGAGATGAAAGCGAGACCAACAGAGGAATTGAAGAGGCAGAGGACGTGGAAGGGGCCAATGGGAAAGAAGGTAACAGACTCCAAGAGGCAACTATGATGGACGACACCATGGTAAGCAGAATGATTGTCAATCTATCTAACCGACCTCTGACACTACTAGAGAAAAGGACACTCTGTTTAGGTCTATCTTTCTGTCCTTCAGACCACTTTGATTACCCTGAGACCAGAATTGACATATTTAGATTTATTCAGAAACGTAAGTTAAAGAAATGGCATCAACTTCATAAGCCGAGACAGGAGGTCGCAGGAGATCTGGACAGCATTCCTACCAACAACCCTGATGCGAACACTGACTCGAATAACATTCTGAGAATAAGGGACGTAGGTACCCTTTTAACGTTACAAGAACTACTCGTAGAAACTGGCCTGGAACAAACAGGTACACTTGAGGCAATGGATATCACTACTGACCAACCCGTCTCTACTGAATTTAAACCACAGTCCAGGTTTTATCCCATCCTTTCGCATGATAACATCGACACTTTCCATGATACCTTTATGCACGATCTCATATAGACTAGACACTAGAGAAATGGAAGAAATACCAAACGGAATATTTCATTTGCACAAAAAGAAGTGATTAAATCTTTAGCCAATGAGAAATCCATTGTCATTCGCCCAGCAGACAACGGGGGGAACATCGTTCTATGGGATAAAGAACTTTACATAAAGGAAGCATTGCGACAATTGGAAGATGAAAGATTCTATTCTAAAATCGATGTTCAGGAGTATAATGGGACAGGCTCATTGGCTGGAAAGTAAATGGCATACTGCAATGGGAGGAATTTTGTTATTTAAAACGTGACTTTCCTAGACTGTCCATTTTCTACTTACTCCCAAAGATCCATAAAAATCCCACGGGACCACCAGGAAGACCTATTGTGTCGTCCATAGGCAGCGTATCTGAGAACATATCCAAATATGTGGACTACTTTCTCCATCAGTATGTTACGGCCCTTCCATCATATGTGAAAGACACTAAGGATTTTTTGAGCAAACTGAAAGGAGTAGAATGGGAGGATGACTGTATTCTGATAAGTATGGATGTAAACTCACTTTACACTAGTATCGACCACAACCTGGGCATTAGAGCCTGCCAATACTTCCACGAGGACAGACCAATACAGTACCCTGAACATACGAATATGATAGTGGAGATGATGAAATTCTATCTCCACAATAAAAATGTTATGTTCAACGGAGGAATATACAAACAGACACTGGGGACTGCTATGGGCACTTGCTTTGCCCCCAGTTTTGCTAACCTCTTCCTGGGGGCATGGGAAGAAGACATTTTTGAGGACCAGACCCTACTCCCCATGCTGAGCCAAGTAGTCGTGTGGCTCCGCTATATAGACGATCTATTTCTGATCTGGAAAGGAAGCAAGACTAGTGCTGTGAATTTCATTGACAAGCTCAATGCGAATGATTACAATCTGAAATTGTCACATAGCATGAGCAACAGTCTATAGAATTTCTGGATGTTGTGGTGGAGGTGAAAGGGAGGAAATTGAACACCAAGTTACACCGTAAGAGTACAGCTGGTAACAGCTTACTTCATGCTCTCAGCAGTCATCCAGATACTCTGAAATGGAGCATCCCATTTGGGGAACTGCTGAGCGCAAGAAGAAACTGCAGCACAGAAGAAACATACCATGCTGAGTGTAAGACCATGAGAGACAGATTTAAGGAACGTGGGTACCCTGATTGGGTTATAAAGAGGGCAGTGGACAAAGTCAAACAGGTTACAAGGAAGCAAACACTGCAAGAAAAACAGGAAACAAATGAGCAGGAGAAAGAAACTAACACTACCTGAACAATCCTTACCTACAATATGGAATCCAACAAGATCTTTAGAATTCTTAACAAATACTGGAATATTCTGAAATGTGACCCGTTTATAGGACTGGATCTGCCAAAACGTCCATGGTCACATGGAAAAGAAGAAGCCTCAGAGATATCCTGGTTAAAGGAGACATTACCAACCGACAGATAGGACCACAGCACAGCCTTCGAGGGTTCTTTCCATGCGTTCATTGCAAGGCGTGCAGGAACAGCTACATGGTAAAAACATATGATACACCTAGTACTAGTAAAACTGGCAGTCAATTCCTGACCTGCAGTACTACCCATGTGGTCTATGTTCTTGAGTGCCCACGCAAATTAAGATATGTGGGGAGCACCACATTTGCAGCTAAGAAGAGAAAACTTGACCATTTGAGGGCCATCAACAACAAAGACTTGCATTATCCTGTGGCCAGACATTTCGAAGAGGACCACTTGTCCAGCAGCTCACTGCTGAGATACTTTATCATAGAGCAGGTCCAGCAGAATCCCAGGGGTGGAAACAGAGTCCTTCACCTAAGGAAAAGAGAATCATGGCACATTATTGACCTACAAACCAAGAGCCCATGTGGCCACAATCAAGATGAGGAGCTAGGCATACACCTACATGAAAACTGACTATATCTAGGACTAGATAGAATGTTGGGACGGCTCTGACTCAGCTGTCTGTCTCCCGCTCAGAAAGTCGTACATGTTGATTGTATTGCATGACATGTAACAGACATCACTTGTGTTCATTTTGTTTTGACTTGTTTTTAACCCTATAAGTAATTTTATGTTTTTTACCTTACAGGAGAAAAGGAAGGGGCCTACTCCGGAAGGGAGATGCTGATAGAGGTCACCTACCCTTTTCTTCGATACCACGTCCGCGTGGAACAGAGCACATCTAAGATAAGATTATATTTTTTTCACTGTTTTTGAATACATTCTATGTTGGCAAAAGTAGTATTTTATCCGATTCTGTTAATTTACACATCACAGGGTGAGAGTGAACTTTGGGGTTAAGAGCTTATGACTACAAACCACAGTAAATAGTATACATTTCACATAATATTCTAGCAGTACTCTGCCAGTATAGATAAGAATTCTATCAGTGGGCCTCTATGTTTCTTGGGACTTTTCAGCCACTGGGCGAATGGATTAAGGACACAAGCATGACATTTGTAGGGTAGTATCTCTTTATCCTATGTGCAGCCGACGTATTATTTAACTTAGCCACTTGGCAAAAGCATAATAGAAGGAAGGGAGGTATCGAGTCATTTCCCCTCTTAATTGCCCACCATGGGAATACGATAGATACAACACTTCTGTAATCCCATATCAGCATACTGTTTTAGACCCTGGTATAACCCCGAGTATACCTAATACATGGAGCAATTCATGCCACTTGGCATGAACAGAGTAGAGGGAACGTGGATACCGAGTGATTTCACCTCTCCAAAATGGCCACTATGGAGATACATAACTTGCACATAATTTCAGTAATTCGGATCACGGTATGAAATTGGCAGACTGACACAAATATGTCATGCGCGCTGGGAATATACACGAAAGACCTGCTAGAATAATTGCAATAACGTACTAAACGGTTTATTGTGTACTATTTTACATGTAAGAATTACTATTACAAAATGGATGCCACAGTTACTATGTTGAAACCAGGATGTAAAACGAAAAATTGTCCTTTGTCAATGTGAATTACTGCTTTGAAATTAAGTGGTTTGACAAACTATCCAGTGTGTGAACAAGGAGACTGTGTTCTCCGAAACGCGTAACTGGTATTAAATCGAAGCTTTTCAACTGATCCCCTGAGTGAGCGTTTTACTTCTTAGCCTGTTGAAAAATTATGCCCGGTGCGCTTCGCTGGCATATACTCCAACTACCACGGGCGGAGTAGGGACGGAAGAAGCAATGCATTTACTCGAAATATATATATATATTCACTGAAAAAACCATAGGTTTCGGGGACGTTATAGGTAGAAATTAGCATTTAAAAAACCTTAGAAATTCACTGAAAAAACCACAGGTTTCAGGGAGGTTATAGTTAGTTGGACATTTCACTCGTACAAAACCAGAGAAATTCCCCCGTTATAGTTAGTTCAGCTAACTATAACTCGCGCCCCGCAATGCACTGCTGATGACATCACATATTACATCATTCATGACATGGTCAGTGACATCACTGATGACATCACTGATGACATCTCAAATGACATCACTGATGACATCACTGATGACATCATCCACGTGAAAATCTGATGCACCTCCTCACACTCTAATATAACCTTTGATACACCCACTGTAAAATACAGACTACCATTTTCGAAACCATCGACACACCAATACCAGTTACTACATGCGCACTCACTGATTCCTAGGTCTACACACACATCCACTCATTCACCCATACAATCACTCATACATGCAGTCACTCATCAATACAACACTATCATATGCACTCATACACCTATACAGACACTCACACAACGCCACTCATCCATGGAGTTGCTCACACACCTAGTCAGTCATGCAAATAATCAATCACACTCCCATTTACTCACCTATACAGATACTAACGCATACTTACTCTCTTATATAATCACTGATACAAGTACACACTCATCCATACAGCCACTCTCACAATCACTGACTCTCACGTATAGTCATTTATACTCCAACTCTCACATACAGCCTTTTCCCTATGTAGTTACTTGGACATGTACCACTGAGACATCCATTCACTCACCAACACACCCATACACACACTCACCCGCCCATACAGCTGTTTTCACATGCACTCTTGAACCCATACACCCAGTGAATCAACCACTCACATATCTATGCACAGAGTCACACACCACACACCCACCCACACACACACTCAGTCTCCCATACAAATTCTCAAGCAACCAATCAATAACCGATATACACACTCATGTAGCTACTCACCAACCCATGCATTCAGTAAGACACATTTAATCACTCACTAATACAGTCAGTCACGCACCTACTAAATCATCCATCCAGACACTTATACACCCACTCATTCTTCAATACACCTTGGCATATATATAAAACATATTTAAACTTTACAGAAACACACAGTGACTGGATGATGTCATCAGTAATGTCATCAGTGATGTCATTTGAGATGTCATCAGTGATGTCATCAGTGATGTCACTGACCATGTCATGAATGATGTAATATGTGACATCATCAGCAGTGCATTGCGGGGGCGCGAGTTATAGTTAGCTGAACTAACTATAACGGGGGAATTTCTATGGTTTTGTACGAGTGAAATGTCAAACTAACTATAACCTCCCTGAAACCTGTGGTTTTTTCAGTGAATTTCTAAGGATATTTAAATGCTAATTTCTAACTATAACGTCCCTGAAACCTATGGTTTTTTCAGTGAATTTCAAAGGTTTTTTAAATGCTAATTTCTAACTATAACGTCCCTGAAACCTATGGTTTTTTCTGTGAATTTCAAAGGTTTTTTAAATGCTAATTTCTAACTATGCCTACAAAGGTTGGACATGTGAAGAAAGAGGAAGAAAAGCACACAAAGGAGCAAGACATGCAGAAAGAGGCAACAGAAGTCCAGAAAGACGAAGAAAAGTGCAAGAAGAAGCAAGAGATGTGCAGAAAGAACCAACAGAGGAGCAGAAAGTCCTCCTGTGCCCCCAACTTTTTGCTGACGGGTATTGGTGGTAACTGACTCTGACTAACCGGCCCTAGAGCCAGTGCTATGCTAAAAGACACTTAGAATACAGTGAAAACACCTACATACACTAGGGAACACTATGCGTTGGGGTACCCCTGTGATTAGCATGACCTCCTCTGTATTTGCCATGAGTTAGTGCCTGGGTCATTGGATGAGTACATGGGTACTGACTGGATGATTAGAGTACTGCAAGGAGAGTGGATGGTGAATTTATAAACGCTTGTGTTTTGGCGGAGTGATTGGATAAGGACATGGAACTGGTTGGGTAATTGGAGGAGTGCATGGGTAGTGACAAGGAGATGGCTGGACTGCATCAGTAGTCCTCAGGGGATTGTAGCAGTGCATGTGTTAGTGCCTGCGTCATTGCATGAGTACATGGGTAGTGACTGGATGATTAGAGTACTGCAAGGAGAGTGCATGGTGAATTAATAAGTGTGTGTGTTTTGGCGGAGTGATTGGATAAGTACATGGTGCTCGCTGGGTGATCGGAGGAGTGCATGGGTAGTGACAGGGCGATGGCTGGACTGCATCATTAGTGCTCAGGGTATTGTAGCAGTGCATGAGCTAGTGCATGGGTCATTGCATGAGTGCATGGGTACTGACTGAATGATTAGAATAATGCAAGGAGAGTGCATGGTGAATTTATAAGTGCTTGGGTTTTGGCGGAGTGATTGGATAAGTACATGGTGCTCGCTGGGTGAGAGGAGGAGTGCATGGGTAGTGACAGGGCGATGGCTGGACTGCATCAGTAGTGCTCAGAGTATTGTAGCAGTGCATGAGTTAGTGCCTGGGTCATTGGATGAGTACATGGGTAGTGACTGCATGATTAGAGTACTGCAAGGAGAGTGGATGGTAAATTTATAAACGCTTGTGTTTTGGCGGAGTGATTGGATAAGGACATGGAACTGGTTGGGTGATTGGAGGAGTGCATGGGTAGTGACAAGGAGATGGCTGGACTGCATCAGTAGTCCTCAGGGGATTGTAGCAGTGCATGTGTTAGTGCCTGCGTCATTGCAGGAGTACATGGGTAGTGACTGGATGATTAGAGTACTGCAAGGAGAGTGCATGGTGAATTTATAAGTGCTTGTGTTTTGGCGGAGTGATTGGATAAGTACATGGTGCTCGCTGGGTGATTGGAGGAGTGCATGGGTAGTGACAGGGCGATGGCTGGACTGCATCAGTAGTGCTCAGGGTATTGTAGCAGTGCATGAGTTAGTGCATGGGTCATTGCATGAGTGCATGGGTACTGACTGGATGATTAGAGTAATGCAAGGAGAGTGCACAGTGAATTTATAAGTGCTTCGGTTTTGGCGGAGTGATTGGATAAGTACATGGTGCTCGCTGGGTGATCGGAGGAGTGCATGGGTAGTGAAAGGGCGATGGCTGGACTGCATCAGTAGTGCTCAGAGTATTGTAGCAGTGCATGAGTTAGTGCCTGCATCATTGCATGAGTACATGGGTAGTGACTGGATGATTAGAGTACTGCAAGGAGAGTGCATGGTGAATTTATAAGTGCTTGTGTTTTGGCGGAGTGATTGGATAAGTACATGGTGCTCGCTGGGTGATTGGAGGAGGGCATGGGTGGTGACAGGGCGATGGCTGGACTGCATCACTAGTGCTCAGGGTATTGTAGCAGTGCATGAGTTAGTGCGTGGGTCATTGCATGAGTGCATGGGTACTGACTGGATGATTAGAGTAATGCAAGGAGAGTGCACAGTGAATTTATAAGTGCTTGGGTTTTGGCGGAGTGATTGGATAAGTACACACATGTCACATCAGGCCCGCCCCTCCCTCCACCACTGTGCAAATGCGCCCCTGGTGGGTTTTAAGTTGGGGGATTAATTCCCTTGAATCCTGAGGTTCCCTGGGGCCAACTAGCCCACCAGGTACCTCCAGTAAGCGCCACAGAACTGCGTTGCAGAGAGGTGGTCCAAGGCCACTCCCCTTTTACACCTCTCTGCAACGCAGCTCTGTTGCGCTTACTGGAGGTACCTAGTGGGCTAGTTGGACCCAAGGGACCCTCAGGATTCAAGGGGACTTAATCCCCCAACTTACAACGCGCCAGAGGGCCTGTTTGCACAGTGGTGAAGGGAGCGGGTGGGGCCTGATGTGACAGTGTGCAAACGCGCCCGTGGCGCGTTTTAAGTTGGGAGATTTAGTCCCTTGAATCCTGAGGGTCCCTAAGGCCCAACTAGCCCACCAGGTACCTCCAGTAAGCACCACAGAGCTGCGTTGCAGAGAGGTGGTCCGAGACCACGCCCCTTTTACACCTCTCTGCAACGCAACTTTGTTGCACTTACTGAAGGTACCTGGTGGGCTAGTTGGCCCCCAGGGACCCTCAGGATACAAGGGGACTTAATCCCCCAACTTAAAACACACCACGGAGCGCGTTTGCACACTTGTCACATCAGGGCCCGCCCCCTCCCTTCACCACTGTGCAAACACGCCCCGTGGCGTGTTTTAAGTTGGGGGATAAAGTCCCCTTGAATCCTGAGGGTCCCTGGGGTCCAACTAGCCCACCAGGTACCTCCAGTAAGCGCCACAGAGCTGCGTTGCAGAGAGGTGTATAAAGGGGTGTGGCCTCGGACCACCTCTCTGCAAGGCAGGCCTGTGGCGCTTATTGGAGGTACCTGGTGGGCTAGTTGGCCCCCAAGGTCCCTCAGGATTCAAGGGGAATTAATTCCCCAACTTAAAATGCGCCACAGGGCGTGTTTGCACACATGTCACCTGAGGCCCCGCCCCCTCCCTTCACCACTGTGCAAACGTGCCCCGTGGCGCGTTTTAAGTTGGGGGATTAGGTCCTTGTGAGACCCCCTGAGCAGGCCTAGGGGGTCAGGCTGTTTCTACCCTGCCCCCTTTTTGCGTTTTGCGCCTTAGTTTTTCTCTTTTCTTGTGCCTCGGTTCTACCGAGGCACAAGATGGCTGCCAACACTTCCTGGTTTGGAGTGTTGAAAGCCAATTAGCATGCAGCTCGTGATCGGGAGGGTGCGCGGATCCTCCGCTGCCATAGATATATATGTGGTTTTACTTTTGATTTTCTCAGCAACTACTGAACGGATTTACACCATTTAACAAAAGGGTTCTTTCTGAACCAATAACTACCTCTTTGCCAAATTTGGTGTAATTCCGTTCAGCAGTTCGGGCTGTAGCCTTGCATAAAGTTTCCTATGGGAAATTGATTTTTTGACTCTTATTTTTTGAATTTCTCCGCAACTACTGAACGGATTAACACCATTTAAAAAAAAGGTCGCTTTCTGAACCAAGCGCTACCTTTTTGCCAAATTTGGTGTAATTCCGTTCAGCAGTTCGGGCTGTAGCCGTGTCTAAAATTTCCTATGGGTAATTAACATGGAGAAAACATGAGTTTTTGGGACCCCCCTTTTTTCTCGGCCCCCGCTTGCCGAATCATGCCGAAACTTTCAAGATAGGAGCGGACCGGAGCGCCCCACGAGTTTTGAAAATTTCGCGAAGATTCATCAACCGGCGCCAAAGTTATTGGAAATAGAATGTTGTGAATTTCCTATGGAAAATAGGTCCTAACTATAACTATCTACTGGCGACCGCCAGTAGATAATATATATTTTTAAGACATTTTTGAATGTGAGTGCCGGCGGCGACCCACTTGGGTTTTACTGAACCACCAGTCCCAGGAAGCATTGCTTCAGGTGGTTCACCTGAGCGTTATTATTATGGGGATTTACTGGTGGTTGCCGCATGCCGGCACGTCACATGGTCTGCCACTGAAGAGGGCGTTGGCCCAAAACGCGTCTGGCAGGTAAACCAGAGAAGGACTTTGTTCATGGCGTGTGCCCTTACTTTGGCGTAATTTCCACCTGGGAGTGCATCCCACCTAGAGGCAACTCTTTTTTTGTATTTTGTACAGCGGCCTGCCTGGTCGCGGGATTGCATCACCGCGAAACACTTGCGGGTCCGTGGCTGCTTTATTGGGGCAGCTAACTGTGGAACAGGAGGTGCCTGTTATATGCAGGGGTGCCGGCGCGAACATCGGCAATCCTTTTTAAGACATTTTTTAATGTGAGTGCCGGCTGCGACCCACTTGGGTTTTACTGAACCACCAGTCCCAGGAAGCATTGCTTCAGGTGGTTCACCTGAGCGTTATTATTATGGGGATTTACTGGTGGTTGCCGCATGCCGACACGTCACATGGTCTGCCACTGAAGAGGGCGTTGGCCCGAAACGCGTCTGGCAGGTAAACCAGAGAAGGACTTTGTTCATGGCATGTGCCCTTGCTTTGGCATAATTTCCACCTGGGAGTGCATCCCACCTAGAGGCAACTCTTTTTTTGTATATATATATATATATATATATATCCTACTGGAGGTTGCCAGTAGGTAGGTATAGTTAGGACCTAGTTTCCACAGACTTAGCATTTTTGTTTTGCTAATACTTTAGCGCCATTTGACAAATCTTCACCAAATTTTCAAAACTAGTATGCCAATCACTCAAGCTGCTGTCTGGAAAGTTTCAGGGTGATTCTTCAAGCAAGGGCCAAGAAAAATGAGGGGTACCAAAACGCGTTTTCCCCATGCAATTTTCCATTGGGATTTGAGACACGACTACAGCCCGAACAGCTGAACAGAAGTACACCAAATTTGGCAGAAAGTTACCTCTTGGTCCAGAAAGAGCTCTTTTTATAATTTGGTGTAAATCCATTCAGTGGTTTTAGAGTTATTAAAGAAAAAAGATTTATAGATATCTAGTGACGCGGACCATCCATGGATCCGACAGATCTCATGGTGAGATCTGAGTGGCTGTCACCACTTCAACCAGGAAGTGCTGGCAGCCATCTTGGGACTCGGACTCAGCTGAGTTCCAAGAAACAAGAAAAGAAAAAACAGAAGGTGGCAGGGTAGGAATACCTCGATTCCCTAGACCTGGTGGTGGGGGCTTTTTTTTGCCCCCCCGCGTGGGCCAGGTCCGGGGGTAATTTCATTTATATATTAGGGTCGAGGGAGGCGCACGTGGCCCGCCTCCTGGGCCAATTTCAGCCTGGGGACCGCTACTTCAGGGGCCCGGCTGTGTCCAAAAAAGGGGGAGGGTGCCATGAGGCCCCCCTCCTACCCGGGCTGTTTTTGGCCCCAGGGACCCCAACCACCGGGAACTGGCCGTGCACACAAAAGGCAAGGGGGCCGTGAATCCCCCCTCCCAGAGCCCTTAATGGCCCTTGGGACCCCATCCCCCAGGGCCGGTTCCAGCTATGTCCCAGTGGCCCACCCCTGGGACATAGAGGTTACCCTGCCCACACTGGGAATGCTGAGCAGGGACAACAGGGAAATTGTGTGACAACAACAATACACGTCGGGCCAGGATGTGCCCAATATTATCCTAGGTATTGCTGTTGTTCACCACAAGTAACGTTGGGTAACTGACAACTATCTCCACACGAACTCGTCTGCAGTACAAACGGGAATTATACCAACAATGCGAATATACATACCCACGGCAAGGGGAACTCTGTATGTAATTCAGAGGGGCCACGCACCCACCACACTCCAATATTTGCGAGCTGTAACTTTGGAGATCGGTGGGACGCAATGGAAGATGACTGAGAGCGAAGGGCAGCAGCACAAACATTATTTGCACGCGCACCAGGAGTGGGCCGCAATCAACCAGTGGTGATTTGCAGAGAGTCAACCATTGTGGATGTATTGAAAAGATATGAAAAGCTTCACAAACAAGAAATATCAAAATGGTGGGAAGCCATATCCCTCCAGGATTATATTGATAAAAAGATGGTACCCAGGGGTTTGAGGATTTACATTACCCCCTCGTATGATTCGCCGGATCCACGCATGTTGGAGGAATGGGCCAACAGCTCCAGGATCATGTTAAAGATTCTAGTGAAATATGTGTGGTCCGACAGGGAAAACATCAAGAAAGACATTGTGCGGATCAAAGAAGAACTAACCGCAAGCACTGAACAGGAAACAATCTCCAAGTTCTTGGAAGAAATGAAAAAAAGGCTGAGATTGGTGGAGGACGATATAAAAGCGAGGAAACAACATAAACTACATCGTGACTGTGGGGATTACGAATCCGGAAGGATACTTACCTACAGTCAGAAATATGACCATCTATATGACACCACAAGAGGGACGGCGATAACATCAGCAGTGATACAGGAGAACCGGGATGATGATCTAGCAAGCTCAAGCGACACGAACACTGATGCCTCAGAAATATCTAGGACCTCGGAAAGCTCAACTTCAACGTGACCAAAGACTTTTTTAGACGAGTACCGGCTCCTTGGAAGGGTCCGGCAAACGACTCGAGCAACACCCAAATCGAACTACAAGGAAGGCACCCCGACAGGAAGGGGGAGAGGAAGAGCGAGGGGTTCCAGGTCAAGAGGCAGAAGAGGTGCCGGCAGAGGAGAAAAAGGAGGAAGCGACTCGGAGCAAGTGGGATACAAACAAACACGCTCCAAGAAGCAGCTATGATGGATGATGCCATGGTAAATCAGACCATCATTAACTTATCTCCTAGGCCCATGAGCAATAAGGACAAAAGGACATTATGCCTGGGCCTGTCATTCTGTCCAGCTGAACCCATGAACTATGTAGACAGCAGGATAGACATGTTCAAGTTCTGTAGGAAACTGAAACTTAAATGTGGCACAAATTGAAACCAGTGAAGAATAGGGAACACCATGGCGCGGAACGTTACATTCAGAACGACGAACTCACTATAAGCGACATAGACACCTTGGTTGCACTGCATGAATTGGAGGGTGAGACAGAAGGGTTGGGTACGAGTATGGATGCCTGCCAAATACTTGATGAAATGGAAATCAGATATAACAAAGCAGCAGGTACTGATTTCAAACCTAAGTCGGCTTTCTTACCTAACATGCCCCACGATAATATCGACACCTTCCAAGAGCTGGTTGGGACTGAACTTTTA
This sequence comes from Calotriton arnoldi, assembly GCA_963921515.1. Lineage (NCBI taxonomy): Eukaryota > Metazoa > Chordata > Amphibia > Caudata > Salamandridae > Calotriton > Calotriton arnoldi. The sequence goes on along the minus strand of CAWUFW010002540.1, from coordinate 858,237 downwards.
CAGTTCAGGCAAAAGAATTGGGCAAAGAAAATGAAGAAATTCAAGCACAATCTGACTCTTTCACAGAAAAAGGCCATGAGAGACCTGGCTGCAGACAATAGTGTGATCATTAGACCTGCAGATAAAGGGGGGAATATTGTCATTCTAACAAAGGAAATGTATGTGAATGAAGCCATGCGACAACTAAATGACACCAAGGCATATACCATTACTACTAGAGCAGAGTATAACAACAGTATCACTAGTATTTGGGAAAAATTGTAAGATTGGAAAGACAAGGGTCTTATTGAGTGGGAGGAATATTGCTTCCTCAAGAAAGATCATCCAATACTTCCAGTAATGTACCTACTGCCCAAGGTGCATAAGAGCAAAACCAACCCCCCAGGTAGACCTATTGTCTCCTCCAGGGGAAGCGCTCTGGAGAATATGTCACGCTACGCTGACCATTTTCTGAGGGATTTCGTGATTACGCTGCCCTCCTACGTGAGAGACACCAAAGACTTTCTTAATAAAATTTTCAATTTAGAGTGGCAGGCCAACTATCTCCTCATGACCATGGACGTAAACTCACTGTACACGCTGATTGACCATGAACAGGGGGTGGAAGCATGTGCCAAGTACCGGAGAAGTAGACACATCAGGTATTTGGAACACACACAGATTTTACTTGACATGATTAGGTTCTGTCTGTCCAACAACTTCTTTTTGTTCAATGATGAACTGTACAGACAGACCCTTGTAACGGCGATGGGCACATGCTTCGCCCCCAGTTTTGCCAACCTGTTCATGGGAGCATGGGAGGAAGATATCAGGAAGGACACCATTCTACATCTTATGGCTCAGGTACATTGACGACCTGTTCGGTGTCTGGAAAGGTAGCGAACAGGAGGCTCTGGAGTTTGTAGACAAACTCAACAGAAATTCCCGCAACCTCAAACTCACAAGTATGATCAGCAAGAAAGAGGTAGAGTACTTGGATACCAAGGTGCAAATAGTTTCCAACAGAGTACACACTAGCCTATTCAGAAAGTGCACAGCGGGGAACACTTTACTACACGCTATGAGCAGCCACCCGCATAACCTCAAGTGGAGCATCCCCTATGGGGAATTGCTCAGAGCTAAGCGTAACTGTAGCTCCGAGGAAGCATTCACGAGGGAACAAGCAACTATGATCAACAGATTCCGAGAAAGAGGCCACCCCCTATGGGTCCTCAGAAGGGCCATAGAAAGGGTCAAAAAAACGGAGAGGGGTACCATCCTCTAGAATTCCAACACAAATAACTCGGAGAACACAGATAATGGGGAGACTAGAATTATCCTCACCTACAATAGGAATTCTGACAACATACGCAAAACCATTACATGCAACTGGAACATCCTTAGGGAGGACCCTGTCATAGGCAATACCATCCCAGCTAGACCTAGTATAACAAACAGAAGGGGACGCAACCTACGAGATCTATTAGTACATTGTGATCTCACAGGCACTGAATTGACCAGGGGAGTAGGTTTACAGGGTTTCTTCCCATGCGGCCATTGCAAGGCGTGTGGCAACAGCCGCATGAGGAAGGAGTTCTTCAACACGAGCACTAACAACATGATACCTATCAGACAGTTCCTCACATGCAGTACCACCTTCGTGGTATACGTCCTGGAATGCCCATGTCAACTTAGATATGTAGGCAGCACGACTCATATGGCGAAAAAAGAATCCTTGAGCATATGAGAGCAATAACAAACAGAGATCAACAATATCCTATTGCTCGGCATTTTGAGACACACCACTACTCAGATAGCTCCAAACTAGCCTACTATGCCATAGAACATGTGACAGGCAACAGGAGAGGAGGGAACCGTACATTGAGACTCAGATAACGTGAGTCTAGGCATATCATAGGGATGGGTACCCCGCCATCCAAATAGACACAACATGGACGAGAAATGGCAGTACATCTGCAGGAATGTTAGGCCCCCATTTGCCTTAGGGAAGCAAGGCTGTTTATTAATCTGACTCACTACTTTATGCACAATGCAATATGGACCGATCTTTATTACAAGTGTATCCTGTCCTGCACCTATTCTATTCCATTATATTTTGTTGGTATTGCTTTTCTTTTCTTTTCTTGCTATTTTCTGTAAATGTTTTTACACCTCTATAGCTTAAGAGGTCTTCCTAATTTTATCTGACACTTTGCTCTCTCTCTACATCTTTTTCAGGAGGAAAGGAAGGGAACCATGTCTCGTGCCTGTGACAATGGGGTCCCTACCCTTTTCTTCATGACACCATTGCACCGCAACTCAGCTCACAGATAAGACATCTTTGCTTGTATTTTTTAATTGATTATATTATCACTGTGCACTTATAGTAGATGACATGTAGGGGTTTTTGACTTTGTTTAGTGTCTAAATCAGATCCTGGTGATTATAGTGTTGATGACATAGCGCCACTTGGTGAACCCATTCAAGTAAACACATGTGTGTGGGCTGCGACGTCTTAAACCACTGTGGTGACAACACAGGAACTCACCATTAGCTACTACACCTAAGTGTTAAGCCACTTGGCGAATGCAGGCAAGCGAAAACATCTGTGTGGTGGCGAGGTCTCATACCACTGTGGTCACAACACTGGAACTCACCATTAGCTACCACACGACTTGGGGGCTAATATTGGACGGTGAGAAACGAGATAGGGCATACGTAGCAACTAAATATATATATATATATATTTAGTTGCTACGTATGCCCTATCTCGTTTCTCTATTTTTATATCAAATTCAATTATCTATCTATCTATCTATCTATCTATACAAGGATGGTGAACTTCTTGGCAAGACGCACTCATCAGAGCTATTTTGTCAAAGGTATAATGTACAGCAATGTGTTGATGAAAGGCCACAGTCTTTCTAAGGAAGCAAAGGAAGAGTCATGGCTGGACAAGGCAAGCAAGATCACTTCTCAATAGATAGTTCCTGGATTGCATGAGCTGGTACAACAACAGATTGATAAGCAATTACTTAAAATCTATTGATTGTGGTCCGGCAGTGTATTATGAAACTACCATTGTCAGAGATCCTAATATGGATATGAGACAATATTATCTGCCGTTATCGCAATTGTAGTCTAGGTTAGGTAGCCCACACACCCATGACCATGGTGGACACTAGTGAGTAGAATATCAGAGCCAATGTTTCAAAAGCTAATATCTCTGCAACCAGGCAACAGATTTTAACATTGTTTTTTGCTCTGGGATCAGCACAGCCTTGTCTACTAACCTCTCGGACAGGATAGGCAATTTAACTGAGGGGTGTCAAAGTTCCTTGGGACAAGCCGGAGCACATATAGTTTTCTTGAGTGACTGGCAATGTTATTGACAAAGGAGGATTATCAGACACAGGGCTTTCCCTTGGCTCCAGAAGATGATCATAGTTGCTGGTGTTTCATAGGAGATGGATGACCTCATGTTCTGGTGTGATGCACACCTCACATTGGTTCGCAATGGCCTTCAGGAGGATGAGCCAACTCTCCATGTGCAATGGTGCAAAGATCTTCCTTGATCATGAGGGATTTTAGTTCAAAGTATGAGGGAGAACTGGACAATTAGCTCTGTTGCATAGTTCATATGTTTAGGCGTCTCTCACAATCAAATTCTGCATGTCAACTGCATGATCAGCTCATGCCAAGGCCATGGATACCAGGAGCTCTTCATGAGCTGGTTCTAAGCAGCCCAGGTACAGGTGCCTACTGAGCAAGGTAGATGAAGGGGGCAGAGCTGGGAGGCAGGGCCGGACTGGGAACCCAAAGCAGCCCTGGCAAAGTTATTGACCAGCCCCAGGGAGGGGGAGGGGGGCTACAAGTGTGAAGCACTGCTGCTTTTGTTACTGAGGGCCCATATTCCAGCACTGCTGCAAAACCGACACCCAGTAACAAAACCGCCCCCGCCGCTGCAAAACTGGCCCCCACCCCTCCAGCCTCCTGGGAAAACGCCTGATAGCTGCTACTGCCAGTCTGGCTCTGATGGGAGCACCACACCCTGGCTGGAGAACAGCATGGAAGCCACCAAGCGAAGAATCTGACATCACCAGCAACAGGACCCTGTAGTAAGCAATATCAAGGGTGTAGTGTCCCAGGTCTTGCATACAGCCCCCATGACGCCATTGTTTCAGGTTGCTGCACATTCAGGGAAACCAAAATAAATGTCCTCTTGCACAATGTTAGACATGCATGTGATCCAGCGGAAGCCCCCAGGGTTGAATATTTCACAACAATGGGCCCATATACATTTCATCCAAAATGTTCATCCACTCCCTGGACGCTCCGCTGGGGGGTCAAGTTTTATAATTCACTTAAGTTCTGATTAGTTATGTCCCTGTAACCACAAATCAGGTTAAATTGACATTTCAATGCCTAGCTAATCTTCACGAATCAACACTCTTCCTCTGGTCGATGGACCATTAGTTGAGTTAGTTGATGGTGATATTAACAACTTCTTAACTAATGCACAGATCTTAGTGAAATGACCACAGACTCCGAGTAAGATTTATAAGCTTTATCTAAATTTTCAATCATAAAGTTGAATGCTCGTCATTACAGATTCACAGTGTGTGGCGCGGCGAAGAAGTATACAGGGACTCGTGCTTGTTTAATGGGGAATTTCTTTATTCGCTCGTTAATACAGGGCTTCTTTTAACGGGACTCAGTCTTCCTATCCTTGGCTCTGGTCCTTGGCAGTCGTTTATGGTCGTTCTCTTGTTGTCAGGGAATGTCCTGCCCAGCGACGTCTGCTCCCGAGTTGCCAGTCACTCCGGGAATCCGCCAACAAAACCTTCCGCCCCTGGTGTCTCCTGGGAGACTCCCGCCCGGTTTCCCCGCAGGCTCTCTAAGCGGTCTCGTACCTTGTGAAGCCACGTCCCTCCGGGAACGTGGCTGGCTTCCGCGCGGTGCCGGGTAGGGTCCGGCTCCCTCTTTGACTCCCTCGGGTTCTTGGGTCCTCCTTCAGGATCCTGCGCGTCTCTTTCCCCGACACTGGATTCCACAGGGTCTTTGGTCAGGGGTGCCACGAAGAAGGTCTGCACGGCTCTACTCCTTCCTGGTTCAGCGTCTTCCGGCTCCAAGGCTTCCGATGCACACCTCCATGGACTCACGTCTCCCTCTTTCAAGACGTGCGGAGCAGCTGATGGCGTCACGTGATCGGGAGGTTGTTCCCAGAGTGAGAGTCCCTTAAAGGAACAGTGCAGTTCTCGGTCCACAGGGGAAGTCTGTGAATAAAGGAGAGGACACGGAGAAAGGTAAGGGGAAACTGTTCTGGGGGTATGTCCTCTACGGAGTGCTCCGCCACTTCGTCACACACCCCTACCCCAGTCTGTTCCCGATCGGGGAACTGAGGAGTGCGGGAGAGAAAGTCTGCGTTCCCATTGTCAGAGCCTTTGCGATGTCGGACCTCAAAGGAAAAGGGTTGCAAAGATAGAAACCATCGCAATATCCTTGGATTGTTCCCCTTGCTGCGGCTCATCCACAACAGAGGGGCATGATCTGTGAACAGGATGAAATGCGATCCCTCCAGGTAGTAACGGAGCTTGTCTATGGCCCACTTAATCGCCAGACACTCCTTCTCTATGATGGGATAGCGTTGTTCCCGGGGATAGAGCTTCCGACTGAGGAAGATGATAGGATGTTCTGCACCGTCTTCCGAGGCCTGAGACAACACCGCCCCTAACCCTTTTTCGGAAGCATCCGTCTGTAGCAAAAGGGTCTGGTAAAGTCAGGAGACCGCAAAATAGGGGAGGATGTGATGGCTTCTTTCAACTTTCGGAAGGCGATCAGCGCCTCGGGTGGGGGATGGAGGAGGTCTCTATCCTTGATCTCTTTTTTAACAAGTCGGTGAGTGGAGAGGCCAATTCGGAGTATTGAGGAATAAACCTCCTGTAATAACCAAGAAGGCCTAGGAAAGCCCTGACCTGTTTTTTTGTACTGGGGAAAGCTGTGTGTAAGATCGCCTTTATTTTCTCTTGTTGTGGCTCTATATGGCCATTACCAAGGAGATACCCTAAGTATTTTACCCTCTGGAAACCTGCCCTGGACTTTTTTGCGTTTATATGTAGGCCTGCGGTCTGAAGGGCTAGCAGGACCTGACTACAATGGTAGAGATGTTGCTCCCATGTGGGGCTATATATGACAATATCATCAAGATATGCCGACGAATATGCCTGATGACTCGATAACGTTTTGTTCATAAGCCTCTGGAATGTGGCAAGTGCTCCGTGTAGACCAAAGGGCAGGACTGTAAATTCATACAAGCCCATGGGGGTTGAAAAGGCGGTCTTCTCTTGGTCCTCTGGTCTTAGTGGCACCTGCCAGTATCCCTTTGTGAGGTCGAGGGTGGTGATGTATTGGGCCTCACCCAGTTGTTCAATAAGTTCATCCACACGAGGGAGGGGGTATGAGTCACACTTCGATATGGCATTGACGGCCCTGAAGTCAATGCAGAATCTGACAGATCCGTCCGGTTTTGGGACGAGGACGATTGGTGAGGACCACTCACTTTGGGACGGTTTTATGACCCCCAAACGAAGCATGCCCTCTACTTCATGGTTGATGGCTTCTCTGCGGGCAGCGGGTATACGATAGGGTTTCTGTTTTACCACTGCACCAGGTTGAGTGGGAATGGTGTGTTCTGCTAGGGGGGTCCGTCCCGGGAGATCAGAAAATAAAGGAGAAAAGGGGAGGAGGGTGGATTGCAGTGCTTCTACTTGGTCCGAGGTAAGCTCGGGATTAACCACCAGGTGGTCTATAGTGGAGGTAAGGTGTTGGATAGGGATAGCGGTGTGGAGGTCCCTAGGGGGTGGTCCTAGCCATTTTGTTAGTAGATTGATATGATAAAGCTGTGTTTTTTTAGGTTTGACTTGTATTCGGTAGGAGGTTAAACCCACTTTGTCCGTGACTTTGTATGGTCCCTGCCAGTCTGACTTTGCTTTGGAAGAGCTAGAAGGCAGGAGAACTAGGACCCAGTCCCCAACGTTAAGATGTCTCCATTTTTTTCCTCTGTCATAGAAGGTTTGTTGCTTGACTTGGGCTTGTTCTAGGTTAGCGTCAGCAAACTCCCTTAACTTATGAAGACGAGAACGTAAGGACTGGGTATAGTCCAGGAATGTTTTAGTGTCCTCTTGTGCTTCCTGTTCCCATACCTCCTTGGTCATCTCTAGAAGGCTACGGGGTTCCCTACCATACAAGAGTTTAAAGGGGAACAACCCAAACTGGTTTGGGTCTGGCTCCTGATAACATAAAGGGCCAGAGGCAGAAGCATATCCCATTCCCTGCCTTCAACAGTTAACAGTTTTTTTAACGTCAGTTTGAGGGTGGCGTTGTACCTCTCGCACAAACCATCAGTTTGGGGATGGTATACTGATGTTTTTATATGGGAGATGTCAAGGGTTTTACATATTTATGCCATAAGTTTAGAAACAAAAGGGTTCCTTGGTCCGTGAGGATTTTACGGGAAAACCAACCCGGGAAAAGAGTTCCATTAACTTATCACTGATGTTCACAGTGGTAGGGCTCCGTATGGCAAAGCCTTCGGGATACCGGGTGGCATAATCCACAATGACTAAGGCATATTCATTACCCTTTTTTGTTCGAGGTAAGGGGCCAATAAGGTCCATTCCTATTCTCTCAAACGGTTTCCCGAGAATCGGGAGGGGTTGCAGGGGAACAGGAGGGGGCTTGTAGGGGTTTTCTTCTGGCACACCTCGCACTCATGACAAAACCTGGTGACATGAGAGAAAATCCCTGGCCAATATAAATTCTGTAACAGGATCTGTGTGGTTTTTGTGCTCCCCTGTGTCCCGCTAACAAGTGGGTATGGGCGAAGAATAGAACCTGTTCTCTGAAGGACTGTGGCACGACCAATTGAGGGGAGTCTCCCTGCTTACCTATTCTGTACAGTAGCTCATTCGAGACACGGAAACAGGGATACGTATGATTTGGTAAGAGGGAGTTCTGTTTAGCATGGTCCCAGGCAACCGCTAATGTCGGGTCACGGGTCTGACTATACCTAAAGCTACGGTCAGAGAGCCAAGGTGCTTGAGTTAGGAATGCCTGGCGTGTAGGGTCATGGGAGCCTATAGGCTGTATGGTGTCTTGTAGTAAGGTAAGGAATGACGGGTTATCCTGTCCTATTATTAACTGTTCTGGAAGGAAAGGCATAACCCCAAGCTTAACCTGTAAGACCCTCCCGGTGGGTAAAGTAAGGGGGAGCTGTATTAAGGGATAGATGCGGACATCACCATGTACACACCGGATAGGCACTGTTCCTCTTGTAGGGGTGTTGGAGAGGTCAAGGAGGGACCCTTGAACCACCGACTGGCGACAGCCGGAGTCCAACAAGGCCTGTACAGTCGCACCTTGTACCTGTACACTTACATAAAAACTGGGTCCCAGTTCGTCGGTGAACAGGATGGAGCGGGGTATGCAGCTTATGTCCATAGGCTCTTCATGGGGCTTCTTACGGGGGCACACCCTGGCAATGTGGCCCCAATCTCCACACTCGAAACATTGCGGTCCCCGGGTGGGAAGAGGATCTTGGCGAAACTGGTGAGACCGTAGGGGTTCAGGCAGGGGTTTCACTGGTTTTCTCTCTGTTTTATTAGGGAAAGTGGACGGACGGGTGGTTTTGTCTGAGTCCCAGGGTAGAGAACGTGGCTGAGCTCGTTAGAAGGAGGTGGCTACTTCTACCGCTTGTTCCACCGTCAGATGTGTCTGTTGCTTTAACCATCTTTGTGTGGGAAAAGGTAATGCCTCGATGAATTGCTCGAGATAAATCAAAGACATGATCTCCTCTTTGGTGTTCACTTGTGGCTTCAGCCACTTGTCCGCAGCGGTTTTTAACTTAATAAAAAGCGTTTTGGGATTGTCCGAGGAGGTCCCTCTCTCCCTCCTGAACCGTACCCTGTATGCTTCTGCGTCCATCCCGAGGTGGTCGAGGATGATGGTTCTTATGTCATGGTAGGGGGTGTTGCCGTTTGCATTAGCCACCTGGTAGGTGGCTTGTGCTTCTCCGGTGAGGAGGGAGGCAGAAAGAAAGGCCATTTAGCTTCTGGCCAGCCCGAGGCCCTGGCAGCCCTCTCAAAATTCAAGAGGAACGCGTCCGGGTCTTCCCCTGGAAGATACTTCTGTAGGGACACGTTTGGTCCTGTCCCTGGCCGTGTTTGTAGCTGGGCAGATAACTGCAACCTGTCGTCAGCAACCTTCTCCAGGCGTTCCGCTTGACCACTAATCGTGTCCTTAAACAAGTCCCTGTCAGCTTGGGCGGATGTCATTTGTTTCTCCACGGCCCATTCTAACTACTCCTGGCCACGTATTAGCTGTTGTATGAGGTTCTCCATAAGTCCTATCTATGGAGCTGATCCCACTTCTGACACCACGTGCGGCGCGGTGAAGAAGTAAACAGGGACTCGTGCTTGTTTTATGGGGACTTTCTTTATTCGCTCGTTAATACAGGGCTTCTTTTAACGGGACTCAGTCTTCCTATCCTTGGCTCTGGTCCTTGGCAGTCGTTTATGGTCGTTCTCTTGTTGTCAGGGAATGTCCTGCCCAGCGCCGTCTGCTCCCGAGTTGCCAGTCACTCCGGGAATCCGCCAACAAAACCTTCCGCCCCTGGTGTCTCCTGGGAGACTCCCGCCCGGTTTCCCCACAGGCTCTCTAAGCGGTCTCGTACCTTGTGAAGCCACATCCCTCCGGGAACGTGGCTGGCTTCCGCGCGGTGCCGGGTAGGGTCCGGCTCCCTCTTTGACTCCCTCGGGTTCTTGGGTCCTCCTTCAGGATCCTGCACGTCTCTTTCCCCGACACTGGATTCCACAGGGTCTTTGGTCAGGGGTGCCACGAAGAAGGTCTGCACGGCTCTACTCCTTCCTGGTTCAGCGTCTTCCGGCTCCAAGGCTTCCGATGCACACCTCCATGGACTCACGTCTCCCTCTTTCAAGACGTGCGGAGCAGCTGATGGCGTCACGTGATCGGGAGGTTGTTCCCAGAGTGAGAGTCCCTTAAAGGAACAGTGCAGTTCTCGGTCCACAGGGGAAGTCTGTGAATAAAGGAGAGGACACGGAGAAAGGTAAGGGGGAAACTGTTCTGGGGGTATGTCCTCTACGGAGTGCTCCGCCACTTCGTCACACAGTGCAAATTCCATCAGTCTTCAATGGGAGAGAGAGAAATTTCATTTAGCAAAATACATTCAATTACACAACCTCATTCAACAAAAATCAATGCATAAGAGTGGATAGATGTAGAGACAAAAGGCACATATTAACGTACATTTGCAAAGAAATATGCAAATTTGAGATAGAATATCATTTACCTAATAAGAGAATGGCCAAAGGAATGGTGGAGGTCCCCTGACTTAGGATCAGGAGACAAAGACTAAAGGACAGGATCAGGACAGGGCTAATACTTACTAGACTCTTCTACAAACCCGACGCACCAGGGCGATTCCCTCTCTTACACTCTCTCCCTCCTCGATATTCTTCCGCAAATCTTCGAATCTAATCAGGCTGTCATTTCGGATCTGAATATTCACAGTCTGCTCTTGCCTCTCTCTCTCTATGATGCTCTCTCCCGATGCAGCATACCCGTCTCTCTCTCTCAGCGTCGATAACGATCGATCAATCTGCTAACTTAACTCAACTTACTCTAATTATAGTCTTTATTTCTACATGTCCCACCTTCAAGAGTTGCAAATTTCACTAAAATACGGAATATGATTGGACAGGGGTAGGGGAGTTTTCATCACACCATCCTGACATATTCATTTCTATTAAGACATTTATTGTTTGCTAGCCCTTCCCCTTTAGCTCATTCATATTGTCCTCTTCCCATGCATATATTGTTGCTATCTGCAATAATTTATTCAATACAGACTACATAGACGAATGATACATGTCTTCTTTTTCTCATGTCTTCTATCCTTGATTCTTGGCAGTCGTTCAGCTCTTTCGGTCACCGAGTCACACCATGGACTCTCTGAGCATGCGCAACTTTTGGTCATCCATCGCCATTTTCTTTTTCTGTCAAGCTCTTAGCAGGCCCGAATGCACACTATTAATAAAGGAATCATAAACAGATGTTATTTTCTTATACATATAATTCTCACTGTTCACCAAACACTTCTACTCTATCCCATGTTATTATTATCTCTCTTAGGCAAAAGCATTAACAACAGCAGCTTTCTTTTAAATTCAAGCAAGCAGATGCCAGGCACGCGGTACCTTAAGACCACGTGTTAGTTTTTCTTGCGCATGCGCGAGGTTTTCCCTCTCAAAGCGAGTTAGTCACGTTATCTCTACATAATTCAGTTTTGCACATACGCAAAGCGTTTTCGCAAATTAAAGTGGGTTTTAGTCGTGTTGCATTTTATTCTTCATTAATTTAAGCATGCGTAAGCTTCTCTCCCCATGTGTCGGTGTCTGGTGTATATTAGTTTCGTCTTATCTACAGTTTTAATGATTAATGAAAGTTAATGGAGGATTTCTTCGAGCAAGTTTCATTTTCTCGAATCCTTGCTCCATCAATCCCCCCTCTGATGGCATTTTTGAGCCATCATAAAATACCCATCATTACCAAGTACCAACTTCATTCATTAAATTTTAGTGTCTTCCTCTCTTTCTACTAATGCTTCATTTTTCTTTTTCACGTCTAATTCTTTCATCTTATCATATAAACTTCCTTTCATTTCCTCTACCTCAATCTCTTCCCTTTTTCTCTTTCTTCTCTTATTCTTTATTTCTGCCAACATTCTTTCTCTTGCAACATCTATATGTCATCATCATTATCAAAGCTATTATTGCTATCGAAATTACAGGTATTAGGATCTTCCCTAATAGACTAACTCCTAAATTGGAAAACCAACTACCTATAGCAGTAATACTTTTACTAAGTCGTTCCCAGACACCGTCAACCTCTAGTTGGGTCAAATCTTCATGAATCTTTGTAATGTTCTTAATATATCCCTCAATACCTTTACTTTTGTCAGGGATATATGTACAGCAATGTTGGACTTTCAACATGCCACAGACTCCGCCCTCTTTTGCCAATAATATATCAAGAGCAAGTCGATTTTGCGAAACCATAGATCTAATTGCAACCATTTCGGTATTAATCATTAAGAATCCCCCAGCAGTATCTGTCGATAGACGATCGACTATCTTTGACAATTTTCGCATTTTATGTGAATTCAGTATGACTCCAACTGTCGGTATCAGTGCACAAAATATATCACCTACTATTTCTGAAAAGCTTGTTATTTTAGTTCGTTTTAGTCCTTGACTTACTACATCCATTTCATTGTTCTTAGTAATGTGATATACCTTTGGAAATACTATTCCAACATAACAACTACCATACCATCGTGTGGGCAACCTATAATAGGCATTTTTACCACTCACGTAATAAATCCCTGGAAAAACAGGATCAGTTCCACCTTTTAGTCCCCATCCCCCCATTATTAGGAAGGTATGTTCACATTCACTAGAACCAATGAAAATGTTGTTATAGTCAGTTTTTAGTCTATGCAGACAGAATTTTCTCAATTTTGACAAATCTAGGGACATTGCAGCATGAGTCTCGCCTTTCTTATAGTCCCCTTCCTTATTAGCCCACGGAGGTACATGTGACTTCTGTTCAACTGCCTTCTTTTGGAAATCCTGCCTTCTTTCTTCTACTAAATTTAGAAAATCTTTTTCTTCATCACGCAAAATACATGTTAGATTATTCTTATGAGCATATGTTATGTCTATTGGGTTTGTTGTTAAGAAGAACTCACCCATGAATTCTGCATCTTTACCACTAAGCACTGGGTTCAGGTTTCTTCGAATAGGATTTCTGAAAATACTAAATCCATATTCGAATAATAATACTGCAATTTGCCTGTTACATAGAACAAACTGGACACAACACTACATGACACGCCATATGTTAAAGGAAGATGGTGATATGTCACCCCCTCCGAGACAGACAAAGGTAATTTCATGCAAACATAACAGTCACTCACATCCATTGTATCTACGTATTCGTAAATAAGTTTAGTAAATACATTTAATGACGAATCACTATTTGACTTGTCATGATGATACATGCTCTCATCCATTTGCTCTAAATTTGTGGTAGTTAACTGCATTCACTCGATCACTTGTATTAGTGTTATTTCTTTTATTATTTACCATCAGAATAGGTATCACAACAGTTAGCAACAACCACATTAACATTAGTATTAAAACACTGCACAAACAATATTAAACACATCTCCGTTTTAAACTAGATTTCGAATGTTCAGTCACTTTCGTTTCTGCCATTTTTAGTGTTCTAAATTGATCAATATCTAAATTATTTCTTCTAAATTCTAAAAATGTTCTAAAAAATAAAAATAAAAATATATAAAATGTTTGTGTGATCCCACACTTCAAGGGCTTTCTGTCTTTGTTCCCCTTTGTCTTTATTTTTATTTTCTTCTTTGGTTTCTTTGATTCTTTTCTTTCTTTCTCTGATCAATTTCCACCCTTTGTGTCAAAGTCTTTTTTCTTTTAAGGTGGTCTCAATTTGCTTTCATCAATTCCTTCAATAGCAACACCTTCTTGTTCTTCATTCAGATCAAGATTCTCAAAATCCTCTAGGATGATTCAGGAGCCTTATATTTTCTGCTCGGAACTCTCACTCTTTTTGATTTTCGTAAAGATTTTCTTCTTGGGTGTTCTTGCTCAGTTTGACTTGATATTTCATTTACTTGTTCTAGTTCTTTCCCTGTTTTTCTTCTCAAAACATATCTCAGTCCTTTTTCTCCACTTGGCCAGTGATCACCTTTTCTGATTTTCTTTATTTGTGCTGCCTGTTCACCTTCTTTGCCAATTTCTAACGTTCTTTTGTTTTCTCTTTCTTTTAACTGAGCTTGTTCTGGACTTTCTGATCTTTCTCTTTCTGTTGATTGAATTTGTTCTTGATCTTTAAATCCTTCCTTTTCTAATTCTAATTGAGCTTGATCTGAATTTCCTGTAGTAGATTCTTCTGTTGACTGAATTTGTTCTGAACCTGTCAGGTTTTCTTTTTCTTCTTCTGATTGAGCTTGATCTGGATCTTCCGTTTCAATTTGTTCTGGTCTCTCAATCTCTTGCTCTTCCTCGGCCTCTACAACAGCCTCTTGAGACCCAGAAACTGGTGCCCACCCTACTTGACTTGTACTTGGTTGTTCATCATCAATACATTCTTCAGAGTCTGTTTCTCTGATTTCTTTGACTTCACAACTTTCAGCTTCTGGTTCTTCTCTTTGTTCTACCAGTTGCTGCTCTTGTCATTCAGGTGGACTTGGGACTCTTTTGGTATGACTGGCATGGATCCAGTTTGGCAAGCCAGCACACTTCACTGCTGTTGTTGTGACCAATATAACTTGATGAGGTCCTTTCCACCTGAGTTCTAAGCACGATTTTCTTGTGTGCTTCTTTACCACAACCCAGTCTCCTGGACACAAATCATGAGCTTCATTCGGCTGTGCTGTGGTTGCATCTTCTCCAACCTGGTGAGACACAGAACGTACCAGATCAGCTAGTCCTTTACAATAGTCCAACACTAGATCATCAGTTATAGTCATCAGTTTGTTTCCAGGTACAAATACTTGTCTCATTGCTCTTCCCCTGAGAATTTCATAAGGACTCAAGCCCGTCCTTCTGTCAGGGATGCTTCTAAGGCTCATCAATACAAGGGGCAAAGCATCAGGCCATTTCAGTGAAGTGGATGCACACACCTTCCCTAACCTGGATTTTATTGTGCCATTGAGCTGCTCAACCACTCCAGAGGCTTCTGGTCGATAGGCACAATGTAGTTTCTGCTCAACTTTGAAAGCTGTACAAATTAATTGAATTATCTCATTGTTAAAATGAGGTCCTCTATCTGATTCCAAAGTGACTGGAAATCCGAATCTGGGAATGAGTTCTCTCAACAGTAGTTTGGCAACTGTGAGACTGTCATTCCTCCTCGTGGGATAAGCTTCCACCCAACGAGAAAACAGACACACAATGACAAGGACGTACTTCAGACCATTGCACGGCGGCAGCTCTATGAAGTCAAGTTGCAGTCTTGTAAATGGTCCCTCCGCCTTTCCAATTTTTCCCCAACTGACAAACGTTTTTCTACCTGGGTTCTGGTGTTAACATGTCAAGCATCGCTGGCAGAGACTCTCTGCAATCAGCCTAAATTTGGGATTGTACCATGTCTGCCTGAAGTGTCTAATCATGGAATCCCTCCCAATGTGTGTTACTCCATGATATACTCTTGCCATTTGTGATAGTAAACTGTCTGGCATTATCGGTCTACCATCTGGACACACCCATACTTCATCATCTGCTCTTCTTGTGCAACCTGTGTTGATCCAGAATTCTTTTTCTTTTACATCTGCCTCATCCTGTAACTGTCTAAGTTCATCCCATGTTTCAAAAGCAGAGAAAAACATTAGTTGGCAATTGGTAACTTCTTTTTCCAACCCTCTGTTTAAAGACATTGTATTTCGAGCACAAAATTGTGCAACTTGGTCAGCATATTTGTTGGCTTGTGTCATATAATCATTTCCTGACTTAGGTGCGGCACATTTGACCACTGCAATTTCTTTTGGCAATTGTAGTGCTTCCAATAGTTCTTTGACATTTTTACTATTCCTGATAGGAGAACCTGAAGAAGTCAGAAATCCCCTTTGCATCCATAATTGGCCAAAGTCATGCACAACCCCAAAACCATATTGACTATCCGTGAATATGGTTACTCTCAATTTTTTCCCAATTTTGCATGCTTTTGTCAAAGCTATCAATTCGGCTATTTGTGCAGACTTGACTCCTCTTAGACAGGATGCTTCTAGACTAGCAGATACAGTACATACAGCATAGGCAGAACTCAGTTCTCCATTTTGTTCTCGCAAGCATGACCCATCAACAAACAATACATAGTCTGATTCTTCCAATGGGACATCAAAGATGTCCGGTCTGGGCTTTGTACACATTTCTGTCACATCCAAGCAATCATGATCAGCCTCCTCTTTTATTTCCTCACAGTATGAATCTGGCAGCAAGGTTGCTGGATTTACTGTGGTGCATCTTATCACACTTACATTTTCAGCACCCAGGATCACCCTTTCATACTTAGTCAGCCGACTAGGGGTCAAGTGCTGAGTACGAGTCCTTGTTAAAAGGATCTCGACTAAATGTGGCACATACACCTTTAGGGGATGTCCCATTACAATCGATTCACTTTGCTCCAGACTCACACAGGTAGCAGCTACTGCCTTTAAGCAGCCAGGCAATGCCGCAGCCACTGGATCCAGAGTGGCCAAAAAATATGCCACTGGACGCCGTGACAATCCATGTCTTTGTGTCAACACTGAAAGTGCACATCCTTCTCTCTCACAACACAACAAAACAAATTCTTTTGTATAATCAGGCATTCCTAACACTGGTGCTTGACACAGACAATCTTTCAATTTTATGAATGCATCCTCACTTTCATCATCCCATTCAATCGGATCTATCACATCCTTTAGTGTCAATCTTAGTAAAGGCTTTGAAAGCAATGAAAATCCACTGATCCACTGACGACAATATCAAATCACTCCCAAAAATATTTGTACTTCTTTCTTAGTTTTAGGCAGACTCATTTGTCGAATCACTTTTATTCTCTCTGGTGTCACTTTCCTGACTCCCTTTTCTATCTTGTGTCCCAAATATTTGACTTCTTGTTGGCAAAACTGTAATTTTTCTGGTGACACCTTGTGTCCACCTTCTGCCAAATGGTTCAGTAAGGCAATTGTGTCAGTGACACAAGCCTCTCGTGTCTTTGATGCCACTAATGGGTCATCAATGTATTGAACCAAAACTGAATTTCCTGGCATAATCAATGTTTCCAAACACTTTTTCAGGATCTGACTGAAAATTGAGGGACTCTCTGTGTACCCTTCAGGAACCCGACACCATGCCAAAACACGGTCTCCGAACCGGAATGCAAAAAGATATTGCTATCCTGGTGTAACGGGATCGAAAAGAATGCTTGGCACAAACCAATCACTGTGTACCAATGTGCATCACAAAGTATCTGATAAAGGATCACTGCTGGATTTGGTACTACTGGACAACAGGGTACTACTATCTTATTAATTTTCCTTAAATCTTGCACTATCCTATACTTGTCACTAGGCTTTTTAAGCCCCATGATTGGCGAATTACAAGGACTGCCCATTATCTCTCTCAAAATACCTTGTTCAATCATTTGATCAATTACTGGAGCAACTCCGGCATTTACTTCAGGGCTCATTCTGTATTAGGGTGTGTTCGGATAAATTGCACCTTCTTTCACCATTATTTTAATTGGGTCTACATTTGCCATTAGACCAATTTCTTTGCCTGTAAAATCCCACACATCTGATTTCACTGTGTTTTTCAGCTCATCAGGCAAACCATCTTCAGTAAGAAGTGAAAACATCTCATCCACTTCTGTTCCTTGTTTTGCTAGCATCATTTTGAAAGCCATATCTTCATCAGGTGTTTGGAAAGCAATACCATCAGTTGTACAATAGATGTTACAGTTCATTTTGCACAACAAATCCCTCCCTAACAAATTCACTGGACTTGAATCACATACCACAAACCGATGCATGTCTTTGAAATTCCCAATATTCACTTCTATTGGTTTAGTGAGTGGGGTTTTTATTTGCTTATTTGAGACTCCTACAACTTGGATAGTTTCTCCCGAGAGGGGTAGGTTTGGAATTTCTGCTGCTCTCACAGTAGAACGGGTAGCACCAGTATCCACTAGAAAAGTGATGTCATTACCTTCCACTTTTCCATCAACAAATGGACCTGACTGATCTACCACCAAGGATGCGCCAAGCACGCATTCTTCCTCCCCCCTCAGGCACCGTCATTGAGAAGCAACTGAATCACTCTCATTACTTTGCATCCAATATTGTTGAATCGTTCGTGTATTCTTACCACCCTCGCCACGAAATCCGGTGTTCACACTGTATCTCTGCACTTGAGCGTTCACATGGTTGGGCATAGGGGCTTGTGGCACCTGTAATTGCGGAGTAACTACCTGTTGCTGTTGCTGCTGGTTCACAACCACCTCATTCTGCATCTGTGGATTTAAATTTTGATTTACCCCATTACTCTGTTGAACATTTCTACACTCATTCTTCCAATGTCCATGCTTTCCGCACGCATGACAAGGAAACTTCTTTTTCGCTTCTTCTCTACTCATTCGTCCTTTTCCTTTATTTCCATTTGATCCTTGACTATTCTGATTCTGATCGTTCATCTGATTGTCATTTGGAGAACCAGAATGTGCCTCTTGGTGTTCTGCTAGCTTCACTTGTGCCCACATCATCTTTTCTTTCAGTTTCTTGTGTTTTGTATCAATATCATCACTACAATACTTCGCATACTTCAAGATATCATCAATGGGCTTGATCTGCCAGCAAAGCATATGCTGCTGAATCATCTGACTAATTTCTGATCTCAGTCCATACACAAACCTATACACAAAATGTCCCATATCCTTGTCACCAATCCACTATACTGCTTAAATACTTGCAACAGCCTTTCATAGTACGCGTGTACTGACTCTTTTGGTTCTTGAGTTGTTCTATCTATTTTAACCCAATCTGTTTCTTTTGGAGGAATTTTCCCTTTCAAGAAAGTAATCACCTGTTGATACTTTTTCATCACTTCATCTGAAGGAGCACCTGTCCTTGCGTCTCTGGGATACTCTTCAGTTGGCCAATCAATAGTGATTTTACATTCTGTCCACAAATCAGTTGGTACCACTATGTCAAACAGGCCATCCAAATCCTTTAATAATACCTTTGAAACTTTCACAAATCTTTCTACCTGCTTGTACCATTCAATTGGTTTCTCTCTCAATCTGGGGAAATCATTTGTAAAAGACAAAATATCCTGTCTTGACCAAGGAACATGAACATATCCACCACCGCGAACTTCTCTCATTGGACACACTTTTTCAACCTGTTCTGTCTCTCTTAATGGGAATGCAGATGTTTCCTTTGTAGCTGCCTCATCACTTTTTCTTGTCCATCTACCTCTCCATCGGTCTGCATCTCCCCATTTCTTCAAAATATACATTAATTCTTTTATCTGTAACCTCCTTCCTGACACATTCAAACTTTCTAAAGCCTTCTCAATAAATTCTGCCCTATGTGGTTTTTGTAATATTTTCGACTTTTCTACGTCTATTCCAAATTCTGAAGCCACTTCTACTATCCTCTCATGAAGATTCTTTGCTCTCCAGGTTATACTTTTGCACAAAAACAACAATTCATCATCTCCATATGAACCTAATCTGTCTGAGCTTATAGTACCAATAATCATTTCTTCTAAATCCACTTTCAACTTGCCTACATCTATATTTGGTGTTTGAGGTTTTTTCTTGTCTAATCCTTTTGCCCATTCCTCTAAATCTTCGGGTGAAAATCCTTTAGATTTCCCTGCTACTGGAGTGGCATTCGGTTCTTTTCTCGTTGTATTTACTGGTGTAATTCTCTTCGGGGTCTCAGTCACCGTTTCAAGATTAGAGAGATCTAGTAACGAGATATTCGAATCACATTCACTAGTTTGATCTTCTAACATTTCTGCCTCTTTCCTAGCATTATTTTGTGGAACTGTCACTGTTTGTAATCTCGGGGTATCTCGTTTATCACCATACAATGGAATAACAGGACCAATTGTTGCCGGTATGTCAATGCTTCAGCATTCAAACCTAACTGATTTATTTTCTGAATTATCTCTTCTTTTATCTTATTCAACGCATTCCTTTCTTTTTCCTGTAATGCTCGGGTGACTGTTGGATCATATAAAACTTGTGGAACTAATGGAGTTCCCATCATTGGTGCACTTGGAGTTGAATCTCTAACATTTTCTTGATAAGGTGGAGGTCTTTTGACTAAAAGGTCTTCTAATAACTCATCATCAGATTCTTCACATCCTGTTCCTGTCATACCTAAGTGTTTCACCTTTTCTTTACACTTACTCCCTACTTGATCCTCAGCCATCAACACTGGATACAAGCCTTCTGTTACTACAGCTCTTCTCCATCTTTTCATCTGATCCCCTCGAGTTTCAAACGGATATCTGGGTAAAAACCCTCTATTTGTTCTTCTACCTCCTCTGTATTTTTCTCGTTCAAATGCCTCAACTTCCCATTCCTCCAAAGCTTCATACTGCGTTAACCTAGGACTTAGTTCTAATGAATTCATCCGATTTCTCAAATTCTGAAGAATCCTTACATTAAACGTACCATGCTCAGGAAAAGCTAGAACACCATCACCTTTCGTATACTCTTCCCAATTTTCCAACCAGACACAAGTATGATATCCTCTTTCCAACATCATAAAGGAAGCAGGCGTGTTAGGGGGTGGCATAAGAATTCATTCTCTGGTTACTACACGCTTATCTTTTTTAAAGAAATTTTTGATTTTATTAATCAACTTCATTCTTCCGATCCCTGTGACTAATTATTTTTAGCAGGCTAAAACTAGAGACTCTTCCGTATTCTTACGTATCCTGTTTCCCAACACTCGTCCTATACCAGCGCGTCTCACACCAACAGTCCAATCAGGGCTCACTACGTATCCTCTTCCGCTACCAATACCAGCGCGGTTCTTGTCTACCAACCAATCAGGGTTTTCAACACACCCACTTGTCTGACCAATGCCAGCGTGGCTCTTTGTGACGTCAGTATTACTCCTACTACTGACCCTCCCTTTACAA
This sequence comes from Calotriton arnoldi, assembly GCA_963921515.1. NCBI lineage: Eukaryota > Metazoa > Chordata > Amphibia > Caudata > Salamandridae > Calotriton > Calotriton arnoldi. The sequence goes on along the minus strand of CAWUFW010002540.1, from coordinate 837,445 downwards.
TCTGCACTTGTTACACGCCCGCTGTCTCAACCAATACCAGCGCAGCTCTTTGTGACGTCAGTATGGCTCCTGCTACTGACCCTCCCTTCACAAGATAATACGACTATATTTCTTTCTAGTTTTTTTCTTTATAATTTTCTGTTAGTTGCAACGTAAAAACAGCGCTACTCTGTCTGCCCCACTAATCCAAAGATAGTTTATTCACTTGTTTCAAAGAGAAAGTACTTCCTTACACTGCGAGTAAAAACCACTGTTTACCCTTCACTTAAGCTCGGGGAAGACCTATTACTCCTCTAGGGATACTCCTCCTTTGGGTAAGGCCAAAGTTTAACAGGTGGACCCTTCGCTATCACTCACACTCTACTCTTATACAATATAGTCCCTAATATAACACCTACAGTCCTCCGTAGCTTTTAGGTATTATGACGACAGATGAGTAACCTTCTGCAGTGTGATATCCTTACCACACTCTTCTAAATTCCATTCCCGGGATTCCCAGGTATCTCTGTACCTGTACTTCCAGACAACATAAAACGCGACACTAACTCTTTGTGTTAAACATGTAGTTAAAATCAATAATCAAAAATCAATAATCAATAATCACCAAACTAATCAATAATAACCATAACTCTGCTACCAGAAAAAACTGATCCAGCGGAAGCCCCCAGGGTTGAACATTTCACAAAACTGAATATTTCAATGGGCCCATATACATTTTCATCCAAAAGAAATGTTCATCCACACTCCCTGGACACTCCGCTGGGGGAGGGGGGATCAAGTTTTATAATTCACTTAAGTTCTGATTAGTTATGTCCCTGTAACCACAAATCAGGTTAAATTGACATTTCAATGCCTAACTAATCTTCACGAATCAACACTCTTCCTCTGGTCGATGGTCCTTTAGTTGAGTTAGTTGATGGTGATATTAACAACTTCTTAACTAATGCACAGATCTTAGTGAAATGACCACAGACTCTGAGTAAGATTTATAAGCTCTATCTAAATTTTCAATCATAAAGTTGAACGCTCGTCATTACAGATTCACAGTGCAAATTTCATCATTCTTCAATGGGAGAGAGAGAAATTTCATTTAGCAAAATACATTCAATTACACAACCTCATTCAACAAAAATCAATGCATAAGAGTGGATAGATGTAGAGACAAAAGGCACATATTAACGTACATTTGCAAAGAAATATGCAAATTTGAGATAGAATATCATTTACCTAATAAGAGATGACCGGAAAACCAACCGTCTGGCCAAAGGAATGGTGGCGGTCCCCTGACTTAGGATCAGGATACAAAGACTAAAGGAAAGGATCAGGGCAGGGCTAATACTTACTAGACTCTTCTACAAACCCGACGCACCAGGGCGATTCCCTCTCTTACACTCTCTCCCTCCTCGATATTCTTCCGCAAATCTTCGAATCTAATCAGGCTGTCGTTTCGGATCTGAATCTTCCCAGTCTGCTCTCGCCTCTCTCTCTCTCTCTCTCTCTCTCTCTATGATGCTCTTTCCCGATGCAGCATACCCGTCTCTCTCTCTCAGCGTCGATGGCGATCGATCAATCTGCTAACTTAACTCAATTTACTCTAGTTATAGTCTTTATTTCTACATGTCCCACCCTCAAGAGTTGCAAATTTCACTAAAATACGGAATATGATTGGACAGGGGTAGGGGAGTTTTCATCACACCATACTGACATATTAATTTCTATTAAGACATTTATTGTTTGCTAGCCCTTCCCCTTCAGCTCATTCATATTGTCCTCTTCCCATGCATATATTGTTGCCATCTGCAATAATTTATTCAATACAGACTACATAGACGAATGATACATGTCTTCTTTTTCTCATGTCTTCTGTCCTTGATTCTTGGCAGTCATTCAGCTCTTTCGGTCACCGGGTCACACCATGGACTCTCTGAGCATGCACAACTTTTGGTCATCCATCGCCATTTTCTTTTTCTGTCAAGCTGTTAGCAGGCCCGAATACACACTATTAATAAAGGAATCATAAACAGATGTTATTTTCTTATACATATAATTCTCACTGTTCACCACCCACTTCTACTCTATCCCATGTTATTATTATCTCTATTAGGCAAAAGCATTAACAACAGCAGCTTTCTTTTAAATTCAAGCAAGCAGATGCCAGGCACGCGGTACCTTAAGACCACGTGTTAGTTTTTCTTGCGCATGCGCGAGGTTTTCCCTCTCAAAGCGAGTTAGTCACGTTATCTCTACATAATTCAGTTTTGCACATGCGCAAAGCGTTTTCGCAAATTAAAGCGGGTTTTAGTCGCATTGCATTTTATTCTTCATTAATTTAAGCATGTGTAAGCTTCTCTCCCCATGTGTCGGTGTCTGGTGTATATTAGTTTCGTCTTATCTACAGTTTTAATGATTAATGAAAGTTAATGGAGGATTTCTTGGAGCAAGTTTCATTTTCTCGAATCCTTGCTCCATCACATGCATGCTACACACCTGTACTGTGAGCTTTACCTCATAACTCAAACAGAAGGAAGTGAAAGACCCTGGTGAAGGGGGCGTAGAAGACCGTTGTAGAGGGGGGCAGTAGGAATTTCCTCTGAGGGAGACAGATAAAAAGTCCTATCTGTTCAGTGCTAATTGCACTGCCACCATGCCACTCCCGCAACAGTGGCGTAGCTAGACTTTTGGCCGCCCATGGCGGCCCCTGCATTTGTCGTCCTGAAGCTGCATGTAAGAACGGGGAGTGCTGGTGATTCCCGCAATGCACTGGCATAACGAAACTTGAGGAGGCCCCGCTGCCAGGTACGTGGAGGGGCCCCTCCGGACTCAATCAGGAGCTCTCTGGCCAGAGTACTGTGCTGAGGGGCCCCCCTGAAGCTTGGGGGCCTGTGGTATTCATGTATTCTTAACATAGTCTGTTTCTGGCAGGCTCTCAACCTGTTCATTCATAGTAGAACTTTTAGGTGTTCTGGAATGTGTATCTTGTGATCTCTGTTACTTAGAACTTCAATGGTCAGCTGCTGTTGGAGTGCTTCGTGAATAGGACGTTTCTCTTTATATGAAGAACCTCAATAAAGAAGAAATACTATACATTGCTGCAGTCATCGTACTTCTTCACAGGGCCCCCGCACCACGGGGGCTACGGGGGCCTGTGTTACGCACTGCTGCGACAGCCGCAGGTATGAGCGGGAGGGAGGCTGCCGCCCGCAAAACTTGTGCCGCCCGGGGTGGAACCCCTTGCTACGCCACTGTCCGCAAAGCCTGTTTAGGACGACAATACTGTTTCGGTTCCCACCTTTATCTCAGAGAACTGATGGGGGGGTCTCAGCTCATAAAACAGACCTGTTTCACAGAGAGTTTGCATGATTGTCAGGCTCCATGGAGGAAAAATAAAAACACAGTAGCAGCGTAAACGGGAAAAATCCATATGGTAGGAGAATGTGCTGTCAAGAGCCATGGAAAGGACTTTAAGATAAACTCATAAAGAAGAGAGCTATCAAGAGGGCCACAGGAATTCTGCAATTCTGCAGCAGCTTCTTTTTTTCCGCTTAATTAAGGATTTGACGCATTTGCCATAAAATCCATCATGCGATACATAATCAGCAGATTTTAACAAAAAATGTTATTTTAAGCTCAAATGGATCAAAGGTTACTAAAAATGTGTTGATATGTGTTTACACGCATTGGAAGACTCGTAGTAAAGGGTAACTGGTCACCTTTCAGTTGTTTATTTATGTATTTGTTTTTTTAACAGGTAGTAAGGAGGTAAAATCGTTGCCCAGACAGTATTCCAATGTGTAAAATTGACAAAATAATGGCGTAATACTATAACAAGTGCCACATTATGCTGTTTGATATTGCCGTATAATTTAGTCAATCCTGCTACATAATTTGGTGCTCCTTTGCCGCATAATTCCAGTGGCTCTGGTTATAAACTGTTGAATGAGGTTAAGAGGCTCAGGATGCTGAATTGATCACTAATTGAGAAAGTGATTTATTAAGTGAGCTCTCATTGGTACATAAAACACCCTCAAACTAACCATTGGACCACCATGACCGAAGGAGGAATTGAAAGTGCTACTCAAACATCAAAAGGATTTTGAGAAGTAAGATGGATTGTTGGAACGTAAGCCAAAGCCTAGCTTAAGAGTAGTGCCTAAGTCATCTAGGAGCACTATAGTGGTTCTTGCTCAATCATCAATAGTAGCAGGACATCAAGGTGCTCAGAAGAAGTTCGAAATCCTAATGGAATCCGATCATTGGCCCCATTTCATGCAAGAAATCATAGTCTATTGTGGGGGGTTTTAGGCTGTGCACATTTCAAGCCTGAGTCACACGCCCCTCCCCCCCCTCCCCAGCTACAAAACAGAATATTAACCATACCATGGTCCAACCAACAGGTAGATTTTATTACATGAACGACCAGCTCCATCAGCGGTAGCCAATACATGTCCACAGTAGCATGTTTATTCACAAAGTGAGTTGCTTATACTGACCCTGAATTTCAAGTGGAGACAGCTGCCATTGTGAAGATAAACCATATCTTCCCCAGGTTTGACTTCCCTCAAATGCTGGAATCCAGGAATGGGGGTCATTTTACTATGGAAGTGATTACCTAAATGTTAGAGATACTATGGGTCCAATTACGAGATTTGGAGATCCTGGTGGCTGGAGTTAAAGATACCAGACAGAACTTCCACACAGAATTCCTGCAATTAGTTAGAGCCCTTGGAATGGTGAGTAACTGTGTGGACCCAGATTTACCTGGCCGAATTGGACATGGTCTTACTGGTACTGGGGTTCAGACCAGACTTTTGCCACCTAGAGCAACTGGCAAACGTCGGCAAGGACACCTCTGCGGTGTGGGTGTTGAGGGAGGCGAATGATCCCCCGCTGCCCCCCGCGCCCTGGCAGAAAGTTAAGCAGGGGGGCAGGGAACAGGTCTGGTATGCAATTCAACCATGTGGAAAAGAGATTTTACTGTCCAGAGTTTCTCTCTGGCAAAATCTGGTATGTTGTACCTGCACCCAGAAATATGGATGCGTGTACCCCAAACCGCTGAGAATTGTACAGAGAGGGATCCCACAAGGGAATTATTCCCTGCACGACTTCTGATCAAGGCCTACTTGTGAACAGGAAGCTCTGTACTGCTTACAGGCATAACAGTAGCTATGGAGGGGAGAGATACAACAAGTAGATTGTGAGCATTGTGAAACACTGAGATCAAGATGCTGGTGCCAGTTGGGACTTGCACCTTACCTTGGATGTAAAGGGTCCCCCACAGTAGCTTCCAGCACGAAACTTTCACTGGAAGAAAGATGGTGCGGAGTAGTATCTTTTGTACCAAACCACGGGCAGGTTCTAATCAGTGCTTTCACCCAGGGTGGGCTTTAGCACTGGTGGCGCCTGGTGCAACAGTCTTTTTTGGTGCCCCCCCCATCCCCCATGACCTCCTCTTTGGATTCTCTCTCTACCATCCAGCAAAGTGCTCCTCATCTCTCCATAACCCCTCTCTCACATATTTCACCTTGTTTTAAAGCGCTAGTAAAGGCTGGCTTTACTAATCCACTCAGCTGGTCTTTGCAGCAGGCATATCAACCATCAAACCTGCCACTAGACAAAACTCCAAGCTTTTCTCTCTCTAGCAGGAGCATTAATCACCAGAGTTATCTTGACATTTTTATTGCTGCCTGAGAACTGGATGCACAAGGAACTCTGCAGCAGGTGCCTTTAAATCATAAGTTATTGCGAAGCCCAGAGCCCCCCCACACCCCACCCCCCCTTCTAGGTCAGCGCCCAGTGCGGCCGCACCGCCCTAAAGCCGGCCCTGCTCACCACACACGAGTATGTGGAAATCTTAAGAGACACTTGAAACAGGCGTTTGCAAGTGCATCAAGAAAGCTGTAGAAATCTACAGAAAGCACCGGAGCTGCACAATAAATTAAGAAGGGTGGGTTAAGGTTGAACTTGAGAATTGTTCTTTCGTTTGGGTGCATTGTAGCTACATAAGTTCACCTAAAGGCCATTTTATAAGTTGGCACAGAGGCAACATAACGTCAGCAACTTTTACAACACTGACGACTTGAATTATCTTTATAGAAACCCGCTCCTGGTGCTGCTTATGGCTGACTTGAGTCTGTGAACCGTTTCACCACATTTGAGGCTTTGTCTGGTTTTGAGTGTATTTTTAGAGCTGAAATTGGGAATCCTGCTAGTGACACTGATGTTACTGCACACATAGGCAGAGGCATGAATGCCACTGAAAGAGTATCTCCTGAGCACACCGGCAGAGGGGGAGACGTGTGCATACATTACAAACACGCATAAATGTGCAGTGGTCCAAAGGCAGCAGCGTGATGGATTACAACCACCACAAACACGTCCTGCCTCTCCCGAGACCCGGGGTTCACTGCCGCTCTATCACGGAATTGCAAGGCAGACCAGAGGGAGCTGGAAAAAGGTAATTGAAAAAAGAAATCTGTTCTGATGTGAAAATTGTAGATAAAAAGCCCCTGATGTTGTAGAGGGGGCGAGAGGGCGGAGGGATGGGGGGATGGGGGCGGTGAGGCCTGTGCTGGAGAGTGATAGAGGGAGAAAGGGTACGTTGACAGATTCCCTTGATAGAAAGAACAGATGTATAGACAGGCGGACAGACGTGGGTATATAGACAGCTAGGGAGGAGGGATGAAAAATAGAGCTTAAATATGGTAGAGGAGGGAAGAGGGGCAGGCAGAGGGGATGGATGGATGGATGAATTGGATGGGTGGGTGGGTGGATGGGATTGGATGGATGGATGGATGGATGGAAGGCTGAATGGATGGATGGGTGGGCGGGTGGATGGATGGATGGATGGCACTGCAGCTCCTTCCGCCTTCCCGAGCTGAACGGGAGGCTGATTGGACAGGGCCAACCCAATTGGGAAGGGACGGGGCGGAGTCAGGAAGTCACCAAGGGATTAAAAGCATGACGGCTGGGCGGACATGCCGTTAGAAGCCATCCCTCGAAGTGCAACAGTGCGCTAGCTCTTGACTTAATGCTTTTTAACTTGCCACATTGGTTTTAATTATTGTGTGTCGAATTGAATTTGAGATCGTATTTTACCTGTAGGCAATTTGCGCCGGCACTGCAGCTCCTTCCGCCTTCCCGAGCTGAACAGGAGGCTGATTGGACAGGGCCAACCCAATTGGGAAGGGAGGGGGCGGAGTCAGGAAGTCACCAAGGGATTAAAAGCATGACGGCTGCGCAGACGCGGGCGCGCCGCTGGCGCGCCATTGGCAAGCCTGTCTGCGACCGTTCGCGGCCGGACGGGGCCTGGGGCCAGCCACTATGCGTAATTTTTAACTTATTCTTCCCAAGAACTGCGACTTTTGACACCACAGGCGAAACTGAAAATTAACTCCACAGTCAAAAATAAATTAATAAGGCATTGCCTTTTAAATCCTGAACCAGCAAAGGTACCCATTGCTATCGAACCTGAAACTCCCGTAAACAAGTATGAACCTGCCACGCCCATGATATATGCCCCAGCACCTATGGAGCTAAATATAGTGTATCTAAATACATGCTCTATGGTTAAATACCAATTAGAAATCTTCAACCTTCTAGACACCGAAGCCCCAGATATATTATTACTAACAGAAACTTGGTTGACTATGGAATCTACCCCAGATATACTGGCAGCGTTACCTGGCAACTACTATCTCCTACAGAACAATAGATCTTCTTGGAAAAGAGGAGGAGGGGTAGCAGCAGCAGTCAAAAAGCACGTCTCTTTCAGCGCCATCTCCCCCCTACAAGTTGCATCGGTGGATAATCTTACTCTAAAATTGGACTCTCCCACGTCCACACTGGTGTGTGTTCTGATCTATAGGCCTCCTATTGTGATGGGGGAATTCACTAAAGAACTAGCAAATGATCTTGCACCCTTAACTATAGACTATGCAAAAATCTTGTTAATTGGAGACCTGAACTATTGGGCAAATGAGGAAGAGGGGAGCAAGGGCTCCAAGGAATTCACGGACTTGCTAAAAAAATCTGAATCTAGAAGGACACATACACGAGCCTACACATATTAAAGGTCATGCACTTGACCAGTTATGGACCAATAATCTCTCGGTCCAGATTTTAACAGTTAAGCTGTGTGTCTGGTCAGACCACTATCTAATAAATGTCACCTTAAGTTGTCTATTGCTAGCTAAACCCTCAGCTGGCACTAAATTACTGACCAGGAACTGGAATCGTATCAAGTTGTCAGATTTTTACTATACCGTGGCATCTAATCTACCACCAAGAATAGACAATGTTGACAAGTTTGAGACAGCTATTACAAACTGGCAACTAAAGGCGAGTGAGATACATGCCCCATTACAATGCAAAGCCAGTTGCTTGAGGCGGCATGAGGCTTCCAAGTGGTTCTCCGCAGAGCTGAAACTAGCAAAGTTAAAAACCCGCCAGGCTGAACGGAAATGGCGGAGAACTTACGCACCAGAAACAAGGGAAACATATGTAAAAGCTCTGACAGACTATAAAGTAGCCATTTTAGAGGCAAAAAAAGCCTTTTTCACGAGCAAAGTCCTAAGCTCGGAAAACAAAACTAAAGACATCTTTAATATAGTTAAGGAACTATCTAACCCGGACCGTATAACACCTGCCATCACTCCCTCTCAGGCATTGTGTGATGACTTGAATGGTTTTTTTGTGAACAAAATTAAGATAATAAAAGACTCCATTAGCCCTAGTCCACAGAACTGGAAGTTACAACAGCAATATATCAATCCAGTAATACTCTCTACCTTCCAAGGCATAAACCTAGATCGTCTCACAGAATTAACAAATAAAGTAAAATCTGGCTCACCTAAAGACCCATGTCCCCCTGCAATACAAAAAGACATATTCATCAGCTTCCCAGATACCCCCCTTTCACTGCTCAATCTGTCACTTGAGCAAAGTGTGGTTCCGCGTGCTTTTAAAGACGCAGTCCTAATCCCGCTTCAAAATAAAGCCGGTATGGATCCCCGACAATTGGGCAATTATAGACCCATCTCGCTTCTCCCGTATCCAGCAAAACTTCTTGAGGCACATGTAGCTAAACTTCTCTGTGCCTGCATTGAAGAGACCAAATTCTTAGACCCCCACCAAGCAGGCTTGCGGCCATCTCATTCGACTCAATCAGTCATCCTAAGCGTTGTGGACGACCTGAAGGAGGGGGCAGACAGGGGGTGCACGCAGGCATTGGTCCTGCTCGACCTGTCGGCGGCATTCAATACCATGGATCATACGATATTAATGGATAGAATGGCGGTGGCAGGTCTGAGAGGAACTGCCTTAGAATGGATTAAATCCTTTCTGAGGGACCGCACCCAATCAGTCAGGCTTGCACCCTACAGCTCTGCCAGTGTTACCATCACCTGCGGGGTACCACAGGGCTCCTCCCTGTCCCCCCACCTGTTCAACCTCTATATTTGCCCCTTGATTCATTCCCTCCAACAAAGGAAGGTTAAGATCTACAATTACGCAGATGACATGCAATTGGTTTTTTCAATTGACGAGACGGAGGACTCCAAGGCATTTTTTAAAAACACTATGTTATTCATCAAAGACTGGATGAATCACAACCACCTCAAATTGAACTCTGATAAAACAGAGATAGTCATTTCCAACAACAGACTACACCATTGGACTCCAACACACTGGCCGGATACATTAGGAGCTCCACCTATCCCTAAGAATTCTGTAAAGAGTCTCGGCATCCAAATTGACGCCAACCTCTCTATGCAATCCCAGATAAACATGGTTACGTCATCCTGCTTTTATCAGCTGAGGAACTTCAAAAAGATCAGGAGATTTTTCACTAGGGAAGCAAGCATGGTAATCATGATGGCCATGATTCTGTCTAGGATAGACTATGCCAATGCTATCTACCTAGGTCTCCCCATCAACCGAATCTACAAGCTTCAGCTGATACAGAATCAAGCTGCCAGAATCATTTACCAACAACCGAGACACTGCCATACAAAGCCACTGATGAAGCAGCTTCATTGGCTTCCCGTGGCACAGCGGTCCATGTTTAAGACAGGCTGTATTATCTTTAAAGCAATGTACGACAGGGGCCCCAAATTTATCTCTATGAAGATCCATTCTTACCTCCCTAAACGGAACCTCAGATCGGCACAAATGAACCTGCTGACGGTTCCAAGATTTAAGCGCAAAAGAATGGGTGGCTCGCGATTCTCTATGCTGGGCCCCCAATTGTGGAACTCCTTGCCGATTGAGATCAGGCGTACGACTGATTACATGTGCTTCAGAAAAAAACTGAAAATCTGGCTTTTCACTCAGGCCTATTTCTAGATACAACTTCTGGGGTGGCTCTTAACTTAGCGCCAAGAGACCTTTGGTGTAACATGGATGGATGGATGGGTTGGTGGATGGATGGATGGATGGATGGATGGGTGGGTGGGTGCGTGGATGGATGGATGGAAGGCTGGATGGATGGATGGATGGATGGTTGGAGGGATGGGTGGATGGTTGGAGGGATGGGTGGATGGATGGCTGGATGGATGGCTGGATGGATGGATAGGTGGGTGGGTGGATGGATGGATGGAAGGATGGATGGATGGATGGATGGATGGATGGATGGATGGATGGATGGATGGATGGATGGATGGATGGATGGATGGATGGATGGATGGATGGATGGATGGATGGACGGACGGATGGACAGTAACTCACTAGATACATAGTAGCCATGTATGTCCTATCTAGTTACTCTGTCTCATATAAAATTCAATCTAGCTATCTATCTATATATATATATATATATATATAAGTAGAAGGTTTCAAACCAAAAAATGCTGGCCAGTATTGCCTACATTTTCCAATTATGCTATGGAAATAATACAATTCTTTTAAAAATCATTATATGCACAAGAAACTTCCTGAATTGTGCAGCCACAACATCCGACTGGGGAAGAAGAACTGACTGAGGCTGGAAAATATAGCCATGTAAATATATAATATAGTTTCTATGTATGTCCTATCGAATTACTCTTTCTCTATATCAAATCTATCTATCTATCTATCTATCTATCTATCTATCTATCTATCTATCTATCAATCAATCAATCACAGATGAGGGCTGCGGTCTCACCGTTGTCCAGCAGGGTCCTGATGTCGTCGGTGGCGGCGATGAGGGCAGTCTCAGTGCTGTGGTTGCTGCGGAACCCTGATTGGGATGGGTCCAGGATGCTGTTTTCTTCGAGGTATCGGGTTAGCTGTTTGTTGACGATCTTCTCGATGACCTTGGCTGGGAACGGAAGCAGGGAGATGGGCCGGAAGTTCTTGAGGTCTCTCGGGTCCCCCTTGGGTTTTTTGAGTAGGGCGTTGATCTCTGCGTGTTTCCAGCTCTCTGGAAAGGTCGCGGTCTCGAAGGAGAGATTGATAACGTTGCACAGGTGGGGTGCGATGGAGCTGCTGGCTTTGTTGAAGATGTGGTGCGGGAAAGGGTCTGACGGGGAGCCGGAGTGTATTGTGCTCATGGTCTTGATGGTGTCATCGATGTTCACGCTGGCCCAGGCTGGCAAGGGGTCATGGTCGATGGTGTGCGGCGGGTCTGGTGTATCTATCTTAGTAGGGGCTGCCTGGGTGTTGAAGCTGTCGTGGATGTCGGCGATCTTGTGGTGGAAGAAGGTGGCGAGGGAATCGCACAGGGCTTGCGACGGCGGGATGTCGTTGGTGTTGGAGCTGGGGTTGGAGAGTTCCTTCACGATGTTGAAGAGCTCCTTGCTGTTGTGTGCGTTGTTGTCGAGGCGGTCTTTGAAGGAGATTCTCTTGGCGGACCTGATGAGGTGGTGGTGGTTACGGATGGCGTCTTTATGGGCTGCGTGGCTGTCCGGTGTCTTATCACTGTGCCATTTCTTCTCTAGTTTCCGGCAGGTACGCTTGGAAGCTAGGAGTTCCGGGGTGAACCAGCTGGCTCTTTTGGTGGTGTCGCTGTAGGTGAGTTTTTTCAGCGGGCGAGGGAGTTGGCACAGTCGTCTATCCATCGTCTGAGGTTGCAGGCAGCGTCGTCGGTGTTGGATGGGTCGGAGGGAGGGCTGAGAGCGAGGTTTGCCCGTAGTTGGTCTTCGGTGACTTTGCTCCAACAGCGGCGTGGGATCTGTTGGGTGCGGTGGTGTGTGGTGGGTTTCTGGAAGGTGAAGTGGATGCAGCGATGGTCGGTCCAGAGGAGTTCCGTGGTGTGGCTGAAGGAGGCGTGGGAGCTTGAGGAGAAGACGGGGTCGAGCGTGTGGCCGGCGGAATGAGTCGGTGTTGTGACGAGCTGTCTCAGTCCGAGGTTGGCGAGGTTGTCGATCAGGGTGGTGGAGTTGCTGTCGTTGTTGTTCTCCAGGTGAAAGTTCAGGTCTCCGAGGAGGATGTAGTCGGTAGAGGTCAGGGCCTGCGTGCTGATGAAGTCGGCGATGGAGTCGCTAAACTGGGGTCGGGGCCCAGGGGGTCTGTAGACAAGGGTGCCTCTAAGGGTGGTGTTGGGGTCCGTGTGGATCTGGAAGTGCATGTGTTCGGCGGTGCAGAGAAGGTCGTCGGTGCTGGTCGAGACCCTGATGGAGTTCTTGTGGACGATGGCGATTCCTCCTCCTACTCCGTTGACGCGGTCTCTGCGGGTGATCTTATAGCCGTCTGGGATGGCTATGGCGATGTCGGGTGCGGAGGAGTCATTCATCCAGGTCTCTGTCAGGAAGGCGACGTCTGGTGATGATGTGTCGAGCAGGTCCCAGAGCTCGACGGGCGTGTTTGCGTGCGGAGCGGGTGTTCAGTAGGATGCATCGGTGGTGGTTGAGGTCCTTCTTGGCGGGCGCTTCGGTGGCTCTGAGGCTGGTGTAGCTGCAGTTCCGGCAGGTGAAGGGGCCATGAGTGCGTTTCGGGGTGGCCTTGAAGCAGTTGTGTGTCCGTCCGGGGTTGAGAGCGTGGAGTGTGGTGGCATCGTAACGGCGTCGGTCCTCGAGGCTGGAGCGGGGGCGCGCGGCCCAGGGGTTCTGGCACTGGGCGCGGTCCAGGCGCGGACGGGCGCAGACGGGCTTGCCTTAGGCGCGCCTTTGGCGCGCCAGCGGCGCGGCCGCGCAGCGGCCACCATATATGGGGTGGTGGGAGGGAGGAGCAGCTGGGAGGCGGGAGGCAGGGGCAGCGAATGGGCAGTCAGGGGGGCGGGGCCGCAGGGGACGCAGCGGCGGGAGTGGAGAGAGGCAACGGGGGTACAGAAGGCAAAATCGGGCACAAAAAATGGGGGCACGAGGGGAAACAGAGAGCAAAATGGACACACAGAATGGGGGCACGAGGGGAAACAGAAGGCAAAATTGGGCACAGGAGATGGGGGCACGAGGGGAAACAGAAGGCAAAACGGGCACAAGAAATGGGGGCAACGAGGGGAAACAGAAGGCAAAAATGGACACACAGAATGGGGGCACGAGGGGAAACAGAAAGCAAAATGGACACAGGAGATGGGGGCACGAGGGGAAACAGAAGGCAAAATGGACACACAGAATGGGGGCACGAGGGGAAACAGAAGGCAAAATTGGGCACAGGAGATGGGGGCACGAGGGGAAACAGAAGGCAAAACGGGCACAAGAAATGGGGGCAACGAGGGGAAACAGAAGGCAAAAATGGACACACAGAATGGGGGCACGAGGGGAAACAGAAAGCAAAATGGACACAGGAGATGGGGGCACGAGGGGAAACAGAAGGCAAAATGGACACACAGAATGGGGGCACGAGGGGAAACAGAAGGCAAAATTGGGCACAGGAGATGGGGGCACGAGGGGAAACAGAAGGCAAAACGGGCACAAGAAATGGGGGCAACGAGGGGAAACAGAAGGCAAAAATGGACACACAGAATGGGGGCACGAGGGGAAACAGAAAGCAAAATGGACACAGGAGATGGGGGCACGAGGGGAAACAGAAGGCAAAACGGGCACCGAGGCAGCAGCAGAGGGGCGAGCTTACCAGCAGCAGCAGTGGGCAGGACAACACAGGCGGAGCTGTGTAGCGGGGGAGCGACCTACCTGGCAAGGTCAAGGGTCGCTCTCCTCACCGCACAGCGGCCGCCATATATGGGGAGGTGGGAGGGAGGAGCAGCTGGGAGGCGGGAGGCAGGGGCAGCGAATGGGCAGTCAGGGGGGCGGGGCCGCAGGGGACGCAGCGGCAGGAGTGGAGAGAGGCAACGGGGGTACAGAAGGCAAAATCGGGCACAAAAAATGGGGGCACGAGGGGAAACAGAGAGCAAAATGGACAAACAGAATGGGGGCACGAGGGGAAACAGAAGGCAAAATTGGGCACAGGAGATGGGGGCACGAGGGGAAACAGAAGGCAAAACGGGCACAAGAAATGGGGGCAACGAGGGGAAACAGAAGGCAAAAATGGACACACAGAATGGGGGTACGAGGGGAAACAGAAAGCAAAATGGACACAGGAGATGGGGGCACGAGGGGAAACAGAAGGCAAAATGGACACACAGAATGGGGCACGAGGGGAAACAGAAGGCAAAATTGGGCACAGGAGATGGGGGCACGAGGGGAAACAGAAGGCAAAACGGGCACAAGAAATGGGAGCAACGAGGGGAAACAGAAGGCAAAAATGGACACACAGAATGGGGGCACGAGGGGAAACAGAAAGCAAAATGGACAAAGGAGATGGGGGCACGAGGGGAAACAGAAGGCAAAACGGGCACCGAGGCAGCAGCAGAGGGGCGAGCTTACCAGCAGCAGCAGCGCGCAGGACAACACAGGCGGAGCTGTGTGGCGGGGGAGCGACCTACCTGGCAAGGTCAAGGATCGCACTATATATATAGTTGCCATGTACATCCTACCTAATTACTCTGTCTGTATATCAAATTAAATTATCTATCTATCTATCTATCTGTCTGTCTATCTCTCTGTCTATCTCTATCCATCTATCTATCTAACTATCTATCTCTGTGTCTATCTATATCTATCTCTGTTTGTCTATCTCTGTCTATCTATCTATCTGTCTGTCTGTCTATCTATATGTAGTTATGTATGTCCTATCTATTTACTTTGTCTCTATATCATATATATGTGCATATATACGTGTATATATGTGTGTATATATATATGTACATTAGAAGTAGATACACAAGACACGACAGTCCTAATGACAGCCATTCTATTCTGCCTCTGATGGTAACAGTTGTATTAATGTACGTGTGCTGCTAGGTACTCATGAAGCTCCCCCGCCTGTACTGGTGGTGGGGGGGGGGGGGGGTACAGTTCTTCAGCGGAGAGGGACACGGGATGGTATCAGGTGCTGCCAGTTAATAATAATCATAAATGTTGCTGTTAGTGTTATTGTAATTGTTATTAATATTCTTGTGAAAAGTTCTTATTAATGGTGTTTTCATGGTTTTGTCATTCATATTTTTATAAATCTCGTCGTTGCTCAGACTTTTCCGGCTGTATAAAGAGAGGGTAGAGGGGCTGGTGGCGATGGGAGAAGGGAGCACCAGGTGAGAGCTGGACGGGTACTGGAGGGCAGCACAGCAGAGGCGGAGAGGGGAGACTGCTGATGATGTGGGACCGCCGGGCGCGTGTTGGGAGGAAACTCCTGGAGTCCAGCATGACCCTAGAGGGGAGGGGGCGAAGATGCAGAGGAGGGGGGCGAAGATCCAGAGGAGGGGGCGAAGATCCAGAGGTGGGGGCCACAGTGGAAGTCAAGGGACAGTGGCACTTGGTCAGGGAGAGGAGGGGTAGACAAGTTTGAAACAAGGAGGAAGAGTGAAAAAGAGTAAGAGAGAGAAGAATGGGAAGAGAAAGAAGCAAGATAAGAGATGAGAAGGGGGAGAGGGAACCGAGTGAGAAGAGAATGTCAGAGGAAAGGAAGACAGACAAAGAAGCGAGGGGGGAGTGGAGACGAGAGTCATTTATGAAAGAGAGATGGGGGGGCAGAAAACTGAACAAAGAGAGATGGAGCGAGGTATGGGGGTGACCTGCGGGGGGAGGGGGCGGGGGGGGCAGACAGCCCAGAGCACTGGAGCAGCAGCACAGAAAAGAGGGGGCGCCCAGCAATAGGAGAGCTAGGCGAGAGTGTGAGATGGGGCGAAGAGTACAGGGAGCGGAAAGGGAGGGAACCGTTGAGGAGATGCAGAGAGAGGGCGGGCTGCAGGTGGTTCGCGTAGCACCGGCTCCTCGCATTCTTCCAGCCGCCGGGTAAGGGCAGGAGAGGGGCGGGGGCTGGGGGGGGGGGGTAGTACGGAAAAAGTAACTGGGAGAACTGGGTGGACGGTAGATCATTTGGAGGAGAGTAAGAGTGGATTCGAAGGTAGAGAAGGAGGGAGTGCCTAAGTGGGGGGGGGGGGGTTAAAGGGCGGGGGTGGAGTAAAGAGAAGAGACTGCATGGGAAGGGTGAGGCTGCGGAAGAAGGTGAGGAGAGATGGAGAGGTGATGATGAGAGAGAGAGAGAGCGCGCGGAGTGGGAAGGGAGGGGAACAAAGAGAAGAGAGAGAGGGGGGCAGAGAAGGGGGAGACAGAGAGAGATAAAGATAGAAAGGCATAGATGGTGAGAGATAGAGAGAGAGGGCGAAATACTGAGAGGGGGAAGAGAGAGAGGGAAACAAAGAGACTGAGAGAAGGAGAGAGTGTGAAACACTGAGAGAGAGGGGGAGAAAGAGCGACATAGAGAGATGAAAATAAAGAGAAAGAGACTGAGAGAGAGGGGGGAGAAAGAGCGACACGGAGAGAGAGGAAAACAAAGAGAAAGAGACTGAGAGAGAGAGAGAAACACTGAGAGAGAGGGGGGAGAAAGAGCGACATGGAGAAAAAGAGAGCGCGCGAGGGAAAGAAAGAGAGAGTGAGAAAGAGAAAAAGAAAGAGAAGGGGCTGTGATGTATGCACCCTTCGCACCCCAACAAGCACTGCCTCCGCCCGGGTGGGGGGGGGGGAGGGGGTGGGCGTTCTCATTCTAGCTCGAGAGCCCCCGATTGCGAGTATTCCGTTCATCCTGACACAAAATGTTATGTTATCCGTCCTCTCTAGAATGTACCTGCACTGAGCAGCGCGCGCCGGCCCCTCCGCCTTTCGTGCACACGAGACCCGTAGAGTGGCCCCAAACACAAGCACATAGCGAGAGATTCACGTCCACAGTCTACACAGACAAAATTGCCTGCGCAAAGTACCCCTTGCCTCGCACACGTACGTCACCTGCAGGCACACAAAGCTACACACGTTGTTTCCAGGCACCTCCCCGGACCCCTAAATGCAGCCGTCTGCAGACACCCTCGCCCCATGTACAATTAAAACATTCCTAACCCCGTGATTACACACACTGCACATGCAAACACAGGCCATTTCCAAACCCGTGTACGCACAGACGGCACGCGCACACACAGACCACTGCACGCACACAGATCATTCCCAACACCATGTAGGCTCTGACTGCACGCATAGACACAGACCATTCTCAGCCCCATATGTGCTCACTTGACGCACACACACAGACCATTCTCCCCAAAGGCAACACTGCACACAGACCATTCCGAACCCCATAGAGGCATACACTGCTTGACCACACACACACACACATACCATTCCCAACGAGGCACGCGCGGCACAAGCACACTCACAGACCATTCCCAACCCCATAGAGGCATACACTGCACGAGCACACTCACAGACCAATCCCATCCCCATAGAGGCACACACTGCACGAGCACACTCACAGACCATTCCCATCCCCATAGAGGCACACACTGCACGAGTACACTCACAGACCATTCCCATCCCCATAGAGGCACACACTGCACGAGCACACTCACAGACCAATCCCATCCCCATAGAGGCACACACTGCACGAGCACACTCACTGACCATTCCCAACCCCATAGAGGCACGCACTGCACGAGCACACATACAGACCATTCCCAACCCCATAGAGGCACACACTGCACGAGCACACTCACTGACCATTCCCATCCCCATAGAGGCACACACTGCACGAGCACACTCACAGACCATTCCCAACCCCATAGAGGCACACACTGCACGAGCACACTCACAGACCATTCCCATCCCCATAGAGCCCCACACTGCACGAGCACACTCACTGACCATTCCCATCCCCATAGAGGCACACACTGCACGAGCACACTCACAGACCATTCCCATCCCCATAGAGGCACACACTGCACGAGCACACTCACAGACCATTCCCATCCCCATAGAGGCACACACTGCACGAGCACACTCACAGACCATTCCCATCCCCATAGAGGCACACACTGCACGAGCACACTCACAGACCAATCCCATCCCCATAGAGGCACACACTGCACGAGCACACTCACAGACCATTCCCATCCCCATAGAGGCACACACTGCACGAGTACACTCACAGACCATTCCCAACCCCATAGAGGCATACACTGCACCAGCACACTCACAGACCAATCCCATCCCCATAGAGGCACACACTGCACGAGCACACTCACAGACCATTCCCATCCCCATAGAGGCACACACTGCACGAGTACACTCACAGACCATTCCCATCCCCATAGAGGCACACACTGCACGAGCACACTCACAGACCATTCCCAACCCCATAGAGGCACACACTGCACGAGCACACTCACAGACCATTCCCATCCCCATAGAGGCACACACTGCACGAGTACACTCACAGACCATTCCCAACCCCATAGAGGCACACACTGCACGAGCACACTCACAGACCATTCCCATCCCCATAGAGCCCCACACTGCACGAGCACACTCACTGACCATTCCCAACCCCATAGAGGCACGCACTGCACGAGCACACATACAGACCATTCCCAACCCCATAGAGGCACACACTGCACGAGCACACTCACTGACCATTCCCATCCCCATAGAGGCACACACTGCACGAGCACACTCACAGACCATTCCCAACCCCATAGAGGCACACACTGCACGAGCACACTCACAGACCATTCCCATCCCCATAGAGCCCCACACTGCACGAGCACACTCACTGACCATTCCCATCCCCATAGAGGCACACACTGCACGAGCACACTCACAGACCATTCCCATCCCCATAGAGGCACACACTGCACGCACACACACACAGACCATTCCCAACCCCATATAGGCACACACTGCACGAGCACACTCACAGACCATTCCCATCCCCATAGAGGCACACACTGCACGCACACACACACAGACCATTCCCAACCCCATATAGGCACACACTGCACGAGCACACTCACAGACCATTCCCATCCCCATAGAGGCACACACTGCACGAGCACACTCACTGACCATTCCCATCCCCATAGAGGCACACACTGCACGAGCACACTCACAGACCATTCCCAACCCCATAGAGGCACACACTGCACGAGCACACTCACAGACCATTCCCAACCCCATAGAGGCCCACACTGCACGAGCACACTCACAGACCATTCCCAACCCCATAGAGGCACACACTGCACGAGCACACTCACAGACCATTCCCATCCCCATAGAGGCACACACTGAGCGAGCACACTCACTGACCATTCCCAACCCCATAGAGGCATACACTGCTTGCCCACACACACACAGACCATTCCCAACCCCATAGAGGCACGCACTGCACGAGCACACTCACAGACCATTCCCATCCCCATAGAGGCACACACTGCACGCACACACACACAGACCATTCCCAACCCCATATAGGCACACACTGCACGAGCACACTCACAGACCATTCCCATCCCCATAGAGGCACACACTGCACGAGCACACTCACAGACCATTCCCAACCCCATAGAGGCACACACTGCACGAGCACACTCACAGACCATTCCCAACCCCATAGAGGCCCACACTGCACGAGCACACTCACAGACCATTCCCAACCCCATAGAGGCACACACTGCACGAGCACACTCACAGACCATTCCCATCCCCATAGAGGCACACACTGCACGAGCACACTCACTGACCATTCCCAACCCCATAGAGGCATACACTGCTTGCCCACACACACACAGACCATTCCCAACCCCATAGAGGCACGCACTGCACGAGCACACATACATACCATTCCCATCCCCATAGAGGCACACACTGCACGAGCACACTCACAGACCATTCCCATCCCCATAGAGGCCCACACTGCACGAGCACACTCACAGACCATTCCCAACCCCATAGAGGCCCACACTGCACGAGCACACTCACAGACCATTCCCAACCCCATAGAGGCACACACTGCACGAGCACACTCACTGACCATTCCCATCCCCATAGAGGCCCACACTGCACGAGCACACTCACAGACCATTCCCAACCCCATAGAGGCACACACTGCACGCACACACACACAGACCATTCCCAACCCCATATAGGCACACACTGCACGCGCATACAGACACGTAATATCCCAAACTCATATAAACGCACGCCGCTCGCTCACGTGCACTCTATTCGTTCCTAACTGCAAAGACACATATTTAGACACTGCTCGTTCCCAAAGCCATACAGAAACACAGGCGCACACACAAACACGCGCTCCCACACACAGACACTACACACAGTCATTCCTAAACACACTGCACCCTCCCGCACACAAAGACAAAGGCCCAAAACCCACCTACCACATACACACTATACAAACAGATCATTTCCAACCCCACACTGCACACACTTATACATGCACGCGCACCCACGCGCACAGTACACACTCGTGTTGCACACACCGACTGAGGCTCGAGGACTCTGCCCACCGCGGTCACCCTGAGGGCTCCAGAGGTGGGCACCTGAGCCGGTGGGCTGCTCCCTCGGCAGGGTGGGATCTGGGGGTGGGAGCCAGCGCTGGGAAGCCATCCCACATCCTAGGCACGGCCTCGCTGCTATTTTTACCCCCGCCCTCCTCCCCAGCTCTCGCAGGAGCGCGGTCCCCCTCTCCTCCCACAGAGCTGGCTGTACCAGCTCCCGCACAACGCGCACTGGCAGGGGAGGCAGCCGCCGCCACAGTACTGCGCACACCCCTCTGCCTGGCAAGTGACTGGAGCCTCCCCTCGCAGACACCGCTGCCCAACCGAGGCTAGAGGGGGCCACACGGGGGGTCTGGAGACCCTGGGGCCGACGAACCAGCTCTGCACCCTGTCCATAGGATGTCCTCCCGGGCCAGTCACCTGCTCCACAGGGGGCCACCCCCCGCCTGACCGGTACCCCAGCCCTCAGCAGCGCCCCGCGGGCAGAGATGGGAGAGAGCCTCCGGGGCCGATGAGCTCTGACCCGGGCTGCCCCTCCAGGGCCGGAGGCTGCCCTCCTGCACTGCTGCGGGTCTGGGAGGGAAGGGTGAGACCTGTTGGATCCGCCGTCCAGGTAGGACTCGCCTTCCTCGGTCGATGTGTTTATCTAACAGCGTTGAAATATGATGTCCATATATTGACTGAGCTGCCAGTTTGTATCACTGGCGGGAAATCCATTTCACCAGTTACAAATGGTTTCTAGTGGAACTGATATTCAGTAACTGGATCTACTAGTTACCATTTGTAACTGGTCTGCTGGAATTTCCACCAGGAGCTGTGCACACCACAAACTGAAAATGCCTATTGGTACTTTAATACCATGTCTTTGGGTGGCCGTGGGTAACTGGGCACACCATTGTGTTAAGAGAGGCTCTGCTGGAAGACGGTTGTGTGCCATGTCGACACTGTGGTTGTGCGTGTGTACATCGGTCCGTGTGTAGGCACTCCAAAGGGCGCACACTATTATTGGCACAGCTGAGCAGAGGGGGTAAAAATGATGCAGCTGGGATAAGTGAGGGAAAAAGAGGTGTTGTCCTCTTTGGAGATTCGTGAAAAGCTCAACTGAAATAGTCACAATCTATGAGATGGGTGAAATGTGCGTCACGAGGTGCACATTTTCAGAGACGGGCACATTTGGATGGAAACCTGGTCAGTTGGCCGGCGCTGCAGCTTCGTTTCCGCACCTTTCCCTCTCGGAAGTGTGACTCCTCGTTAGCTGCTCACAACCAGGGACATTTTAGTTTATGAGGAAGTTAAATATGACGCTAAAATTAAGAAAGGTTTATAAAATGAACGACAAACAGAGCTGTTGGGATGTCATTGAAAGGTGTTATGACACCATGGAAAGCCAGTGTGGTGTTCTCAAAAACGACTGTGATGTAATCACAAGTAGTTTGATTCCATCCACACCTATTGTGATGTCATCCCAAATGATTGTGATGTCATTGAATGCTGCAATGATGTCATGACCATATGGCATCATACCTTCGAAAGCTGATATGACATCATCAAAAGCTGCCAAGAGACAATTTAAAACAATTGTGACTTTATCAGAGCTCCTGTGATGTCATCAATATATAACTGAGGCGCCATTGGAGCATCTGTGAAGTCATCAAAAGTTGTGTGGACGCCATGGATAACCCCAGTGATGCTACTGACAGCTGTTGGAGTCTCCCCAAAGGCACGAGGCGTGGGATGATACCACTAGTGGGAAAAGCGCCTCGACAGGGGTAGTAAGCGCTATATAAATGCAATTACAATGACATCGTGATATCGCCAACAACTGTTGTGGCGTCAAGAATGGGAGTTCTGACCTCATAGAAAGCTGCCATGAGATTAGTTCTAACGCTACAATGTCGTTAAAAACGATTTTGGTGCCTTGAAAACTGTTGCGATATGATTAATTATTGTCATGACTTCGTTGATACCTGTTGAACGCGATCTGAAACTATTGTGATACAATGAACTAGATGTTATGATGTCATCGATAGCTGCTGATCTATGAATAATTTGTGTTAGGGTGTCATCGATAGCCATGAGATAGAAGTAATCTCGGCTATGATGCCACTGATTACTATTGCAATATAATGATGCACTGTTGTGATATAACAGATACCTTGTGTGACATCTTTACTTCTGTTCTGATGAGTTCATCGATAACTGTTGTGATATAATAAATTATTTATGTCATCACTATCGGTTGTGATATGGGGTACTTTCATAATGCCTTTGATAAATGTCGCGATACTGTGAAGTAGTTATATCAGTCGCTGTTGTGAAATGGCCCCTTACTTTTACAGTGCCATTAAACACGCTTGCGATCTGAATGAAGGGTCGATGTAACGAAGCCGTCGAAGGCTGTCGTGACGTCATTGCCGGCTGTTGTGATGCCACGAGAGCTGCCACGCGCGCCCATGTTTCGACAGAAGCCTCCGCTCCACGGGGAAAGCCCGCCCAGAATATTAGTGGGCACATCGGGGTGCGTGGGTGACTCGGAGGTGGTCCGCCCGTTTTTCCTTTCTCTTGGCCCTGCCATTCTCACACGGTCTAAGAGCCAAAGGTCTACGCTCGTCAGGCCAAACCTCTTCCCTGTGAGTAAATATGCGGCCGGGGTCACCTTTGCGGCACTTACGTGCCCTCGCATGTCATAGCCTGGGGTACCATATCTTCATCCGAATTTGTGTATGCTATATTACCGGATATTGTGTAGCACGCTGTTTGCTAAATACCTGAGCTCTTTGTACAGTCTCAGGTCCATAGCGGCTATCATCCCGCTGGGTTTCTCCGCGCTAGGATTCCAGGTTGATATCACTATAGCGCAGTAGGATGGCCTCAAGGCGCTCCACGTCCTCAGCGTGTTGGTAAAAATATTGAAAATCGGAGTCGACACTAGTGTTTTGATTAAAAATCACTTATTGGTTGGCTGGCATATGCTTTGTAAGCCAGGCCCCTGTGCCCGGTCCCTCACCCCAACCCCTACCCAACTGTGCACGTGAAGGTCGCTGGGTAGGCTGACAGCCTGCCCAGGGCGCCGTCGGAGGGCGCGCACATCCACTCCCTCTGGCTGAGGGACGCATTGAGATGCGCCCATGAAGTAAATGGAGACACTAGGTGCCAAACGTGTACCAATAGCCGCGAGGGCACTCCCGCTAAGGGTGAGGGGTCCTGGCGCTTCATACGCCACCGAGTACTGGGCTGCGGTCGGTTTCTATGCATCCCAGATATGGAAGGTAGATTACGAGGTACGCAGAGGTAATTTACCCAGGATCACACAATGCAATAAAGCGTAGAAGATGGGGTTAGAATTCATATCTTCTGGAGGCACAGCCGAAGGTGTATTCACCTGAGCTGGTCTCCCTCGGGATGGCGGAAGTGTTTCATCGTGTGGGATTGTGAATGCTTTCAGTAAATTAACATGCATGTGTGTTTCTATGTGTACAGAGAGTACGTGAATTCGTTGTATGTGCAAACAATATGTGAGGATATTGTATGCCTTTAATTGCCTTTGTATACATATATTATGTGGACATATATGAATTCATTGTCTGAGCACACAATAAGTGAGTGTAGGTATGCGTCTTCATGTGTCTGTTTTCATGTAGCATGTGAACAGCATATCTGTTCACATCTGTTTGTCCGTGCAGTTGTCTGTGTATATTTGATGATCTCTGTGCGTGTAGGAATGGCTTTGTAAGTGTTCATTAATGTGTGTGTTTGTTGTTGCTTGTGTACTGTTTATATGTGCAATTCTGTGTATACCCTTTACTGTATGTGCGTTACTTTGCGTGTACTTTCACTGTCTCTCTGTGTCTGCATGCATACATGTATGTGAGTATGTGATGTAACTCGCGCTTGTGTGTGTGTCTGGGAATGTGATGCATCTGTGTGTCTTTATGTAACCGTTTGTGTGTAAGAGTATATACGTGATTGTGCTTCTATCAGTGTGTTGCTTTGTATCTATGTGTGGCTTAGTGTTTCTGTATGATTGTGCTCACATCTCGAGTTTGTGTACTTGCATTTGTGTTGTGATTATGTGTTTATTGATTGTATTTGCAGTTCTATGTACATTTCAGAACTACAGAACACCAAAATAAAGACTCACACTTCCGACCTCAACAACATACCATACAAAAAAGACACATAAAAACATGCTGACATGTTATGAAATATAAAAAAAAGTCACCTTTTCCAGCAATTTAGAGCTGAGTTGCGTGATCATACTAACTCCATTCCTGGAATACCCGAGTGCTGAGCCATGTGGGCGGTATTAGGTGCATGCTAATATCTTTCATGGCATGTTTGTATAGCTTGCCTCGACTTTTGCAGTTACATTTTGTGTCTTTAATTGTTGCCTATATTTTCACAGTCTGCTGCACTTCCACGTCTTACTGCCCATGTTTGTTCTATCTTTGTGTGTCTGTGCATCAATGCATGCTATCTTATGTTATGTTTTTGCATAGTGCAACGACTCCCACTTAATTGGCATCTCGGCACTTTGTACAGACATTGTCTCCAGTTGTGCTTCACCCAGCAGAGGATTTTCACTGGGAGATTTCATTCCTGAACCACCTTGGTGTGGGTGGGTGGTTGGAGGTGAGGGTGATCTTCACAGAGACGCTGCCTTTGGATCATGTGAAAGTCCACATAAGCTGCATGAAAGTTGAATGTGATCCCCTCCACACGCCCTGGTTGGTTCCACGTCAGAGTCTTTCTAGCACAGTGTTTGTGAATGTTCTGTTTCTCGTCTGGTCTTTATTGCCCAGTTCTAGGTTCCAATGTAAACTTGCCATCCTGTGTTGCCTTCTTCTAGTTAGAACAGCTCTGTTCCTCTTGTGCACTCTTCTGGTATACTGGCTCTGTTGCTGTGTGTCGGTCTCTAATCACACTCAGTTCTGTACACAAGCCCGGCTGTCTCCCACGGTCCCGCGACATTGCCATGGGACGTAGATTATGGAGTCCATGGTTTCATAACATGCTGGACTCTGAAGATGGCTACTCCCCTCACCACTGATGGTGCGTGTTCTGATACTGGCCTGCAAGTGTGCACCATTAGGGGAGGTGAGGACTGGGCAGGCGGCAATCACCCTGAGTGGTTCAATAAGGAAGCCGAGATAAGAACGTAAGATTACTTGGCAACAAAGTGTCTGGTGGAAGGGGATGGCTACCATTAGCCAAAGGGATCACGCCTCCTATACTCACTCTGCAACTCTTTTCTACGTCTTCCAATAGTGTCTGGAAGTAGAAAAGTGTTTTGCTTCAACTTCCGGTTCAGAACACAGCACCACTTTCCCGTCCACTCCACCCATTATCCCGCACTACCATCTCACCTCCAGTCCCATGCTCACACTGCACCACTGTGTACCCCAACTATCCCCTCCACCACTCCTGCATTCACCCACCCCATGCTCACGTCTACTACCATACCACACTACACACCCTCAGTGCAACCTCCACCCCACCATTCTACCATATTGCCTTGAGAACCCTCAGCTGCCACACACTCACCCCACCCCATACCCACCATCACACACCGCCAATTTTAGCACCATCCCTATGACCACCCTTACCTTCACTCATCCTTCTGTACCTCCATTACTAGCCCCACACACCCAACCAACACCACACACACCTCGCCACCCTAGTTTGCACTCCCACCACTCTTACCTTCACTCCACCTTCTTGTTAACCTCTACTCCCCAGCGCCACCATGATACTCATCCAACAGCCCACACCCCACTACCTCACGCTCAGAACACCACCATCAGCCGTACCTTCAACCACCTCAAAAACGGCATCTTTCGCACTGCACCCTCATACTTACCAAACATACTACCTTATTATCAAGCTGTTCCTCCCTCACAATACCAGATGCAATACTTTCCCCCGGCTAACCTCCATGCTCCACCACTTCCACCGACATCCCCACGGCCACCAATACCTTCACCCCATCACCTTCTTCCAATCTACCTACCCATCATCATCCCTACTTCTGCCTCACAAATCTACTACCTCACCCCCCACAACATGTCAATCACCGGGACATCTTTCTTTCTTAGTCGTCTGTCTTGTCTTCTGAACTAAAGAAACATGTGGCCCCAGGCATGTATGTATGCTTGTATGTATGTGGTATTTATACAGCCCAAAACTAGTCAGAAGGCAGGACAGGGTCAAAGGCAAGCATAAGGTCAACGAGTGATCGGAGAGTTTGCTGGTTTGTGGACAGTTATTGCATTTTGATGACGCCTTCTTTAAAGAGGTCTTCAAGTCCTTCCTAATGTGAAGCAGCATTGGGGCGGTCCTGATGGAGACTGGAATGTGATTCCAGATCTTAGTTGCATAGATGGAAAAGGCCTGTTGTCTTGTTACTTCTTTTTTTATATTTCTTGGTCTGCTGTTTGATGGTGTCCTGGCTGTGGATGTGCTGAGCACCACCAGAGATGGCTGACCTGTCTGTAAGATAAGCAAGGGTGCTGCTCGTGATGGCTTTGCAACGGATGCAGCTAGTTTTGAAGATGGTGCAGTTCTGGAAGGGGAGGCAATGGAGTTCCATCAGAATAGGGGTGATATGATCATATTTCATCAGGTCCTGGATGAGACATGCTGCGGTGTGTCGGATGCCCTTATGCGAGGCCAGTGTGGATGCTGGGAGGCCTGGAGCAAGGCATCATTACCACCAGATGCACCTCCTATGGCTGGATCAGAAGTTCGAAAGCCACTTTCTGGAAGAAACGGTTGGTTTGATACTGGACCATATATATGTTTTTGACAATGTTTTCCTTGAGGGTGAGATCGGTATCCAGGGTGAAACCAACTGACTTGGCATTTGGTGTAAGTTACGGTTTGAGGTTTTCAAGGTGTGCAACACAATATAAATAAACAAAATCGACCGTACATCACAAGAGGGAATTGAAAGTGTGCTTTCCTAGAAGAATCACCACAGAGGTGGTGCCCAATAAAGATAAAGGGGCTTATTTACGCCAGTGCATCACTTTTAATGTGGGAAAAAGTGGCGTACCGGCAGCGCAAGGGGCTTGTAAATAAGCCCCATAATGTGGGCATGTGCCACGGGCAGCTCTGTGGGTACTAACTGAATTTATTGCACATGGTAGGCGTTGTTTCCTCGGAAACGTCTGATGTCGCTTGCAGAGGTGTCCGGCTGCGTCAGAGCAAGCCATGGTGGTTAGGTTCTTTTGTATAGAGCTAAACTAATCTACAAAGACATCCAGGCACTTTGCAGCAGATATGGCAGCACATAGAAACGACAGCAAAATAGGTGGGGAATGGGGAAGATGAGTTTATTTATTATAGTACACGGGGGCAGAAGCAGATCGACCTTTACAGCTACAGCCGCGGATCAGCAGTAGTGGAAGTAACAGATGCCTGTGTTCATGGATTCATTAGTGCTTGTTTTATCAACCTCAGAAGGATGTAAGTTCGAGTCAGATGTAAACCTGCAACATATTGGTTGCACGCGCATTCTTTGCAGGATGTGCTTTAACCGACCGAGCTATCCTCTTAGGAAAGATGCCGCAGCAGCACGTGCATGGGTGTCTCCTGTAAAATGCCGCCATGTCGGTTCGATCTTGTCTCCAGACTGAATGCTCAGAGTAAGGGCAACTCTTGGCATCCTGGAGGACGGGTGAATACACAGAGATCTGAAAATCGATTCCAGGTAGGCCACCGTAGCAGCAGATGTCCTGCCTATTTACATAATTGCATGCTTATTTACCTTATTCACCTCACGGTTTTTATTATATTTCCAACTGATGAGCAAGGTCTTAGGTCACTTTCGCCTTTAGAGGGTGCTTTGCATATGTTGCCACCACGGGAGCCTTCTTACTACCAGGGCACGTTAGCTACATCTCACAGTGGAATCTTAAACAGGGCAAAACACGTCTGTAGCTTTTGAACGTAATTGAGAACTCATTGCCGAGAAAGGTGCATTTAAAATGAGGCAGTATATGTAACAAAGGTCTACGAATCATGGGGGGATGGGGAGAGGGGGGAGATTTGCACTTTCACTTGAAAACCAGCGACATAAAGAACTCCTTTGTGACAGACTGAATCCCTTTTCCAAAGCAATGGGAGGTGCCTCGAAGCTCTGTTTGGCGCTTGAATGGTGATACAATGTTGACTCTTTTCCGAAGGCGGAACAGGACTCTGGCACGCCGAAGAGTATGGCGGTCGTGCCAGTCCCCCGGAGTGCAGGCGGGAGGCAGGGTCGCCGCGCACAGGAAGTGACGTGGGTGGCTCCCGCCCTCCGCCTGCAGTGATTGGACGCTGGGGCCGTGACCCAGAAGCGCAAGAAGCGCTTCCAGGTCAATGGAGGCAAAATGCGGCCGGGAAGCCGGTTCCAACCGGCTCCCTGGCCATTTGGCAATAAAAGGCTGTGGCGCGGCGGATCGGCCTCTTTCTTCGCCGCTTCACAGCCTGAACAGGATACGAAGGTCTCCAGGACAGAGACCTCTTGGAAAGAGCTTTTTTCCCCACCCACCATCCCCTGAGGCAGAGGTTTTTTAATGTGTTATTTTTGTTTCTCTTTTTGTCCTTGTAGGTAATTTAATAGATATTGTAATGATGCAGTTTTAGTATGCTAACCGAATTTTTCTCCTAGGGCGGCGTCTACTCTTGTCGTATTTTATGTACAGTTAAGTAGTATCCTTGGTCAAGCGGTAAGGTCATGATTGGTGGGCATCGTTTACGGTCCTTAGCAGGTATCACCATTGTCAAATGGGGACGCCTGAGGGGGGGTCAGATGGTCTCTCATGGAACTCAAGGGGCAGTTACAGTCGGTAGGCTGGAAGGGTGCGGGGGAGGGGAAGTTCCGCTTCCGGTAGGCTTTTTGGCCAACCACCGCTCACGCGCAAGGGCGCAAGAAAACTGGGCATAACTGCACAGCCCCTTATGGAGATAATGTTGAGGACGTAGGGGGTGCCCGCGGTGAGATAACCTTCCGGCGAACTGGGCCTCCTGCGCAAGGTCACTCCAGTAGGAGGGTGGGACCTAGCATGATCTTGATCTTGGACCAGTCATTGACCTTGCCCTAGGCTCAAACAGGGATACGTAGAAAGATAATGTTGATGATCACTTAACTTATGATAGGAATGGCTATGTATTAGAAACATGTTAAGGATAACCAAATGACATATTGTTCATATCAATGTAATGGACCGGACTTTCTGCGTATTGTTAAAATGGTGTAAATATTAAAAATGTATGTTTTGGTATTGTTATGAATAAAATACGGCCGGGGTTCTACGACCCTTAACCCAAGCTTTGGTGTGTTGTCTATATTGTTGCCTTGGGGGGAAATGGAGGAGGATCTGTCTGCCCTATAGGTGCCCCAAAGGTTGAGGTAAAAGGGGGGTTGTCTGACCACGGGAGGGAGACACGGCAGTACCTGGCCATATTATAGAGAGCTGCCTCCAGTTTTAATGCCTTTTGCCACTTAAGTGTCATTGCCCTCTGCTGGGTCTCTGATTAGAACACTGGAATGTTGGCAGCTCCTAATAATGACTATCACAGACCGCCCACTCCAACCTTCTAATCTGTGTCTTCTTGTTTCCCCTTGTTTATTTTAGAACATTCTGCCCTCAGTGTGTCGAAGGGTCTAATAGCTTCACCGCCCTTCCTTCTACCTTGGGCTATACTGGTTGTTAAAGGCCCTCTCCATCGCCATAGGCTCTTGTCTGTGGCTCAGGCTTATAGTTGGAGGCCTAAAGCAATGGTTGTAGCACTCAGCAGTGGGTTTTAATGCTTAATTGACATTCTCTGAATAGGGTTCGACTCTTTGTCTGCCACGAAATATAAGCTTAAGGCAAAGGTGTATAATGAGGGGAAGGGCAAATAACAGCTGATATAACACTCAACAGCATCTGGGCAGCAATCTCTCCCAACATAGGTGGATAATCACACAACTGTCGCTGCTTGCGGGCATACATGGTTCTGTCGCGTTACTGCAGCAGGTGCGGAATCCACCAGGCTACCTTCCCGGCACACCATACCGGATTATGTTAATGGCTGCGCCCAGAGAGGAGGTAGGGGGCACCCTGTCATTCTGCGCCCGGTTGTAACTCCAGGCGCTGCTGCGGCTGAAATGACAACTTGGAGAGCCTCCAGAACTGGAAAAAATTATTCTTATTTTAATGCATCCCTCGAGGGCTCTGCGGGTGTGACAGGGCGGTGTTTGGGCTGTCAGGACATTGTAGGGTATGCAAAGAGCACAGGCAGCAGCGAGCATTAGGAGATGAGGAGTGTGTAAAGGAACAAGATTTGTGTTGAAATATGAAGAGAAAGCATTGGTTGTGGCTGGGATGTGTGTCATGTCATGGCTGAGGGGAGCTGGCAAGACTACAACTCCACCCAGAGGAGCTGTTAGTCGTTTTGAGAATTATACAAGCCGATAAATAATAAAAAGCCCCCGAGAGCCAGAGACATGGCAAGGGTAAAATGATTTGAAGAGGGGCACACTGTGTGTCAGTGACTGGACCGAAGCACCGTGAATCAATGAAATACAAGACTCTAGATTTACAGCGTGCGGATCAGCGATCACCTTTTGCCGAATCCACGCGCAGCATGAGGCAAGAGTAAGTGCCTAATTCGTCAAATAAATATGTGCCAGGGCTCACTTTTTTTTAGGTCTCGGCTCTAGGCAACGGTAATACGCTGTCTCGAACAAAGACATGCTGCATCTACTTCTAGGCTTACAGCCCGCCCATAGGCTTCCCATTTGCTGGCACCATCGTCACTCGATTTTTCGTTCTCCCCATTTGTCAAGGGCATGCATACGATATGCCTCTTCCGGTGTTTTGCCCTCCCCAACCATACTGCCCAACTACTCCTAAACCTATGCTGTGGCCATTTTAGGGCATTGTTTCTGCACTACTTTTTTATTACTTCTTTAAGAGGGCTTTTCACAAGCGATTTTCACGAGGGCTCCTAGCGCTTTTCACAAGCACTTTTCACACGCTCTCCTGTTTTTTTTTCTTTCTACTCGCACCGCAAAAAGGGTCCGGTGGAGAAGAGAAAAAAGAAACATGAAGGCGGTTATTCATCCAAACTCCTGTTTCCCCTATAAATTGTAACATTAAAACAGTCCTGGGTGCTGCAATCCTCCTTTGGCCCGGTAAGAGCTGCAGTTCCCGGCATTGTTTCCTCCCCACGCCTGTGAAATCTGGCAGAGATCAGTCACAACAAAGTGAGTTCAGAAAGAAACACTGCAAGATCAGCTGTCTCAACGCACGAGTCCGGGCAGGGGGTGGGATTGGGGGGTGAGCTGGCATTGACGTCTTCGCTTAAGCATGGAGTGAGCAAGGACAACAGAAGCGTAAGAAGAATGGATTGCCCAAGGGACAGCAGCCTTCTCCTCTTATCACTTTATAAACATTTTTCATTTTCACCCACACATTTTTTTCACTCCCCCCTCTCTATAGAATGGTTGAGTCCAAAACTGTCCTGGTCTTGTTGGAAGTGTTATCATTGTTGTGGTTCTGCAATTGGGGCTCCCAGGAATCGGTTGCGCCTTGCAGTGATGGTGGGGTCTGCCGTGTTTGTTTTGGCCACATCGGGGCGGCAGTGATTTAACCCCACCAGCGGCCTTCCTTGACAATTTTCCAACCCCTTACCCTCCCCACATGCTTGCCACCTATTGCTGCAAGCGTCTATATGGTTGGAGAAATTTTTACTCTTAATGTAGAGTACTTGCTCACCCTTGTCCTTTCTGCTGCTTCCCATATGAGTTTTACTTTTATATAATAATAGTCTGTTTCAGGGAAGCATTTACTTATGATGTGCCGGAGCTCGTATGCACCACTCGTCCCTCTAATTTTGCTCTCTAGATGGCCTCCCGGTGATTAGGTCTCGGCTCTAGGGGTACTGTGCAGTTCATGCATTTTGAGCTCACTCTCTCTGCTTTCGTAACTCTCTCTAGCCACCCTTTTCTCTCTATGGCTTACGCAACAAGCGCTGTCTCTCTTATGTGCCGGATGATAGTCTTGTGACAAGCGCCAAGGAAGTGTTGGTCCCAGCATGGAATATGGAGACTCCTGAACCGTATAGGAAGAGGTAATCCCCACTGTACTGCCATACACTTTCTATTATTACTTACTCTGAAATTTGGGAAGTTTTGCTACATGATCTTGGAACACCCAGGGGTAACTCTTGGTTTCAAGATGTCTGCCTTGATTGACACATAAAGGGGGTGAACTGGTAGTAAATTTGTGCTTACTCTGTGCTTATTAAAAACAAAATACAATGGCAAACAACTTTACATGTCACGCGAAGCAAAGAAGTGCAGACCAAGAGAACAGGATGTCACCCATCAAAAAAAGGACACGAGAATTAAATTAGTATTCATAAATTATTAGTAGTTACAGGAGGAAATAATGTACCGGATGGCAGTAGTGCCTTTTGGCATTGACAATGCCAAAAGCTCATAGCTTGGACATTGCCGAGACCTATTGGCTTTGTGAATGCTTGTCTTAGTTGGTAGCCACGGGCTCCACCCACATGCCACGGTCAATGACACCCACTCCCTCCCCCGTACTCGGTGCCAGCACCACTAATCTTGAGTTTGGGGCTTCTCAGTGAGGGCAGCCTCATGATCCTGGAGCCAAGAAAAGGTGGTCTCACTTCCTAAAGTTGGCAGGTACCCCAGAGCACCAGCGATAGTTACTCTGAACCAGGCGCTCAACGCCCATCGGGCTCAGAGGGCTTCAGCTCCCCCGTCGTGTGTGTCAGCCCGGGCTGAGACAGCTTCCCGTACACACACACAGCCGCACCCGGGTACTTCACAGGTTATTAAAAGACCATTTACTTGTTAACGAGGCTTTGTTGTTATTTCACCCCTTCTTAGAGCCCCTGCATCTTCACTCTGCCGATTGCTGGAAGAATTAGCCCGACCTCCCCCCGAAATTTTTATTAGTCCCCCCCCCCGAAATTTCACTCTAGTTGCGCCTCTGCTCTGGACTTTGGGGCAGATTTACAAGCCCCTTGCGCCACTTTTGCGTCACTTTTCCCATGTTAAAAATGACGCAAAAGTGGCGCAAGGGCCTTGTAAATCTGCCCCTTTGTCTTTACAAGTTATCGTATTAAATAGTCAGTAGATTCCTTTATGGTCCTTCCTCCCCCGTATACTGCGTGTGCCCTACCAGGCAAACAGCCCCCAGGGGCCTTATTTGCATTCACCCCCACCCCCCCTTCATCCTAGGCAGGCCAGCCAGTGCCACATAACACTTCTCTGTTAAAAGAAGACGAAGTGACCACCTCACTCCATGTCAGTGTGGACACCGTTTCCAGTCCAAGACTTTTCACCTGCTATTGCTGCCAGGTGTGCTAGTCTAATTTGGTCAACGGCCTCAAACGAAGACTACAATACCCAGAATGCATTAGGCGAGGGCACAAAAGTCTAAGACACGTAAAAGTGTCAATAAACACGTGTAGTGTGTTGGTTACCCTGAACACAGAGCAGATTTCTTTGAACTGCTGCACGAACTATGGCTTGAAATAAAAAAAACATAGCACCATAGACATATGATTTAAAACCATGTGCTCTTAAATATGTCCCGAATATCAGCCCCTCAAAGACTGGCACAAATGAAACACTGGGGATTTGTTTCTGCCTGCTTCTCAATTACCCACAATGCACTTGTCTGATAATGGCACCATTGACCATTTGAACAGCTAACCCCACCAACTGCATTGCTTGCCAAATCCAGCTCTTGACATTAATCTGAACCCATGCACTGGTGAACCTAACATCTATGATGTGCAAGTTACATGCGCATCAACCCACTGAGCTAACAGCGGTGCTTAGAAAGTTAGGGGCATATTATCTAAAAAGTGCGCTAAACATCGCAAAGCGTGTTTAGCGAGCACTTTTTTATCGCCGGCTATCGTCGGAATAATTTGCCATGCTAACGCTGTATTAGCGACATTTAGCGCTATGGCGATAATTATTCCAGCCATAGCGGTGTTTTTCATGAAACATCGCTGGTTTTCCAGCGATGTTTCATGGAAAACGGCGATAACCTTGCTGATACGACCCTGTGGTCGTATCAGCATAATCCACCCCCATGTTAGATATGGCTAACACCTGCTAATTGCAGGTGTTAAATAAATAGCGATGACCTCGGTTAGCGCGACTTTTCACGTCGCTAACTGGGGCCATGGCCACCTTGCTAATAGGCGATAGGCCTGTTAGCGGGTGTTTCCCAGGTTTGTTCGTCGGGAACGCCCACTTTGCATGTCATTAGCGATAAATATCGCTGACATGCAAAGCGGTAAAAACACGGGCGCTAATGCCCGAAAACTGTCGCTAACTGCTGTTAGAGACAGTTTGCTGATAGGGCGATAAGAATATGGTCGCTTTAGCGGCAAAAAGTGCGGCTAAAGCGGCGATAGTGCCCTTGCTAATATGCCCCTGTGTTCTTCCATCTCCATTGTGCATGTAACAGCACACACTCATAGCCGAGAATACAAACAGCTCATTCAACTGACCCTTGCTATTCCATCGTTTATTTTTCTCAAAGACAACCACACAATTGTTTATGACGTTTTATAGTGTGCATGTAAAAAGGGGGCTTAGCCTGAGGGGGAGGAGGCCATCCAGATATTACATATTACTACCGATTTGTTTTTTTTCTCTAAAGCACCCAGGGACTCAAAAAACCGAGCCTAACAATGTATTCTTGGTGTTTCTTAGAGTAACGCTGTCGGTGATACGATACCTCCAAATAATAGAGAGGGCAGCCTTTTTCTGTCGACACTCATGTCTTTGGGCTTCATGATCCGATTAATAAAGACTTCATTAGGCTTAAAACAGTCTCCAGACTCTCTTAAGCAAGGAATAATGTGTCAGCTTAATGGAGGGGTTTGTCCTGGCTTAAGGCAATCTTAAATGTTACTGATTTAAGACAGTCTTAAGAATGCCCTACGTCAGGCAACATGGCTTACATCAGGTCCATCTTCCCTGGCTTGTGGAATCATTAAACCAGGGAAAATGTTAGGAAATCTGACTATACATGTTCAACTTCACACGTGTCTCCACCTTGAGTCACTGGTGGACACATAGGGGCTCCTTTACAAGCCCCTTGCGCCGCCGGTGCGTCACTTTTAACATGGGAAAAGGTGACGTATTGGCGGCGCAAGAGGCTTGTAAATAAGCCCCATAATCTTTAGTATTAATGAGTCGTGTCATACAATAGATTAAATGCTAAAGCATTTGAAAAAAGGAAAAAGTGAAAAAACGATTTTGGGGCACAGTGCGACGTGGTCAAAGAAGACTAGCTAATGAGCAAGATGGAACCAGAAAACAGACGTGAGAAAACGACCTAAACGATGCTTAACGTTTTGACTGCGATGAAATATCGGGTCTTCATCAGCATGCGTCAGTGAAACTGTATTACTTTTCACCATCTTGATGTTTGATGATTTATGAGGAAAATATATTTTTATACTTTTCAGATCTGCTTTTAGATCAAGTCAGCAAAGTGCACGTTTAAGTAGATACTTTGTGCTACTTTCATATATCAGACACATAGTATTAACCTACACCCTGTCATGGTGATCTGGCTAAAACTGTGTCCCCGCTCTGCCTCGTGAGCTCCGGAAAGCCTGTTTAATTGTGGCTGCATCTGATGCTGAAGAGAGGCTCTGAATATCTGACCTCTGCCTCCTGGGGTAGCTGCTAGGTCTGCTTCTTTGCTCCTACTTCAGAACTGATGTCTTAGGACATCTCTCTAGCACTGCTGACATAATAGTGCCACTAAAGAAGTGCTGCTGTGGTACCCAGGATGTGGTACCGGCGCCATGTTATAATATTACTGCTGCAGTACTGGTAAGTTACATTTGTGCTATAGTAACAATAGGATAGTCATTGTGAAAGGAGCAGGAATAGGTGGCAGGCCTGAGGGAATGGAGCACTTCTCAGCCTCTCCATCCCCCACTCCAGCCACTGTAAAAGTAGAAACATGGACAATAGTGGAGAGGGCAAAGGATGGCTATTAAAAAAAAGGAGGGAAAGGGAAGAGGGTTATAAAAAATAAACACAGGGCATCAGTGTCTCTCTCCAGTGCAGAAAAAAGGAAGCAGATGAATCCATTTCGATGCCATGGGTGTTCCTCAGGTTGACTTCATCAAAGTTGACAATTCGGTTATAAATGGACATTCATTCAAAATGAGTTGTCAAGAGTGATTCGTCAGGGCCGCTTTGGGTGCTTCCCTGTTTCCGCCACAGCACAGAATATAGAACATTCCAGTAAATTTAAAAAACAGAGATTGTCGCAACATCCACATCGCGCCTTCCACTGAAGTAAGGAAAGGCAGATCTATCTATCTATCTACCTATCTACCTACCTCCCTCCCTACCTACCTACCTACCTACACACACACAAAGAAGCACCATATTACTTTATGTGATGTAGATCTGCACACATGGCTTATATACTATGCTGTGTTTTCATGTGTAGCAGTGAGTAAAACCAAAACCAGGTTAATAGGAAATAAAGCCATGCAGCGACAGATACAATTACATTGAAGTGCCTTTGTGCCTATGATCCGAGTTGTTTTCCTGGATAATAGTATTATAGCATGCAATATGCGAGGCAGTAAGCAGTGTTTTCTCTTGACTGTTTCACCATACTAGAGTAGTAATAACATGGCATTTGCCCTTTCCACTGTAGTAATAAATGTGCGAATACACATTTATTAGCATATAAGTGTGTGTGTGTGTATATAAATAAATATATATATATATATATATATTTGTTTTCATTTTGATCTATTATAACAGTGCAAAGTTCAAATTCGAGTTTATTACCACAAAATTGACATATAAAAAGCACAGTTTGTGCCTCACAGTTTGCTTGTTCCAGTCACTTTACACAGGGAAATATCCCCACTAATAATCCTCAGGCCTCTTCTATGTGATTTTAACTTACTGCAAAAATATAACCATTTGCATCTTGATTTTGGTTAAAACATATATACATGAAAAAATGGCACAGCATAAAGCAAGTCTGCAGATGCGCAGAGTGAGAAAGGGGGGGGGGGGCATTGCCTCTCATGAGCCATTGCCCATCCCGACAATCAACAATGCTTATAAATAGCATATTCCTCTCTGCATATCTACTGTACATTACAGATGACACTGCCTGGGGATGGTTGGGCACAGCGCCTAGCCGCCAGTCACCAGCCACAGCAGAAGGCTATGCACAACGAGGTTGGCTGTTTAGGGTTGATTGAACGCAGAGAACTGTTGCATGTGATATAGGATCTAAAATAACCACAATTCATTTACTGAGAAAAAACAAAAGTTAAAGTGAGGTAATGGTTAGTTATGGTTCCAACACATTGCCATGTGTTTAAAAATCCCCAAATGAATTAAAAAACTGAAAAAACCCTGAAAAGAGCGAGGTATGGTTAGGTCCACAATCCATAACTTGCACACAAACCTTAACTTGCACACCAAATGCAATGCTTAAGACCTCACAATATTAATGCAGATGAATAACAAAACCTAAAAGAAAAATGTAATTAAATTACAACTCACATTCAACCAATTAATATTACATTACATGCAGAGTCACCTCTGTTAAAGTGAGGACGGTAATATGATATGTAATTTCAGCTGGAAGATAATTTACAACATTTGTATTTCCATCTGTTTCATTAGGGGAGGGTCTTGAGAATTCCATTTGGTGTGTAAATTATAGTTTTTTGGCCCTAAACATAAGTTGTGAGTTTCAGTGTTTTTACAGTTTTCATTCTTAACCCATAATTGCACTTTAACTGTATTTTTTAAGTGACTTTCCAAGATTTTTACTTATGGTATGGCACTGAAAATAAATGTGGTCCAATAAAAATGTTGTTATAAACAACTGTGCTAATAAACATGCATTCATACATTTATTCCTAGAGTGCAAAGGTCAAATTCGCGTTTATTATCACAGTACAGCAAAGTTGACATGATATCACTTTTTCCCGCCTCACAGTTTGCATTTAACAATTACTTTATATAGGAAAACAAGCGCTTTAATCATCACTAGATCTCTTCAGTGTGATTCTTCCACGCAGCAGAAATAGACCTCCTTGCATCCTGGTTGGTTAAAACAAGTACACGTGAAACTATACCATGGTATAAACCATACATACAGGTGCGCAGTGTAAGGTATTCTATTTGTTATGGTTGCAGGAGAGGAGCGACATCATGACTCACTTGACGCTTCACCTCTCGAGTCATGTCTCTCCCCACACACAATGATAGTAATAAATAGCTTATTAATCTATGTAGTGGTATAAAAACTCACATTTCACAAATATTTATGAACCATTTGGCCGTCGGACTCCAGGTTATGATGTCACCATAACCCTTTGAAGGCAATATTGGACAGTATTACACAATTGGCAATACTGGACCATAGTACATGGTTATCTAGTATGTATCCTCTATCTATCTATCTATCTATCTATCTATCTATCTATCTATCTATCTATGCACACTCACTACTGAAGTAGGCAATTTACAGTTCTAGATAAAAAACATTATATGCACAGGCTCCTTACATTAGCTTTAGAAAAAGACAGCAAAATACAGCAAAATACAGCACACTATTAATGAAACAGACGAGCTGGAAAAGGGCATGGTTTAAATGCAGAAATGGGCGACATTGTCCTTTTTAAATGGAAGGAGACGGTAGGTGGGCTGGCAGGATTGTATTCAGTATGCAGATTGCATATGTGGGAGGGCGCCTTTTGTCGGCTCATTTTTATCGAGGCAGGTCAGTGGAAAGTGTAGAGCAATTTCTGCAAAATGTTCGGCTTTGATTTTTCTTTTTAAATGTGAGATTTTTATTGCTGTTCTTTATGATCTCAGATAAAGCGCATAACAAGCCTGCCTATGATGATTGCCAATATCCCTGCTCAGCCATCTATGAAGCACTGCCTTTGTCTAGTCTGGAGGCACAGAGACAAGCTTCTCCTGGCTCGCCTTACGTGTGGAGGCGGAAGCAGTGACTGCTCAATCGTCTGCAAGTGGGCTGCTGTTTAATTGCCAGTTTGACTGCAGTTTCTGCAAATTACCTTTGAAGGTGACCCACCAGTTCATATTGTGGAATTAAAATGAATAATGATAGAAGTTAGAATATAATTGCAAAGATCAAGACAATCTTCATCTGACTTCTATAAGAAATGTATCTTATAAAATTAACAACAAAAAAATTTTGGTCCACATGATGAAATAAAAGTAGTGATTTATTCTACTTAACCCTTTCTATGCTCATGACGAGCTCAGCTCGTCATGCTGCGCGGTGCTCGTGTGCGCATGACGAGCTGAGCTCGTCATGAACCCGCCCACTCAATGAAACGCCCCGCACAGGGCGAAAATCGGCCGCGCACACAAGGGGTTAAACTGTTGGTGATGCAAAAAATAATATAGCATCAGCTCCTGAAAAAGTCTTTTATATCAAAGTCATGGTCGAAACATGTTGGTTTTGTAATTCAGGCAGAAAGTTCAGAAGGCTCCCCAGCCTTTGAAGTACAACAGATAATGATTTTATTTGTTGTCAATAAAAACATACAGACTGCTTGCAACAAACACTAGGGGGGCGATTACGATGTTGTGCGGAAAGCCTCCGTCACAGTCGGATTCTCCTACACCGTGTCGGAACCCATAAGCCTGACTCGGTCGGATTCCAATCCGCCCGACCGATTACGATGTTCACGGTCGGAAGGAAAACCATTTGGTCATTCCGAATCGGTTCCAACCGGCTCTCGGAGTATCCGTGTCAGTTGGAGTCGCATCATAAAGCTCTACAGACAGCGTTTCTGACTGAGCGATTATGATGTCGAATTCCAACAGGCTTTCCGAGTCAGACTGTCTAACAGGAAAAGGCTGTCGGAAACTGACTTTGGGGGCCCCTAGCAGGCCCCCCTTCATCCTAAGGCCTCCGGTTCGGGGCCGAGAGGGTACCCAAGGGACCCCCTGTAAAACCATGCACTGTGTGGCAGGCACCATGGGGTGCCCGCGACAGGGTGCAAGATTTTCTGCAAACACTTCTTCTCCCCATAGGAGCCAGTATTGTTGGTCGGAACACAGGCTCTCATAGAAGTCAATGGGAGCCCAACCGAACAGTGTTCAGTCACATCGTAATCGGTCATGCAGAACCGCCGATCGCGAGTCAGTCGG
Source organism: Calotriton arnoldi (assembly GCA_963921515.1). Classification (NCBI taxonomy): domain Eukaryota; kingdom Metazoa; phylum Chordata; class Amphibia; order Caudata; family Salamandridae; genus Calotriton; species Calotriton arnoldi. Next base: position 796,475 of record CAWUFW010002540.1, on the reverse strand, counting down.
AACCGATTACTAAAAGGAGTCGGGCGGAAAGTTGCCACAAAACATCGTAATCAGCCCCCAAGCCTTTAATGTAGGAGTCACAGTTTTAGTATTTGCATATTGTATGATTTTACATGGTTGCATATGAAATTATTATAATATAAAAGATTTATTTTACACAGTAGCTGTCATCAGATATGTAGGCCCAGCTTGCCTCTTCTGCTTTTCTCTAAGGGCTCTTTCAAAGTTATGTTATCATGCTAGGACATACCTTCATTGGGCTATATTCATGAACAGTGGTGGCTGGCGAAATTTCAAAACAGTGAGACATATAAATTGGTCCTGAGATTCAGGGAGCAAGTAAAACTAGCGAGCCTTACTAATATAAGGCTGTTTGGCCATTTTCCATGCAGTTGTAATCATTTTTTCAGTTATTTCACTGCAACTATCACGCAAGATAGTTTCAGTGTTATTGACGACATGGAGTCAGTTGATAGCCCTATTATCCCGGGTGGCTTTGGGTTCTCCCTCACATTCTTAGACAGTAATTAGCTTGGCAACACCCTTAATGGGGGTTAGGGGACTTCTCCCCAATTATTTATTGAAAATGGTGTATTTTAAATCAATTTTGGGAAATTCGGTGTGAACAGCACATGGCTTAAAGAAATGTTTATCGGCAAGCATTAGAGTTGTCTGCAGGCAGTGATTGGTAATGCGGATACTGCAATTTGAAGCACATTGAGGCAGTAACACGGATCAGGTCTCAAATGCCTTAAATGATGTTTTACAGACCCTGTTCCGCTGCTTACTGTTCATGTGCCCAGCTAGATAATTTCCCAAGTTCACAGGGTTCCCATCGTGGGGCTATCTGAGGCAGATCCTAAGTACTGCACAGAAGGCTGAGTTGAGTGCACCTGATACTTCATCTGATTGGCCCTTTCTGCCAATACCTGGACGAATAGAAATGATGGCATGTCAGAAAAGAGGAAACCAGGAACATCAACACAGTTCATCTTGCTGCAGCTGTAATGTTAGGTGCCGCAGAGAGCTGGCTCAATCTGGATGTCCCATAATCAATGACACTGTGGGAATCAATAATTTCTTTATGGTGAACAGTGTCTTTTTATGTCCTAAGAGCAGAGCAAACAAGCACACACTTATTTATTTATTTATTTGAGAGTTTTATATAGCGCTAGCTGGACCCGAAGGTATCAGAGCACTTTACAAGACAAGTAATAGGCATATTCAAGGTTGACGTAATATAGTACTCACCTGTGTATGGTATGCTGTGAGAAGCCAGTCCTGGCCCTTCACATTATTGTTATTCTTTAAAGCATATATGTCATAGAAAGGACAGTAGCTGCCGTCCTTCCAACCAGCCTGGTCTCAGTCCCCTGCACATGTGCACCTCACTCTTCGTCTCTCCTATCAGCTTTGTAGGTGAAAGCCTACATTAGAGGAGACGTGCGGGTGCGTAGATCTGAATTCAGTTGGCACCTCCATATTGTGGAAGAGCATTGCAGAAGAAAGAGCCAAGGGGAAGGGAGAGCAACTCATTTTAAATCGCAGTGGACAATGTTTTCAGATACTTAATGGCATCTCAACGTGCTCAGAACATCATTGCCACTGAATTATACTTTGGGGGTGATGTGGTTACAAATATGAGAATGAGGCCCAGATTTGCAAAGATTTTGTATCGTTTTGCACCATTTTTTTGACCCAGACCCGACACAAAATTAATTTTGGTATTTACGAATCAATGCAAATGGTGATTTGCATTGCTTTGTAAAAAATAAATAAATAAGTAACGGTACGCAGTGCAATGTGCTGCCTTCAATTACTGTGCGTCAGAGAGGCGTTCCATCTTTAGTGCTTGGTGTTTCTGTGCATCCACCCATTGATTTTGACATAAATCCATATTTACAAAGAGTTGTAGACATTGGTTTGCGCCAAAATGGTGTGCCTGCCTGAGGCTGGCATAATGAGCAGAAATATCTTTATTTCTTCTCGTTATTTGTTCTTTGCATGTGTGCTGCATTCTGCAAGCAAACAGGAAGGAAAACAAATTGTAAACATAACTACTATGGCGCAAGGGTGCCTGCGTTTAAACTAGGCAGCCCAAAGTCCACCAATGCAGGGAGAGAACAGTAGTGTGCCATTTTATTGAAAATATGGTGCAGTTCTGCTCTTTTACTTTCACGCAGCACAGCACAGCAACTTCACTTCCTGTGCTGCTTTGCATGACATGTTTGTAAATCCAGGCCTGACTCGTGACAGAAAGCCCAGCTACAAAACAAATACTAAACTGTTAAAAAAAAGTGTAAACCTTGAACAAAGTGTTTCCAATAAAGGAATATAAATATCAGCCTTGAAGTGCTTTACGGAAAATGTAAACACTGACATTCCCATGTAAAATTAAAGGTTATTTGTTGCTTACGTTTCCTAAGGGGTTGCAGAGGGGAGGAGAGAGGGAGAGAGAGAAAGAGAGAGGGAGAGAGAGAGAGAGGAGATAGCGGGAGAGAGAGAGATAGAAAGAGAGAGAGAAAGAGAGAGAGAGAGAGAGAGAGAGATAGAAAGAGAGAGAGAGAGAAAGAGAGAGAGGAGATAGAGAGAGGAGATAGAGAGAGAGAAAGAGAGAGGAGATAGAGAGAGAGGAGATAGAGAGAGAGAAAGAGAGAGAGGAGAGAGAGAGAGAGAGAGAGAGAGGAGAGAGAGGGAGAGAGATAGAAAGAGAGAGAGAGGAGATAGAGGGAGAGAGAGAGATAGAAAGAGAGATAGAGGGAGAGAGAGAGATAGAAAGAGAGATAGAGGGAGATAGAAAGAGAGATAGAGGGAGAGAGAGAGAGATAGAAAGAGAGAGAGAGGAGAGAGAGAGAGAGATCACAAATATTGACATGGATTCATGGAATGAAGGCAGTACCGCATCAGGAAGCAGAGAGTACATCATCGCAAAGCGCAATGTTTTCCAGTAATTCATAGTAGTCAGACAGCTCATCACTAACTAAAAAATAAGCCAAGTGTGCAGGTTTTAAATCTAGAAAGTGCTATTCTTTGCTTACTTTTTCCCCAACTTGAATCTGTGTAAGGTAACTCCACATCAGGGATAACCATGAGGCCTGCAACTTGCTTAATTCGGGAATGAGTAGGTAACACACTCATAATTCGTCCCTGCTCTACACTCTCGTACATACTACAGTCAGTGCCTGTATGAGAGCAGGTGGAAACAGATAATGCGTTGAGCTGTGGCAGGTTAAAAACATAACCAATCATTATGCAGCTTCAAAATAAAGCCACGCAATGATTGGTCATGCTTTTTAGTTACTCCTCCCGCCCCACGCTGCCACTCGTACTACACACACGGGCCGTGGAGGGGATTGCTTCTGTCATGGAGCCAATTCCAACGCTGCTCTCATGCTCTGTATTACATACAACGTATAGCTTGAAAGCAGTATCAGGGTTGGCTAGGTGGTCCAATGAAGTGCTCCCTGTCGACTACAGTGGGATTGAGTCTCTGTCCCCATAGTGCTTTGGCACAGCACAATTGCAAGGGCCAATGTATGCATGCCAGGCTGGCACTGTTGAGGTAACTCTCAATCTGACATGCGCACTTAAGTTTACAGCAGGTAACCATCCACTCTGCCAGTCATCAGGATGATGTCACATCAGTGCACTGAGACGAGGGCCTCATTTCCTTCCCCTACAATGCGGCGTGTACAGTGCTGAGGCATGTCTCATGTTACAATGTTGTGGCTCTATAATACATGCAGTGTCTGACGGCTCACAGTTGAGATGGGGCATAGCCCCAACACCCTTATCGATGAGCCGCCCCTGTTCATGCACTGTCCATCACTTATGGATGTTCCATTGGTGCTCCACCACTGAGTTCCAATCATTTACCATTTTCAGCCTTTATGTCCTAGAGAAATCTGACAGGTGCACTACATTCTCTCAATGCACCCATATCCCAGAGTGCTCTAAGGTCACGACTGAGTGGTTAGCAGTGCTTTGCAAAACCCATAAATAAAGCAAAAATAAATGTTGTGGTTGAGTGTTTGTGACATAAACCCAAAGGTACTTTTTTGTGCCTCTTTTTGTGAACGTCTTGGCCGCCGAGTGATGTCACATGCTCAGAGACTACTTCGATCCTTGCAGTGTAGTGACTGTGGATGCTGTTCAGTGCCACATGTGTTGAGAGGATTGTGATTACTTACTGCCCAGTGCTTTAAAGGCACAGCTGGTTTTCAGTAATCTACCAAAATGCAGTTGTGCAGGTAAGGACAGGAGCTGCACCATACTCACAGGACACAGCCAGGTTTCATTGCATCCTGGGCTGTGGGGGCAATGGTGATTATTGTGTACTGCACTGCAAGTTACTAAGCCACAGGTATGGAGATGGAGAATGGGACTGACAGTGTTCTCAGAGCAAAGCCAGGACTACATGCTGCCTTAGGTGGGGAGCTGAGGATTAATGCGCTAAAAGGTTCCCAGAGCAAAGCCAAGTTTCAGGGTGCCCTTGTCTGTGGAGATGAAGATAGATGAGGTGTGGTGCTCCAAGAGCACAGCTGGGCTGCTAGATGTTCTCGGGCATGGAAGTGAAGATATGTGCCGCGGTGTACTAATCTGCATGTGTGGAAATGGGGATAAGGCTTTGCAATATTCTCAGAGCACAGCAAAGTGCAGGATGTTCCCAGGTGTGGAGATGAGGGTGATTGTTGTGCTTTACGTCCTGGTCTGAATGAGGGAGAGGAATGCAGCTGAAAAGACTGAGTTCTCTGCTGGAGGCTATCTTCCTCACAATCCTGGGTCAAAGACTGAAGTTGAAATTCTTTTATGACTACTCTGTGCAGGGGGAGACTGCAGTCTGTGGGAGGAGACACTGGACTGCACCTTTCAGAAGTGTGGTCCAGAACTCATCTGAACTGCAAGAAGCTGTGTACGTCATCGCAGGACTGTTTAATCTCTAGACCCAATGCTTCAGATCTTGTCACCAACATACACTGCCTCGGCTGGGCCTCTGCGGAAGAGCTGAATCTGTAGAGAGTGATCTTAGCGTGAGGTGCGAGAAACCTGTGTGCACCTTCTAGTTAACACCAGAGGATGTGAGGATCACCTCAGCTTCATCCCATGGCCTGGTGTTTTGGAGCAGTATCTTAAGAAGGTTTCAGTGTCTCCAGAACCCTTGACCACATCTTTCTAGCATATTTGGGCCTGGAGATATAAACATTTGAATTCTAAGTCTGCACCCCAAAGGGTAAATTGTTTCCACCTTTGTCCTTGGTGGACAGAACTGTTGCCCTCAAACCTGGGGCCACTACGGGCACTGGCGTATTTTGTCCACTGAGGTGGTTATCACGCTATAGGGCCTTCAGCCATAGAGTACCTTAGCATGCGCTTACCAGCGTACTGACACTGGCACCACATCTTACCCTGTCTACTTACCAGTGTGCTAGCAGAACACCAGTGTGCCATGTCCAGTCACTTGAACCAGACATTGCCCTGCAGAACTAATTTTTATACTACTGCACTTTTGGAGTCTAAATTCCTAAGTTGAGAGGTTCCACGCATCGAAAACACCATCCAGTGAATAACATTGACTGCGGGTCTCCATATTAAACTGGTTCATAGAGCACAGAGCTTAAGCACCATGATACCAACTGGGCTGATATCTCTGTCCAGGAAGGCGATAGAGAAGCCTGATGTTCTTTGTTGATCATTATTTTCTGTATAGCATTATTTACTAGTGTGCATTAAAGAACTTCCTTTTACCATGCGTAGCAGCGACTGGACGATCATTTATTAAAGGGGTATTAAAGAATCTTAGGTTATTTTCAGTGTCAAAACCTATATCGCTTGCACTGCTCTGCCTCATGGCCATTAAGAGTCTAGTGGAAAAGTGGGGGGAGGGAGGCGAGGGAGTAGGGGGAGGGGGGTACTTGTGTGCTTCAGTTAGACGTCCATTAGCACTGTGGGCACAGGTCACTGTTGAGAATCAACTCCGGTTTTTATAGTTGGAGTCCAGTGACCTCTGATTGGGAAGAGCTCAAGAACCAGGTCTCACACCCTCCTCAGAAGGACGCTTGGAAGGAAGGTGCAAATCACGTGGGTATTTTAGTGCTTAATGTGCAGCAGGTCACAAGGTAGAACACAAGTGTGTCCAGCAATATGACCCACACAGGAATCATTTGGCGTCCTTGGTATGGTACAGGTCACAACAATATTATTGGTCTATATAGTCCAGTGTTGCATGGAAGAATCCCACCCACCGCTTCACACCCCCTTTAACAAGAGACATGCAGGCGAGTGTCTGAAAGGTGTGAGGGGCGGTAGAGAGTTTGGAGGATGTGAGGCAGAAGAGAGACAAATATGTGTGAGGCAAGCCAGTGTCTGTCTGCAAGATGTGGACAGTGACTTTAATAAGTGTGATGTAGTATGTATAGGTCTTGAGAGCGCCTGATGTATGAGTTGTAAGCGTACCCATAGTGTGTGTGTGTGACACTTGGAAATGACTGCAAAACGTGTGTGCAGAGCATATAAGGGTCTTCATTATGTGAGGCAAGTGTGTCAGTGCAAAGTGTGATGCAGGAAGGGCTGGACAGGCCTTTTATTCCACTGGGCATTTCCCCGGTGGGCTGGGATCCCTTGGAGGCCGGTTTTGAAAGCCCAGGGCCACTCCTGGTTCCTCTGTCACTTTCCCCAGCTCTCTGAGGTTAATTGCAGCTATCACAGGGTACTTCAAGGGACAGAGAAAGAGAGGGAGAGAGGAGGGAAGGTAGAGAGAAAGCGATCGGAGAGGGAGAAGAGAGAGAGAGGAGAGAAGACGAAAGAAAGAATGGATGGAAAGAGAACGTGAGGAAACAAAGCGAGCGGGGTTCATTTGAGCATTTTTGCCAGAGCTGCTTTTAGTTTCTCAGTCCAGTCCTGCAGGCAGGAGAGCCTGTATGTGGCAGATAGTGACTGTGGTATGGGTGAGGTGAATGTGTGACGGCTGAGTGCCTGGTGTGTAATTTAGAAGAGTGACTATAGTGTGGGTGTGTATGACAAGGGAATGTCTTTATGATGGGTGAGACTAAAAATATAGTGTAGTATATATGACACAAGAGAACATCTATCAGATGTTTGAGGCAGATAGTGAATTGAGCTTGACTGAGGTAGAATAAAAGAGGGAGGAGAGTATGGAGAACGGCACCTCATCTTTGGAACGCAACCACAGGTAAAGCCCTACAACCAACACAACATCACTATCACCATATTGGACATATCCACAGACAACTCCTCTGAAGAGGTGCGTACACACACATCTGCAAGTAAAAATACTAAGAGGCCAGTAATTGGTGAGCATGCACTGTATAAAAACAGTGTAACATAATATAACATGTGGTTTGTGAGGGACAATGGAATGTCTGTGTGGAATGTGTTTGACAAGGAAGTGGCATGAATATAGTTGAGGCAAGTGTGTTTTTATGAAGGGTGATGCATGAAAGTGCGTTAGGCTATGTGAGGCTTGTGAGTGTCTGGATGGTTATCAGGTCGAATGTTATGTGTGTGAATTCATGGAGTGACTGTAGCAGGTGTGAGGTTGAATGACAAGACAGGAGAGTGAAGATCTGTGAGTCATGGTAGTGTCTATATGGGATCAGGGCAAGAGAGTGAATTCAGGGAGCCAAACTTTTAGTAAGAAGGACAGTGTCTGATTTGTGTGAGGTAGAACGTGTGAGGAGTGTCTGTTGGTTGTATGAGGCAATAGAGTGACAGTAGGATGTCAGAGGCAGGGCAGTGTATGCAAGATGTGTGAGATAACACTGTATATATGATGTATGAGAGTGGAGTCTGTAGGGCATGTGGATAGAAGAGCCAGTAAGATGTGTGAGGGAAGAGCATGTAGGTTAAGAGAGGTAAGAAAGTGTCTGTATGATGTTTGAGACATGCAAACTGTGAGAAAGTGCCATCTTTCTTGCATGGTATGCCCCCACTTTTTGCTGAAATGCTGATGTGCTTTGACTGAGTGTGCCCTGGGCTCCTGCCAACCAGGTACCCAGGGCCTGTGTTCCTTCCCTAAAACTGCATTGATACCTACACCCAATTGGCATCCCTGGCCACAGGTCAGCCCCTGGTAAATGGTACCATGGGTACCCAGGGCACTGTGACCAGGGAAGGCCCCTAAGGGCTGCAGCACTTGTTGTGCCACCCTTAGGGACCCTGTACCTTTACACACACACACTGCCTTTGCAGGCTGCGTGTCTTGGTGCAGAACAAAAGCGAAGAGTCGACATGGCACACATCCCTGTGTGCCATGCCTACAAGCCACTGCCCTGGCCTAGGTCAGCCACCCCTCTAGCTGGGTGCACTATGCCAGTGGTGAGGGCATAGAGGCATGAGCCCTGTGCCCCTACAGTGCCCAAGTCCATTCTTGGGCATTGTAAGTGCAGTGCTGCCATTAAGAGTATATGGTGCTGGGAGTCTGTCATTACGAACTCCACAGCACCATAATGGCCCCACTGAAAACTAAGAAGTTTGGTACCAAACTTCTTAGCCCATTAAACCCCACTGATGCCAGTGTGGGATTTAATGTAAAACGCACTCCAGAGGGCATCTTAGAGATGCCCCTGAAACCAACCCGACCTCCAGTGTCCGGACTGAGTGGCTGCCCAGGCTGCCACCACCAGACATGTTTCTGACCCCTGGGTCGAGAGCCTCTGCTCTCAGGGGCCTGAAAGAATGCGCATCCTGGGGCGAGGTGCCAAAGCCTCCTCCCCAGGATGGGCAGGGGAGCTTCAAAGGCCTGCCGCCTTTGAGCTTCCCCAGACCACTTGCTGCTTCCAGCAAACTGGTCCCCACTGGTTCTACCCCCACTTCTGGCGGGAGAACCGGCGGGAAAACCAGAGGCAGGAAATGGGTTGTGCCCACCTCTGCCAACTCCACCCCTAAGGTGGGGGAGACGAGGTGAAGCCCAAACTCGAGTCCCCGCCATCTTGAGGATGGGGGACCCAGCCAACCAGGGACAGGCTCCTGCCCCCTCCCACTGGAGAGGAGCAGAATAGGGGGTGTACCCACCCCAGGGAAGGGACCCATTGGCCCCTGCCCTTACCTACCTGTAACCACCCCTAAATTTAGTATTTAGGGGCTCCCTGAACCTTCCTTCCTCAGTTCCCGAATCCGAAAACAAGAAGAGAAGGCGAAGCAAGAAGACCAGCCGTGCAGCTACTAACCAGGAGGCGACGACAACTGACTTGGCCCCAGCCCTACCGGCCTGTCGACCTCTGAACCTGCTCCTGCGGAACCCCGGCCTCAGCAACCTCAAAAACCCCGGAGGACCTGACTTCTGTGCCACAGCCTTCAACCCAGGGACTCCCACGAGCAGTGGTACTGCTCAAAAGAACAAACTACAAAAGACCCAGCCCTGGCACGGAACCGCGAAACCTGCAGCCTCTGCACCCGCCGAGCCCGGCCTGTGCCTGAGTGAACCAAGACTCTGAGGACGTCCCCCCGGCAATTCTGACCTGGAATCCAGTGCCCAAGAACCCTCCTCGACGACCCAGACGATGCCTGCAGCCTCAGGACAAGGGACCCCTCCAACCGCGACCAGCAGGGGGTAAGATTTCCCGACCTCAAAAGACACCCCTGCACCCGGCGCCCCACGGCCCCCTGTGCCCAACTCCTGGGTGTCTACCTATCCTCCAAGACCCCAACTTACCTCCCAAAGTGTTGGTCGCCCCTGAAGAATCACCGTCCCCGAGCCTGCAGCCTTTTTTCACCGTCCAAGATCTCCATTGGTTAACATTGAGCGCCCGACGGCTCAAAAGCACCCTGCACCCAGCCGCCCGAGTGCCCCTGGAAGTGCAACCTCTGCCCTAACCTACTTCCCCATTTGCCCTGGGCAAGTGACCAGGAGCCTAGCTCCCACAGCCGCGTGGCCTGCTTGCCAGCAGCCACCAACCCGAGGCCCCCCTGCCTGCCATAGGATAACATTGGGCCTACTCACTCTGCACCCGGCCGCCCCTGTGCCGCTGAGGGTGTAACAACTGTACTTACCTGATACTGGGGGACCCCTGAGTCTAGGCCCAGAACCTTAACTCTGCCAGTCGAGTACTTACCCAAAGACCGATAACTCACTTTTCTTCCATAGGGTAACACTGACTGGCTCGCACCTGGAATTTCTTCTAAGTGTGGAGTTTTGGAACTTTAAAATATTCACCTAAAATCAACCGAGTCACGAAAACGAAAATACTCACCTGGCATTAGAAGAGGCCCCAGTGCTGGACCGGGGTGCCCAACACTGGCCCTAAAAAGTAATCCCAACGTTACTTACCGCTAACTCCATTTTCGTCCATAGGGATCCATTGACTGGTTTTCTGTGAAATTTCTTCTGTCTACTTTTGAAATACTAAAATATTGTTTAAAAATCACAACAGTAACGAATTCCGAACTACTCACCTGCTATCAGGAGAGACGTCAGTACTGCCTCTTTTAGACTAGTACCAACCATGAAAAGTAATTTTTACCGTACTTACCAGTAACTCGAAATTCCTCTCATAGGATATCATTGCCTGCTTTTGTTGAAAAAGTTTCTAAGTGTCGATTTCTGCATTTTACAAATATTCTTTAAAAATCGTGCCATCGATACAAACGTAATTACTTACCTGTTTTAGCTAGATACCCCAGTGCTGAACCCGAGAACCCAGCACTGGATTACAAAAGTAACGTAAATCTGCTTTGCTTGCAAACTGCATTTCCTTCCATAGGATAACATTGGTAATTTTACCCAGAAAAGTTTCTAAGTGTCGACTTTTGAAATACAGTAATATTCCTCAAAAATCACTACAATAACCAAAACGCTTTTTCTTACCTGTTTCCAGGAAGTGTCCCAGGACTGAATCCTGGATCCAGTCCTGTGGTTAGAAAAGTAACCTACAAAGTCATTAATTGTAATTAATCACAATTTTCCATTAAGCTCAATGTTGCATTGTATTTGACCCTGTGTTGCCTCTTGCACCAACTGTGATTATTACCACCAACAAGTCTATTGCCTATTTGTAAGGTGGCTAACCAGAACATCTCATACTGAGAAAGTATATTTTGACCCTATTGTTGGTTCTAAAATAAAACAAGCATATATTTTTTTATATACAAACCATTGGCCTAGAGTTCAGTTCTTGAGTGTGTGGCTCCATTTGCTGACTGAGTGCGTACAACAAATGCTTTACACTGTCCTCTGATACTGCCTTACTGCTCGACCAAGCTACCACTTTAGAGAGTAAAGTTATATCTAACTTTAGCCTCTGCCAAACCTCTGGGGGACTGGGGACTCTGTGCACACTGAACCTTACTTTGGTGCAGTATATACAGAGCCACTTTCCTACACTAACGGGGGTGTTTGTTTTGATACGGCATAGGAGACTGCTGCTTGCAGGATGTCTGAGGCAGTAGAGTGTCTGCAGAGTAGAATATTTGACAGATGTATGAGTAAAGAATATGTGAGAGTTAAGGTATGCTGAGGTGAGAGTGTCTACAGGCTGTGAGGCAGGAATGATAGTAGGATGTGTGGGGTGGATGAGTGAAGTAGGAGTGCAAGTGAGGATGACTCATGCAAGGGTAAAGGGGATGAAGTAGGAGGATGTTTAGGAGATGCTTCAGCTATAGTGACCGTGCAGTGCATGAGGTATGATGGAACACCGGGTGCTTCAGGAAGAATCGTGTGTGCGGGAAGTGTGGGGCAGAAGAGAGCCTATGGGAGTTGTGGGGCAGAAGAGAGTCTATGGGAGCTGTGGAGCAGAAGAGAGTTTATGAGATGTGTGGGGCAGAAGAGAGCCTATAGCATGTGTTGGGCAGAAGAGAGTCTATAGCATGTGTGGGGAAGAAGAAACTCTTTAGCACGTGTGGGGCAGAAGAGAGCCAATGGGAGGTGTGGGGCAGAAGAGAGCCAATGGGAGGTGTGGGGCAGAAGAGAGTCTTTGAGATGTGTGGGGCAGAAGAGAGTCTCTGGAATGTGTGGGGCAGAAGAGAGTCTATGAGATGTGTAGGGAAGAAGAGATCCCATAGCATGTGTGGGGCAGAAGAGAGTCTATAGCATATGTGGGGCAGAAGAGAACCTATAGCATGTGTGGGGCAGAAGAGAACCTATAACATGTGTGGGGCAAAAGAGAGTCTATGGAAGGTGTGGGGCAGAAGAGAGTCTTTGAGATTTGTGGGCCAAAAGAGAGTCTTTGGGATGTGTGGGGCAGAAGAGAGTCTATGAGATGTGTGAGGAAGAAGAGATCCCATAGCATGAGTGTGGCAGAAGAGAGTCTATAGCATGTGTGGAGCAGAAGAGAGTCTATAGCATGTGTGGGGCAGAAGAGAACCTATAGCATGTGTGGGACAGAAGAGAACCTATAGCATGTGTGGGGCAAAAGAGAGTCTATGGAAGGTGTGGGGCAGACGAGAGTTTTTGAGATTTGTGGGCCAAAAGAGAGTCTATGGGATGTGTGGGGCAGAAGAGAGTCTATGAGATGTGTGGGGAAGAAGAGATCCCATAGCATGAGTGGGGCAGAAGAGAGTCTATAGCATGTGTGGGGCAATAGAGAGCCTATAGCATGTGTGGGGCAAAAGAGAGTCTATGGGAAGTGTGGGGCAGAAAAGAGTCTTTGAGATGTGTAGGGTAGAAGAGAGTCTATCGGATGTGTTGGGCAGAAGACAGTATGAGATGTGTGGGGCAGAAGAGAGTCTATGGGATGTGTGGGGCAGAAGATAGTCTATAGCACATGTGGGACAAAAGAGATTCTATGGGATGTGCGGGGCAGAAGAGAGCCTATGGGATGTGTGGGGCAGAAGAGAGTCTATGGGATGTGTGGGACACAAGAGCGTTTATGGGATCAATGTGTGGGGCAGAAGAGAGTCTATGAAATGTGTGGGGCAGAAGAGAGCCCATAGCATGTGTGGGGCAAAAGAGATTCTATGAGATGTGTGGGGCAGAAGAGAGACTATGAGATGTGTGGGGAAGAAGAGACCCTATAGCATGTGTGGGGCAGATGAGAGCCTATAACATGTGTGGGGCAGAAGAGAGCATATAGCATGTGTGAGGCAAAAGAGAGTCTATGGGAGGTGTGGGGCAGAAGAGAGTCTTTGAGATGCCTATAGCATTTGTGAGGCAGAAGAGAGCCTATACCATGTGTGGGGCAAAAGACGTCTATGGGAGGAGTGGGGCAAAAGAGAGTCTTTGAAATGTGTGGGGCAGAAGAGAGTCTATGGGATGTGTGTTGCAGAAGGGCGTCTATGGGATGTGTGGGGCAGCAGAGAGTTTATCGGATGTGTTGGGCAGAAGAGAGTCTATGAGATGTGTGGGGCAGAAGAGAGTCTATGTGATGTGTGGGGCAGAATAGAGACTATAGCACGTGTGGGACAAAAGAGAGTCTATGGGATTTGTGGGACAGTAGAGAGTCTATGGGATGTGTGGGGCAGAAGAGAGTCTATGGGATCAATGTGTGGGGCAGAAGAGAGTCTATGAGATGTGTGGGGTACAAGACAGCCTACAGCATTTGTGGGGCAAAAGAGAGCCTATAGGATGTGGGGGGCAGAAGAGAGACGATGAGATGTGTGAGTAAGAAGATATCCTATAGCATGTGTGGGGCAGAAGAGAGCCTATAACATGTGTGGGGCTGAAGAGAGCCTATAGCATGTGTGGGGCAAAAGAGATTCTATGGGATGTGTGGGGCAGAAGAGAGACTATGAGATCTGTGGGGAAGAAGAGATCCTATAGCATGTGTGGGGCGGAAGAGAGCCTATAGCATGTGTGGGGCAATAGAGAGCCAATAGCATGTGTGGGGCAAAAGAGAGTCTATGGGAGGTGTGGGGCAGAAGAGAGTCTTTGAGATGTGTGGGGCAGAAGAGAGTCTATCAGATGTGTTGGGCAGAAGAGAGTCTATGAGATGTGTGGGGCAGTAGAGAGTCTATGGAATGTGTGGGGCAGAAGAGAGTCTATAGCACGTGTGGGACAAAAGAGAGTCTATGGGATTTGTGGGACAGAAGACAGTCTATGGGATGTGTGGGGCATAAGAGAGTCTAAGGGATGTGTGGGACAAAAGAGAATCTATGGAATCGATGTGTGGGGCAGAAGAGAGTCTATGAGATGTGTGGGGCAGAAGAGAGCCTATAGCATCTGTGGGGCAAAAGAGATTCTATGGGATGTATGGGGCAGAAACGAGACTATGAGATGTGTGGGGAAGAAGAGAGCCTATAACATGTGTTGGGCAGACGAGAGCTTATAGCATTTGTGGGGTAGAAGAGAGCCTATAGCATATGTGGGGCAAAAGAAAGTCTATGGGAGGAGTAGGGCAAAAGAGAGTCTTTGAGATGTGTGGGGCAGAAGAGAGTCTATGGAATGTGTGGGGCAGAAAAGAGTCTATAGCATGTGTGGGGCAGAAGAGAGTCTATAGGATCTGTGGGACAGAAAAGAGTCTATGGGATGAGTGAGGCAGAAGAGAGCCTCTGGCATGTGTGGGGCAGAAGAGAGCCAATGGGATGTGTGGGGCAGAAGAGAGCCTATGGCATGTGTGGGACAGAAGAGAGCCTAAGCACGTGCGGGGCAGAAGACAGTCTATAGCATGTGTGGGGCAGAAGAGAGTTTATAGCACGTGTGGGCAGAAGAGAGTCTATAGCACATGTGGGGCAGAAGAGAGCCTATAGCACGTGTGGGGCAGAAGAGAGTATATAGCATGTGTGGGGCAGAAGAGTGTCTATAGCATGTGTGGGGTAGGAGAGAGTCTATGGGGTGTGTGAGGCAGAAGAGAGCCTATAGCATGTGTGGGGAAGAAGAGAGCCTATGGGATGTGTGGGGGCAGAAGAGAGCCTATAGCATGCGTGGGACAGAAGAGAGCCTATGTGATGTGTGAGGCAAAAGAGAGTCCATAGCATGTGTGGGACAGAAGAGAGCCTATAGCATGGGTGAGGCAGAAGAGAGCCTATAGCATTTGTGGGGTAGAAGAGAGCCTATAGCATATGTGGGGCAAAAGAAAGGCTATGGGAAGAGTGGGGCAGAAGAGAGTCTTTGAGATGTGTGGGGCAGAAGAGAGCCTATGGGATGCGTAAGGCAAAAGAGAGTCCATAGAATGTGTGGGGCAGAAGAGAGCCTAAGCATGTGCAGGGCAGAAGAGAGTCGATAGCACATGTGGGGCAGAAGAGAGTCTATAGCATGTGTGGGCAGAATAGAGTCTTTGATATGTGTGGGGCAGAAGAGAGTCTATGGGATGTGTGGGGCAGAAGAGAGTCTATGGGATGTGTGGGGCAGAAGAGAGTCCATAGCATGTGTGGGGCAAAAGAGATTATATGGGATGTGTGGGGCAGAAGAGAGACTATGAGATGTGTGGGGAAGAAGAGACCCTATAGCATGTGTGTGGCAGAAGAGAGCCTATAACATGTGTGGGGCAGAAGAGAGCATATAGCATGTGTGAGGAAAAAGAGAGTCTATGGGAGGTGTGGGGCAGAAGAGAGTCTTTGAGATGCCTATAGCATTTGTGGGGCAGAAGAGAGCCTATACCATGTGTGGGGCAAAAGACGTCTATGGGAGGAGTGGGGCAAAGAGAGTCTTTGAGATGTGTGGGCAGAAGAGAGTCTATGGGATGTGTGGGGCAGAAGTGAGTCTATGGGATGTGTGGGGCAGAAGAGAGTTTATCGGATGTGTTGGGCAGAAGAGAGTCTATGAGATGTGTGGGGCAGAAGAGAGTCTATGGGATGTGTGGGGCAGAAGAGAGACTATAGCACATGTGGGACAAAAGAGAGTCTATGGGATTTGTGGGACAGAAGAGAGTCTATGGGATGTGTGGGGCAGAAGAGAGTCTATGGGATCGATGTGTGGGGCAGAAGAGACTCTATGAGATGTGTGGGGCAGAAGAGAGCACGTAGCATGTGTTGGGTACAAGACAGCCTACAGCATGTGTGGGGCAAAAGAGAGTCTATGGGATGTGGGGGGCAGAAGAGAGACGCTGAGATGTGTGAGTAAGAAGATATCCTATAGCATGTGTGGGGCAGAAGAGAGCCTATAACATGTGTGGGGATGAAGAGAGCCTAAAGCATGTGTGGGGCAAAAGAGATTCTATGGGATGTGTGGGGCAGAAGAGAGACTATGAGATGTGTGGGGTAGAAGAGATCCTATAGCATGTGTGGGGCAGAAGAGAGCCTATAGCATGTGTGGGGCAATAGAGAGCCAATAGCATGTGTGGGGCAAAAGAGAGTCTATGGGAGGTGTGGGGCAGAAGAGAGTCTTTGAGATGTATGGGGCAGAAGAGAGTCTATCGGATGTGTTGGGCAGAAGAGAGTCTATGAGATGTGTGGGGCAGGAGAGAGTCTTTGGAATGTGTGGGGCAGAAGAGAGACTACAGCACGTGTGGGACAAAAGAGAGTCTATGGGATTTGTGGGACATAAGAGAGTCTATGGGAGGTGTGGGGCAGAAGAGAGTCTTTGAGATGCCTATAGCATTTGTGAGGCAGAAGAGAGCCTATACCATGTGTGGGGCAAAAGACGTCTGAGGGAGGAGTGGGGCAAAAGAGAGTCTTTGAAATGTGTGGGGCAGAAGAGAGTCTATGGGATGTGTGTTGCAGAAGGGAGTCTATGGGATGTGTGGGGCAGAAGAGAGTTTATCGGATGTGTTGGGCAGAAGAGAGTCTATGAGATGTGTGGGGCAGAAGAGAGTCTATGTGATGTGTGGGGCAGAATAGAGACTATAGCACATGTGGGACAAAAGAGAGTCTATGGGATTTGTGGGACAGTAGAGAGTCTATGGGATGTGTGGGGCAGAAGAGAGTCTATGGGATCAATGTGTGGGGCAGAAGAGAGTCTATGAGATGTGTGGGGTACAAGACAGCCTACAGCATTTGTGGGGCAAAAGAGAGCCTATAGGATGTGGGGGGCAGAAGAGAGACGATGAGATGTGTGAGTAAGAAGATATCCTATAGCATGTGTGGGGCAGAAGAGAGCCTATAACATGTGTGGGGCTGAAGAGAGCCTATAGCATGTGTGGGGCAAAAGAGATTCTATGGGATGTGTGGGGCAGAAGAGAGACTATGAGATCTGTGGGGAAGAAGAGATCCTATAGCATGTGTGGGGCAGAAGAGAGCCTATAGCATGTGTGGGGCAATAGAGAGCCAATAGCATGTGTGGGGCAAAAGAGAGTCTATGGGAGGTGTGGGGCAGAAGAGAGTCTTTGAGATGTGTGGGGCAGAAGAGAGTCTATCAGATGTGTTAGGCAGAAGAGAGTCTATGAGATGTGTGGGGCAGTAGAGAGTCTATGGAATGTGTGGGGCAGAAGAGAGTCTATAGCACGTGTGGGACAAAAGAGAGTCTATGGGATTTGTGGGACAGAAGACAGTCTATGGGATGTGTGGGGCATAAGAGAGTCTAAGGGATGTGTGGGACAAAAGAGAATCTATGGAATCGATGTGTGGGGCAGAAGAGAGTCTATGAGATGTGTGGGGCAGAAGAGAGCCTATAGCATCTGTGGGGCAAAAGAGATTCTATGGGATGTATGGGGCAGAAACGAGACTATGAGATGTGTGGGGAAGAAGAGAGCCTATAACATGTGTTGGGCAGACGAGAGCTTATAGCATTTGTGGGGTAGAAGAGAGCCTATAGCATATGTGGGGCAAAAGAAAGTCTATGGGAGGAGTAGGGCAAAAGAGAGTCTTTGAGATGTGTGGGGCAGAAGAGAGTCTATGGAATGTGTGGGGCAGAAAAGAGTCTATAGCATGTGTGGGGCAGAAGAGAGTCTATAGGATCTGTGGGACAGAAAAGAGTCTATGGGATGAGTGAGGCAGAAGAGAGCCTCTGGCATGTGTGGGGCAGAAGAGAGCCTATAGCATGTGTGGGGCAGAAGAGAGCCAATGGGATGTGTGGGGCAGAAGAGAGCCTATGGCATGTGTGGGACAGAAGAGATCCTAAGCACGTGCGGGGCAGAAGACAGTCTATAGCATGTGTGGGGCAGAAGAGAGTTTATAGCACGTGTGGGCAGAAGAGAGTCTATAGCACATGTGGGGCAGAAGAGAGCCTATAGCACGTGTGGGGCAGAAGAGAGTATATAGCATGTGTGGGGCAGAAGAGTGTCTATAGCATGTGTGGGGTAGGAGAGAGTCTATGGGGTGTGTGAGGCAGAAGAGAGCCTATAGCATGTGTGGGGAAGAAGAGAGCCTATGGGATGTGTGGGGGCAGAAGAGAGCCTATAGCATGCGTGGGACAGAAGAGAGCCTATGTGATGTGTGAGGCAAAAGAGAGTCCATAGCATGTGTGGGACAGAAGAGAGCCTATAGCATGGGTGAGGCAGAAGAGAGCCTATAGCATATGTGGGGCAAAAGAAAGGCTATGGGAAGAGTGGGGCAGAAGAGAGTCTTTGAGATGTGTGGGGCAGAAGAGAGCCTATGGGATGCGTAAGGCAAAAGAGAGTCCATAGAAAGTGTGGGGCAGAAGAGAGCCTAAGCATGTGCAGGACAGAAGAGAGTCGATAGCATGTGTGGGCAGAATAGAGTCTTTGATATGTGTGGGGCAGAAGAGAGTCTATGGGATGTGTGGGGCAGAAGAGAGTCTATAGCATGTGTGGGCAGAATAGAGTCTTTGATATGTGTGGGGCAGAAGAGAGTCTATGGGATGTGTGGGGCAGAAGAGAGTCTATGGGATGTGTGGGGCAGAAGAGAGTCCATAGCATGTGTGGGGCAAAAGAGATTATATGGGATGTGTGGGGCAGAAGAGAGACTATGAGATGTGTGGGGAAGAAGAGACCCTATAGCATGTGTGGGGCAGAAGAGAGCCTATAACATGTGTGGGGCAGAAGAGAGCATATAGCATGTGTGAGGAAAAAGAGAGTCTATGGGAGGTGTGGGGCAGAAGAGAGTCTTTGAGATGCCTATAGCATTTGTGGGGCAGAAGAGAGCCTATACCATGTGTGGGGCAAAAGACGTCTATGGGAGGAGTGGGGCAAAAGAGAGTCTTTGAGATGTGTGGGCAGAAGAGAGTCTATGGGATGTGTGGGGCAGAAGGGAGTCTATGGGATGTGTGGGGCAGAAGAGAGTTTATCGGATGTGTTGGGCAGAAGAGAGTCTATGAGATGTGTGGGGCAGAAGAGAGTCTATGGGATGTGTGGGGCAGAAGAGAGACTATAGCACATGTGGGACAAAAGAGAGTCTATGGGATTTGTGGGACAGAAGAGAGTCTATGGGATGTGTGGGGCAGAAGAGAGTCTATGGGATCGATGTGTGGGGCAGAAGAGAGTCTATGAGATGTGTGGGGCAGAAGAGAGCACGTAGCATGTGTGGGGTACAAGACAGCCTACAGCATGTGTGGGGCAAAAGAGAGTCTATGGGATGTGGGGGGCAGAAGAGAGACTATGAGATGTGTGGGGTAGAAGAGATCCTATAGCATGTGTGGGGCAGAAGAGAGCCTATAGCATGTTTGGGGCAATAGAGAGCCAATAGCATGTGTGGGGCAAAAGAGAGTCTATGGGAGGTGTGGGGCAGAAGAGAGTCTTTGAGATGTATGGGGCAGAAGAGATGTTTAAACAACGAAAGAGTGTGACTCTTCAAATCAGTTGAGCATCTATGTGAAAATCCCTTAGATTTTCTATGAAAGCCCTCACTCACCAACCTGGTTGGTGACATGCTTCATCATTGGGCCCACCAGGAGAGGCCGAGTGCCACCCTGGTGTGCTTCGACGCCAGAATTACTGCGGAGCAGGGAAAAATGTGGAAAAAGTGATATGTGTAAGTGATTTAAAATTGACTGGTTGAACTCAAAGATCCAGTTTAATAGTTGGCCAATCAGTCAAGGATAAAAAGAGACGTGTAGGACACTTCGACTAAATAAATTGTTCAGCCAGGTCCATTAATAACTGGTCAACATGTTTCTGCCTATGTGTTGAAACTATCTCAGGCTTTCGTCAGGACCAAAAAAGGAAAAAGGTGAACCCCGGCGGTATGGGCACGCTAAGGCCCACCCTAACCAGAGGTTGAAATGTTAAAATAGGTTATCCTCGTGTAGTGAGAGGAACCGAGTTTATTCTGTAATACAGAACAACCAAAAATCCAAAAAAAGGGGGAGGGGGAGGCAAAACATACAACACACGGACATACATACACAAAAGGGAAAGAATAAACAGAAAAAGTTAGCCTGTTGTTCTGGTGTGCGTTTTGCCAAAAAACATACATGCTCACGTGCTCATCAGAGTGCGCTTGAACAGTACCAACGAGGTGCTGTGATGTTGTATCAAGTGCACTTATCTGCAATATCGTAACGTGTTGTAATTAGACACTAATCTATGCCCATCCGATAATAGCCTATAAACGATAGAGTGTATCTAGGCTATGGTACACAGTATCATACGTGTGGTTGGGCTCGACAGAATTTGAGGTTAAAGTTCTTACATGAGGCGCAATCATTAATTACACCATAGGTCTCGGGAGGGGGTGGTGGCAAAATGGCACACCCTGAAAGATAGAAAGAAAAGTAAAAAAGATAGTGAGTGCGACAAATCGCTACTTATCTCAAGGAAAGTGCACTTTTCATTCTCGATCAACTCACGCCTTCGCTGCCAGGCACCCACTAGGTACCTACGGGACTCCCTCTCAGTGGCCGGACCCCGCTGGTAAGTGCTGACAGACCCGGAAGCAGTTTTATAATAACCGGGAGATTTTGATCTGTGCACTTCGGCACGTAGGAGGGCCCGCGCTGCTTGCGTGCACTATGAGAAGACTAGAGCGTCGAGTACGGTAGAATTACGACGTGTCTGGGGCTGCGTCCCTGATTAAAAAGGAAGACAGACTAAAAAGGAAAAAAGGGGGAGGAGGAAGGCAGACTAAAAAGGAGTACACGGTCAAAATAGCAACCAAATCAGCCCTAACGGGGGTAAAAAACATTCAGTAAGGTCTAAAGGGAAAACCAAAGGAGAGACTAAAGATAGGTGTTTTATTCTTATAGTCTGGTATTTGCCAAAAAATCCTCTGAGAGTAGTGTTGAAACGAAAATGACTAGTTTATCTCAGGGAAGTGGCAGAGTGTGCAGGCAGTTTTAGCGATGTAATACAGTGCCCCAGGGAATATTATCATTCAAACCCTGTTTATGAGTGCCCAGCCGGTACACCCATCTTTGCTCCTTCTCAAAGAGGGCTTGCTGTGTATTCCGTTGGGTATTAACCTGTTCAATTATGGTCCACCTCAGGTCGTTAGTGGTGTGATTGGCCTGCAAAAAATGCTCACTTAGTTTAGTGGTGATGCGTTTGCATCTAATGTTGCTCCTGTGTTCACACACACGCAGTTTGACCTTGCGTGTGGTCATACCCACATAGCGTAGACCACAGGGACAGACGATCAAGTAAACCACATTTGTGGAGTTGCAATTGGTATGGGCCCGCTGCGTCCATATCTTCCCTGGTTCTAGGTTTAGTGTTTTTGTGCTTGAAGTGAGATGGCAAATGCTACAGTTGGAGCAGGGGAAATGGCCTGTCACTTTAGGCAGGCCCCATACTACTCTAACTGAGGGAGCGTCTTGTGAGCAGTTTTTCAGAGGGCGTGTATGGACCAAGGAATCTCTTAGACTCCGACCTTTCTTGAAGGAAAACAAAGGTTTTGTCCATTCCCTATTATTGCTCGTGAGAATTCTCCAGTGTTTATTAATGATTTTTTTCACCAGATTCGACGCATCACTATAGGTGGTAACACAGGTTAGGGGTATTTCACCAGGTTCTTTTGGACTGTCCTCTAACAGTGCCTCCCTTGGTTGGTTGCGTGCCCTTTTGTAACCTTTTTTCAGTATTTTCTCTGGGTACCCACGATTTTTAGCTTCATTGTTAGGTCCGCTGATTGTGTGCGGAAGTCTTCCAAATGGCTGCAGTTCCTCCTTAGTCTCAAAAATTGCCCATACGGCAAGTTTTCACGTAGGGGTCTTGGGTGAAAGCTTGAGAAAGCAAGGAGGTTGTTTTTAGCAGTAGGTTTGTAATGTGTCTTCGTGATCAGACCCCCATCGGTTTTGGAGATCACAACATCCAAGAAAACCACTTCCTGAGTACTACAGGTATTCGTGAATTTTAGGTTAGGATCAAGTGTATTGATCCATTCCAAAAAATGTTGTAAAAGATCATCAGGCCCTCGCCAAATTAAGAGAACATCATCTATATATCTCTTCCAGAAACTGATGGAGGAGAAGAAAGGGTTGTCAGTTGTTTGGATGAATTTATTCTCAAAATCGTGTACATACAGACCCGCCACACTAGGGGCAAAGGTGCTGCCCATGGAAGTCCCGGTCGATTGGAGGTATATGGTACCTTTGTGCTCAAAGAAATTCTTTTTGAGCGCCAGGGTAGCGCATTCCAAAATGAAAGATTTAGGAGTCTTGTATTCCCACGTAGTCCCATTAAGAGCTTGTTCCAGGACTTTGATTGTATCGTCCTGGGGAATGCTCGTATACAGGCTTTCAATATCTAATGTTACAAGAGTTGTTGATTCATTATCAATAGGTAAAGCCTGTAGTAGATTTAAAAGATTCTTGGTATCTTTCAAGTAAGTGGGAGTTTTCTGGATGAGAGGTTTTAGGAAATGATCACAGAAACGTGACAGGGGCTCCAAGAGGGAGCCAATTCCCGAGACGATTGGGCGTCCCGGTGGAGGTAGTCTGTCTTTGTGTATTTTAGGGAGGGCATAAAAGTATGGTATAATACCCTCCCCCTCTGTGAGGAAATCTGCCTCTTGCTTTGTGATATGATTGTTCTCTTCCGCTTTTACCACAAGCTTTTTGATTGTGAGTTTCAGATTGGGTGATGGATCGTGAGGTAATAGAGTGTAGTTTATCCTGTCACTCAGCAAACGTTCGCATTCCTTCTCATAGTCCTCTGTGTTCTGAATCACTATCCCACCACCCTTGTCTGCTGGTTTTATAGTAATAGAAGTATTAGCCTGTAGATTGCGTAGGGCTTCAAATTCTGCTGCACTCAAATTTTTGAATGTTTTATGTTCCGGGAGGTTCTCAATCTCCAGGAACACTGCCTGCTCGAAGGCGGTGACTTTGAAAGCCTGTATACGAGCATTCCCCAGGACGATACAATCAAAGTCCTGGAACAAGCTCTTAATGGGACTACGTGGGAATACAAGACTCCTAAATCTTTCATTTTGGAATGCGCTACCCTGGCGCTCAAAAAGAATTTCTTTGAGCACAAAGGTACCATATACCTCCAATCGACCGGGACTTCCATGGGCAGCACCTTTGCCCCTAGTGTGGCGGGTCTGTATGTACACGATTTTGAGAATAAATTCATCCAAACAACTGACAACCCTTTCTTCTCCTCCATCAGTTTCTGGAAGAGATATATAGATGATGTTCTCTTAATTTGGCGAGGGCCTGATGATCTTTTACAACATTTTTTGGAATGGATCAATACACTTGATCCTAACCTAAAATTCACGAATACCTGTAGTACTCAGGAAGTGGTTTTCTTGGATGTTGTGATCTCCAAAACCGATGGGGGTCTGATCACGAAGACACATTACAAACCTACTGCTAAAAACAACCTCCTTGCTTTCTCAAGCTTTCACCCAAGACCCCTACGTGAAAACTTGCCGTATGGGCAATTTTTGAGACTAAGGAGGAACTGCAGCCATTTGGAAGACTTCCGCACACAATCAGCGGACCTAACAATGAAGCTAAAAAATCGTGGGTACCCAGAGAAAATACTGAAAAAGGTTACAAAAGGGCACGCAACCAACCAAGGGAGGCACTGTTAGAGGACAGTCCAAAAGAACCTGGTGAAATACCCCTAACCTGTGTTACCACCTATAGTGATGCGTCGAATCTGGTGAAAAAAATCATTAATAAACACTGGAGAATTCTCACGAGCAATAATAGGGAATGGACAAAACCTTTGTTTTCCTTCAAGAAAGGTCGGAGTCTAAGAGATTCCTTGGTCCATACACGCCCTCTGAAAAACTGCTCACAAGACGCTCCCTCAGTTAGAGTAGTATGGGGCCTGCCTAAAGTGACAGGCCATTTCCCCTGCTCCAACTGTAGCATTTGCCATCTCACTTCAAGCACAAAAACACTAAACCTAGAACCAGGGAAGATATGGACGCAGCGGGCCCATACCAATTGCAACTCCACAAATGTGGTTTACTTGATCGTCTGTCCCTGTGGTCTACGCTATGTGGGTATGACCACACGCAAGGTCAAACTGCGTGTGTGTGAACACAGGAGCAACATTAGATGCAAACGCATCACCACTAAACTAAGTGAGCATTTTTTGCAGGCCAATCACACCACTAACGACCTGAGGTGGACCATAATTGAACAGGTTAATACCCAACGGAATACACAGCAAGCCCTCTTTGAGAAGGAGCAAAGATGGGTGTACCGGCTGGGCACTCATAAACAGGGTTTGAATGATAATATTCCCTGGGGCACTGTATTACATCGCTAAAACTGCCTGCACACTCTGCCACTTCCCTGAGATAAACTAGTCATTTTCGTTTCAACACTACTCTCAGAGGATTTTTTGGCAAATACCAGACTATAAGAATAAAACACCTATCTTTAGTCTCTCCTTTGGTTTTCCCTTTAGACCTTACTGAATGTTTTTTACCCCCGTTAG
This sequence comes from Calotriton arnoldi, assembly GCA_963921515.1. Taxonomy (NCBI): domain Eukaryota; kingdom Metazoa; phylum Chordata; class Amphibia; order Caudata; family Salamandridae; genus Calotriton; species Calotriton arnoldi. The sequence continues at coordinate 771,915 of CAWUFW010002540.1, read as the reverse complement.
GGCTGATTTGGTTGCTATTTTGACCGTGTACTCCTTTTTAGTCTGCCTTCCTCCTCCCCCTTTTTTCCTTTTTAGTCTGTCTTCCTTTTTAATCAGGGACGCAGCCCCAGACACGTCGTAATTCTACCGTACTCGACGCTCTAGTCTTCTCATAGTGCACGCAAGCAGCGCGGGCCCTCCTACGTGCCGAAGTGCACAGATCAAAATCTCCCGGTTATTATAAAACTGCTTCCGGGTCTGTCAGCACTTACCAGCGGGGTCCGGCCACTGAGAGGGAGTCCCGTAGGTACCTAGTGGGTGCCTGGCAGCGAAGGCGTGAGTTGATCGAGAATGAAAAGTGCACTTTCCTTGAGATAAGTAGCGATTTGTCGCACTCACTATCTTTTTACTTTTCTTTCTATCTTTCAGGGTGTGCCATTTTGCCACCACCCCCTCCCGAGACCTATGGTGTAATTAATGATTGCGCCTCATGTAAGAACTTTAACCTCAAATTCTGTCGAGCCCAACCACACGTATGATACTGTGTACCATAGCCTAGATACACTCTATCGTTTATAGGCTATTATCGGATGGGCATAGATTAGTGTCTAATTACAACACGTTACGATATTGCAGATAAGTGCACTTGATACAACATCACAGCACCTCGTTGGTACTGTTCAAGCGCACTCTGATGAGCACGTGAGCATGTATGTTTTTTGGCAAAACGCACACCAGAACAACAGGCTAACTTTTTCTGTTTATTCTTTCCCTTTTGTGTATGTATGTCCGTGTGTTGTATGTTTTGCCTCCCCCCTCCCCCTTTTTTTGGATTTTTGGTTGTTCTGTATTACAGAATAAACTCGGTTCCTCTCACTACACGAGGATAACCTATTTTAACATTTCAACCTCTGGTTAGGGTGGGCCTTAGCGTGCCCATACCGCCGGGGTTCACCTTTTTCCTTTTTTGGTCCTGACGAAAGCCTGAGATAGTTTCAACACATAGGCAGAAACATGTTGACCAGTTATTAATGGACCTGGCTGAACAATTTATTTAGTCGAAGTGTCCTACACGTCTCTTTTTTATCCTTGACTGATTGGCCAACTATTAAACTGGATCTTTGAGTTCAACCAGTCAATTTTAAATCACTTACACATATCACTTTTTCCACATTTTTCCCTGCTCCGCAGTAATTCTGGCGTCGAAGCACACCAGGGTGGCACTCGGCCTCTCCTGGTGGGCCCAATGATGAAGCATGTCACCAACCAGGTTGGTGAGTGAGGGCTTTCATAGAAAATCTAAGGGATTTTCACATAGATGCTCAACTGATTTGAAGAGTCACACTCTTTCGTTGTTTAAACATATCTGATTGGGGGATTGAGAGTGTTCCTCATCTTAATTAACTTCCCTCTCTCTCTCATTGGTAATTTGTGGGGCAGAAGAGAGTCTATCGGATGTGTTGGGCAGAAGAGAGTCTATGAGATGTGTGGGGCAGAAGAGAGTCTATGGAATGTGTGGGGCAGAAGAGAGTCTACAGCACGTGTGGGACAAAAGAGAGTCTATGGGATTTGTGGGACATAAGAGAGTCTATGGTATGTGTGGGGCATAAGAGGGTCTATGGGATGTGTGGGACAAAAGAGAATCTTTGGGATCGATGTGTGGGGCAGAAGAGAGTCTATGAGATGTGTGGGGCAGATGAGAGCCTATAGCATCTGTGGGGCAAAAGAGATTCTATGGGATGTATGGGGCAGAAAAGAGACTATGAGATTTGTGGGGAAGAAGAGATCCTATAGCATGTGTGGAACAGAAGAGATCCTTTAACATGTGTTGGGAAGATGAGAGCCTATAGCATTTGAGGGGTAGAAGAGAGCCTATAGCATATGTGGGGCAAAAGAAAGTCTATGGGAGGAGTGGGGCAGAAGAGAGTCTATGGGATGTGTGGGGCAGAAGAGAGTCTATGGGTTGAGTGAGGCAGAAGAGAGCATATGGCATGTGTGGGGCAGAAGAGAGCCTATAGCATGTGTGGGGCAGAAGAGAGCCAATGGGATGTGTGGGGCAGAAGAGAGCCTATGGCATGTGTGGGACAGAAGAGAGCCTATGGGATGTGTGAGGCAAAAGATAGTCCATAGCGTGTGTTGGGCAGAAGAGAGCCTAAGCACGTGCGGGGCAGAAGACAGTCTATAGCATGTGTGGGGCAGAAGAGAGTCTATAGCACGTGTGGGCAGAAGAGAGTCTATTGCACATGTGGGGCAGAAGAGAGCCTATAGCACGTGTGGGTCAGAAGAGAGTATATAGCATGTGTGGGGCAGAAGAGTGTCTATAGCATGTGTGGGGTAGGAGAGAGTCTATGGGGTGTGTGAGGCAGAAGAGAGCCTATAGCATGTGTGGGGAAGAAGAGAGCCTATGGGATGTGTGGGGGCAGAAGAGAGCCTATAGCATGCGTGGGACAGAAGAGAGCCTATGTGATGTGTGAGGCAAAAGAGAGTCCATAGCATGTGTGGGAAAGAAGAGAGCCTATAGCATGGGTGAGGCAGAAGAGAGCCTATAGCATTTGTGGGGTAGAAGAGAGCCTATAGCATATGTGGGGCAAAAGAAAGGCTATGGGAAGAGTGGGGCAGAAGAGAGTCTTTGAGATGTGTGGGGCAGAAGAGAGCCTATGGGATGTGTGGGGCAGAAGAGAGCCTATGGGATGTGTAAGGCAAAAGAGAGTCCATAGAATGTGTGGGGCAGAAGAGAGCCTATGCACGTGCAGGGCAGAAGAGAGTCTATAGCATGTGTGGGGGAGAAGAGAGTCTATAGCATGTGTGGGCAGAATAGAGTCTATAGCATGTGTGGGCAGAAGAGAGTCTATAGCACATGGGGGGCAGAAGAGAGCCTATAGCACGTATGGGGCAGAAGAGAGGCTATACCATGTGTGGGGCAGAAGAGTGTCTATAGCATGTGTGGGGTAGGAGAGAGTCTATGGGGTGTGTGAGGCAGAAGAGACTCTATACCATGTGTGGGGCAGAAGAGTGTCTATAGCATGTGTGGGGTAGGAGAGAGTCTATGGGGTGTGTGAGGCAGAAGAGACTCTATACCATGTGTGGGGCAGAAGAGAGCCTATGGGATGTGTGAGGCAAAAGAGAGTCCATAGCATGTGTGGGGCAGAAGAGAGCCTATAGCATGTGTGAGGCAGAAGAGAGCCTATAGCATTTGTGGGGTAGAAGAGAGCCTATAGCATGTGTGGGGCAAAAGAAAGTCTATGGGGAGTGTGGGGCAGAAGAGAGTCTTTGATATGTGTGGGGCAGAAGAGAGTCTATGGGATGTGTGGGGCAGCAAAGAGTCTATAGCACGTGTGGGGCAGAAGAGAGTCTAGAGGATGTGTGGGGCAGAAGTGAGTCTATGGGATGAGAGAGGCAGAAGAGAGCTTATAGCATGTGTGTGGGCAGAAGAGAGCCTATAGCATGTGTGGGGCAGAAGAGAGCCTATGGGATGTGTGGTGCAGTAGAGAGCCTATAGCATGTGTGGGGCAGAAGAGAGCCTATGGGATGTGTGGGGCAGAAGAGAGCCTATAGAATGTGTGGGACAGAAGAGAGCCTATGGCATGTGTGGGGTAGAAGAGAGCCTAAGCATGTGTGGGGCAGAAGAGAGTCTAAAGCATGTGTGGGCAGAAGAGAGTCTAAAGCATGTGTGGGCAGAAGAGAGTCTATAGCATGTGTGGGGCAGAAGAGAGTCTATAGCATGTGTCGGTAGGAGAGAGTCTATGGGGTGTGTGAGGTAGAAGAGAGTCTATAGAACATGTAGGGCAGAAGAGAGTATAAAGCATGTGTTGGCAGAAGAGAGTCTATAGCACGTGTGGGCAGAAGAGAGTCTATAGCACATGTGGGGCAGAAGAGAGTCTATAGCATGTGTGGAGTAGGAGAGAGTCTATGGGGTGTGTGAGGTAGAAGAGAGTCTATAGTACGTGTGGGGCAGAAGAGATCCTATAGCACGTGTCGGGCAGAAGAGTGCCTATAGCACGTGCAGGGCAGAAGAAAGTCTATAGGATGTGTGGGTCAGAAGAGATCCTATAGCACGTGTGGGACAGAAGAGAGCCTATAGCACATGTGGGGAAGAAGAGAGCCCATAGCACGTGTAGGGAAGAAGATGGTCTATAGCATGTGTGGGGCAGAAGAGAGCATATAGCATCATGTGTGGTGAAGAAGAGAGTGAGTGTATGGGGCTATAGACAGCCTATATCACTGTGGGGCAGAAGAGAGTGGGTGTGTAGGGCATAAGAGAGTCTATAGCACGTGCGGGGCAGAGGAGAGACACTAGCACGTGTGGGGCAGAAGAGAGTCCATAGCACATGGGGCAAAAGTGGGTCTATAGGATGAGTGGGGAAGAAGAGTGTATTCAGAATATTTTGATGGCATGCAGTGCCTGTGTATAGCGGGCATTACTGGGGCAGGGCAGGCATGGGTGTCCAGGGTGATCGTTTTTAAATAACTAGTCTGTGTGGTGTTCTTAGTATTCTTCTGTCAAGACCCTTTAGTGAAGGTAGGATCAGAGCTGGGGTGGGACTGAGAGACCCCTGGCAGACTAGTTCTGCTCTCATAATCCTATAACCTCTGTATTTCTTCATCGAAGGCGGGGCCGGTGCACTAGGTGAAAGGAAAGTGAACTGCAAGTAGTGATTGGGTGGGCACTTGCCAGGGAACAGGATGGGTGGATCTGTCACTTCGGTGTTTGTGTTGGATCCATAACCATTAGTTGAATGAACTGCGAAATCCTGCCTGTTTCTGTTTCATGCTCAGGGCCACTGTGAGGATCTCAGAAACGGGAATGTATGGTGGACCAGTGCTACATGGAGACCACTACTGGCAGCTGCTTTATGACACCACCACAAATGACCACCAGAGGGCACCAGCCTGCAACACAGGGCCTCCGAAACCCGTTAAAGCAACCCTAATGGACAACATGCCACTTTGCCAGGGACTTCATAAATCCTTGCATAAGACCCAAATCAATGTGTTGTGTCTGGTAAGTGATCGACGAGACACTCTGTGGCTGAAGGTGTAGAGTGTCTAGAGGAGGGCATGTAGCTCCTCTGTGTGGCAATGTGGAGTTTAGCAGTCTAAAAGCGAGGGAGAGATAACAATAACCCCCGCACTGTGCCCATTCCAGTATACATGTCCCCCACGCAACCAACCTTGTGTCCCTAATATACAGCCAACATGCGTTGTGATTATAGTGGTCGTAGTTGGCCGCAGTTTATTAGGATTACATACATAACTCATTTTGGTCATAATTCGTATGACCCCTGGTCATAATTGTCATTTGCGAACTGTCATATCATGGGTCATAAATCATACATATCCTTAGCATGTTATGCATATTACATTGTGGTACATTCTGTACACTTCCCCAGTTCGTAAATGGCACCGAAAGTTCTTTCGTTAGTTCTTTGTAGTCCTTTCTATTTTCTTGTCCCTTCTGGGACCACCGTTTGGTTGGTCTCCACGCCCTTTGCGTGTGAGGGGGTAGCTTCTCTCCCGGAGTTAGGCCCCAACTCGCTACCGTGTCCGTCTCATTTGTGCCCTGAAATCTGGCGGGGTCTGGGCTGCGAGTGCCGTTTCCGTTTGCTACCCCCTCCTTTGTTCAGCCAACTCACCCTGCCGTGCGGGATCCCAAAGTGAGTGGCCCTCCTCCTACACACCGCCATGTCGGTGTGTCTCCTTAGCCAACCATTGTACCATTATTTCTCCGCCATGCCGCCAGGGAGGCTAACGTCTTCCTGCGGCTCCCCCCAAACTCCCTGTATCCGGGTTTTTTTTTTTTTTTTACTTGCAACCTGCCAGGGCCATTGCTCCCCACAGGTTATCCCAGAAGACCAGCATCCCTTCTTCGGATAGATGCACCCCATCCTGCTCATACAGCTCAGGACAGCCCGAGTGGATGAGCCCATGCCTGATGCTGTCCAAGCCGTTGGTCTTACAAAATTTGTTAACTGGGATGTTCATCTTCCGTCTGAAGTTATCAACTGCCTTGTGCGACTCTGCCCCCCTCCAATGCATTCTACTGATCACTTCAGACCATATGATGGTCGTACTCCCGGAGGGCTTGGATGCCTCCGTGAGGTCCTCCTGGATGTCCTGAAGGAGGGCCTTCCTTCCGGTCTGTGCCAAGTCGTTACCCCCGAGGTGTATGATCAGTATGTCTGGGTGCCAGGCTGTGTCTGCCTGCAGGTTCTTGAGGGCCACCGGTAGCTGCTTCCATCTCATCCCTGGTTTCCCCAACCAGCGGATGCATGTGCTCGCTGGTCATATTGTCATCCTGTGGCTCCCCCGCTGCCACCAAGTCTGCATTCTGGACATGAAGGAGTGGCCCACTACCCACACCAGGCGGGGGCATTTTCCTGCTGAAACAATGGTCAACATGTCAAGCAGTCTCTTGTGGCGGTGGCTGCGTTCTTCTCCCCGCTACAGCCCTTTCTGCTGCCCAGCCAGCAGAATCTACAGTAGCTGGGGCCTGACGTAGGTCCTGTATGCCAGGGACCGCCATCTGCCTACTGCTTGTATTCCTGAGTCGGACATGCCATACTGTGCCGCTGAAGTTGCTGTGCCGATCCTAAAAGAGTGGGAGCCAAACGCCGCTGGGGGTAGCCCGGCTCTAGCGAGGGCCTGGCGCATCACTGTTGTGAATTGAAACTTGCTTAGGTTGCTCCCATCCTGATGTTTGAAAAACGGCCCGTCTCCTGCCGGGCGAGCCGTCATGTATGTGAACAAGCAGCACACTGAGCACACTGCACAATATTTCTGATCTTTGATGCACTGTAGCTGTACTAACATTCCCTTGACGGCCTGGTCCATTTTTGACCTCCTTAGTAATATCTCGACCGAGGCTGCCCTGGGTCTGATGTCAGCGGCTTGGAGGCACCGCCCCGCTGGCCCAATCTTCCTGGGTGCCACTAGTTCACTGATGCGAAATGCTCCAAAGAATGCTGTGGAGAAGGCCGCTTTAAACCGGTGTAGCTCAAAGACGTCCCTTGCACATCCCTTTAGTGCCTCCATAAGCTGGCCCAATCTTGTGAAATCTATGGGACACCTGCTGTCTGCTTTTTCCCCTTCAGCCCGCTTCCACCCCTTCATTGCTGCTTTGAGGTATAAGGAAGCAGTGGGGTCCTGTCCTGTGTGTATCTTTGTGAAATGGGCTATGGCCGCCAAGTGGGCCTGCGCCCATGATCTTGATTTCTTGTTGGTGAATGACCATTGGATAAATAGCTCAACTGCTCTTTGTGTCTCGCCCCTGTTGTCCAGTGACTGAATGCCCCCTATCTGCATAACTGTTGCTGCGTATTTTCTGTACCGCCTGGTTGCTTCTGGGGCGAGGACTTGGTTTACCAATGTTGATAAGTCTACCCCACCAGGCCCCACAGTTGTTCAGGGAAAGGGGTCATTACCTTATCCGCTCCTGGGGCCAGTTCCCTGAATCTGCTCATCTGTGCTCTTGACAGGGCTTCCGCTACTGCATTCTCCACCCCTGGTACATGGCGGGCCTTCAGGTCCACGTTCCCTTCCAGCTGCAATTTAACCAATTGCCGCATTAGTCTTAGCATGTCAGGGCATCTTGCTGATCCCCTATTGATGGCCTGCACCACTCCCTTATTGTCTGACCACAGCGTTAGATTCATGTTCTTCAACTCTTGTTTCCAGGCTGTTAAAGCCACTATTATGGGGAACAGTTCCAGGAATGTTATGTTGCCAGTAATGCCCTGGTTGTGCCACCTGTTTGGCCATTGGCCTGTGCACCATTTATTGCCCAGCATTGCCCCAAAACCCGTGCTCCCTGAAGAGTCTGTAAACAGGGCTATCTGCCTGGCTTTCACCCAGCATTCTCTCCAGATTAGGACGCCGTTAAATTCTGCCAAGAATGTGTCCCACATTAGCAAGTCCTGTTTGACCCCCGCCCCAAGCCGGACATGGTGGTGTTTGTGTGTGAGGCCTGCTGCTAGCTGGGTGAGGCGCCTGGCGAAAACTCTACCTGCGGGAATTACCCTAGCCGCGAAGTTGAGCTTGCCAATCAACCGTTGTAGGTCACGGAGTGTTGCCTTGTTGTGCCAGCATAGGCTTCTTACTTCCGCCCTGAAATCTCTCACTTTTTCTTCCGGTAACCTGGCTGTTCCTGCGACTGAATCAAGCTCTATCCCCAGGAATGTGATCCTTGTGGCGGGGCCTACTGTCTTCTCTGCTGCCAGAGGGATCCCTAACTCCCCTGATAGCTCCTGGAATGCTTCCAGTGTGTTGCTACATTCTGCTGACCTGGCGGGGCCTGTGAACACAAAATCGTCCAGGTAGTGAAGTTTCCCCCCTCGGGGTGTCTGTCGTGCAGGGCCCATTCCAGAAAGGTGCTGAACTGTTCAAAATATGCGCAGGACACTGCGCACCCCATAGGCATGGCTTTGTCGATGTACAGGGCCCCATTCCACTGGAAACCCAAAAGGTGAAAACTAGAAGGATGTACTGGCAGGAGGCGGAAAGCAGACTCAATGTCTGCCTTAGCCATGAGTGCCCCTTGGCCCGCTGACCTTACTAAGTCAATGGCGTCGTCGACTGTCGCGTATCCCATTGAGCAGTCCTCCACACTTATCCCGTCATTTACTGACGTCCCCTCAGGAAAGGAGAGGTGGTGGATTAGTCTGAATTGTCCCGGCTCCTTTTTGGGATCCACCCCCAGTGGTGAGATTACCAAACCTTCTTGCAAATGTGGTGGTGGGGGACCCTCTATCGTACCCAATGACTTCTCTTTTTCAAGTTTCTTGCGGACCACCCCCGGGTGCTGTAGTGCTGATTTTAGATTGTTTGCCCCGCCCAGTGGTAGTGGGCCTACGAATGGTATGATGAACCCTTCCTCAAAACCCTTCACTAATACTGCTGCATCTGTTTTGTTGTGATATTTGTTGGCTAGCCTGCAAAGTTGCTGTGTGTTGCTGGGGGACCTGGCTAGCCGGTAGTCGTGTAACCCCTTTGGGACCCCCAAAAACTCTTTGCGAATGCTACTGTTTTCTTTTCTTATCTTTCTTGTCCCCTTTGTGTTCCTTTTTGCGCCGGCATCCCGCCGCTGGGTGTCACCCCCCACATATGGAACATACGTGTTGGAATTTGCATGATGAACCCCAAGTGCATTTGTTGGCGTCATACTTCCAGCAGATCGCTGCCACCCCGCTGGATGTGGGGGGTTTCCATGTGTTGTGTTTGGGTCTATGAAAGGACTTGCCCTTCCCTTTGTAAAAAGAACCCCGAAAGGGCTGCTCACTTCTTCCTGCCCAAGATTTCACTTCTTTAGCTACCATCATTTTATGTATAAACCCAGACACATCTTCCTCATTCCATTCCATTTCTGGGTGCCTCGGCATCTTTGACCTACAACCTATGTCATATTCCAACCATGCATCCCCCGGGAACTGCCTTTGTGCCCCATGAATGTTGGCTTCTTATAACCACAAGTCTGCCGCGCAGCGCAGGAATTTTTCAACTATTATGCATGCCATTATTCTAAATGCGTCCAGCCAGTTATCGAAATTCCTTTCTTTTCTTTCCTTTCGCCTTTCCCTTCTATCCTCATCCTTTTTATCACAGACCGTCAGATCCAAACCATCTAATTGAATCTCTAGCAGGGAAAAAATGTCAATAAATTCTTTCCTCCATATCCTTTCCTTCACTGCCAAAGGAATGTGGCTCTTGTGGTCATGGACGCTGAGCCTGGTGAGGGTCTGGCATAAGCCTCTGCCGCCGACACCTCTCTAGCTGGGTCATTTGCTGTGCTTGCGCAACCCCATGCTGCCACAGGGGAACCTAGTACCCCTCGTGCCCCCTGTACAGCCTGACCTTGCAGCCTTTCCTGGCGCGCGCAGTCTGGGTCTATCAAATGCCAAGGTAGGCCAGATACCTCTTCTGTAACCGGTGCCCCTGCGTTCTCAACCCCTTGCGACCCCAGCCCCTTGAGTAATAGTGGTGCCATTGATTTCAAGCACTCCTGCACAATTGCATTAATATGCTCACCCCTTGTAGCTGTGATGCTGGCATCGCTGTAGGCTCCTGCCGTCGCCGGGATGGCTACAGGCGTCAGGTCTTTCTTCTGTGGTCTCATTCTGGGTGCTTTAACTTGGGGTGGTTTGGGAACCACCCTCCGACTTCTCTTGGGTGCCAGTGCCGTGGTGTCCCCCGTTGCTTGGTCACCTGGGCTCTCTCCCCCGTCTTGGTTCAGGTGTGGCTGCAACCAGCTGTTTCCAAGCACCTCTGAGGCAGCCCGGATTTTCCTCAGCAGCTCGGTTAGCTCCTCTGGCTGCCCTCCTGCGCCTTGATTTTCCATTGTGTAAATCACTTAGCGGGGTGCTGCCGATCTCCTGATACACCAAATGCCAAATATCCTTCAATATAATTGTCCCTCTCCCTCTTTTTTTTTTTTTTTGCTATTTGCCAATGCTTGTTGGCTGCTCCCACTCCTCCACTTCACTCCCAATAGAAAGATGGCTCCTTTAAATACTCAGTGCCTGTGGGAGCTGGTTGGGGCTAGGCAACTGCAACACTGTTGCCGCCTTGGGCCGGCCTGGAAGCTTCCAAAATTAGTGGGCAGGTGAGGGCACGCAGCCGGCAAGGCTGGGACCTGCTCGATCTCCCGGTGCCAAAACCTGCCGTCCTTCTTGCGCCTGCGCCATTCCTTATGTCCCCAGCCCCCTTTGCTGCACAACAGACGCAGCGAGGCAAAATCACTAAGAGAAATGGGGAGGGGGGGGGGCTGGGCTGCTCTCGCCGTCCGCTATTTCACTGCCCAGGCCCTTGCAAACCAAATGGCAGCGCGGCCGGCACCAATCACCGGCGAGCCCCTTGCCACAGACGGACCAAGATTCAAACGTTTCCCGCCAGACCAAAGGGAGGCAGCGTCTCGCGGCGAGCTACCAAGGAGGAGGCTCGACCAACTTCTACCCGGGGCCATGGAGCGGTCTGCCGGACATGCCCCCTTACCGCCAAAAAGACGATAACGGCTCCGGTGATGACCTCGGCTGCGTCTCTGTGGGGCACGGACCATCCGGCTGCTCCGGTGCTACACCACAGGCAGTGCCTTACTGCCACGCGACGAACAAACTGCTCCGGCCTCTGCTGCACACCCGTCAACGTCTCTGCAGGCCGCGTCTCCGTTGGGCCACGGACAGGCACTGCACCGGCGACGACTTCGGCTGCACACCGCACTTTTCTAGAGGGGCACGGACGCCGCTCCCCGAAGATAGCCCGGTCTTCAAAGGGCACAAGCGAGCGCACCCCGGACCTTTGTAGCCTTCCGGTTTCCTGCTAAACCAGCAGCGCTTCGCCCCCGAAGATGATTGCCAAACGGTGAGTCCGAAATCAGAGTGCGCCGCTCCCCCGCTCCACGACGATAGGAGCTACCTGGGGGAGCGGCGGCTTATATGCCCCCTCACAACCTTTCCCGCCTTGCGGGTGTTGTCCCCCATTGGGGGGTTCGTATCTCGCCAGGCCCCCCATTGGACGGGGGCCTGGCGCCAATCTGGCGCTCGTGGGGAGGGCACGGGGGCTACTGTTCTGCCTCTGGGCGCTTTAAGGCACCCAGAAACAGTTTCCTACAGTGCTCGGCATCGGTTATGGTGCCGGCCCCTGAACACCCCCCCCTTTGGGGGGGGCGGCCTCTGCAAGAGAGGGAGTATGAGTAGAAAGCCTGTGAAAGCGGCGCCAAGAGGGCATTCTCCCTGCGTGTTAATATCGAGGTTCGATCTGAGCTCCCCAAGGAGGACAAGTACGTGCCAGAGAGGATGGTGGTCTGTGGCTGCCTGTGTGGCCAAGACTTAGAAAGCTGGATTAAATTCCTTCTGCCCAGTGGTAACTGGACTTGAAGACGTGCTGGTCAGCGTAGTCTCAGCTACTGGAAGAAGTAAGGTGTCAGGATCGGGGGCCGTCGGGCAGCTTTGAGCTTGTCTGAAGCAGCTTGACGGTTCCTGACCAGCACTGGCCCTCTAGGTTGGTTTATACCCCCCCCTCTTTGATTTCCCACCAAGGAATACTTAGCTATAGGTCAATCCACTCCGAAAATCTAGAAGCTTGAGGGTGGGGCGGCCAGAGACAGTGATGCGGACCAGCCACTAAATAACTCATAATTCAAGGGCCAATACCCACATTTAATTACCTTGCATCTGAAATCAACATACTCATTAGTGACTAGACATGTTTAGTGCAACCGAGACACCAAAATGTCCATCCTGCAGTGCCTGATGACATCACAGAGCTAACTTTTCATTACTCTGCACTACCCCTATTTGACATTCAAGATGCTGCACCCATGGAACTGGTGCCAATGGCTTTACCATTTGCATTGACTGTTTTCTTTTTTACAGCATGAATAAATTGCCTTGTGTTTTCTCCTTCACAACTGTATGCACACAGTCTGTGTAATAAGAATGGCCTTTTTCAATTATCCAGATATAGAAAGGCACTAATTATATTAATGTCTCCTTCTATTAACTAGAAGAACGAAGGGGCATATTATCAAGCGATAGCGCTTAGCGTGAGATTTCTTATCGCCGGCTATCGCTGGAAATTATCGCCATGCTAGCGCTGTATTAACAACGCATAGCGCAATGGCGATAATTATTCCAGCGATAGCGGTGTTTTCCATGGAACATCGCTGGTTTTCCAGCGATGTTCCGTGGAAAACAGCGATAACCTTGCTGATACGACCCTGTGGTCGTATCAGCATAATCCACCTCCCATGCAAAGTATGCCTAACACTGGATTTTAGCAGACGTTAAAATCCAGCGTTAATGGCCGGTTAGCGCGATTTTGTTTATCGCTACGCCGGCCGGGGCATTGTTGTAAATATCGCGAAACTGCTTTCGCGATATTTACCCATGTAGCATATTGAGGCACGCCTACTTTGCATCTCATTAACGTTGAGATGCAAAGCGGGTGCTTAACTCACGGAATCACGCGCTAGCGTGTCCTTGCTAATCTTGTGATAAAATTATCGCCGCTTTTCGGCTGTAAATGGACGCTAAAGCGCGATAATTTTATCTCCCCCTCTTGTTAATATGCCCCGAAATTAGGCTACTCTAAGCAGCTGCCTTAATGTGAAACTGCAAATGGCCACAAGAGGGTCTCATGCTACCACATTCCGGTAAACAGGAACTCAAGTCATGTAAATCCTATCCTCCAGGGTAAGGAGAATGTGATCTGTGCTTCTGAGAAAATCTATGTAGTAGAGGTTTGCCATAATTACTGAAAAATAGCCAAAAATTCACACATTTTTTATCTTAAATGTGCTTGAAAACCTTTATTCTAGGAACACTGCACAGGAATTAAAACTTTCATTCTTCACAAACGTTTTGAATTTAAAATTGTAAAAATAATTTGCAAACATAGATTGTACAGACCAAAATTTAAGTGAAACCCTCATTTAATTGGAGGAGGAAAATCCTCTGCAAAAAGGTTTTTGCAGGATTATTTTTGGGCAAATTTTCAAGTTTACAAATCATGAACCCTTCACGAAGCATTAAGTACACCCATGTTACAGGTAACATTTAATCCGTGGGCATTTCCTTGGAGTGGATAGTGCAATTGGACACTGTGACGAATCTGTCACATCACCAAGCTCTCTTACCGCTCTCATTTATCAACAAGCACTGCAGTCGCACGCAGCACCACGAGGCAGGCGAGCTCACAGCATCATTACAGTGTTTTACGGCGGGTGTTGTTCTGCTTTGCACTGCTGGTCTGCCATGCCGGTGTATCTTGGGTAAATATAGTCTCTAAGTCCAACATAAATGATGAAACTTCATATTTCTAAATATTAAAAACAATTACCCTGCCTGCTTATCCTAGTACAGTGACAAGTGCTAGGCCTGTCCCAGTTAATGCTATGCCCAGTGGGCATAGGACGACTGCCCATGCCATGGGTAAGTCATATAAAGAATTGGTAGCAGCTCTTCCCCCCACACTACCTCCCTGAAAAAATCTCTCTACTGCTCACCCTCGCTACCCTAAAACTCAAGTGTAGAAGGAATGTGCTTGGCCCAGTTTTCAGATACATAGCAGGCCAGACACCAGGACACCATTGCCAAATGATCTCATCCACCACGAGTGGGGCCCAGTAGCCCAAGTCTGGCCTGTGGCTCTGTGCCCGGTTGCTTTCTGTACCATTAGCTGCCATTTGTGCCTGTTGTTCATTACCCTCTGTCACTTGTGTTAAGTGTGTCTCTCTCTTCAGCCTCCTTTCACTGTTGTATCTTGTGCCTCTTCTTTTCCAGTCTGAGCCTGTTATTATTTTGTCATTGCCTTTGTGTGAGCCTCGTTATTTTGTGTTTGTTTTTCTTCAGCGAGCCCGCCCTCCTCGCTGCATGCTTTCCTGCCGGTCACCACTCACCACTCCCACTCCCCTCTCCCACCACCCAGCGCCACCCCCCCTCCCTGGACCTACTTAGTGGAGGTTGCAGCGCGGGAGTGCACAGCGGGCATACCCGTCTGTGGCCCAGCACCAGGAACCTTGGATCTCCCATTCCCCCAATGACACCGGCGCTGAGCTCATAGCCCTGGACCCCAGACCCTACAACAACGGTGGCTGGCGCTACTCTCCACGATCCACAGTGGGACTCTTTGCATGCCACCTCTGCTGCATCTCCTGAAACATCGGCACACCCTAACAGTCAGCCGCCACCACCACGCCGACCATGACTTTGCCCAGACAACTCCACTGCCTGCTGCTCAACTCCCGACCACTCTGCAAACACACTACCGAGATCTGGGACACCATCACCTCCCTTACCGCTGATGTCGTCTTCCTCACTGAGACCTGGCTCAACACGGCATCCGCACCCGACATCGCCACGGCCATGCCCAATGGCTTCAAGATTGCACACCGAAACGCATCACCAAACACAGATGGAATCACCATCATCCACAAAGAATCCATCCACTGCACCCCGACATGGACGACACCACCCCAATCTTGGAACATGTCAACTTCCAAACCAGAACAGACGGCAAAACGACCATCAGAGACACCCTCGCCTACAGACCTCCCGGACCACACCCCTGCCTCTGCAACGCCATCCCAGATTTCATCGCTCTTCCAGCCATCGACACTGAACACTACATCTTCCTTGGAGACCTCAACTTTCACCTAAATTACCCCAATAACACCAACACAGCCAACTTTCTAGAAAGCATGAACAACATCGGCCTCACCCAGCTAGTCACTGACCCCACACACATAGCAAGGCACACAGTGTACCCCATCTTCCCAGCCAGCAACAGAGTTCAGTACAGCTTGTCACTGAGCTCACCTGGACGGACCACTCAATTGTTCGCTTCACCCTCACAGCAGGCCCCAGCTACACTGACAGACCAAACAGCACTTCACATCGCAGCTGGAACAAAGTCTCTGAAAGCCAATGGACTGATGCCCTCAACACCTCCCACCCCTTCACCACTACCAACCTTGAAAAGGCTGTCAAAAACTTCACTGCCTGGATCTCTGACTGCGCCGACAGAGTCGCCCCCATCAAATACACCTAACATAAGAGATCCACCAAACATGCCAGCTGGTACACCTTGGAACTAAGAACCACGAAACGCAACTGCAAGCAACTGGAAAGGAAATGGTGAACCAGCAAGGAGTCCACTGACCGAACCACCTTCAAAACTTTGCTCAACCACCACCACCGACTCATGAAAGAGACAAGAAGGAACACCCTAGCCGACCGAGTGAAAGCCAGCTCTAACCACAGCAAAGAATTCTTCAGCATCGTCAAGTAGTTCTCCAACCCCTCAGCAACTGGAAACACTATCACCCTCTTGCAACAACTCTGCGACATCCTGGCAGACTTCTTCTACGACAAAATCTCTGCCATCTACAAAAACTTTGAACCCCAACCTGCTGTCGATGACATCCTCAGCCCCCTTGCTTCCACAGTCACTACCTCGGACCACCGGATCACCACTTGGGACCAGCTTACCACGCAGAGCACCATCCACACAGGAGTACAAACGGACCCTTGTCCCCACCACATGTTCAACCTCGGCAACAGAACCATCAGCAACACTCTCACAGCCACCTTCAGCACATCCATCACCTCAGCTAGATGAGTGGAAACATGCTGACATCAAAACCTTCCTCAATATACCGTCCGCCGACCTCAAAGAGCTCAAGAACTATCGGCCCATCTCCCTGCTTCCTTTTCCAGCCAAAGTCCTAAAAAAGGCAATCAACCACCAACTCATGGAATAGCTTGAATACAATGATCTTTTGGACACATCCCAATCCGGATTCCGCATCAACCACAGCACCAAAACCACCCGATTGCGGCCACCGGTGACATCAGAACCCTCCTAGACTGAGGTGAAGCAGTTGCCATGATCCTCCTCGACTTCTCAGCTGCCTTCGACACTGTGCTCCACCACACCCTGATCAAGAGGCTTCATCAGATCAGAATCCAAAAGGACGCCCTCAAATGGATCGCATCTTTCCTCATGGTAAGAACACAGAGAATCTGCCTTTCTCCGTTCAACTCGGAGCCCTAGAACATAATCTGCGGCGTCCCTCAAGGTTCATCCCTCAGCCCCACTCTGTTCAACGCCTGCATGACACACCTGGCCAGCATCATCAGAATCCTTGGACTGAACATCATCTCCTATGCAGACGACACCCAGCTCATCCTCTCACTCTCTCCGAAGACCCATCCACCAGGAAGGCCAACTTCAACCTGTGCATGACCAACATCACCGACTGGATGTAAAACAGCTACCTCAAACTCAACACTGACAAGACGGAAGTGCTGATCTTCGGGAACAACACCTCCCCTTGGAATGACTCCTGGAGGCCTGTTGAGCTGGGACCCTATGCCCCCACCACGGACCACGCCCGGAACCTCAGCATCATCTCGGACATCAAACTCACTATGGAGATCCAAACCAATGCCGTCTCCTTGACCTGCTTCCTCACCCTGTGCATGCTCCGAAAGATCTTCAAATGGCTCCCAGTCTCCACCAGACACTTGGGGCCTGATTCACAGAACTAACTTACGTCAAAAACGTAAACGTAAACGTAAAGTTAGTACTTTTTAGGTATTCACAGAAGTTAGTAGTCCTAACTTTAGGACTCCTAAATGCCTTCTGTGAATACCGAAAGTCTTAAAGTTAGGATTTTACTTAACTTTACTACTCCTAAACTGAGAAAAATCCTAACTTTCAGACTTTCGGTATTCACAGAAGGTATTTAGGAGTCCTAAAGTTAGGACTACTAACTTCTGTGAATACCTAAAAAGTACTAACTTTACGTTTACGTTTACGTTTACGTTTTTGACGTAAGTTAGTTCTGTGAATCAGGCCCATTGTAACTCAAGCCCTCGTCACCAGCCGCTTGGACTACGGCAACACACTCTACACAGGAATTACCACACACCTCCTGAAAAGACTGCAGACCATTCAGAACTCAGCGACTAGACTCATCCTTGACCTCCCCAGAAAGACCCACATCACCTCTCACCTGAAGAAACTCCCCAAACTCCCCGTCCACAAGAGATGCCAATTGAAGATTCTGACCCACACCTACATAGCCCTGCACACCCAAGGACCAGCGTATATTAACCACGGCCTGAGCTTCCAACAACCCTCCAGACTCCTGAGCTCCACCTCCCTCTCCCTCGCTCACACCCCCCGCATCCGCCGAAGCAACAGTGGAGGACGCTCCTTCTCCTACTTCGATGCAAAGTCCTGGAACTGCCTCCACCTCCGGACTTCACCCTCTCTTCAGAATACAGAAGGGGACTCAAGACCTGGTGTTGGCAGAGGTAGGTACTTTTGTCCAAATACGGACCCTTGCTTCTAGTCAGGGTAAGGGGGATACACACGTTAAATAAACCCTGCTCACCCCCTTGGTAGCTTGGCATGAGCAGGCAGGCTTATCCCAAAGGCAATGTGTAAAGTATTTGTACCAACACTCACAGTAACACAGTGATAACACCACAAATGGACACCACACCAGTTTAGAAAGTAAAGTATCTTTATCTAAACTTAACAAGACCAAAACGACAAAAATCCAACATACAAGTATTAAGAAAAATGACTTTCAAAAGGTTTTAGCAACTGAGTCCATAGAAAACTATGGATGCGTGATTTCTTGCAAAGTACCTGTTGTTGCGACAAAATTCATCAAGCCAAACAGCCGCAGCGATGGGAACCGTTGAAAACAAAGAGATGCATCAATTCCTGAGACCTTCGTGGATGCAATGCAACAGTTCCGCTGGACACAGGGGAGCGGTGCTTTGGGTCCGGTCTGTAGGGGGAAGCGATGCGTCGATTTTGAGACGACTCCGATCCACGGGTGATGCGTCGGGGAAAACTTGCCGCACAGGGACAATGCTTGGAAATCCGGGATGCGTCGGTGAACGATGCGGCGGCGGCGCTGCGTCGACCTTTTCAGCCGCAATCCCTCGATGCATCGATTCTTGCCGCGGCGACAAGCGCTGCGTGGTTTCGGCAGCGGCGCGGCGATGCGGGGAGATTCTTCTCGCACCACGGCGTTGCGTCGGAAAACTGTTGCAAGAAGAGCGATGCGTTGATTTCCTTGTCGTTGCGTAGCTTTTCCAGCTCCCAACAGCAGAAACAACCTCCAGAGGCCCAGCACAGTCACAGGCACCTCTTGGCAGGTCAGAACTCCCAGCAAGGAAGTCCAGGGGAGCTGGGGGTGAAGTCTTTGTGTTCCTGAGACTTCAAAACAGGAGGCAAGCTCTACTCAAGCCCCTGGAGACTTTCCTCAAGCAGGGGACACAGCACACAGCAAAGTCCTTCTCCTTTCTTTGCTTTGGCAAAAACAGCAACTGCAGGCCAACCCCAGACACACAGCAAGGGCAGTACTTTTCCTCAGTTTCTCCAGCTCTTCTCCTCAGCAAAGGTTCCTCTTGATTCCGGAAGTAGTCTAAAGTTCAGGGGTTTTAGGTCTAATACTTATACCCCAAAATGTCTTTGTTCTCTTTGTGCAAGGGTCTCTGAGCCCAGTCCAAACCAGTTCTAGCCTCTTTGGTGCAGCTGCCCGGCAGGAGGTGGAGACAGCATTGTGTAAGGCAGACAGGCCCTATTCAGGTGCAAGGGAAATCTCCTCCCACCAATCTAAATGCAGACCGGGCCTATTCAGGTGCTAGTGAGAACTCCTCCCCCTACTCTGAATGCGCCCAGGTCTATTCAGCCCAGCCCTGACTCATTCAGGAAAGGCAGGACACACATCAACCCCCCGGTGGTTGTCTGAGAGAATGCACCTCCCCAGCCCCTGTCACTCCAAAACCAGACAGTCAATACACAAACAGGCAGAGGCACACAGAATGGTTAAACAAGAAAATTCCTACTTTCTAAAAGTAGAAGATATAAACAGCTGATATTCACTCAATGTAAACAAATGCAACAAGGTTAAACAATAACATCAAAAATATTCGATTCGGTGTGCACCTGAAGAGGAGGTACAGCCCACCTCCTACTTGAAAAGTGAGAGAACTAAGACAATGGTCATAACCTTCAAGTGCACTACTCAAGAGTACTCCGATGGAGTTTGTCACATATTACTGTGCGGGTAATCAGATACCACAGGTAAGTAAATACAAAAAGACACAAATTGGAAACCAAAATATCACATCCAAAATATCACATCCAAAGGTAAACAACATCCAAATGATTCAAGAGTTGCTGATGATAGATCAAAAAATACATCTTTTATTGAGAAACCTTCATATGTCTCCCGGTGGGAACTTCAGTCAGATACGAAGAGTGGCGGTTGCATACATCCCACAAATTGTAAATAAGTCCCAATGCATTTTGGGCATAAACAGCTGCCCTTCTTCAGGGGAATCTACAAATGAATGAATACAATATCTTGATATTTGCATTACTATAAATGCACTAGTGTGAGTACAAAACAGGTGGACATGAGGAAAGCACATGTTCAAAAGCAAGAAAAACAATGGCAATTGTAACCAAATGAGGATCATGTGAAAGAGACTCCATAGTCTTAAAGCAGCGTTAGATAAGGTAAGTGCAACCCGTCAAAATAATGAAGAAATAGAAAAAAAGAAGCCTGACACCAAATGCAACGCGCCAGGGCGGAGTGAATTTATAAAGATGATGTAAGCATCAGTATCCCTATGTTATAAACTACCATCAGTGTTAAAAGGAACTAAGGGTGGTGAACAAAACTCCAAAATGCCATGCAAATCACCGCGTAAATAGACTCTAAGGTGTCATGCAGCTCAAAATTAACACGTCCCCTGGGCAACCTTCATTACCTAAAGGCAGTAGAAAGACGCAACCTGCAAAAGTCCAAATAGCATGTAACATTTACGCTGAAGGAAAAGGAAACAAACATAATGAACCACAAGTGTCCTGCCATTTATGAGTGGGTAAAGGGACTACTGGTGCAAGAGGATTCACCAAATAATGAACCACAGGACTCGATGTTTCTAGATGAATGAAGCTGACGGGGTTGGTGTCAATCACGACCAAACGACCTACAATGCTTCCACTGGCTCCCCGTCGAAAAGAGGATCACCTTCAAACTCCTCACCCACGCCTACAAATCCCTCAACAACGTCGGACCCAAATACCTCAACGAGAGATTATCCTTCCACGTACCCAAGAGGAACCTCTGCTCCGCTGACCTCGCCCTGGCCAAGGTCCCCCGCATCCGCAGAAACAGAACCGGCGGGAGGGCTTTCTCCTACATCGCGGCGAAAACCTGGAACGAGCTCCCTGTGAACATCAGACGCTCCCCGACCCTGCACACGTTCAGGAGAGACCTCAAGACCTGGCTCTTCGACTGACCGGGAGCCGCTGCCCACCCTACCCCTCCCCAGCACCTTGAGACCCTCACGGGTGAGTAGAGCGCTTTACAAACCCCTGATTGATTGATTGATTGACCTAGGTTAACATAAAGGGAGCCGCATATCAAAATGACTTAGCCCGACCCGACTCTAGTAACATACCAACGAAGTTAAAATGATCAAACATTTATTCACCAGAATGTGGCACCAGACCACGCTGTCCCAGTAACCAGGTTCAACACTCTAAGTTAGACCAAAGCGCAACGCCTTGAGTGACCGCGTTCGTGAACCTTTCGTGAAATAAAGTGATTCTAAGCGCAAGCGCGCTACCCGAAAGTTATACACTGAACCGGTCTTAAAGGCACAGTGTATCAGGCTTGCTGGATAGTAGACCGTGTGAACGAATAAAGTTCCATGCGAGTTAGTGAAATCCGGTTTAAAGTGTTAGGAACAAAAAGGAAAAAGTGGTTAGATTTTTTATAATCAACATGATCATATAGTCTCAAGACTCATCGATGTGAATATAACGTAATCAGCATGATAAAATGTATTGTACAAAACATTGCAGGACAGAGCAGTGAAATAAAGTATTGTGAGAAAAACAAAATCAGAGCATATAGTAAACATGATCAAATGGTCACATGGCTCATACGCGTGAAAGCAGAGTAGCCAACGTGATTGAATAGAGAGTACAAAAACACTACAGTACCACAGGCTAAATAAAAATATCTGTCAACAAGTTAAACCTAGCAAGCATTGGTACGTGAATCTTAGTACATGAATGGTTGCACACAACATAATGAGTAGTTGAGCGAGAGTATCACAGCATAACGTCAACAGGCAAGAGCCTTTCATATGAATGAGAACTCCAGAGAGGGTTCCAAAATACATACGTTCAATGACAATGGTGAATGAATTCATATACATTAATTTACTGAGTTCATGGTCATCCTTTTGAAGATGCTAAAACTCGGTAAAAAACATCTGCAAAAAAGGAATGGAGAAAAGTACAGATAAGTGAAAGACCTGGAGCTGAAAATATGGTTACATAGACCATAGAGGGTCAGAGAAAACAGGAAAATTCAAGTTTGTCATTGAGCCCTTTGGGCATAAGGGTGTCCAAGCAACGTATCCAATAGGTCTCTCGTTGAGACAAATGTTTGGACATGTCCCTGTCAGCATGTATAGTCACTACTTCTAAGATAGTGAATCGAAGCTGAGCTATCGTGTGGTGGTGATCATGCCAGTGGGCTGCAAGTGGTGAGGTGGTAGTTTTAGTCCTTATGCGACCTTTGTGCACAGTAATGCATTGCGTAAAGACCTCTCTGTTTTTCCCACATAGTATAACCCACATGGGCAGCGTATTGTGTAGATGACGAAACGGCTGTTGCAATCTGCAGTAAAGTTCAATTTGATTTTTTTACCAGACCAAGGGTGGGAGATGCAATCCCCAATGAGCACATTGTTACAATGTGAACAATTGAAGCATTTGCGCATGCCCTTGTGCGTCACTTTAGTGTCAGATTCAGATTGGTTGAGAAGTTCTCTCAAATTCTGAAACCGCTTATATGCAAAAATTGGAGGATTCACAAATAAGCCTCGAAAATCTGGCTCAGACTGTAAAAGTTCCCAACGTTTAAGAATCACTTGTTTGATGGCATCTGATGAATTGGAGTACGTGGATACAAAAACTTTTCTGTTCGATGGTTGCTTGATCTGTTTACACAACAAGGATTCTCTCTGTAGAACCTGCACTCGTTTTTCAGCTTCCTCAATAATCTCTGGTGGATAGCCACGGGTTAAAAATCTGTTTCTGGTTTCCTGCATGGAAGTGGCAATCTTAGACATGTCAGAGATGATGCGCTTAACCCGAAGAAACTGTGAATAGGGAAGATGACGTTTGAGAGATGGTGGATGGAAACTAGAGAATAATAGTGAATTGTTGCGGTCTGTGGGTTTCTTGAACATGGAATTCATGATGTTCGTGCCTTCCACATCAATGTTAATATCCAAATAGGAAATGTGGTGTTGATCCATGACATGAGTGAACTGAATTCTGGGATGCCTGGTATTCAATAAATTCAAATTCTCTACCAACTCATTCTTGGTGCCCCGCCATACAATTAGAATGTCATCTATGTATCATCTGTAGAGGATCAAGTGATCAGTCCACCTTGGATCAGATAGGATGTGCGTAGATTCAAACTGCATCATGAATATATGCGCGTAGCTGGGTGCTCCTCGTGGGTGATTAGCTGCGCTCTATAAATCCTGACTGATTGATTGGTTGATTGACTGCATAGGGTGTAACAAAAATAAACTGGCTTTAAGGGAACACCAACATGTCCTCATTGATTCCGTTTCCTTTGATGGTGTTAAGGATGTCGAAAGGGTTTGTCCACTATAAATTTTACCTATGGATTTTTATAATCTTTTCCACCATCCCACAGATTCTGCTAAGGTTGTGCTGCTGTCAAACATGGCAATATATGTCTAGCACAAAAAGTGCTCCCAGTCCAGTTTGGTGCAGACTCTCTTGTCCAGTGCCCCAGAACCCAGAAACCCCTTTCTAATGCCACTTGCCTTTTCAACTCCAAGACATTGTGTTTACAGACTGAAAGCTTTTTCTCCATAGAATATTGTTTTTTTGCACCCTGACTCACCGGTACGAAGGAATGTAAATCCGTGTGTGATTGTGGATGGGCGCCAAAGGCATGGACAACCTTGGCGTGAAGGAGGCAGATTAGCATGCAGCCCATGCTGCTATGTGGTAATGCGCCCTGGCGCGGATCAGCAGCACAGATTTACAGCTCGTGTACTCTCTCCCCTCTGATAGAGGACATATCCTGCTGGGGTTTGCAAGAATTGATGCTGGACTTCAGAAATACCAGAACACCTCTCAGACCTGCGGTGGTCTTTGTTCCTATTTGAGGGGTTGGGGGCATCAGGCCAGCTTTACTGATTGTACTGTGGCATTTTTATAGCGCTTAATACCAATGATGTGGCGTTGAGGTGCTGTCCTGGGGAGCCGGTCTTGTCATGTGTGGTTGAGAGAGCATATGTTTATAGTGTGACCTAAGCAGGAAGTGTTCAGTGCCTTGCTAGGTGAGCTCTAGTCAGACACTGCAGACTTCTTCAATGCTCCTTCTTTACCTACATCGACTTCCCTCCATGACAGGAGTACTTGAGGTTCAGCCTCCCACGGGTTCTTCTGTTTTGTTCTTGCCTTCCTGCTGATGCAAGCTCCTTGCATATGAGCTGCTGCCTGATCAGATACTTCAGTAGGGCATGGATGGGCATGCTGTGATCTTTCTCTATTCTGTGCTCCTTCTAATAGGACCCTGCATAAGAGGCCTATTCCAACTACCCTTTAGTGCACGGGAATGCTGCTATGCAGTTACTTCTCTTGGATTGTGCTTTTGCACACAGTGGGATGGGCAATACCTAATTTGAGCCAGTGGTTTCCGGTGCTCGGCATCGGCGCTTAATTGTCAACAATGGCACTTATGACAGTCTGCCACACGATGGAGCTGTTTGTCATATTTAGAGTAGAGCACAATACTAGTTGTTTATTAATTCAAAATACAGTAAAAATAACACACAATACATTCTTATGCCTTTGGGGACCTGGAATAGTGTGAATTGTCACACTCCTAGAAGTGTGAGGGTTAGTAGTTGTTTTGGTACTGTCATTGACAGCTCTGGCAGGGAATAATGGGTGGTTCAAGTAGTAGCGGCCTCAAGACGAGGGCCCTGCCACTTTTTTTTTTTTACAAATTAAGCACTATGGATGGGCATTAGTCTTGCGCGATGTAGGTGTGGCCCTGATTTCCCAGTGGTCTCTACCCTCTGACCAGGGTGCATGTCCTCTGCCATACACACCTATGCTCCTATGCCCGCCTTCCACGAGTTCTGTTCTGTTGATTGCCTGGTCTTTTCTAGTTAATGGGCAGTATTTGGTTCCTACTTTCTCTCTGATGATTTGTGGGTTGTTGCACCCGACAATCCTGGTAAGTTTGTAGGTCATTGCGCTAGAGTGTCTGTAGTCAGGCAGTCACCATCTTGCTTCTCCTGCCTGCTAGATTACCCTGTTGCAGCATTCCTGGCAGTCTGGTGGTGCCGCCTGGTGGAAGCTCATGTATGGATTGATCATTGGTATGCCTCACTGCAGTGGCCTGTGCCTGAGCGTCTACTTTAATTGCTGGGCACTATGGGAACATTTATGTTCTAATGTGGTCCTTGGTCAGGGGCTTCGCTTTGGTTACATTCTGCCTTAGTTTTCTTTCTGGTGGTTTTCCTCTCTGCCCTTAGGATGGGGCCCCTTGGGACTCTGCTCTGTACCGTCTTTGCTTCTTCGCAGTTGGCTTTGACATTTGCCCTCCTTCTTGTACCTGCCCCTCGACGTTTTGCATGTGCTAGATCTGCTTTTGCATTTCTCGCCCACCTTCTTCCGACTTAGTAGTTCGGATTGGTTGTCCCCTTTGCCACTGGGCTTCTTGTAAGGGGTTGCCTGGTTTCTGGCCCCTAGCTTCCAACATGGTGCTTCTCAGTCTGGGCCTTGTGGTTTGTCCTGGCAGGATTGGTACCTCTCACCATTCTATCCATGCAGATGGTTCTGGGTTGTTTTCTGTTGGTGGGTTTTATTCGAGTTGTTTCATTTCCTACTGCTATACTCTGTTGTCTCTCTCATGGGTTGGATGATGCCTGGGTTCTTTGTGAACCATCTTCTTGTGTTTCCCCTGCCTTTGTGTTCCAAGGTTTGCTTCGCTGTTTATCTGGCTGCTTCCTATGTTAGTGGTCCTTGGGACTAGGCCTGTTTGGCTTTGTTTTTCTTTGCTCTGTCTGCATTGCACCATCTTGTGTGATGCCTAGTTGGAGCCCTTTGATCAATGCACCTCTCTGCTTGTTACATGCTCATTGATGAACACTTCAACGAGGAAGAGGGACGAAGTGGTAATGCCACGATTATGTAGTGGTACTATTCATTATACTAAGTTTTGAGTTCTACGTCACAGTCCATCCTAGGGTCATTGTGGTGGCACTGATTCTTTGGTCTCTGCTGGTAATTCTCAGGACTTCTTGTGGGAGGGTGGCCCTGTTATGCACCTCTAATGGAGGGAGAAGGAGCCACTTTAAAAATAAAATTAAGTAAGGGGCTACGAGGAATCTGGTAGCTGCCCCTCATAGATTAGGACATGGTTGAGTAGGATTCTGCGGAATTAAGATTACTGGTAAGTACTGGGATAGAAATCCTTGAGACTAGTCCCGGGTACCACAAAGGATGCAGCTCCAATGTAGGACTTTGTGAACCTAGAGATAGACAGAATTCTGGATGCAAAGGTCCTTCTTGGGTGGTAAATGTATACTGTATTTTCAAAGAAGATAGGTCTGGTGTCATGGATGGCTGGATAGGTGATGCACTGTGTCATGAAGGAAATATGTTTTGCTGCAGGCAGCCAGTTAGCAGATTCAAGAGAGAGAGGAAATGTGATTGAGGATGCTGAGGTGAGGAAGCTATCTAGAAGATGTGTTTAGGATGCACTTGAGCCTGTGAAGAACATTGGCAGGAGGTTCTATGGTGGTGTAGTCTAGGTGGGAGATAAGCATTCCAGGAGGCTCTGAGTATAGTCAGCTGGTGTGGCATAGGTGGAAGAGAACCAAGCCAGGAGGGAAACAACCCGCAGTTCGCAGTCCTGCTTGTAATTAGGTGGCAGATATGTTGGTTTACAACACCCCTTAATGATTTCTGATTTCCGCTTTTACATTATAGTTCTACTTTACAGCAGTGGCGGCTGGTAGCGAACGGGGGAAGGGCAGGGAGGAGGCGGAGGGAGGTGAGGGAAGTAGAAAATAAAAAATTAAAGTAAAATTTACCTGATGGTCGTGTCGCCAGTCGCCCCCTCTCCACTGCCTCTCCTCCGTTGCAGGAAGCACCCGGGCTCCCAGGCTCCCTAAGCCAATGACAACGCTTCAATGCAGCGTTGTGATTGGTTCCCCTATGCCAATCACAATGCAGCAATGCAGCTTTGTGATTGGTCTGAGCGCTGTGGTTCGGCGCTCAGACGGGGACAGGGAGCCTGTGCATGCTCTCCATCAGGCTGTGTAATGCAGCCTGGTGGAGAACATGCACAGTGAGCATGAATATTTGGCCGGCCCAAGGCAGCCGGTCAAACATTCATGCACACTCTGAGTGTGCTCACCACTCCTCTCCCTGGCCCCTGCTCTGGCCAGCCCTGCCCCTCCCCGCACCTAGGAATGGAAAAATAAAATGATAAAATAATAATAACGTTCCGTTAGTATAATTTTATTTTTCCTCTACACTGCTCTTAAAGCAGTGGGGTGACGCTCCTCCGCCTAAGCGGAGGAGCCGCTGCTGCTTTACAGTGAATCAAAACACTCGGATACTGGCATAAGGTGACTCCCTGGCAATGCATGAAGCGCTAAATAATTGAATAAATCGCTCGTTGTCCCTGAAGGCCAGCCATCTCTCCCCTAAGTGAATGCGAAATGGCTGCCTGTGTAAACACTGCAACAGAACACGTCCCCAGGGGCTGCGGGTTCGCGGACACGCCGCGCCCCTTAGCAGTGCTCGCAAGTGCAGCCAGAGATGATGTCTCACTGTGTACGGGTTTCATTGGGCCAGCAGGTGCAGTGGCACCAGATCCCTGATGGGCCTATTGAACCCTGATAATTGTATTATTTTACTAGCCCAACAGCAGAGAAAGCTGCCATTTTCCTTGCTTGCACCAGGGCCCACGGCATCCTTGTGAGGCGAGTGGTTTCCATCCCTTAGGACAGAGCAGGGTCATTATTTTACGCCTGCCCAAGTAGGGGCTGCTGCGGTGTGGAGCTGTCGATTACCTGTGAATATTTAGCATAACAGGAATCTCTCTCATTATCCTCTTTCTGTGTGACTCGGAATCTAGGTTTCTTGTAATTTCACTCATTGCTGTGTCTGCTTCTACATCGTCTTCTCCTCTCTGTTCTGCAGTCCTCCAGCCCCCTTTACTCCCTCTTCTGTGTCACCCAAACTGTTTCTCTCTGGGCTATTTTTTTCTAATTTCTTTCCAGCTGTTTTCTTCCCTCACTCTTCTCAGCCCACTTCTACCTGCCCTACTCTCTGACCGCTCTTTTACCTCTCCCATCCCCCAGCAAGCACTCTCATGTTCCTTTTCATTATGGCTTCCATAGCTTCCTTTTTAGGTCTGGCATTTGTGACTCTTTTAGCTGTGTCATAGACTATTGTTTCAAAAAACAAAATCATACATAATACACATACCTAGAGGGGCCTTTGGTCAGTGGACTTCATCCATTGGTCAGTTACATTGCCATTCACATCTAGCTTCCGCCTACCACAGTATATGGCATGGGGGCAGTGGGACAGCCACTTTAGACACTCTCCCTTCAATTTGAGTGACTGCAGAAAGTCCGTGACCATTGTTCACATCCGTCTGGAAGTAGTTCCTTTCTCTTCAGGCACAAACCTATTTCAAAGTGTTTTATTTTATTACTTCATATTTACTTTAAATATCAGCTAGTTATTTTACCTGAGCTCTGGGTGCCCAGTTAGATAGTGACTTATTTTCTGTATTTTTCTTAAAGTTGCTGTAGTAAAGTGTTTAAGTGACGTTGTTACATTGTAGCTGCGTGGGATTTGAGTGATTGGTTTGGGAGTGATATATTCTTGTCTCCTTCACAAATTTTAATAAATAATGTATGGCACACCTGAAAGGGTTGACATTCAAAAACACCACTAGTAACAGTCATATTACTCAAGGTTTTTTTAATTTAAATATTTTATTGATAACATATGGCAGCCACATTTAGGTAGGTGCATGTTTTTTCTGTTTATTTTTACCGCATATGCTTGCAATAAAAACAAAGGAAAAAAAGAACAAAGCCAGAGCTATCAGTCAATGCTTGTTTTCCTTTCTCTCTTACTCCCTGTGTTTTCTCTTTCTACAGTCCCTACAAAGCTCTTTCCTTTGCCCACACACATTCCTGGGATGTTTTTCCTTTCATTCATCTCTCCACTTCTCTTCCTTAATCTGCCTCGCCTGATTTTCTTTTCTTTACTGGTCCAAACATCTTTTCTTTTCTCTTCTAGATCAAGCATGGTGGACCTCCCCACTTGTTTTCTCTACCTATTCTTTCCTGATCTCCTTGATTTTCCTCTGTTCAGTTCTTCCTATTTCATCACTTTCATTTTGTACCAGTCTCTCATGCCCTTAGGTCTCCTCTCCTCGCGGGCTTTCCTCAGGTCCCTGCTTCCCCTCTCTCCTCAGTCACTTCTACTTTCCTTGATTGCTCTTTTCGTCTCTCTTGTTCCCGGCCTTTCTGCTTTTTATTTCTCCTTCTTTTACTTTTATCAGTCCTCCTCCTTCATAGGTTTCCAGCTAAGACTCTCATTTTACACTCTCGACTCCCAGGTACCAATTCATCTGTGTTCCTGTTTTTAATCTTCCCCCTCTCTCGCCAGTCCTTTCTGAGCCCCGATTTATCCTCTCTCGCAGTCCGTTCTAAGCTCCATCCTTTTCCTCTCTGTGTTCTGGACATCCCTGTTTCTCTATTGCTCCCCTGTCTTCTTTGAGCTCCCTCCTATTCCTCTCTTTGTTAGTCTGTAGCTCCCAGCTTCTCCCCTCTCTCACAGTCCTTTCTAAGCTCCATCCTTTTTCACTCTGTGTTCTGGATACCCCTTCTCTTTCGCTTCCATGTCCTCTCTGAGCTCCCTCCTTTTCCTCTCTTTGTTAGTCTGTAGCCCCCAGCTTCTCCTCTGTCCCTGTCTTTTCTAAGCTCCATCCTTTTCCTCTCTGTGTTCTGGATACCCCTTCTCTTTCGCTTCCATGTCCTCTCTGAGCTCCCTCCTTTTCCTCTCTTAGTTAGTCTGTAGCCCCCAGCTTCTCCTCTGTCCCTGTCCTTTCTAAGCTCCATCCTTTTCCTCTCTGTGTTCTGGATACCCCTTCTCGTTCGCTTCCATGTCCTCGCTGAGCTCCCTCCTTTTCCTCTCTTTGTTAGTCTGCACCCTCCTGCTTCCCCCCTCTCACAGTCCATTCTAAGCTCCATCCTTTTCCTCTATGTGTTCTGGATATCCCTGTTTCTCTATTGCTCCCCTGTTCTCTCTGAGCTCCATCCTTTTCCTCTCTGTGTTCTGGATATCCCTGTTTCTCTATTGCTCCCCTGTCCTCTCTGAGCTCTATCCTTTTCCTCTCTTACGCTCCCCTGTCATTTCTGAGCTCCCTCCTTTTCCTCTCTTTGTTAGTCTGTAGCCCCCGCCTTCCCCTCTCTCCCTGTCCTTTCTAAGCTCCATCCTTTTCCTCTCTGTGTTCTGGAAATCCCTGTTTCTCTTACGCTCCCCTGTCATCTCTGAGCTCCCTCCTTTTCCTCTCTTTGTTAGTCTGTAGCTCCCAGCTTTTCCCCCTCTCTCACAGTCCTTTCTAAGCTCCATAGTTTTTCACTCTGTGTTCTGGATACCCCTTCTCTTTCGCTTCCATGTCCTCTCTGAGCTCCCTCCTTTTCTTCTCTTTGTTAGTCTGCACCCTCCTGCTTCCCCTCCTCTCGCAGCCCATTCTAAGCTCCAACCTTTTCCTCTATGTGTTCTGGATATCCCTGTTTCTCTATTGCTCCCCTGTCCTCTCTGAGTTCCATCCTTTTCCTCTCTGTGTTCTGGATATCCCTGCTTCTCTTACGCTCCCCTGTCATCTCTGAGCTCCCTCCTTTTCCTCTCTTTGTTAGTCTGTAGCCCCCAGCTTCCCCTCTTTCCCTGTCCTTTATAAGCTCCATCCTTTTCCACTCTGTGTTCTGGATATCCCTGTTTCTGTGTCGCTCCCCTGTCTTCTTTGAGCTCCCTCCTATTCCTCTCTTTGTTAGTCTGTAGCTCCCAGCTTCTCCCCCTCTCTCACAGTCCTTTCTAAGCTCCATCCTTTTTCACTCTGTGTTCTGGATACCCCTTCTCTTTTGCTTCCATGTCCTCTCTGAGTTCCCTCCTTTTCCTCTCTTTGCCATTTTGGAGATCCCAGCTTCCCCTCTCTTACAGTCCTTTTGAGCTTCATCCTTTTCCTCTCCTAGGGGCTTATTTACAAGCGCCTTGCGCCACTTTTGCGTCGTTTTTAACATGGGAAAAGTGACACGAGGGTGGCGCAAGGGGCTTGTAAATCTGCCCCCTAGTCTGTAGCTCCCAGCCTCTCCCCCTCTCTCACAGTCCTTTCGAAACTCCGTCCTTTTTCTCTCTGTGTTCTGGATACCCCTGCTTCTCGTTCGCTTCCCAGTCCTCTCTGAACTCCCTACTTTTCCTCTCTTTGTTAGTCTGCACCCTCCTGCTTCCCCCCTCTCACAGTCCATTCTAAGCTCCGTCCTTTTCCTCTATGTGTTCTGGATATCCCTGTTTCTCTATTGCTCCTCTGTCCTCTCTGAGCTCCCTCCTTTTCCTCTGTTTGTTAGTCTGTAGCTCCCAGCTTACCCCTCTCACAGTCCTTTCTAAGCTCCATCCTTTTCCTCTCTTTTCCATTCTGGAGATCTCAGCTTCCCCCTCTCCCCCAGTCCATTCTGAGCTCACTCCTTTTCTCTCTTTGTCATTCTGGAGATCTCTGCCTGCCCCACTCTCTACAGGCTTTACTGAGCTCTCTCCTTTTCCTCTCTTTGTCATTCATGAGATTACTTTTTTTACCCTCTCTCACAGTCCTTCCTGTGCGCCCTCTTTTTACCTCTCTTTGCCATTCTGTGCATCCCTAATTCCTCCTCTCTCACAGTCCTTTCTGAGCTCTCTCCTTTCCCTCTCTTTGTTCTGTTATCCCTGCTTCTCCCTCTGCCCCCAGTCTTCTCTGACCTCCCTCCTTTTCCTCTTTGTCATTGTGGAAATCCCTGCTTCCCCCTTTCTCCCCTGTCCTTTCTGAGCTCTCTCCTTTTTATCTCTATGTCATTCTGGAGGGCTCTGCTTCTCCCTTTCACTCCAGTTCTTTCTGAGTTTTCTTCTTTTTGTTTGTTATTTTGGAGAGCCCTGCTTCTCCCTTTCTCCCTGTCCTTTTTGAGCTCGCTCCTTTCCCTCTCTTTGTTCTGGATATCCCTGCTTCTCCCTCTGTCCCCAGTTCTTTCTGAGCTCTCTCCTTTTCCTCTCTTTGTTATTCTGTTAATCCCTGCTTCTCCCTTTCTCTTCAGTCCTTTCTGAGCTCCCTCCTGTACATCTCTCTGTCATTTAGGAGAGCCCTGCTTCTCCCTTTCTTTCCTGGCCTTTATGAGCTCACTCCTTTTAATCTCTGTCATTCTGGAGAGCCCTGCTTCTACCTTTCTCCCCAGCCCTTTCTGAGCGCACTCCTTTCCCTTTCTTTGTTCTGGATATCCCTGCTTCTCCCTCTATCCCTAGTCCTCTCTGAGCTTGCTGCTTTCCCTCTCTTTGTTATTCTGGGAATCCCTCCTTCTCTCTTTCTCTCCAGTCCTTTATGAGCTTCCTCTTTTTCATCTCTGTCATTCTGGAGAGCCCTCCTTCTCCCTCTGTCCCCAGGCCTTTCTGCGTTCGCTTCTTTTTATCTCTTTGTTAGACTATAGCTCCCAGCTTCTCCCTTCGCACCCAGTCTTTTCTGAGCTCTCCCCTTTTCCTCTCTGTGTTCTGGATATCACTGCTTCTCCCTCTGTCCCCAGTCCTTTCTGCGTTCACTTCTTTTTATCTCTTTGTTAGTCTATAACTCTCAGCTTCTTACTTTCCACCAAGTCTTTTCTGAGCTCCTTCCTTTTCCTCTCTTTGTTATTCTAGGAATCCCTGCTTCTCCCTTTCTCCACCGTTCTTTCTGAGCTCCCTCCTTTTCACCTCTTTGTCATTCTAGGGGGGAGTCCTGCTTCTCCCTCTGTCCCCAGTCCTTTCTGAGTTCACTTATTTTTATCTCTTTCTTATGCTGGAGAGCCCTGCTTTTACCTTTCTCCCCAGTCCTTTCTGAGCTCGCTCCTTTCCCTTTCTTTGTTCTGGATATCCCTGCTTCTCCCTTTCAACCCAGTCCTTTCTGAGCTCCTGCCTTTTCATCTCTTTGTCATTCTGGGGAGTCCTGCTTCTCCCTCTGTCCCCAGTCCTTTCTGCGTTCGCTTCTTTTTATCTCTTTGTTAGTCTATAGCTCCCAGCTTCTCCCTTTCCACCCAGTCTTTTCTGAGCTTCCTCCCTTTCCCTTTCTTTGTTCTGAATATCCCTGCTTCTCCCTCTGTTCCCAGTCCTCTCTGAGCTCCTTCCTTTTTGTCTCTTTGTCAATCAGGAGAGCCCTGCTTCTCCCTCTGTCCCCAGTCCTTTCTGAGTTAACTTCTTTTTATCTCTTTCTTATACTGGAGATCCCTGCGTCTCCCTTTCTCCCCAGTCCTTTCTGAGCTCGCTCCTTTTCATCTCTTTGTCATTCCGGAGAGCCATGCTTCTCCCTCTGTCCCCAGTCCTTTCTGAGTTCGCTTCTTTTCATCTCTTTGTCATTCCGGAGAGCCATGCTTCTCCCTCTGTCCCCAGTCCTTTCTGAGTTCGCTTCTTTTGATCTCTTTCTTATACTGGAGAGCCCTGCTTCTCCCTCTGTCCCCAGTCCTTTCTGAGCTCGCTCCTTTCCCTTTCTTTGTTCTGCATATACCTGCTTCTCCTTCTGTCCCCAGCCTCTCTGAGCTCTCTCCTTTTCATCTCTTTGTCATTCTGGTGGGCCATGCTTCTCCCTTTCTACCCAGTCCTTTCTGATCTCGCTCCTTTTCCTCCTTTTGCTATTCTAGAGGGCCCTGCTTCCCCCTCCCTCTACAATCCTTCTTGTGCTCCCTCCTTTTCCTCTCTTCATCATATCTAAGGTCAACCCCCTCCTCCCCCTTCACCCCCACCATTAGAGCCCCAAGAGTTCCCTGGGTTTCAATTCTTCCAATAGTTATTCCTGATCTGTTTATCTCTTCTGTCTTCAGTCTTTTATTGATCCTCTTTTATACTCTCTTTAGCAATTGTGTTCTTGTATTTGTTTGTTTAATTTGTTTCACAGTTTTGTAAGGCACAGCTCAACCGGAAGGCTGTAAGTGTGCTGTACATGAAAACAACAGAGACATCAAGCACACCCTTACAAGGAATTGGTGTGTAAAGCTGGGAATAAAATTAAATTAAAAACAGGAGGAAATTAGTTTGACAATAATATCAGGGTAAAGCATGAATTGAAGAAATCTGGGGAATTGCACGGTAAGTGCAGCCTCAGAGCTGCAAAGGGGTTATGTAGAAGAGGTAAGAGAGGAAATGAGGCTCGCAGAGGAGAGAACAGGAGATATAGAGAAGAATTGAAGGGATGGGGTGAGACAGGAAAACCAGAACACAAGGGTGAGGAAGCTTGAAAGGAAGGCAGAGTTCAGGCTAAAGGAATGAGGGAGGACTGTGGTAGGCTTAAGGAGAAAGTTAACGCGGGCTGAACAAAGGTTTAGCCTTCTAATTAGAAATGAAGGGAGCAGTAGCGGCTGGCAGGGAACGGCGGTGGAGGGGTGGGGGTGGTGGGGGGAAGAGAAAATAAAATAAAAATACCACCTACCATTTCGCCGGCCGCTGCCTCTCCTCCGTCATGTTCAGCTTCCTTCTTCCTGCAGTCCCAGAAGCAGGAAGCACCCGGCTCCCGAACTCCCCTGAGCCAATCACAACGCTGCAATGCAGTGTTGTGATTGGTCTGAGCGCCATGGTTTGGCACTCAGATGGGGACTGGGAGGCTTTGCATGTTCCTCACCAGGCTGTGTAATGCAGCCTGGTGGGGAACATGCAAAGTGCGCATGATCTGTTGGTCGGCCCAAGAGGGCCGGCCAAACAGTCATGTGCACTTAGGGAGTGTGCAAACCACTCCTCCCCCAGTGCCATCAGCCCGCCTTAACCCAGCCCTGCAGCTACAAAAAAAAATGATAATAACAACGTTATTATAATTTTATTTGTGCTGCTCTGCTCTCAGAGAAGTGGGGTGACACTCCTCTGCCTTAGCGGGGGAGCCGCCCCTGTACGGGAGGATGGGTAGTAGTAGGCATATGACGGTGAAACTAGGTGAAGACAAAGGGAATCTGAAGGAAATGAGGAACAAGGAAGCCAGGAAGGGGAGAATATGTAGAGATAATAGAGGGGGCAGCATATCTTTTATTCAGTTCATGTTCGCCATAACTGTCATCTTGGGACTATCGAAAATGTCTATCCATTGGCAAAGTATTAAAATTCACGCATGAGGTACAGCAAAATGAGAAATCTTTGTCTTTCGGAGAGGCAAGAGACGTTTCCCAGCTTTGCCCAAACTTTTCATTGCCCAAATGCCTATTCTTTGCAGCCAAATTTCCTACCCAGGAAGAGTGTCACACCCTTCTGTGGAGAACCAGCCTCATTGGAGGCCTAGATGGACTTCCTTTTCCCGCTAGCCCTTGGCCTTGAGTGGCAGCTGGCGAACACCAAGGCAGCCACTCGGCAGTCGAGTACCGCCCATTCCCTACATGAATGCTGGGTGACTGTGGTCCACTCGCGAGGAAAGTTCTACTGCTGTTGTGCAAGTCCTTTTTCTCTCTCTACTTTAGAGATGATCAGCTTCGAGCTTTGCCAGCTGGTGAAGTTAAAAATAAGGACGGGACTTCACCCTCCTTTGCAAATATTATCCAATGAAGACTTACAGCCTCATCTTAGAAGCGTGCTAATGGTGTCCTAATAAAGGAAAAGAGAGGCCTTTAATCTTCTAAACTCCATGTTGGTCCACCGGATTCTAGCGATTCAGCAGCTGCGGTGTTATCCGTGCAATTAGGGATTTGCCACACGTGCCACGCAATCCACCATCTGCTTCACAATTTGCAGATTTCAGCAAAAGCAACATTTCTTTTCTTAAACGGATCAAAATATATTAAGGACTCTACGAATGACGTGTAAGGCAGTTCCTGCTTCTTTGCAAACAGGGCTGGCAGAAGGCGTGGGCGGTGAATGGGGCATCATTCCCCAGGCCCAGTGCACGTGCTGCAAAATCTAGAATTCGAAGCAAAATTGCCTTGTTTATTCATGGCAACTAACATAGCTGAAGCTGCTGAATGGCAAAAACGCCAGACATGCCTGTTTGAAGTTAACTTGTTACCTTACACAGTTCAACTGCTGTGTTTAGACACTAAATCCATGAACATTTCCCTCATTGGGTTGGCAGCGGCGGCTCCTCCGCAATGGCGGAGGAGCGTCGCCCCACTGCCTGGCTCAGAGTCAGCAAATGAAAAATAAAACGATGTTCTAGCATCGTTTTATTTTTCATTTGCCGGCTCTGAGCCAGCGCTGTAGGGAGGGGCGAGCCAAGGCATGGGAGGGGGGGAGGAGGAGTGCTATGTGCACTCCCTAAGTGCACATATGTGTTTGGCCAGCCATCTCAGGCCGGCCAAAACACACATGCGCACTTAGGTTTTTCCAGCCTGGCTGCATTGAACAGGGGGCTGGAGAAACCCCACAGACTCCCTGTTCTGAGCGGAGCGTCCTTCGCGATACAAAAGGGGATGATGGACGGAACGTTTGAGCCAATAAAACACTCCTTCCAGCCCGCTCAGGCCAATCCCCACGCTGCTCTGCAGCACAGTGATTGGATAGGAGTCTGTCCCAGGGGCTGGCGGGACCAGGAATAGAAGAGGAAGCATGATGCGACACGGGAGACCGCCGGCGGCTTCAGGTAAGTTCTTATTAAAAAATATATATTATTAGTTACGCGCCCCGCTTAACCCCCACCCCACGCTCCCCTTCCCGCGTTCCCTCCACTCGCCCACCACCCTTTGTTTGTGGCGGCCACCACTGTGGGTTGGTGTCCCGATTGATTGGCTGGAGGACGTTGGCTTAGAGAAGGAAACAAAAACCTAACATGTTTAAAGGTGTTCAAATTAGAGGGAAGGAAGGATTCCTTCTTTGTCATATTTTTTTATTTCACTACTCATGTAAATCATGTTTACATGACAGTGTTTCTAAAACACAAGTAGTTTCAAGAGGACAATTTTAATTTATGAGATTAGCAGCAATTTTGCTTCTCATTTTAAGGCCTAATGTATGTAAATATCCTATGAGTGAGGCAATTGAACATTAAATATGTAAGATACTCTGTTATTTATAGGTCTGTTTCATGTGGAATGGGTGCTGCCAGACCTGGGTATGAGTTCAGGTTAAACCCAAAGCTTCTAGGATGGGTTTTTAGACATAGCTTTGATGTTCACGAAGAAAAGAGACATCGATTGGCGAAATGGGAGCAAATGTAGGCAGAGGGTAACTTTGGGTATGTTTTACTCTGAAAGGTAAAAAGATAAAGGTTAATAGAAAGGGTCTTCTCTCCTTCCATGCAACCATTTTGAATAAGAATTGCCAATGTTTATCATTTTGATTGTTAGAAAACTCATCTGGTGTCAGTAGTATTGGGTTCCCTTTAGCATCACGCAGCATTAATACGTAAAAGCAGGATGTGATCGCATTATATGCCACATTATTACCCTGTTCTTGACGCTGAATTTAGACAATTCCACAGCATGGTTTGGGGCTGTTTTGCTTCTCTTTCAGCTGTTATGTTATATATCTATTATTTATTGCACATTCTCTATGACAGGCATCTTGGTGCTATCTCAGACACCGCCCCAGTTTGGGGCTAGCAGCTTGGACTCTGTCTTCCTAATGGTGCCCTAATTGAGAAAAGCATAGGCTATTAATCTTCCTCTACACTGTACATGGACAGCCTCCGTTTTTAGTTCACGTGGAAGTTCATTTCACAAGAAAGCTCCTGCCGGGAGAAAGCTGTCTTCTTTTAGCCAATCTCTCCACATTTCCTATGTGCTTTCATTTTTCATTTTTCTTTATAATTAGCAGTGCTGGATTTGGGAAACAATTACTCTTGGAACCCATAAATTGGGGGTCAAGGAGTGGCAGAGGAAAGGGGGTGGGGTCACGAGGGGTGGAGCTTGAAAAGTAGAGTCTGACAGTCAACATGCATTTTCTTTTTTTTAATCTGCTGCAAATAAATTGGCAATAAGAACACATGACTGGAAATCTGTTCTAGTTGACTTAATTGGTCATAGAGGGACTGCATTTTAAAATATCTTACAGGGTTAGGACACCAGCTGCAGATATCTTTGTGTGCCTAGCAATTTGAGGGCATTATAATAGAGGTAAGATAATTCTGGTGGTTAATGCAGTTCTGTGTTTTGTGCGATCACAGTTTTGACTCATAAAGTAGCATAGAGGGCTAATGTGCAAACACATCGTGCAACAGGCAAAGCAAAGATTTGTATTTTATGTAGATAAGTAATTGGGCTCTGAGCTCATTTTGTTACTTCCAGTTCATATGTTGCAATCCTCCAATATAGCACAGTGATCTATTTACCGGCATCAAGGAGCTGCATGCAAACTGTAAGTCATGGGTTTAGATCCTTATTGTTTTTCTCTCAATCTGTTGTTATTCTGAGATTGCAAAGAAGGGCTCCTCTTGGAATGAATAATGTTATTTTAGTACAGACAACCCCAATCAATGTATTACATTTTATATCCTGACTTTGTGTTTCTCCCCACTGTTCACTCTTAATATATGTTTACAAGTATAGCTCTATGTGATTCCTACACCTTATAACTCTCATTGTCTTAAATAACGTTTGCTGTAGATTGACTTACACACTTGCATGGTTTATTGTGTCTCTGTGTGGATATAATGTGCTCTGACACCCTCCACTGGGATGTGTAGCACCATGAGAAAACAAAATAAATTAGTAGGTGCCATTTAAATCATTATTAGTGTAAGCACTCTTACAGTGCATGCACATCTCTTACAGAGGGGGTTGAACAAAGTCAAAAGCCTGCCTCTAAGTCATTGTTTCTCTACAATACTTGTGAAGAGATAAGCTAAATGCCTTTGTTCCCCTTCAGTAGCACTGGCATTAGGTAATAGGCTCCAGATAGCTCCCAACTAAGAAAAATGAAGGGCTGATGGCCCTTTAAATGAGGCCTTTGTTTGTGCTGGGCTCGAAGTGAAAATAAGAAACCTTTGTCACTGCTTAGCAGTTGCTGCACTGAACGGAATGCAGACAACATGCGGGCATTGCTGAACTATGTATGGGTGCTGTAAAATGGCCCCAGATCAAACTGAGCATCTTTCTCTGTGTCAACAGGGTCCCAGATCTAGCCCAGAAGTAGCTGCCATACCCGGGATCCAGCACTAATCTTTAGCCATTCACATCTACCCTGTCCACACACCCTGCTTTGCTCAACATCGTTTCTAGATCTGCCTTCTCTTACACTCCCTGCATTCATTCTCAAGCTCCCGGTTTACTCTTTTTCCTCGGCCATTCCTGAGTCTGCCACTTTATCCTCTCTCCTCAAATCTCGATATCTTTTGCTTCTCTCCACAACACTTCCTGAGCTCTTTATTGCTTCTCTTTAGTCTTTCCTTGAGTGGTGCTGCTATTGTTCTCTCTCCTTAGTCCAAGCTCCTAGTCACCCCTCTCAGTCAATCCTGATTTAATTAAAAAATTTATTTCAGTTTTATATCATTTCACTGGATTTCTTTCCTCTCTCTCCATACCTGTTCCCGAGTCCCTGTAGTCCCACTCTCATGAGTCCCCTTTGATCTGTTTGTAGGTATGCTCATCTGGGGTCCATGCTTACATCTAGGACCCTCAGAAAATAAATGACAGAGTTGGCAAATACCAAGGCTGCTTTACTTTAGATCCAACCTCATGCGTCTTCTTTCACCACCGTAAACTTCTTGTCTCCGTGTCTTACTCTTGCAGGCTCTTCTCCCATTCCCTTTCTGTCTCTTTGGTCACATGTTGATAATAGAAAATAAATCTTGTCCCAATAAAAAACAAGCATTAAAAATGCAATCAGTCTCGCCTTTAATTAAGTTAAAGCCATTTGCTTTGCTATACAATACCATTAGCAAAGCAAATGGCTTTAACTTAATAAAAGGCGAGACCTTTTGCATTTTCTAAAACAAGCGGCCGTGAAAGTGAAAGCGATCGCGAAAGCGATTGCACGAAGCCCACACTAATTAAAAGCACGCGCGAAGCGGCATTTTCGTTGCTATGGCAACAAAATGGCGTCGGACTGTCCACAGTCCCTACGGACATGCGCATGCTGTTTGCTATGGACAAATGGCGAGAGCAGCCATGTTTGTCCATGCAGACGCGTGCATAAAAACCCTCGGCAGAATTGATTCCAAAAGGTACTCGCAATAGCGAGAGCAGCGCATGCGCTGCTTTCGCCAGGCGAGACCTAATGAGTGGAGCAAACACCTGCTCAAATTAAGCACTGCCTCCATCATCCTTAGTCCATCCTTACCTTCTGCCAGGGTATAATAGCAATACAAATATGCCCAAAAATATTACCTACCTGGGCCTTATCAAGTTCATTAAGCTTTTCCTGCAAAAGTTCTCCTTGTGAGAGGAATCTTGTGTATGTGGGCTCTTGCTGAGATATTTTCCAGCAACGTTCTGCGTTTTGGATTTTTTTTTCTTACAATTTACACTTCACAAAGAAAGTAAAGGAAAAGCACTGAAGCAACACACCCCCTCTTATCATGCTTCTGGCTTCTGACCTGGTCACTTGCTCCAGTCCAGGAGTCATTACTCTATGGGACAGACAAACAGCTCTATGGTTCATCCTTACAAACACTGGCCTGGAATGTGCTGTAGCCCCTTTCTCTTTCTTGGCATGCGAGCATCTTCCCTTGGCTTTGTTACTGTCACATTCAGTGCCTCCATTTTATTGTCAGTTTCTG
This sequence comes from Calotriton arnoldi, assembly GCA_963921515.1. NCBI lineage: Eukaryota > Metazoa > Chordata > Amphibia > Caudata > Salamandridae > Calotriton > Calotriton arnoldi. The sequence continues at coordinate 731,411 of CAWUFW010002540.1, read as the reverse complement.
TTCTCCTTGACCTCTTAACCTTTATCGAAGGTGTCAACAGGTTCTAGCTCTTAATACAATTGTGCAAAATTAGACATGTATTGTGAAATATACTTGGCTGGTATCTTGCATGAATATTGACCAGGAGGACATACATCATATACAAAAGTCATGCGAGACACTAGTAAGAGACTTGCTCGAGCTAAAAAGTGTCGTCCATGCACGGTTTTATCCTTGCACTAGTCTCTGCTGATGAAAATTTCACAAAATGGAGAAATAGCTGGCAAACTTTATGGAGAAATAGCTGGCAAACTTTACAGAATGACAGATTTTGAGAGATTTTACCAGAGTACCCAAAGTGTTTCCCTGACCTTCTTCTCACAAAGCATCTTCTGGCTCACAAGCCTCATTGGGCATACTCGAGTGGTCTCAAATAGTCGTTCTCCTGCATCGTGTCCTTTCTCCGCATGTTCCTTGGAGCCCTGCCCTGGGTCTTGCCTGGGGCTCTAATCTTTTGGGAGGAGGAGAAGTACAAGCAAGCTAAGGCTGCACACGGGACCCCAAACCATGCTACCCTCTTTGCTTGGTGACACGCGCGGTCTCTCCCAACAAATCCGCCATGTGGCGGGAGGGGGGGTGGGGAGTTCACAAATGCACAGTTAATATTTCCATCCTGCCTCTCACCTTAGTCGGTGCTCCGGTGGCATTCACCACCTCAGTCAAGCTTTGTCCAGGGGCAACAGCTGGCATCTCCCACCCCCCAGAAAAACCTTCACAATTAGCTCATCTACTGCACTGCTGTGTTTTCTCTGTGTCTCTCCGTCATTTCAAAAAAAAAAATTCCAGTGGCGTAACAAAACTTGAGGGGTCTCCCCTGCAAGGTACATGGAGGGGCCCCGCCTCCAGACTCAGAGAGGAGCTCTCAGGCCAGGGTACTGTGCTGAGGGCGACCATGGAGCTTGGGGTCCCCCCGCACCGCAAGCGCTGCAGGGGCCTATTTTACTCCAGTGTATTTTTCATGCCTGGTACCAACAAAATTCCATGTGCCCATCTACCCTAGCAACTCATACTGAACCCCTCTAAGCATCATTAGCTCCCTATAACACTTCCATAACCCACTGCTCCCAGCCAAAAAAATACTAAATCTTCTTTGTGCTTATTTCTTTAAAGAACACTTATTCCTAGCACTCTGACCATGAAAAAAACTCATGTTCCATAGGAAGAAGATGCTGGTTGGTATGTACTGGGGGAGTAGTCCACCGACCCTTAATTCCCCCTAAATCCACCATGTTAATTACGTACTGTGCGCTGTATGAAAGCACACTTTGTGTAACAAAGCTACGTGTTTATTACAGTGGATGTGTGTTAGCCCTTTGAACATGATGGACCCCATGATGTCAGCTGGAGCCTTGCCTTTCTTACTGTCTGAGAGTAATACAGATATCTTTGCTCCCAGCCAACATATTCATAAGGTGCATGAAAACGCCCATTTAAAAATGCCCTACTAGAAGAAGGAAGGAACTGTGTTTAAGGGTTTATGTCTCTCATGTCTGATGCAGGAGTTGAAATGTACCTTTACTTCCATTCCAAACCTGGCTTTGGAGCCCCATGAAGTGGCTGAAGGCCAAAACATTGGACATTGCGTACCCAGCTAGACATGGCAATTCCTAATTAAATCCCCTGAAATTTGGATGATTAGAGGTACCTTTGGAGGGATATTTGAAAGCGTTTCGTCACCTTGGTCTGCATTGCCTTGGGATGCCTCCTGACCTTTATACTTCTGGTCTCCCGAAAGCTCCGGCGAGGAGCTCTGATCTCCTGTTCTAGATGCCTGCATGGATGACTGTCTGTGAGATGTCCCTTCCTACCCAAAAAATAACCTCATGATGCCAGCCAAGCTGACTTGAAGCCCTCCTGTGCCTATCTTGCCAGACCCAATAAACAGTGGTGCAACAGCAAACAAGTGCCCACGAGCATAACCCTGAAGAAGGGCTTTCCCTAGTGTGCTTAGTCCTGCTTATCAGCTTCAACTGCCTTGAGGAACACTCCTTGAGCCCTAGCAGCCCTTCCTCCACCCAGAGTGGCATTGAGAATGGGCTTCCCCACTGTCCTTTGGCCAGGGTGCTAGAACAGTAGCCTGAGCCACATTTAGGGTCCCCAGTAAAGATCATGTTGGACTTTGTAGTCATCATGTAACCAACAGGCGGCAGCGCTGCAGATCCTGAGATCATTGCAGAGACAAAAGTCATTCAGCTTTTACTTTTGATTTCTTCCTTCAGCTCAGGGCTGTAGTTCAAGGTGGAGTAGATTCTTATCGCCTTCCACCAGCAAGAGGGACTCCATGGGGGCAAGGATCTTTGTGGATGGATTATGGTCTTCTTTTGCTGAAACAAACAGTGGATAAATCTGGACGGAGGTTCCTCCTACTTCTGAGTGGAGCCACCTACAGAATGGAGAGGTGATCCTACCTCTTCGTCGCGTCTTTTGTCTCCACCGGCTGAACGACCATAACGGGAACACATCAAATTAACAAACCCTCTGCACATCAAATTAACAAACCCATCTGCAATGTTCCATAAAATGCTTGTTGTTCAGAATTTCTACAACGTGATTGGCTACATTCCAGGGCCAGTTTGTGGAAGGACGTGACTTGTGCCATGGTGCAAAGAAAAAGCAGAATCCAGGACAATCGTCTTGTGGGGTCATATTAGAGGAAATGGAGAAGAGTTTCTTACAATATGATTCATTTTCTCACCTATGAAGGAGGCAATTAAATAGTCTTGTTAGTTATTCAAGCAATGGAATTGTATTAGTTAAAATAAAATCATCAAATTGTTATACAAGGTTTCGACATAAAGGTTTCTGAATAGATTTGGACATGGATTTAGGGCTGAATTCCAGACCAATTGACTGAAATGTTATATGTTATGTCTAATGTATAGAACACAAGCAAATTTAAGCAGATCATTGTTTATGGAACACACATTTACTGTTACTTCTAGAAACATGCATGGTTTTGTGCTTTTTCAAATCGTGTATATGTATGCTTCTTTCCTGTTTCATCTTGCCTGTCTGAGTATTCATCTTCTAAGGAATCTATTAAAAAACTAATGTATAAATTTGTTCTGATTAATAAACTAGGATTAAGTACTTTACCATGCCACCATTTTGATTATTGATTTTGTAAAGTCTTTATTGCAGAAGAATCCCTTATGCACCATCAGTTTTTTTCTGTGGGCGGCGATGGATTCGAATTCATGTGATGGCAGTTGATCACTCATGAGTGCATGTTCATGAGATGGATGTGGCACCTTCATGATATGTGAATGGGCTGAAACAAAATTCCATGTTTTTGTTTTTCAAAAAGGCATGTGTGCTGCTGCCAAGGATAACGTCCATCAGGAGATATGTCATATTGACTAAGAGTTTCTGTGATCAGACCAAGTGAAACTGGAATACTCCATGACTTGATACATCATATTAAAGTCTGGAAAGTACATTCGACCAAGGTCCAGTGAGTAAGGAGTTTTTGGATTTGTGAGAATATTCTGTTGATAGGTTTCCTACGTAATCAGACTAGTGTGCTAGAAGATTTATGCAATCCATTTGTTATGTAGAGGTGATCCAACCAATGTGAGTTCCCTATGGATTTTCTATAGAAAGAAAGAGTATCTGTTTAGTAAAGTATACATATCTTATCAACTAAAGACTTAGAAATATGTGTATCAGTTCTAGTGAGTGGTTGCTATGTGGATGAGCAAATGACTGAATGGATTTAATGGATGACTTCATAAGTGTATATGCTTATCAATAGATGATTAATTTTTAATTAGGTGAATTGAGCAATTATTTTAGGATAGAGATGTGTGTGAATGGGTAAACTGGTGAGGGAATGTGTTAGTGGGAGGATACAATATTGAATGTTTAATTATTTGAGATGATTTATTATTGATTAGTAAGGCAGACTTGATGTATGAGTTGCTGGAATTCTGAATTTAAGAGATGAGAATAAACGTGTGGTTTACTGGATGGATTTTCAACTTGGCAGATTTTTCCTTGAATTAGATATTGAGTGCCTGGGTGTGACTGGCTGGACTGCAGAGTGAATGGATCATTGAGTGCATGGGTTGTGAATGAATGGATTGGTAGCAAGACATAATATTGAGTGAAGCCGCTACTGAGTTGCTGGATGTATGAGTGGCTGTCTGATTGGGTGGATAGTTTGTGAATGGGTGGATTACTCATGGCTAGACTGTGGATTGGCTTAAATCTGAGAGTAGGGCTTTTTGCATAAATAAACTGTTACTGGGTGGATTTTTGAGTGGATGGCTCTGAATAGATCGATGTTAGAGTGAACAGGTTATTATGTGGATGCATAATGAACACATGGGTTGTTCGGAGTTTGGAATATTGAGTGGTTAGATTGTGAAAGGATGGATTTTTGAGTACATGGATGAGTGGTTGCCTGACTGGATTAGTGGGTGAAAGGTTTGGATTATGGGACTGAATTCGAAGATTTAAAGGTGGAGGGAATTTTGACTGGGTTTAGGAAGTGAACAAATATTATTGACTTGTTCATTGCCCTGTGGGTGGATAGGAGGAAGGTCTGATATGTGGGAAGAAGTTTAAAAAGAACAATGGCGGACTGGGAAAATGGGAAAATGGGTAGCTGATTCAATGAGTACATGAATCAGAGGATAGATTGATTAGTCGGTGGGTGCAGATCAGACTAAGATTTTTGAGTGGATAGATTCAGAATTGGATGGAATCCTATCCGGAAAGAGTCACTGTGTGGAATGAGGACTACTGAACATTAATATTTGTTTTTCGAATTACTTTTTCTCCTCTTGGGATTTTCCTTTCTATTTTTCTTTTCACTTCTTATTTTGTGTATCCTTCCTACTCACTCTCTTTCCTGTCCCTAACATTTCCATTATTTTGGTTTATTTTCCCTTTACTAAATCTCCGTTGCTTTCATCTAATTCAAAATGAAGAGCGTGGCTGGGTTAAATTCTGCGCATAACCATAAAGAAAGTAAAGTTTCTTGAATTCCTCTAAAGGCTCACAAGGATAAAGGAGAAACGGCCACCCACGTTCCAAAATGTTTCTGTGGACTAAGGAGTCCCAAAAATCATAAGTTACAATCAGTCTTTATCCTGAGCAACAACAATAATGTCCAAGAGTTCGAAATGTGTAGTGGTTGAAAATCTTCTTCTTTAATTTCAAATATTCACTTCATGTCTCGTGACAATCAAATCCAGCAATACAGTAGTTACAGTTTCGTTAGTACAGTGGTTGTTACAGTCACAACCAGGTGATAGACGTAGCCGTAGCCAACACGTGTTTCGTCATCGGGTCATCACCCTTTGACTTCCTCAGGGCTACAACAACAACAAAAGAATAAACCCTGTAACTATTTATGATTTCATGATTTTCAAGGGTTAGTCTAATTAGGGTGTCAGGAAAAGCCCTCGACAAATAAGTCCTGTAAGTTTTAGGTTGTTCTTAGAAACTAATATTTTAAAATTTAAAGAAATGAGAATGAAGTGGGCGGGGAAAGGGATAATGTAAGAGAAGAAATTGTGATTTAATTGTGCCACTAGAGTGAGATAGGCCAAGTACAAAAAGGTTAAAGAATCCCTACCGACGTGGCAAGAGGTAAAATTGTGAAAAGTCATTCGCACTTTTCAAAGAGACCAGAGCCCACCACCAAAGTGGTGCCCATGAGTATCAAAAACACTCACCAGTAAAATGTAGAAAAAGTTTTTATAACAATTCCAAGAGCAGATTATTCCGTGTTCTATTATCCAAACCTCATCATAAAACATAGATCATGAGTAAACAACGTTTAGGGCACTAGACCAAGTATTGAAGTAACATAAGAAACAAACGTTTCATAAAATCATACCTATATCTTCAAAGAATCCACAGAAAGATAAGTATATATAATAAATCTGAAAGTAAAGAAGAAAGGCAGTGTCAGCATATGACCAGTGTGTCAGTGAGTATTTTGATCCCCACATAGTGCTTTACAGTGCTCACTATTTGCGAGTAAAAAGTCAAACGTTGGCATAAAATCACCTTTACAGTACAATTAGCGGTCCATTTTTAAAAAGGTAATTCGGCAAAGAAACCGCCCATATTCCGTGTGACCACGAAACATATAATTAACATGCCGCCAGACTTAGCATTTAAACTATTTACAAATATGCACAAAGCCTTTAGTGCTCAAAGGACGTAACACAACCATATAAATCGACTCAATAATGCAAGAGTCATCAACCTGTGCTTATAGTGCCCGAATATACAAAAGAGTCCACCTCTGAGTTGAAAAAACGTGCTCCCAGTAGACCGTAACTCTGGAACGTATATGCAGCATACCAGGAGTTAATATTAAATAGCCGCATTACAAACAAAAAACAATGTCGCCCCAAATCCATTAAAAGCAAGTTACGGCAGCCTTAGTCAATATCATAGTCCATACGCTTGTAACGCTTCACCTTGCAAAAGACCGGCGGAGAGTACTCCCAAACAATTTCCAGCATCTCGCTAATGCCTCGAGCATTGTGCTCCCAATTATAGGGAATGCATAGCGGGCAATCAGAAACCGGCGCAAATTGTGGCCGCCATCTTGTAATGGGGATATTAAGCAATAACTGCCTGGGTCATTAGGTAACCAAGTCATTACTGCCAATATTAGGTTTTAGTAATCCATGTGTAATGAATTCATTCACCATGTAAGAACGGCAAATTGTGCTTCCAATTATAGAAATGATGCTCCCAACTAAGGAGAAGAGTAAATACCCGCCCATTCTAGCGGGCAATCAGAAACCGGCCCACTTGTGGCCGCCATCTTGTAATGGGGATATTAAGCAATAACTGCCTGGGTCATTAGGTAACCAAGACATTACTGCCAATATTAGGTATAAAATTTGTGTGTATTAAGGTCATTAACTCCACAAGAACGGAAAAAGGGATCCACAAAACGAGTCATGACAAACTATAATTGATAAAAATGCAGTGTCAATTTACCCGTGTCCCGATGGTTCTGAGGGATCAATATCGGCACATATATGGCCGCCATCTCAAATTTGAGATCCTCGTGTATAACCAGTAAGTAAGGCAGTATAAGCAAGTAAAATACAACTGAGTCTAAGACGCAATGTCAAGAATAAATCAATCTCTAAATCACAATCACTGTGTTATTCAATCAACAGCCATATATCATGCCTACATTATAGGCAAAACTAGCCCATTAATCCATTTAAATGGTCTTGTATGTAGTCCGTATCTAAGGATATTGAATCCATAAAAGAAAGGGTTTGCATACCTAGTATCACAAACCATATCTGCTCCTACCAAGTAAAGGTAGGGTTACTTCAGTTGGATCACCAGAGAGGAAATAGTTGGAGAACCATGTAAGCGTTATGTCTAAGGTATGCAGAAAAGAGTAGTAATAGGGACCGAGAGGGTGGGGGACTAGGAAGATAGTTATTTAGCATCTTTATCTGCTCAGAAAATATTGGAGTTCAGTATCCATGTTGATGCCCTGTTCAACAGCCCGTAATTTCATGATCCAACGTGCTTCACATTGTCTAAGCTTAAGTTCTCTATTGCCCCCTTACATCAGACATTGCAGAGTCTATACCATGAAATCTAAAACCAAGTTGTTTCCTTTGTGCAGTACATTCATGTGCATGACTCCCAATCGGGTACCTGACATTAAAATTTTTAAGTACATGGAAATATTCCGCTATACGTTCTTTAAGTGGGCGTATCGTACTCCTAACATACACTTTGTCACATTTACATTGAATCACATAAACAACATTTTTTGTCATACAGTCAATATGCGTATTTATCCGGAACTTCTGGGATCCATTGTATTCAAATTCCTTTACTCCATTAATCACCATCTTACACATACTGCAATTACCACAGCTGAATGACCCATCATTTAATTTATCTAGGCAAGTATCTCTGGGGATCCGTGTTGTGGGGTTGCTGGGACTAACCAGATTCCTGATTATTTTATCCCTCCTATATGTAATGTTCGAGTGTCTCAGTACATGGTGTTCTAGTGTTTTATCCGCTGTTAGCAGATGCCAGTGGTGTTTCAAAATGTTATACAGTTTATGTGACCATGGATGAAAATTTGTCACCAGTCTTACAGTTGTTTTCTTGTTCCTATAACTTTTATGGTCCTTAAGTGTATCAGACCATTGTAGTTTGGATGATCTTTTCTTAGCCTTAAGTACAGTGTTCTCAGGGTATCCTCTAGCAAGGAACCGTTGTTGAATATCATCCGCATTATATGCAAAATCTGTATCTTTGCTACAGTTCCTGCGAGCTCTAAGCATTTCCCCAAAGGGGATAGCATTAATCTGATTCTTAGGCTGTGAGCTTTTCACATGCAAAAGTGCATTGCAGGGGGGCGTGGCCAAGATGGCGACTGTGTAGGATGTGCCTACCCGACGCTCCGGCCCGAGAACCAGGCCCGAGACCCCTAATAGCACCGGCGGCGCTGTAACCAAACGCCAGACACCGCCGACCTTGCCTCTGTCCAGCCGGAGTCCTCTGGTGCCACGATCGTCGTGCGAGGTGGTGTGGAAGCCCGGCTCGGGCCGCGATGCTCCGTCGGGAGCGGCGAGATCTGTGGCCTGCACTCCAGCGCCGGCGGGGAGAAGCTGCAGCCCGCCGCGCGCTCAGCCAGCATCGGACCTGTGAGCGGTGCCGGCAGCCGTGTGGGAGCGCCGCAAACCGAAGGTGAGAGCGGCGGCCGCAAAAGGGGAAGCTCGGCCCCCCCGCGAGGCGCCCCCTGCGAGGACTCCCATCAACTGTGGGCGCGGGACCCGGTGCGGATCGGCCGGGATCCCATTGCAGGCCCTGAAGACCACCTTCAGCCCCCCATACTTCTGGGACGGTGGGCAGTGAGCAGCCAGGGCAGCGCAGCCGTACCCCTGAGACCGAGCTGCAAGCTGCATGTGTCGCTGGGACCGATCGACGAGCCCCGCAAGCCCCGGCACACCACCAGTGACTGGCGGACGACCCTGACGATCAACACGGAGTCGGCCCGCTAGCTGAGGGCTCTGAGCCGCCTTGACGCCACTGCAGCGGAGGAGGCCATCCCCATCCTCACAAGTTCCCGGCTGAAGATACCCTGCGACCTGGGTGAGCCATCAGCCCTGAACCCACCCCAGCCCCTGACGAGCTGACACAGGGTGAAGACCCGCCATGGGGGGGAGGCGCCCAGGCCTGATGTGAAGGCCCCACTGACGGTGGAGCAAGGGGGCAGTGGTGAGACGCTGGTGGACCCAGTCACGGCGAGAGGACCCGGGCTGCAAACACACACGAGATCATCTCTCTGGGGCAAGATGGCAGCTGCCGCCAAGCAACGGAAGGAGAGGCCTGGGGGGTCTGAATCACCTAGAGCGAAAGGGGGCTCCCCGACGTCCCAGGGACAAAGTGAGGTGGACGGTCCAGTCACGCGGAGCATCCTCGAATCCCTGTTTGCCACCTTAACCGGGGAGTTTCACGCCATGAAGAAGGAACTGGCGGCTGAGCTCCGAGACCTGCGCAGGGACATAGACTCGGTGGGAGAACGCGTAGAGGACCTAGAGACGCAAACAACGGCGAGGGATGACGAAGGGACCCATCTTCAGAAAGAGGTACTGCGTCTTCAGGAACAGCACCTGGACCTCCAGGCCCCTGCAGAGGACCTGGAGAACCGCTCCCGGCGGAACAATATTCGAATCCGAGCGGTTCCGCAGGGCCTGGAGGGTGAGGACATCGAGGGCTTTGTGGAGGACTTGTTCCGGCACATCCTGGTGGCCCCTCCGGAGCAGCGTATCAAGCTTGATAGAACCCATCGCGTCGGACCTAAACGACCAGCAACGCCCCCCCCCTGATATCCTGACGTGTGTCCACAATTTTCAACTCAAAGAGCGGATCCTGCGTGAGGCCCGAACCAAGCACCCTCTTGATTATCGTTCCTGCAAATCTCTCCTATTCCAGGACTTAGCGGCTTCCACTTTGCAGAAACGGCGGGAGTTCCGGCCTATCACGGAGTTCCTTCGCTCCAGAGAGGTCTCCTACTCTTGGGGACATCCGTTTAGGCTTGTCTTTAAATGGGAAGGCCGGCTCCACCATGTGCGCTCCCTTCGAGAGGCGACATCCCTCATGCCGCTACCAGACACGGTCACACGACACCCACGGGAGAGGCACCCCTGCGCAAAAGAAACAACGCAGCAAGATGGCAGCGAGTGGGGAGGTCTCCACCACATATCTGCCCTGATCCAGATACAATGGCAGCAGAACGTGAGGCCGTCCTCGCCACACTGACAGGGAACTCCCACTCAGCTGACTGAAATGGCGAATTTGGTTCTGTTTCATTAATATGACGCCGGGAAGTGCATTGCCTTAGCTTCTCGGGTCTGGGGGGGGACCGGGGCGGCGGGTGGTTCCTGCAGTCCGTCTTTCGTTCCTCCATGGGGCTGACCGCCTCGGACAATGATCGACTCTCAATGTTGTTCTTATATGTTCTTTGTTTGTTTAGGTCTGTTCGGGGTTTCTTTTTCCTCCCTCATTTTGCTTCAGTGGGATACTTGATGACTTGGCTTTCCCTTTCTCCATATGGGTTCGAATGGGCAGGGAGTCAGATTGAGGTATTTCTATGGTTCCCCTAGAGATGGCTAATACTAGTGTAATATCTCTGAACGTCAAGGGGCTCAACAACCCCACTAAAAGGAGGGCTATTCTGTCTTATCTGGAGAACTCGGATGCTCACATCTGTCTCCTTCAGGAGACACACCTCTTACCCACGGACACACACCGGCTGCGCTCTAGGGCCTTCCCTCACCAGCTATTCTCCTCTAGGATCACCAAGACGGCAGGTGTAGCTATCCTGGTATCTAATAAATTCCCAGGCCGCATAGGCGACAAACAGGCTGAGATAAAAGGCCGACTATTGGCGTATTCCTTTACACTGGGCACCTCCCGCCTCACGATCGCTACTGTTTATGTACCTTACGAGGGACAGGAGGGATTTTTAAGGGAGGAGGTGCACGAGTTAACCTCTATACCGGATAGATCGCTACTAATAGGGGGGATTTTAATTTGGCGTTTGATGATACCGTCGACAGATCGGTACAGAGGTGGGGTCAGGCGGGACCGTTGTCCACTTCAGGGAAACGCTTACTGAGCGACGCAGGCCTCACAGATGTATGGAGACTTCGTCATCCGAACTCCAGGGGTTACACGTTCTATTCCCATCCTCACAAATCCTATGCACGGATTTATTATATCCTCACATCAGACACACTGACCCAACAAATACAAGTAGCCGAAATACTCCCGTGCCCACTGTCCGACCACTCCGCAGTGCAAATCACGCTGCCCTTCCCCACTGACCGGCCCACACGAAGGTTCTGGCGCCTACGAGAAACTATGCTTCAACGCCCCTCCGTAGTTCAACAGGTCAGCTCCTGTATTGCCAACTATCTCACCCTTAATGACACCCCTGCAACACGAATAACTACCTTATGGGAGGCCTTGAAAACGGTTGTACGAGGAGAACTGCTGGGTATTGCAGCCGCGGATAACAAAGATAGACGAGAGAAGAGGGAGCGACTCATGGGGGAAGTGACAGAATTGGAACGTATCCACCAACGAACAGGGGCACCTAGGGTTTGGAGGCAGCTTAAGGCAGCCTGGGCACAGATGGCGGGTCTCGACGGGGACAGGGCCGAGTATGCCGCTCTCCGGCTGAAGCACGCTTTCTACGTGGGGGGAGATAGGTGCGGGAAACTCCTCGCCAATAGATTGCGGGCGCAAATACAAATGTCCCGTGTCACCGGACTCTTAGATCGCCAGGGCCGTGAACTCGACAATGATCACGACATAGCGGACGCATTTCGCTCCTTTTACGAGGACCTATATTCAGCGCAGTTGCTACCCGCTGACGGCCCTGTGCAGTATCTAGAGGAGGCACAGACGGCGAAACTCGGCCAAGGCCAAGCGGCGGAACTAGATGCTCCTATCAGAATTGAAGAGGTTGTTGTAGCCATTTCTTGCCTAAAACTCCACAAGTCCCCGGGACCTTACGGTTTTTCTTCCGCCTTTTATAAGAAATTTTGCCCTGTCCTCGCCCCACTACTAGTGCGTCTTTTTAACTCTTTAGGCACAAGTCCGGAGGCGACACTACCCTCCACCATGTTGGAGGCCTTGATTACGGTTATACCCAAGCCTGGCAAAGATCGTCGCCTATGTGCCTCCTTCCACCCTATCTCACTTCTCAATGTGGACTTAAAAATCTTCACTGGGATCTTAGCGCAGAGACTCTCTTCTCATCTCCCTGGGTTGATCGACCCTGACCAGTCTGGGTTTGTCCCCGGCCGCCAGTGCCCGGATAATACCAAGCGGCTACTTCATCTCGTGGACCGCTCTGAACGCTTTCCGGCGGAACGTATGATCTTTTCCGTCGACGCGGAGAAGGCGTTCGACAGGGTCCACTGGCCCTATCTCCGGGCAACTCTCTCACATTTCGGCCTCCCAGACCGTTTTATACGATGGGTGTTCTGTAGCTACGCGACTCCCGCCGCCACGGTCTGAGTGAACGGGTTTGCCTCGAGAGCCTTCCCTATCCGCAGGGGGACGCAGCAAGGCTGCCCTCTATCGCCTCTCCTATTTGCTCTGTATATGGAGCCTATGGCTCAGAGGGTACGCGCCGACCCCGCTATCAGAGGGGCGTGGTTCGGAGGGACGGAGCACAAGCTCAGTCTTTACGCGGACAATGTGGTGGCCACACTAGAGGAGCCCCGGGAGTCTTTCCCGGCCCTCCTGGTGGAGCTGGACAGATTTGCCTCAGTGTCCGGTTTCAATTAACGTGCACAAATCTCAGGCACTCGCTCTCTCGTTAACTCCTGACACGTTGCGGCTGCTACAGCGCTCTTATCCTGTCCAATGGGCCACGGAGTCTCTTTCGTACTTGGGGGTGCAAATCACTGCTGCTATAGAATATACCAAGACGCTAAACTACACAGCACTACTCCTGCAGGTTCGGGAGTGTCTCCGGAAATGGAGGCCACACGCGCTGTCCTGGCTGGGCCGCATAGCGGCTGTGAAGATGGTAATCCTGCCTAAGATCCTTTACATATTTCACACTTTACCACTAGTCTCCCCCACCCGGGGTTCGTCATTCTTTACAGCACGCCATAGAACGCTTTATATGGCGCGACCAGAGGGCTCGCATGAGTAAGGAACTCGCATATCGCAGCCCAGATGAGGGGGGGTTGGGGATCCCAGACCTAGTGGCTTACTGGCGAGCGGCCCAGCTGAGGGCACTTGTGGAGTGGTCGCGTCCGGAGTCCGAAAAGCACTGGCTTTTTATGGATCGCTCCCTTGCTGGCCAGTCCATGTGGGGAGTTCCTTTCCTTGCCCGCACGGGGAGACCTCGTAATTTGTACCTCTCAGAGGTGACTCACCCCACACTCTTGGCCTGGGACAAAGTGGCCACCAGCAGGGGATTAACCACTTTCCCCTCCCCGATCACGCCCATTGTGCACAATCCTGACTTCACACCGGGACTGGATGAGGCGGACTTCCGACACTGGAGGGGAGAGTCATGCCGCTCCATTGGTCACTTCTTCGACCTTGAGGGCTTCCGCTCCTTCGCGGACATGCGCAGGGACCAAGATATACCGGAAACTGAATGGTATAGATATCTGCAGATTCGACACTGGGTTCTCCAGGACGAAACCCGCGTGGGCGCGGAGCGACACCTTACTCCCTTCGAAAAGTAGCTCCTTACCCGCCACTCAGACTCTCGCCTGACCTCGGACCTATATAAATTCGCACGCCCTGCTCTGGGAGAAGGGAAGGCTCCGGGGCAGCTGAGATGGGAAAAGGAGTTGGGGAGGGAAGTGACGCGGAAGGAATGGATGGCGATTTACTATAGGGCCCGACACACGGCCCGCAACGTGGCCTCAATTGAGACGGCCACCAAAGTGGCTACCTATTGGTATTTGACTCCTGTACGCTTACATCACGGCAACCCCTCCCGTAATCCGCTTTGCTGGAGGGCCTGCGGCTCCCCAGGTACACTCACTCATATTCTCTGGGATTTCCCGCTACTAGGGGATTACTGGCAACAGACATTGGACGTGATCGACTCTCACTTCGATACTCAAATCCTACGATTTCCGGCGTATGTACTTTTAGGCCTCCCGAATGCTCTTACATTTCCTCTTAAATCCCGGAGGGGCAAGCAGATGGCTCTAGCACTAGGGGCTGCAGTTCAGAACATCCTAACACACTGGGGTACTAAGACACCACCTACACGCCTCGGTTGGCTTCACAGACTGTGGGGGATCTTGGGAATGGAGAAAATCTCACTCACCCTGGCCCATCCTGAAGCCTCCTTCCACGACCTGTGGAAACCGTTACTCACGTTGCTCACCTCTGAGTTTACAGAGCTTACCTGCCCTAAATATCTTAGACTCCTACGCCTGGCGACCCGCCACGCGCATCGGACTCGCACACTACCATCACTTAAAGGCCCACATCAACGTAGCCCAACACTGACCCACACTTGCGACCCACTACACCTGGAAGATGACCACTGAGGGGGGGAAAGGGGGCAGGGGGTTCCTTTGTTTCTCATTGCATTTCTCAGCCAGTCATGTGAAATTTTATGCCGGATTGCAATCCGATGAATGTGAGGCTCTCACTGGCCTGTTTTATTTGTTTTTGAAATTCAATAAAAGAAATTTAAACAAAAAAAAGTGCATTGCAGGCGGTAGTCTTTCTATACATTCTACTGTGGATGTTTCCTTCATCAATGTACAATTCAATGTCCAGAAACACAATCCTATCCTTGCTATGTGTCATAGTGAAAGCCATATTGTATGGGTTATTATTCATGTGTTCAAAAAAAAACCCGTAGCTCCTCATCACTGCCTGCCCATGTTAGGAGGCAATCATCAATCAATCAGGAAATTTGTAGAGCGCACTACTCACCCGTGAGGGTCTCAAGGCGCTAGGGGGGGTGCTGCTACTGCTAGAATAGCCAGGTCTTGAGTAGCCTCCTGAAGGTTAGTAGGTCTTGGGTCTGCCGTAGGAGGATGGGGAGGGTGTTCCAGGTCTTGGCGGCGAGGTAGGAGAACGATCTGCCGCCGGAGGTCGTTCTTCGGATGCGGGGGATGGTAGCGAGGGCGCGGTCGGCGGAGCGGAGCTGGCGGTTCGGGGTGTGGAAGGTGAGTCGTCTGTTGAGGTATGCTGGTCCGGTGTCGTGGAGTGCCTTGTGTGCATGGGTGAGGAGCTTGAAGGTGATCCTCTTGTTGACGGGCAGCCAGTGCAGGTCTCTCAGGTGGGGTGTGATGTGGCTGTGTCGAGGGATGTCGAGGATCAGGCGGGCAGAGGCGTTCTGTATGAGTTGCAGTCGTTTCAGCAGTTTGGCCGGGGCTCCCGCGTAGAGGGCGTTTCCGTAGTCCAGCCTGCTGCTGACGAGGGCATGGGTGACCGTTCTTCTTGTGTCAGTGGGGATCCACCTGAAGATCTTGCGGAGCATGCAGAGGGTGTTGAAGCAGGAGGATGAGACGGCGTTGTCTTGCTTGGTCATGGAGAGCGTTGAGTCGAGGACGAACCCCAGGTTGCGTGCGTGGTCGGTGGGCGTTGGTGCTGCTCCCAGGGCGGTCAGCCACCAGGAGTTGTCCCAGGCTGAGGGGGTGGAGCCAAGGATGAGGACCTCCATCTTGTCCGAGTTCAGCTTCAGACGGCTGTTCTTCATCCATTCTGCGACGGCTTTCATTCCTTCGTGGAGGTTGGTTTTGGCGGTGAGGGGGTCCTTGGTGAGGGAGAGGATCAGCTGTGTGTCGTCGGCGTAGGAGATGATGTTGAGGTCGTGCAGTCTGGCGACGTGGGCGAGCGGGCCATGTAGATGTTGAACAATGTCGGGCTGAGGGATGATCCTTGGGGTACGCCGCAGATGATTTTGGAGGCTTCGGAACGGAAAGGGGGGAGGCGGACGCTCTGGGTTCTGCTGGAGAGGAAGGAGGTGGTCCATTCCAGAGCCTTGTCTCGGATCCCTGCGTTGTGGAGGCATGTGCGTAGGGTGCGGTGGCTGACCGTGTCGAAGGCGGCTGATAGGTCCAGGAGGATGAGGGCCGCGGTTTCTCCGTTGTCCAGCAGGGCCCTGATGTCATCGGTGGCGGCGATGAGGGCAGTTTCGGTGCTGTGGTTGCTGCGGAACCTGGACTGGGACGGGTCCAGGATGTTGTTCTCCTCGAGGTAGCGGGTTAGCTGTTTGTTGACGGTTTTCTCGATGACCTTCGCCGGGAACGGGAGCAGGGAGATGGGCCGGAAGTTCTTGAGGTCCCTCGGATCTGCCTTGGGTTTCTTGAGCAAGGCGTTGATCTCAGCGTGCTTCCAGCTCTCCGGGAAGGTCGCGGTCTCGAAGGAGATGTTGATGGCCTTGCGGAGATGGGGTGCGATGGTGGCGCTGGCTTTGTTGAAGATGTGGTGTGGGCACGGGTCTGACGGGGAGCCGGAGTGGATGGTGTTCATGATTTTGATGGTGTCGTCGTCGTTGATGTGAGTCCAGGTGAGCAGGGGGTCGTTGTGGGTGGTGGTCGTGGGGTCTGAGGTGTCATTGGCTGTCGTGGTGGTCTGGTTGTCGAAGCTGTCATGGATGTCTGTGATCTTGCGATGGAAGAAGGTGGCCAGGGAGTTGCACAGGTCTTGCGATGGTGGGTTGTCGTTGGTGTTGGAGCTGGGGTTGGAGAGTTCCTTCACGATGTTGACGAGCTCTTTGCTGTTGTGTGCGTTGTTGTCGAGGCGGTCCTTGAAGGAGGTCCTTTTGGCGGATCTGATGAGGTGATGGTGTTGGCGCATGGCGTTCTTGTGGGCTGCGTGGTTCTCCGGTGTCTGTTCGCGGTGCCATTTCTTCTCTAGTCTTCGGCAGGTTTGTTTGGAGGTCTGGAGGTCCGCGGAGAACCAGCTGGCATTCTTGTTGGTGCGTCTGTTGGAGGGCTTCTTGATTGGGGCGAGGGTGTTGGCGCAGTCGTTGATCCAATGCCTGAGGTTGCTGGCAGCGGCGTCGGGGTCGGTGGGGTCGGCGGGTGGGCTTTGGGCGAGGGTGGTGTTTAGCTGGTCTTCGATGATTTTGCTCCAGCAGCGGCGGGGGATCTGTTGGGTGCGGTGGTGCGTGGTGGGTTTCCGGAAGGTGAAGTGGATGCAGCGACGGTCGGTCCAGTGGAGTTCGGTGGTGTGGCTAAAGGAGACGTGGGAGCTTGCGGAGAAGATGGGGTCAAGCGTGTGGTCGGCGGAGTAGGTGGGCGTTGTGACGAGCTGTCGGAGTCCGAGGTTGGCGAGGTTGTCGATCAGGGTGGTGGAGTTGGTGTCGTTATTGTTCTCGAGGTGGAAGTTCAGGTCTCCGAGGAGGATGTAGTCCGTGGAGGCGAGGGCGTGCGTGCTGATGAAGTCGGCGATGGAGTCGCTGAACTGAGGCCGGGGTCCGGGGGGTCTGTAGATCAGAGTTCCTCTGAGGGTGGTGCTGGGATCAGTGTGGATCTGGAAGTGCAGGTGTTCGGCGGTGCTGAGGGTGTCGTCGGAGTTGGTCGCGACCTTGAGGGTGGACTTGTGGATGATGGCGATTCCACCTTCTACTCCGTTGGTGCGGTCTCTGCGGGTGATCTTGTAGCCGTCCGGGATGGCTATGGCGATGTCTGGTGCCGAGGAGTCGTTCATCCAGGTCTCTGTCAGGAAGGCGACGTCCGGGGAGGATTTGTCGAGCAGGTCCCAGAGTTCGACGGCGTGTTTGCGTGCAGAGCGGGTGTTCAGTAGTATGCATCTGAGGTGGTTGCATCCTGTCCTGGTGGGAGGGTTGGCGGCTCGGAGACTGGTGAAGCTGCAGCTCCGGCAGGAGAAGGGTCCTTTGGTGCGCTTCGGGGCGGCCAGGAAGCAGGTGTGCACTCGTCCGGTGTTGAGTGCGCGGAGGGTGTTGGTGTCGTAGCGGAGACGGGCGTCGTGGCATACGCGGGGGTCAGGGGTTCTGGCGCTGGGCGTGGTCCAGGCACAGACGGGCGCAGACGGGCTTGCCTTAGACGCGCCTTCGGTGCGCCAGCGGCGTGCCCGCTGCGCGCGGCCGCGCAGCAGCCGCCATATAAGGGGAGGTGGGAGGGAGGAGCAGCTGGGAGGCGGGGCGGCGAATGGGTGATTAGGGGGCGGGGCCGCTGGGGACGCAGCGGCGGGAAAAAACGAAGGGGAGAGCGGGCGGGGGATACAGAAGAAAAAGTGGGCACAATCAGGAAAAATTAGGGTGAAAAACAATACTTACAACAAGGACAAATGCAGTAAAAAACAGTACAGAAAATGCAGGCAGAAGCACAATCGCGTCAAGAGGGGCAGAGCGAGCGCAAGGCTCGAACCTAAGCAGCGGCATCAGCGGGCTCAGGGGCAGCGACAGAGAGGTGGTGCTGTGCGGCGCGGGGAGCGACCTGCCTGATGACAGGGTCAAGGGTCATCAATGTATCGTCCATAATAGACAATAAAGTCTTGCCATCTTGCCCACGATGGGCCCCAGACATACACTGCCTCAAACCAGCCCATAAAGAGACAGGCAAAAGACGGTGCAAATCTGGAAACCATCGCAGTCCCACGTTTGTTGATACCAGTTACCATTGAATAGAAAGGTGTTGTGTTTCAAGATCATAAGTGACATATCAACTAGCATATCAGAGTGCTCCAAGTGTTCCACAGGTCGTCTATACAAGAAATACTTTAAAGCAGACAATCCATATTGTTGAGAGATATTCGTATACAATGAGACCACATCCATGATCACAAATATCATGTTTGGATCCCAAGTGAGGTCAAATGGTTGCTTCCTCCCATGATTTCAGTATACCAGACCCCCCCCTAGAAATATTGAATTAAAAAGTTTTGTTAAGAATGGTGCAACCTCCTCTTTAAGAGAAAAATAGATCTCGTTTGGAAGGGCATCTGGTCCAGCCGCCTTTCCCCTTTTCAATTTCTCTATTGCCCCATGGCCTCCTCTGTTGTTCTTTCAGAGTTTATCAGCTCCTTCTGTTCCTCTGACAGTGTTGGAGTTGGCAAGTCCTTAAAATAGTTCTTGACTTGCTCTTTTGTGGCACTAACATCCTCGGTGTAAAGGGCTTGAAAAAAGTCTACAAAGGCACCCTCTATCTCCCTATCCTCACAACTAAGTGAGCCTTGCCCCTCTATCCTAATAGCTGGAATTCTATTTGGGTTTTGTTCTGATTTTAATTTCCATACCAAAAGTTTACTGCACCCCTCCCTATACTCATGAGAGAGTTTACTTGCCTCCCATCTCCCCTGACTATTCCTTCCAGAATACCTGACAACTCTTCCTTCTTTTTCCTTATTTCCTTCTCGACCGCACTATCCCCCTGTCTCTGTCCTTGTTCTCCCATCCTGTCCATACTATTTAGCTGTTCCAGTCTGTTTTCTATAGAACTTATTTTATTCCTGACAGTCTTATTTTTAAATGCGGCGAAACCAATCAGGCTCCCCCTAATAACTGCCTTATGGGCATCCCAGGTTATCTGGACTGAAGTACTCGCATCATTTAGACAAAAATAATCCCTGGTTATTTCCTTCAGCTTTATCACTACCTGCTGATCTAGCAATAGAGTTCTGTCCAGGGTCCACCTTGGGGGGGGGGGGATGGGGCTGTCTACCCCAGCTCCAATTTCAGGCAAATTGACGAATGATCTGATAGGTGGGCTGGGAGATGTTCCACTGTTTTAACCTTTTTACTCCCCCTTTTCTCCACCAGAAAATAGTCGATCCTGGAGGCATGGCTGTGTCTCCTGTTTCTGAATGTAAATTTTTGCTCCCCTACCCCTTTCTCCCTCCATACATCCAGCAACCCAAAATCTTGCATACAGCGTTTCAATCCTGCCCTCATCTGGGGTATGCTCGATTCCACCGATGTTTTTTTGTTTGGCCATCTGTCTTGCCTGGGGTCCAGTAACAGGTTAAAATCACCACCCAAAATTATAGGAGCTGAAAATTCCAGTAGTTGATTATACAAAGATTGCAAGGGGGAGGGATCATCCAAATTCAGGCCGTAACATCCTGCAATGACAAGTGGTTTCCCCTGAATCTTGACTTTTGCCACGGCCCATCTTCCCTTAGGGTCAGAGTGTTTCTCCATTATTACTACTTTGGCCGCTTTCTTAAATATAATGGCGATGCCTTTAACACCACAATTCTGATTTGTACAGATAGAGGCATCTACCCATTTTAGCTTCCCTACTACCTCCTCCCATTCTGATTTAAGCAAATGAGTCTCTTGGAGGATAACAACCTGGCTTTCTGCCACTCTCAAATACTCTAATATCTTCTGCCTCCTACCCCTGACCCTCATCCCATTTACATTCCATGATAAAATACTAATCGACATTAAACCTAGGGATGTAAAAACATCTCAGCTCCTTGTCCTC
This sequence comes from Calotriton arnoldi, assembly GCA_963921515.1. NCBI lineage: Eukaryota > Metazoa > Chordata > Amphibia > Caudata > Salamandridae > Calotriton > Calotriton arnoldi. Next base: position 710,949 of record CAWUFW010002540.1, on the reverse strand, counting down.
CCCCTTTCCCAAAGTCTCTTCCATCCACAAACAATTTTTTACATTCTTCCCCTATATGCTCCCAAAACCCATGTGAATACTTGTGCATCAAAAGGAATGTGCCTCCCCCCCCACCAGCCTCCCCCTGGAGAACCCTCCCTTTCTTCTCTGGGCGATACATGTTCGCCCTTCGAAACCCTACCTGCTTTGGCCACTACCTCTCACACCCTGTTGTGATTTCATCTTATTTATGAGTGACTCCACTTCTTTAGGATCTCTGATGTTATACATCTTGTTTCTCCACATGATCCTTAACAAGGCTGGAAAGCGCATTTGTGCCGTCGCCCCCAATGATTTTAACTCTTGAATGTGTTTGCCTAGCTCCCACTGGCGATCTTAGGTAACCCTAGAGATGTCAGAGCGGATCCTAAATGACCAATCCCCCTTTTTATATATGCCAGCCTTGAGTGCCTCAATCAAGATCTTCTCTTTTAGAGAATAGGACTGAAAGTTGATTAGAATTTTTTGTGGGTTCTTTCCTGCGCCGTTTTTCCTAAACGGGTCCCTGTGGACCCTCTGAATATCTTTCTCCAGTGTCGATGTTTCCAAGCCAGGACTGAACTCACTGAGTAGTTCTATTACAAAGCTCTTGATATCCTCGCCCTCCTTTCCCTCCTGAATATTTAATAGTCTCAGATTGTTCCTCCAGGCATTATTTTCTAGGAACTCCATCTTGTCCTTAAGATCTTTTTCTCTTGCCTTTAATGCCTGGATTTCGCTCCGATTCTCAACTTCTCTTCCTAGATCTGTCAACGAGGCTTCTACTACTACCACACGGTTCATCAGGATATTCATTTTTTCCTCTAGGGCCTCGCATGACTCCTGGATTTTGCCCAGATATTTTTCGGAGGTGGCAAACTTCACTCTCATCTCTGAGATCATGGATTCCATCAGCCTTTCCACCCCAGAGATTGGCAGAGTATCCTTAGGATTTTGCAGCAAAGCCAGGACCCCGATGCTATCACTAGATTCGCTTTGACACAAGTTCTGAGTCTGGCTCTGGCCCTGAGATTGACTCTTGGCGTATTCTTGCCTCCCTTGTGGTTCGGGGACCGGAGCCTCTTCCTGGTCTCTCATTGCTAGCACTTGAAATTTGTTACTCAGTGTGATGCCCTCCCCAGTAATTCTCTCCCCTTCCTCCCTCGTTGACATATCTGGGGTGTTTCCTGGGGTGATAGCTTCGCCTGCAGCGGAGTCCAATGGTGGCAGCCTAGCTTGAAGCTTAAAGAAGGACCGTAGTGAGGGGGTAATTTTGAGTTTTGTACACGTGCCTTTCTCCCTAGATGACACCAACAGCGGCGGGGAAGGATGTTTAGATTGCTTCCCCTTCTGACTCTGAGAGGCACAACATGGTACTGGTATTGGGGTTTTAACTGAGTTGGGGGGGATATATGCCTAAGTTCCTGGTTCTCAGACAGTAACTTATCCCCTGCTTTGTATTTGAGTCCTGCGGCTGTAGTACTGGTGCCAGTCTGCCCCCTTTCACCTGAATTCCTGACCCCCCCTCCTCCTCTCCCTTATCCAAAATACCAGGAGCTTGTGCACACTTCCTGCCTCCCCGGACACTTACTGGTGTCATGCGCGCTCCCCCTGTCCTTTGCCTCTCTTGGGGCGCAAGAGATTCCCCAACACCAGCTCCGGCTGCCTTCTCTTGTCGGTGCTGGTGTAACTCTGTCCCAATGCAGCCCGCAGCTCCCTGGAAGCAAATCCTGCCTGTGGCCCTCCTGCTACGCTTAGAACTCGCAGCCGCCTCCTCCCACAGCAGCGATCTTTCCGGGCAGCCTGCAAAGCTCCTCGATTGCTGCTGCATCTCCCGGACTCCCCTCATAAACGCCGAAGGAAGAAAGGAGAAAACACGAAGGGCAGGTAATATTTTCCTTTTGATAAAGCCTCTTTAAGCTCACATGCTTTAACTACCTATTTTAGAGTGGAGTCCTATTGGAATATCAATCCCGACATGATTGAACGGCCAAAGCAGGTTAGGAGCTCCCGACCAGACCCGCTAGCCAGCCGCCATGTTCTCCCGATGCTTCCTCCACCCCTCTTCCCTCTCTTTATTTTCCTATATTGTCTGTTTTCTGCCTTACATCGATCTCTTTGTTGCCCATTCTTATCCGTTGAACCGCCCTTAAAAAAGAACTATCGGGCAGTGCACTGGATGGTCCCTCAATAGGTCCCTCATCTCCACTGCTAGAGATGTTACTTGAAGAGGGGTGGAGGAAGCATCAAGAGACAGAGAGAGAATACACACACGCTCATGGAACAAAAACAAACAATAAATGTTCACCATGATGAGGGGGTACAAGTAGTCAACCTATCCAGTAAAGAGCTAACTAAGGATATGGTGCCTGCATTACAGAAAAGCATGAATTTTTGTCCTACGATGATGTATGATACTACTGACATAAAGATTGATGTGTATAAATTTAGTAGACAGCTTAAATTATAAAAGTGTTTTTAAACCAATCCGAAGCCTGTTAGGACTACTGAACGGGAAGTGGTGGCTGGGGATATGTCCATTCAGGACGCTCTTAATGTAACCACATTGCTTTCTCTTACTGAGGATGATCAGAATCCAGTTACTGTACAGAGTGCAATGTATGATCTAGAACGTTGTACCAACCTTAGTGAGGATAGTGGTTTGAGAAGCAAATCAAGGTGGACCCCGCAACTTACTTGTGGCAATAATATTGATTTGTTTTACAAAATAATCAATATGGAAATAGACAAGTGGGATAAACAAATGCTTTCGAATGACTATGTACCCCGCTCTAAGAACCTAACATATAAGGAACATGAAGCTTTGAAGACATTAGCTAAGGATGATGATATAATTGTGAGGGAAGCTGATAAGAGAGGAAATATGGTTGTGATGGATAAAGATCTGTATGATAAGGAAATCATGACACAGCTTGATAATGATGTGTGGTACAAAAAACTTAATCACAATCCCATGTTTGAAATAGCTAAGACGATCAACACCAGTCTTAAGCAATGGTTAGATACAGGTTTACTTACTGAGGATGAAAATTCATATTTGTTGGTGGATAAACCTAGATATCCATGTTTGTATGCGCTCCCAAAGATACACAAAAACCTGGTCTCCCCACATTTAAGACCGATCATTTCCGGGATCGGTGGACCAACGGAGAAACGAATTGACTGACTGACTCTCACTGACTGACTGACTCTCACTGACTGACTGACTCACTGACTGACTGACTCTCTCTCTGACTGACTGACTGACTCTCTCTCTCTGACTGACTGACTGACTCTCTCTCTGACTGACTCTCTCTGACTGACTGACTCTCTCTCTGACTGACTGACTGACTCTCTCTGACTGACTGACTCTCTCTCTGACTGACTGACTCTCTCTCTCTGACTGGCTGACTCTCTGACTGACTGACTCTCTCTCTGACTAACTGACTCTCTCTGACTGACTCTCTGTGACTGACTGACTCTCTCTGACTGACTGACTCTCTCTGACTGACTGACTGACTCTCTCTGACTTACTGCCCAACTCTCACTGACTGACTGACTCTCTCTCTGACTAACTGACTGACTCTCTCTCTCTGACTGACTGACTCTCACTGACTGACTGAATGACTCTCTCTCTGACTGACTGTCTCTGACTGACTGACTGACTCTCTCAATCTCTCTCTCACTAACTGACTGACTGACTCTCTCACTGACTGACTCACTAACTGACTGACTCTCACTGACTGACTGATTCTCTCACTCTCTCTCTCACTGACTGACTGACTGACTGGCTCTCTCAATCTCTCTCACTAACTGACTGACTGACTCTCACTCTCTCACTGACTGACTGACTCTCTCACTGACTGACTCTCTCACTCTCTCTCTCTCTCACTGACTGACTGACTCTCTCACTGACTGACTCTCTCACTGACTGACTGACTCACTAACTAACTGACTCTCTCACTAACTGACTGACTAAATGACTGACTCTCTCACTCTCTCTCACTGACTGACAGACTCTCACTGACTGACTGACTCTCTCACTGACTGACTGACTCTCACTCTCTCTCTCACTGACTGACTCTCTCACTCTCTCACTGTCTGACTCTCTCTCTCACTGACTGACTCTCTGACTCTCTCTCTCACTGACTGACTCTCTGACGCTCTCTCTCTCTCACTAACTGACTCTCTCTCTCTCACTGACTGACTCTCTCTCTCACTCTCTCTCACTGACTGACTCTCTCTCACTGACTGACTCTCTCACTCTCTCTCACTGACTGACTGACTGACTCTCTCACTGACTGACTGACTCTCTCACTGACTGACTAACTGACTGACTCTCTCACTCTCTCTCACTGACTGACTGACTGACTCTCTCACTGACTCTCTGACTGACTGACTGACTGACTCTCTCACTCTCTCTCTCTCACTGACTGACTCTCTCACTGACTGACTGACTGACTAACTGACTGACTCTCTCACTGACTGTTATACAGGTACTATTTCCCAACCTTCACCCTCCTGTTATTTATGCCCCCATAACAAAAAAAACCATAACAAGCAACCATTGGGACAGGCAGATAGAAGTTGCCAGCATTGAAAGGACAAAAAAACTCAAGACATTATTTATTGTTAATACTTTTTAATATGGTCATTCAGTTGTACATAATGCTTTCTTGGTCATATATAAGGTAACACAAATGCTTCTGACACTTCTTTATTATAACTTTTCAGCATGCTGCAGACTTCTGTACAGCACAGCTTAAAGACATAGGGGCATATTATCAAGGGCTTTATCGCCGCTTTAGCGGCACTTTTTGCCGCTAAAGCGGCGATATTTTTAACGCCCTATTAGCAAGCTGTCGCTAACAGGCGTTAGCGACAGCTTTCAGGCGTTAGAGGACGGGAATTACATCGCCTTGCATGTCAGCGATATTTATCGCTAATGACATGCAAGGTAGGCGTTCCCAACTAAAAGCGACGGTAAACAGTCGCTTACATACCTATCGCCTATTAGCAATACCCGCGAAGCGATAAAAAAGCGCGCTAACCCCGATTATCGCTTGTTTTTAAGAACTGATAAAAACATGACTTAGCAATGAAAGTCAATGGGAGGTGAATTGTAAGGTTAAGTCCCCAGAATTAGCGATAGGATTTTATCGCTGGATTTCTCGCGTTAAAGCTGGGTTTCGCGCTATCGCTGGATATTTTATCGCAATGGAGATAAACCTTGCTAATAGCATGTTATTTCCGCGGTAATATCCAGCGATAGCCGGCGATAAAAAGGCGCGCTAAGCAAGGTTTGCGATATTTATCACATGTTCTTGCTAATATGCCCCATAGGCAAAGTCAATATCTCTGGCTAAACACTTATAAGGTCCCAAAGGCGAGCCCTATTGGCTATGCCAATGCTTGTTTTTTCTCTTCCCTTCAGATCTGTTTCGCTCGTGCTTCAACTCACTGCCGAGGGCCACATCCCTCACTGCTCTGCCTTTCTCTCTTTCCACGCCTCGCAACTCTCTGCAGGGGTCTCTCCCCCGCACGTCTCGACAGAAGTTCCGGCTCTGAAAGCTCGAAGACTCCTGTTTCTGCTCATGCCTTTTCCTGTCAATAAACAGCGCTCTGCGGGTGTCAGGATCCCCACTCGCGAATGCCTGACACTTCTGACACGACTGAGAAGAGCTTAGAGAAGGTGTGACAAATGTCTTGAAAGCGGCTCTGCTCGGAGGCAGTTTGCGAGCGAAAAACGTTCCCACGAGAAGGTGGGCTCTAAGCTGTCATAGCTGGCACTGTCCTCGTGGAGGAAGTGACATGCTATCAGAACAACCCCTGATAAGATGTCCAAAGGGCAGTCTGTCCCTCTGAGAGGAAACTATTCATGTTAGCAGTAGAACCATGTATGGAATGCTAAGATTGATCAGCCAATCAGAATGCTGGTGTTAACTAGTTCATAATGGTATCAGAGCTTCAGGGTTGTATGCCTTACCTTCGCAAAACGAACCTGAACGTACCGATGACCAACTATTTTCCTCGAACTGGTTTCAACAAATGTTCCAGTTTCAATGGTTGATGAAACCAACATGCTGAATGTCTTCATGTTTGTCTTTAGCAGTTTTTATTTTGGTGACACGCCTGAATATTATGCTTTTTTGATTCAGGGGGTTCCGTCCATGCACAACCCCTCTCAGTAGCCCATAATGTTATCTTCTGCTCCATTTCTTTCCTTTTGAACCCTTGTCCGCCCTCTGGCCTTAAACTTCCTCCCTGTTTTTTGGTTCTTTTTCTTGAGGGAGATGGGAACCCCAGAGTTCGCATCCTCATATGTTTGTTCTCTTTTTTAAAAATAAATGTTCCCTCCTCCTCCACCTCTTTCCAACTCCCATGCTCTTTAATGCCATTTGAGGACTGTGTCTCTTCTCTCCTCCAGTTCTTTGTTTTCTGGCCATCTGACCACGAGGGCCTTTTCCCACCCCCTTCTCTAGTTTTACATTTTCTTCTTCGGCCTGCTTGTTTTGTTTCTTTAATGTCTTCTTTTTTTCTTTCCTGATTGCGATAGACAGAAAAAAATCTGCAACCTGGAGTTCCTTTTTTCTTTTACTTTATTTCCTTTTGGATATTCAAAGTAATTATTCTTACAATTCCTAATGTTTCAGGAATTCTAAGAATGTTGTACTTTTGTTTGGCATATACCAGACCAGGGATTCTAACGCTGGTCTGGGATATCTTTCCCATGAAAATCATAATATTTTCTAGGAAAAGGTATTCTGCCGTTATGACTTTCTTAAAATTAAGTTTCATCAACCTTATTTCGTCAGGCTGGTGTTCTTCAATTTGGGGTTTCGCCATTGTGACGGAATAGCACTTTTAGTGAAGCATGGAAATGAAGCAGTTAGAAGCAGTGGGCATCCTTGTTTGCATGTGTTGGATTTTATTACGTGTATGGGTGATATTAGTAATATTACCCACATTCTGTCATTAGTTAATTGGCCTTTCCCTTCCATACATGCCGTCACCTTTAGAGTGTTTCATAGCCAAAGTCTGATAAATAAAATTGACTTCACTACCATGAGAGCGCCCCTGATGTTAAAAAGGCTAGAATATGGCTTCAAATATCAGTCACCAATGTTTTATAACAAAAAAACATAAAACAACAGAGTTGACAATTAATATTGATGAATTAACTGCTGTTAACAACCTGAGTGGAGGGCAATAACTCAGACGTATTTCCATACCCTCCTGACAGTTTGTCCAAAGTCACAGCATGTCCTACGCTGTAGAAGTGATTCTTCCTGTGATGGCCAAATGAGATGTGTCTAACTCACACTAAACAATGCTCCCTTACACAGTGGCAGCAAAGATATCATACCGTTGGAACATTATTGAGCGTCAATGGCTCAGAAAGCCCTTGCCTTTTTTCATCCATTTCCTTTTGGATTAATTTTATCGTGTTGTTTCTGTTGTCTTTATCATCACAGTGAGCACTAAAATAATAACAAAAATAATAATAATATAATTTTTATGATTATTATATGTAGTAGTAGTAGTTGTAGTAGTATTAGAAGTAGTAGAAAAGGTAGTACTGCTACTGGTAGAAGTAGTAGTAGTTACACAGTGCATGGGAAAAAATGAAATGAAGGTATTTTACTAGTAGTATCTTTATGACTGTGGAGGCTCTGCACATAAAAAGATAGGCCTCAGCTATGTATAATACTGCTAATAAAAAATACCTTAGTGAATAGCAAACAATCGTAAACCTACACAAAAGTGTAAGTTTTAATTTGAGAATCGGGCCCAGAGTTCACAACTTAGCATTGAAGAAAAAAGAAAAGAAGCATCCATTGTTTTTATGAGAGATTACAACCAATTAAAAATACTATTTATTCCAAAAGCGAACAGTGAAAGGGTGTCTATACAATTAGGAGAAGGAATTAAAGTCTCAGACGAATGGCACTCAGTCAAAAACCACATAGATGAGAGAGTCAAGCTAAATTAAATGTTCAAATTCCTTTTACGTACAGCATCCCAAAAATTTACTTTTGAGTGAATTTGTTGAAAGGCCGAAGAGTAGGACAAAGTCAAGAATAATTTTGAGATTTCAGGATATTTCTTTCAGGGCTTCAGTTTTTTCTAACAGCTTTGTAAGATTTCATTTTCCGCATCCTAGAACACAACAGCCAGTCTTTGGCTCTCACTCCTCAAAGTAAGCCTTTGTGACATTTTGGAATTGCTCAATATACAATTCTAGGATTCGCTTTTCCGTGCAGCTGTTAAGAGATTGTTTTTATTAGAAGCACCAGTGGTTCATGCTTATCTGGTCTTGAGACATTGGTATACACAATATTCAATTTATTGGACATTTGACTTAGGATTCTATTACCCAACACTAATGACATTGAGTTCTTTTGCTCTTTTGACTTTTTCCCTACTTTAAAACAAAGAGATTGATTTAATGCAAGAGTAAGTGCTTATTACTTATTGTGTGGTGGTCTTTTAAACCAATTTGCTTACTAGTGATGGCATTCTCTTTAACAGTTGAGCATCTGGGCTTTGTTGCACTGCTATAAGGACTGTAGGGTCTGGGACTTACCTTTTTTTTTTGTTCCAAGACTTTCAGTGCTTGACCTCTCTATTGACTCATGTGATGAGAGTGACCAGGGCGTGACCGCCGTATGGCTTCTCTGGTTCATTGTTGGATTTCGTCCTCTCTCCTTTTTCTCTCTGGTCAGGCTCCTTCAAAAGGTCTAACTCTGGTGTCTGAAGTTAAGTTTCCCTATACTCCATTTTCCGGCCCTTCCCTGGGTCTGGCATTGATGTTTCCAGGGCTCGTAGTCTTGAGGCTCATCTTTATTTCACCTCTATACAACCTTTGTGACATAGGGACTGCATTTTTTGCTCACTTCTCTCGATTATCTATGTAAGGAATTCTGGAATTCTGTCAGGGCTTGCAATCCCTTCTCTTGGCCACCTGAGATGGGTTTCTTTGCAGTGATGGTTTCAGTTAGTACAAGTGAGCCACTGTTAGAAACAGGGTCTCTAGTTGGTAGAGATATGCACTCTGTCCAAGTAGAGACCAACAGTAGTCAGGATAAGTATAGTACACACTAAAAGTTGCCTGTGCTCACCCTCTGGTAGCTTGCCACAGAGCAGTCAGGCTAAACTAAAGAGGCAATGTGTAAAGTATTTTAGCACACACACAGTAACATAGTGAAAACACCACAAACGTACTCCACACCAGTTTAGCAAAATAGCCCATATTTATCTGAGGAAAACAAGACCAAAACGACAAAAATCTAACATACACAAGTCAATACATACATTTTTAAATATTAAATCAAAATACAGTGCTTAGAAGTCAATAGCTCCAACTTGGGCTATCTGGTCGCGCTTGACCGGCACAAATCCAAAAGTTCAGTCTGACCATGATGGAATCATGCAGACCCCCCTACAGTACCCTGGATGCATCAGAAATCAAAGAAGATGCATCACGCAGAGGAGGTGAGGCATCGCGGATTCAGATGATGTTTCCGAAGGCAGTGCAAGGTCGTTGAGCTTTAACGTTCGGGATGATGCGTTGTGCAGTGGAGGTGATGCATTGGATGCTGGTGCGAGGCCTCGGTTCCTGAAGGTGACACGGCTTTGAAGATGACGTCAAGAGCCCGGTGCTTCGATTCCGTGGAATTGAAGTCGAACCGCTGGGTTGAAGGTGATGAGTCGGTTGAAAGCCACACAGGACCGGGGATGCGTCGAAGTCGGAGCGCTGCACCACGGACGTCGGCGGTGCATGTCTGAGACTCACGCAGCAGTGGTTCTTCGGAGGCGCTGCTGCAAAGTCGGGCTGTGTTGAAAGTCGAGGTTGTTGTGTTGCGCACTCGGCGAGCGGTGTCCACGACTTCGGTGGAGGCAGCGGTAATGCGTCGATTTCTCAGGGCTGCCCCAGATTCAAACTGACGCTTTGGAGTCGATGCGTTGATTTCTTGGTGGCAGCACCAAATTCACCTCCAAGGGCCCAGGACTGGATTTGGCACCAATTGAGAGGACAGGACTCACAGCAGCGGAGCCCAGGTGCTGGTAGCAAGATGCAGGTGAAGTCTTTGACGTCCCTGAGCTTCAGCAACAGGGGGTAAGCTTAGTCAAGCCCTTGGAGAACCTTAGAAAGCAGGATGTAGAGAGTAAAGTCCAGTCATTACACTCCCAGGCAAGAAGAAGCAGCAGGCAGCAGGTCAACACAGCAAAGTAAGCAGCAAAGTGGCAGTCCCTCCTGGCAGCACAATAGCTCTGCTTCCTGGCAGAATGTCCTCAGCCCAGAAGTGTTCTTAGTATATTGTGCCAGAGGTCCAGTACTTATACCCATTTTAGCCTTTGAAGTAGGGAGACTTCAAAGAAAGGTCTTTGTAGTGCATAATACCTTGCTCTTCCTGGCCCTGGCTCCAGACACACTAGGGGAGGGGATCCAGCTATTTGTGAGGGGACAGGCACAACCCTATTCAGGTGCAAGTGTTAACTCCTCCAAACGCACTCTAGCTCAAGAAGACCCATGAGCCTGGGACAGGCAGATGCACAGAATGTGAAAAAATGCTAACTTTCTAAACGTTTTATAGAAAAGGGAGGCTTGGGTCCTTTGTGCAACCTAGATTGGACCACTTAAACTTTATAAACAAACAAAGTATCTAGTCGCCACAATTTATAATATACTTAAAGCAAAGGTACCAATGTTCTGATTTCATTAGTCCTTGTGATTTATTCCACTTGTTTTTCTTTTTTTCAAAAAAGTTTTTTACATTGTTACATGTCTCTGTTAAGGGCAACACTTAATTATGAAACACAAAGTACAAACATACATTAAAACACATTCTTTTACACATGAATATACAAAAAACATATAATGAGGAACTAACATATTCATCTATGTAACAAGACACAGGATGAGTGACCTTTCTTTGACCAGTCCCTCATTCACATATTAACACTAGGTGGAATATTCCCTTTCAGGTATGTATAATATGTCCTGCCAGTGTGAGTTGCCTTGGGGCCGCTGACTCTAAATGTTATCAGGGAGAGAGTTACTACATTCTAAATCTCTCTCATACACTTTCAATTTAGATGCAAATGTTCTTTCCCCAATGGCAAAGGTCAATGCGTTTCAAACCCCTTACGGTTTCAGGGGTTCTCCGCACGACCTGAACTCGGTCATTTCTGTGAAAGGTAAAGGAGTGTGTTAGGAAATGATGATTCTGATTTTTTTCTTAATTTCCTCCACTCTTTTAACTAATATCATAGCATACCTCTATTCATTACTGTGTTGAATCTTCCAATATTAATTGTAACCCAATTTGATGCTTGTAGTAGAGCTGATTCCTGCAAAAGGAATGTGCAAAGTATTAGTCCAAATTCAGTGTGGGTTTTTTTTTTTTTAGGTAAAGATACCATAATGTGTGAGAATTGTGAATCATCTCTTTACAACTCAGTGTAAAGTGTAAAAAAATATAAAATAATTAGCCGTTTATGCCATCTGGTAGACTTTTGGTGCTTGACAGCCATCAACCTACATCTTTACTATCAGTCCATTGTCCACCATCACCTAGTTTCCGGCCACTGGTCATCACGAAACACTCACCAAACCTATCTAAAACCAGTTTAAATAAAATTTGGCTTGGCCAATCTCATTAGCTGCTGTGTCACATCCTCAGTATGATCTCACCCTCACCACCTCACCTTTCTTGTGATCCACCCTGCTGAGTCAAAGAGTTTTAGGTGTCCTCTGTTGGTTAGTGTTATGCTATGTTTGTTAAACAGACTTATATAGCGCGCATCTACCTGTAGGTGTCTTGGCGCTTGCTCAACATAAGCATGCTGAGCCGGGAGTTACTAGTTGTTAAATAACCATGTCTTTAGTTCTGAAAGTGAGGGGGTGGGTATGGCCCTAAGATGTGGTGGAAGAGAGTTCCGAAGTCTGGCTGTGCTGTTGGTAAAGCTCCTTCCTCCCCAGTTCACTTTTCTGAATCTTGTAGTAGTGACCAGTCTAGCACTGGCAGACCGAAGGTGTTTGTTTGGCGTATGCCAGTTAAAAAGCTTCCATGAACCCAGACTGTCGGGCCACCAGGCAGGAGACCATGCTGGAGAGAGATTGCAAAATAGTATAACCTCAGTTTTATTTGAGTTCAACTTTAGGTAGTGTCTGCTCATCCAACTGCTCAAGGCAATAATGCAATCATGTAGTCTTAAAGAGCCAGAGACATCATTGTCCACGGCTAATACAACCAACTGGGTGTCATCAGCATAGGATGTTGGGCTTAGATTCAAGCTTTTAATCAAGGAGGCGAGTTCCGAAACATATATATTAAATAAAGTTGGGCTAAACGAGGAACCCTGGGGAACCCCACATGGCAGTGTGAAAGGTGAAGATTTAAACTAGCCAAAGTTCAGAATTTGAGTTCTCTGAGATAAGAAAGATGTTAACAATGCAAGAGCTTTGTCTTTGACTCCTATGGCGTTCAGACGGTGGACCAATAACCCATGGTCCACGGTGTTGAATGCTGCGGATAGGTCCAATAAAATAAGAGCTGCTGACCCGCCCCTATCCAAAGCCGTTCTTATTTCTTCGGTAGATTTTATCAATGCAGTCTCCGTACTATGGTTCGCTCTAAACCCAAACTGACTGGGGTCTGACTGATGATTCTCCAGAATAAAATTAAATAACTCTGCATTGATTATTTTTTCAACAATTTTTGCTGGCAGTGGAAGTCTCGAAATAGGACGATAGTTGGCAGGGTCGTTAGTATCAAGAGTTGGTTTTTTGATAAGAGGAAGAATACAAGCTTGTTTCCACAGGCTGGGAAACGTCCCTTGCAGAAACATTTGATTAAACAAAGAAGATAGATAAGTGGCGATAGGCTGTACCATGAGCTTTAAGATTCTAGGAGGACATGGGCCGTCCGGAGAACCAGATTTAACAGCTTATAGGAGAGAAGCTACTTGGTTAGGGGAGGTCGGGGTAAAGTCTGTAAGCGGAGGGTAGTCAGTCGCTTCCTGATTGCTTACCTCAGCGATGTCTTTAAATTTAGTTTAGTTTAGGTTAGTGCTTTGAGACCAATTGCTCCAAGTAGCTAAGGGCCAGATGTATCAAGCGTTTTCCCTTTCGCAAACGGGCCGATTCGCAAACGGGCCGATTCGCAGAATCGGCCCGTTTGCGAACGGGAAAAAGCCTTTTGGGATGTATCATCCCAAAAGGCAATTGCAAAATAGGGAATCGCAATTTTTGCCATTACCTATTTTGAGAATGCATTTAGAGAATCGCAATTTGCGATTCTCTAAATGCAATGCAGGAAGTGCTTTTTAAATTGCGACCCTGCTTTAAGGAATCACAATTTACCGCCAACTTCAAGTTGGTGGTAAATTGCAAATCCTTAGAAAAATGCACAATTTTGCATTTTTCTAAGTGCCAAGTGGCGCACATACATGCCCTTAGGGCATGTATGTGCGCCACATGTGCACACATGCATATTTCAGGGGTGCAACAGGGTGTCCTTTTGGCACCCTTTCACCCTTGAAATTGCATGCGCAATTTGCGAGAACCTATTGGGTACTCGAAAATTGCGCATGCCCATAGGAATGAATGGGAAGGGATTCCTTAATAGCGAATCGCAATTTGCGATTCGCTATTAAGGAATATGTAGGAATCGCAATTTTTTTAGCGAAACCTACATACATTGCATTTTGCGATTCCATAATAGCGAATCGGTAAAATTCGCTATTATGGAATCGCAAAAGGCAATGTTGATACATCTGGCCCTAAAAGTCTTTATTCATTTATCTCCTCACCAGCAAAGCAATCCTGTCTACAATCTCCATTCTTCCATTCAGTGATTTCGCAATATTCTATCTGAAAGAATGATCCATATTGGCAAATTTTTTCAAACATTTCGTGGTGAGAGAACCCCCTCCCCCAACCTCTGCTGTGGTGGTCAGGTTCGCTTGCTGGATGCAGTATGTGGGCTGATCTGACAAAATTTGCCTGGCTGTTTTAGGTTCTAGCCCGGCACTGACCTGTCCTGGGATAGCCCACAAATGTTTTCCATGATTTTGAACCCCTCTTTGACACGGCTGGACTGGAAACCAAAATCAGCTCTGACAAAATGTTCAAAACACCCCCACACTGCAGGAGGCTGCGACTAGAATGAGGCTGTGAGCGCATAGTTGGGCCACCCAAGCCCATCCTAGTCTGCAAACACCCTCGAGCATGGAGTGCCCCAGGAAATGCCAGTGTCTCAGTGACCAGCATGGCTCTGCTTACAGTGACAGCAATGACTGCCAATGTTGACTCTCGCAAGCCACTCATCACTGCAGCTCCAATAAGGTGACCCAAGGCAGGTGGCATATTCCTCCCATAACTGGTTCTAAGAGATGTTCTTGCATAGTGAAATAATGATAATACAATAAACTTATCAAGCTTTCCTAAATTATATTTAAATACTTTTCATTTTATGTTTTTTTAGTCTCATCATGAATGGCTACTGAACGTTTCTCTTAATATAGGGTGCGAAGGAGAGAGTCGTGCTCTTTGAACTGAGGGATACCACCTATTCAAGGCCAGTTCTTAAGGTTCAGACGCCACCCTTGCCACCTGCCTGAGGTAGGTCAGTCAACTCCTGTCCTGTTTAGAGCAGAGGTTTCTTTAGCTTCACCTGGGAGGACCACCCGATTGACCTCAGGGAAGTTCCCTAGGTGCTGCATCAGGCCCCCCTGACTAACACGACCATCAGGTGCCAGATACAGTAAGATTCTAGGCTTGCCAGTAAGTAGGTATCAAGGCCACCTTGTATGATGTGGCAAGATCCAGCTTCTGCAAGATAGGATACATTCCAGTGTGAATGCTAGCCTGCCAGCACAGTGGGTGTCAATGTTGTGTGGTTCATTTTTAGATTTAATATTGAATTGTTTCTGTTACGGTTTCCACAGTAACATTTCTTTCAAAATGTCCTGTATTTTTGTTCTGTGTGTTTATTACATTGAAATGAATGCAGAAAGAGCAAGTGACTAGTGTTAAGCTGGCAGAGTCGGATGCAATATGCTCCTGTGTTTAATAATAAATTATCTGTGCCTGAGGGAAGTGCCTGAAAAGTCAACAGTTGTGGCTTACGCTCCGCTGAAGTCCTTGCACCCACCCATCATCACCGACTAAACTAACACGTGTTTACCTATGTATTGTGCTGTTACACGTATAGTGCTTTGAACTAACAAAGTGATGAGCAGCGCTCTCCAAAACCTCTCAATAATTAAATAAATACATAATGATTGTTTTTATAACTGGTTGCCATAGTTTTGTGCCTTCCTTTTGCTGTAATTAACAGATGTTTCTATTACTCTATGGTAGTACTTAATTTGTAAAAGAAAGAGTGCCAGTGCCCAAAGCCATGCTGAGAAGCCTGAGGCCAGTGCAAATGAATGTCGACTTGCTGAATACCAGGGCTGCATAGTGCTAAATCCACCTTATGCCTCTTTAATCCGCTTCCAGACACTCCCTGCCCCTTTATCTTACTTTTGCAGGTTCCTGTTTTCTCCCTTTGTGACGGTTTGTCCGTCTTTCTCTTCATCCATCTTTCCGCCTTGTGCATTATACCTCTCTTGCTCAAGATAAACATCTGATGCAGAAAAATAAGTGCAGTCGCCAAAAATGAGGGCCTTTGGCCAACACCGGCAACCACCAGCTCAAATGAAGCACTGCGGTCTTCGATGCTTTTTTTAATCAACCTCAGAAAGAGGAAAGTCTAAGAATCTCCCCGCCTTCTGAGTATGGAGGCTGGAAAAGGCTGGTTACCACAAATCTGACCAGCAACTGCTTAAATGACTGAGTTTATGGTGGTTCATAGAATGCTGACCTACCTCCTAGGAGTTCTGACAGGTTTACAGAGAACATTGTTATTGTAGCAGGAGCAGCACCAACGTGAACTGTTGTATGGAGAGCAAATAGGTGTGGGGTTTGGTGAGATACAATATCAGAAATCTGGATTTGATGTGGAGATGGTGTTAATTAGAAATGGGCGAAGTTTGAAAGCCTGTTGACTCACAACCACATTCAGCTTTTCAGCCTAGGCTAGAGACAGCTCTAGCTCTTTCCTCCCTTTCCTCTTTCTTTCACTGCCCCAACCTGACTGCTTTCCAGTGCTTAATTTGAGCCGGTGGTTTCCGGTGCTCGGCACCGGAACTTAATTGACAACACCGGCTTGTGACAGTCTGCCACAAGGTGGCGCTGTCTGGATAATTTAGAGATGACCTACACAACAGTTAATTGTTAATTCAATAAACATTAAAATGACTATTACCTGCAACCCAAACCATTCCGATAGTTTGGGGGCCTGGAATAGTCTCAATTGTCACACTTGTAGGAGTGTGATGGTTAGTAGTTGTGTTGTTACTATCATTGGCACCATAACATGGGCAATGTGTGGTGCAAGCTGCAGTGGGCTCCTGACGAGAGCCCTGGCACTTATTTTTTTACAAATGAAGTACTGCTGCTTTATATTCACAGCCCACTCCCCAGATCCACTGTACTTCTCACTCCATTCCCTGTGTCCCTCTCGACATGTTGGCTGATTCTGGGAAACATCATCAAAATCATTTTTTCGTTGATGCTGTGTAGCATCGGACAACATTTTTTAAAAAGGCGCAATGACGTAGGCAGTGCAGCCATTCGCAGCATCATTTTATAGGCACATACATGAGTACTGATGTATGTGTGTGCACATACATCATCACTCATATGTGCACCTCCAAAATGATGCCATTTTGTTTTTTATTTACGGATCCAAGATGATCGGTAAATTTAAAAAAAAATTGATGTGACAAGTGCAAAAGTAGTTTTGTTAAGGGGGAGGGGCCAGCACCAATTTGCTGTCTGGCCCTGCAAAAAAAATAATCAAATATATAAAAAAAAATAAGGCCCATGAGTAACGAGGCAATGGAGGAACAGGTGGGAGAGGAAGCCATGGGGAGCAGCCAAGGAGATAAAATAAAAATAAAGCCGGGTGGGTAAAATCAGCACATGCGGGAGGGAGCAACACGGGCGAGAGGAGGAGCTCATAAGCGAGAAAGCAACACAGAGCGTGAGGTGGATATTTGGCATGAGGGTAAAGCACGCAAGGGAGAGAGCTGGAAAACAGATACACTCTCATGAATTACTTACCCAAAAAGAAAAAAAGTTTTTGTTCCTAATAGTGAGCAGTGAAAGAACACAAGTCAGCCAGTCAAAAGGATGGTAAAGAGGGTATGCTCCAGAACAGGGACAAACACAAGAAGGGGAAGGCAAGAAAGACATCGAAGCAATTTAGAGCATAAGCAATGGGAGGGCTGTAAGTTCACTGCCAGTTCTTGGTAAGCCCACAGTAGGTCTTTTGCAACCAGACACCTGGTAGGCGAGACCTAAAAATGGTATCATGCATCACAAGGCATGCTCACACGTGCTCACACATGCTTTACAACACAAGCGTGAGCATCTGTGACCACCTTGGAATGGTTTCCTTAAATATTAATTAAAGCCAATAGCTCAGCCGTTTAAAGCCTAGACTTAACAACTTTGCCCATGCCTCTTTAAGAGCTTTATCAGATTTTCTAACTGAAAATCGAACATAAATTGGTTTTTTTTAAAGTTGGAAAAAACGCTTCGCTACAATGGATACTTTTCCACTGCATGCAAGACCAGGAGAGGCAGACGGTTTGTTTCCAGCAGTGCTGTGTTCTTTCTCTATTCCTCAATCCCAGAAGTTTAAGGGTGTGATTGTCAGATTCAGAGAAAGGAATTATATTTCCCCATAGCAGTAGGCGAACACAGTGGAAGCCACCTCGATCCCGGAAGTCCCACCGTAATGCTTTTGGGATCAGCCAATTGAAAGGGAGCGGGTGCTACCAAAACAAACCCTGCACAAATGATTGTTTTACTTTGCTGCCTCATGCAAATTTGAGAGACTTTTTATTGCTTTATCAAGTACGAAATGTCCCAAATGTGTCCAACCAGGAGGGGAGTAATAAAAATGTGCCAAACCCTTGCGTGAATAAGTGTTCAGAACTGTGTCCTCCATCATATGGTGCAGTTGTCTTTTTTCACATATTTACATTTGAGACACAGGGACACAAAGTGATTTGCCCCAAATCCTTCGATTTTTGGTCATACAGAGGAGGTGGTTTTAAATTAAAAAATAAAACTCCAAGTTCCAAGCTATTTTGAACCTCCCCAGCACACCTGGCTCTTTTCATATTTGTCAGAAGAACTTTTCAACAAAGGGAACCAGCACAATCTCCCGTCTCAGGATCCCTCGCTCACTCCCTTTATTGATATATGGAACCCATCCCATTTTCCGAAATATTCACCATCAGTTACACTGATGTAGTGCCACCAGCACGCGCAAGAGCTTCTTTGGCAGTTCTTTGCGGCTTGTGTATGTACACACAAACCACTGATTGATGTGGTTTCACTCTCGCACCTTTGTTTCAATTTAATTTAATTTTCTGTTCTGTCCTGATACAGCGCTTACTGATAGTGCTTCAAAAGTGTCAGTGACCTCAAGGAGCGTGGCTTTGCCAGATAGTGCTAGGTGTTTGGGTCTGATTGTGGTTTTCTTTTTTTGCAGTTTTATACCGTGCGAACTCGACCCGAAGTTATCAGAGCGCTTTACATGAGCACCAGTTGCGTTACAGAGGGACACATTCATTTTTAGGCACGGGGAGATTGAGGGCCAGATGTACGGCCCTTACATTTTGCGACTCGCAAAATGCAATGTACAACAGTGTCACAGACACTGTGAGCGATTCCCAATCGGGTCGCAAATTGCATGCCTCATCAATATTCATCAGTATTCATGAGGCAAGCGCAATTTGCGACCCCATTAGGAATGGCTAGCACTCCCAAGGATGGTGGCCTGCTGGGGTCAGCAGACCACCATGTCTGGGACTGCTTTTTAAATAAAGGCTGCATTTAAAAAAGAAAAATGAAACTCTTCAGTTTCATTTTTTAAGGGCAGGCAGTGGTCCCTGGGACCACTGCCTGCTCTTAAAAAATATTTTCTCACACACTCACAAAGGGGAAGGGGTCCCCTGGGGACCCCTTCCCGTTTGCGAGTGGTTTACCACCTACTTGAAGTAGGTGGTAAACTGCGAGTGTTTTGCGGCCGCAAATGCGGTTGCAAAACAATAGTGCATGGCAGTGAGTCTCGCTATTAGGAAGGGACACCCCTTCCTAATAGCGAGAGTCGCAAACGTTATTTTGCGAGTCAGTGGCTCGCAAAATAGCGTTTGTACATGCCATTACCCTTTTTTGCTGTCGCAGACGGGCCGATCTCCCGTTTGCGAGCGCAAAAAAGGGTCGTACATCTTGCACTAAGTGTTTTACCTAGAATCGCTGGTTGTTTGAGCCGATGCCGAGACTTGAACCTGGTTCCCCAGCTTTAAAGTCAACCGCCCTATCCGTTTAGCCACGTTCTCTGGGGGCCTTCAGCTGGAAGACTAACGGTCAGATTTAGAGTTTTGCAGTGAGGGTGCTCCATTGCAATGGCAAGGGAGTACCCTGTTTGCCAAACTCTTGATCTGTCGCGTCAATTTTGAGTTTAGCGGACTACCAGGTTTACGGCTACGAAGTAAAATTCACTCTGCTGACGTAAACCTTCCTCCGAAGGCTCATCTCAGAGTGGGGGCCATCTGCTGAAGCATACAACACCATCTGCCCTAGTTAGGGTGGATGGCGTTATGTGTGTTTTTTCCTCTACATCACATCATGGGAGACACTCCATGGTGTGAGGGGGGGGGGTCATATTTTTATTTTTCAAAAACAAACTCCAGCTTTGGGAGTTTGTTTTTGATAAATGAAAAACTTTGGAAAAGTTTGACCGCCGGCCATCATGTTTGACAGTGCATTCCATCAAACTCTTCCAACATTGAAGGGAACTGTTGTGAAGGCAGTTCATGTCAATGTACAGCGACTTCTGCCGGCCCGAAAGACATCCCTCAAATTGGTGGGTGGAGTAAAGGCAGGGTGGCAGACGTAAAGTCCTCCGCTACCCTGTCTACCTTTATTCCTACTGCCAAACCCTAAATCAGACCCATAGGTTTCAGGGAAGATTTAATTGTGTACATCTTATGAATTCGAAACCATTTTAAGGCTTTTTCGAAGTTGATTTGGTCAGTGAGACCTGACCTCAGTGCAGTAAAAGTTAAGTTAAGTCTACAATTTCGCAGGCAACTGGTTCAATTTTTTTAACTTGTTTGGACAAAGTATTCAGAACTAACAACACAATTCTCACTTTCAAGCAGCAGGTAGTCATTTGCAAAAACATAAGTGCAGGGGCCTAAAGATTTTCTTAGGGACCACACATGTCTGGTCCATTCAAGATCAAGAAACCTACATTAATGTCTAAAGGTGAATCCTGGGGAACAGTTAATGATGTCGTCAACAATGATGGTTCTCTTCACTTTTTTCCTCTCAATATGTATTCAAATGAAGACCCACTTGCCAGACTTGTTCCAAACTGGTTTGCCCATGTCTCCAGCTCACGTGACTCTTTTACAAGGTCAAAGGTAGGCATTCCTGCACACAAGATGTTTTTTACGAAAACTCTAAAAGGGCTGAATCTGAAACTGCCCAAGACTATGAGGATACCACAAAGATGATGACAAGAGACAAAGACAGGACTTACTTCAGCCCCACAGCTGCTTTATGGCCAGTCTTGGGATACAAACCAATGCCACTCTCAAAGAGAAGTGGCAAAGCACTGGATGTCCTGCAAGTCAGCATGCAAGCCTACGTTCCTAAATACACTTGCACATCTAATGTGACTTAGCCCTCTAGCCTTGTGATGGAAGTAAACGGAGTTCCATAAACCATGGTATTAGTAATGTCTGTTATTTACAGCACTATGGGATGGCATGAATCGGGCTGGTCTATAACAGAGACTAACGACTGGATGAAAGGTTATGTGATTGAAGGAAATGTCTTGGTGGCTTTAGAATCACCCATTTGACCACTGAGAACATGGCTATCTAACATGATTGTGAGCCCAAACTAGACATTATTCATGCAGATCTTCATCTAACAAATATAAGTGCTCCACGTTACGGGTCTTGTTCAAGTGGGACTTGGGTAGAAGAGTACTGCAAATGAGGAATTAGCAAAGTAGAACATGTGTGACTTGTGCTTTGGCAATGTCAACAGAATGAGGAGTTTAATGATGAGACATTAGTGCCCTCCACTTTCCACAAAGATTAATCTTAAGCATCTAGGCATTAATATTATAATTTTGTATGTATATATTAGAGGTAATCAAGCCAGCAAATTCATAAAGTGAGCCAAGCCATGGGTCTGGCTTGGAACTGAGAGCCAAAGCATCAACCATGACATCAAACATTCTGCCCTGTAAATTACAAAACATAATGTAAATTTATGATAAAGACTTTATGAAGTTCAAAAACTGTTAGTTCTTCACTGTCTTCTTCACCATTTGTAAATGTTTCAATTTGATACATTCGGTGACCTCACTGAACCAAATGAAATTTTTTGAAAGTATTAGTTTCTCAAAATGATCTTAGAAATAATCAAAAATAGTTCTGTACCAAGCTGCAAAGTCCATCAAGAAAGATTGCAGTGTGTCATCTGCACTATGTAAACGACCAATATTAGTGTTAAGTGTGAAGCAATATTATTCTATGTCACATCAGATACAGGTGACATTTTTCTATAGCACAAGTCCTGATCTGAATTACTTCATAGCGCTCTCAGATTTGTCACTCAAGGAAAATGAGGCACTATGAAGTAAAAAGAGGACCAGATAATTTGGTAAAGTGTGGCAGCTGGGGTTTGAGCTCAGGTTTCCTGGTAACACTTGCTATCCAGACTGTGAATGAATGTCCCCTCAATTTCCAAGCTAACATAATGGACAATCGACATTGGAGAATGCTTTATTTTCAGCTTTCTCAAGAGAAACCTACACTATATTCAACTAATATAGCATGTAAAAGCAACCTGACACCATATGTAAACAAATATTGTTATAAAAAATTAATTAATAAGTAATAAAGAAGGCATGACAATTTATTTTTATGTTCACGTCCCTTACTTCCCCTCAATTAACATGCACTTTTGAACATTTTTTATGACACTTCTGTAAGGGGTTAATGCCCAGGATTGAGGGTGGTGTGTTATCGTGTGCAATGGTCACTGTTCGTGAAAAGTTCATCTGTTGTCATGCAGGATTCCTGTCTCTCAGCCTTGACACCATGAATATGAGGTGTGTGTTTTGAGCATATCCAATCACATAAGAGAGTGGCCGCCTTCATCTAGGACAAATCTATTAATGCATCCTGCTTCCTAAGGAAAACTCTTTGCTTCATTATAAGGACTCTCACCTACCGGGTTTTACTACAGCGGCATGCTTCATCATCGAGTCCTCGCCACAAATACTGGGGTTGTGTCTGGGCGGGCTGTACCTAGTTTACCCAAGGAAGCTCTTTGAGTTGTATTTTTGTGTAACCTGGGGTAGGAGATCATACTTTTAAAATTGCCTCGGAGTGCCCCAACTCATAAGTATTGCCTTGTATTCCTAGGACCCCCTGACAAGGTCAAAAATAAAAGTACTGATGCAAAAGAGTTTCAGCGATCATTGTGCCCAGCTTGGGTTACTCTGCTCAGGTGGCTTTCGTCAGGACCGAACTACTGAGATCCATCACAAAATAGTTGGGTAGTGTATAGGATATTATTACCTCTAATGCTGGCACCTGTTTGTTCCATAGTACATACACTCCAGCATGCATACCAACATATCATATCCGCACTTACAAAGGCCTTCTGAGGGACTTCCCCAATCTCGTTCTAATTTATATTGACGCTATTTGCTCCTTAGGGGGCTTGGTGGTCAGCCTTGTTATCACACTTTCGTCAAACGATCTAACCAGTTCACTGATCTAAAGCGTCCCCCGGCATCTGCATCTGTGCCAGACTGGGGAAGTACCTCAGAAGGTCTTTGTAAGGTACATATAGATATATATGTTTCATAACCTTGAAAAGCTTACTTCGGCTAGTTTCATTGTTTTGTTAGAATTTTTTTATTTTTAGCTTCCACTATTGTTTGATGGTTATTTGATTATATGTCAGAATATCAACTACAGAAATATCATGCTGCAAGCATATTGGGTGTAGATATGTTTTCAACAATATTCAAAGCTAAAAAAACTATTTTTCTAACAAAACAATAGAAATAGTCCAAGTAAGCTTTTCAAGGTCATGAAAATTAACCTTCCCTCAGTGCAGCAACTTCCATTCCCCAAACACAGGTTATATCTAACTCTTTGTCTAGTTTCTTCATTGAAGAAACAGAAAATATTAAGACCACCTCCCCTCGGTATTAACAACTTAGCCAGTTCTCAGAGTTCCTAACCCACCGCCCCAACAAACCATGGCAAAAGCAATGTTTTCTACGTCACCCAAGTTACAATAGACAATGTACTTCCCCTTCTCAAAGGCCTCATACTTGTAAAAGGGTCAAGTGATGTCTGTCCCATCATTATTGCAGCAGCGTATGCGCTGACATGTTAGCTACCCAAGTGACAACCTTCATCAACAGCAGCAGACCCCATTATGTTATGTTATGTTAAATGTCCTTATTGAGTGCTTGATTACCAAACAGGCGTCTTGGCTCTAGCTGAGATAGTAAAGGAAGCGAACCCAAACAAATAAATCTAACTTGCTGAGAACAGCCATGTTTTCAGCACTTTCCTGAAAGCCAGAAGGTTGGGCATGGCTCTAATGTGCCAGGGAAGGGCATTCCAAGCTTTAGATGCTCCAAGCACAAAACTTCTACCACCCTATCTGAATCTGGGAATCACCAGCAGTTTGGCCATTAAGTCTTCCTCAAAAAACCGAACCCAAACGCAACAGACCTTAACAACTAACAACTAGAGCCCCACTGCAGGCCTCCCAAGGACCTCAAAGATTGGAACCAGCTACCTCTGTGAACACATACAGTCTCAGGGCATTGGCGATAGCTAGCTTGGATCTACAAACAAACAGAGAGCAGAACTTTCACTAGTTAACGTGTGGGACCATCAACTTGAAATAGTGCTTTTGATGCGTGGTCACTCATTCTGCAGATACTTTTAGACAACTCACCCTCATTTCAGACACGCAGTAGAACACAACATACTACTCCACAGACTCCTAGGAGAGGCAAAGGCCTCACACACAGTTAGCAGTTGGTTTAAATCCTTCCCAGAGAAACAGACCCAAAGCCCAGAAATGAGAGAACTCCTTTCTCCACCCAAAACGCACCGTGTGGGGTCCCACGTGGATTCCCTCTGTCTCCTCCTCTTTAATATCCAGATAAGACCTGAAATGGACCAGCTCCATTCCCCCTAAGCACAATCCAGTTCCGCGAACCATGCACATATATACCGTGAAATCGCTGTCTCTTCCAGCCAATCCAAACGATAATTTAAAGCCTCAAAAACACTGAAGTGCAGATGGGACTAATAGTCTCAAATCAAATAGATCAAAAATAGAAATCATGATCCAAGGCCCAACACACAACCCCGAAAAATGTACATCCTCTGCCTTAAACCTGCTTTTTGGTGAGCAGGTAAGCAGCAATGCAAATTGTTCTACATCTGGGAGTACTGTGGGATGTGGACCTCGGCCTCTAATCGGAAGTGGGAGCATAAGTAAACACTCCCTTCCACCAGATCAACCTTCTGAGGGGAAAAAAAATTGTATTTAAACCATTTCAATACCGTCCAAAGTTAGGGGGGGGCTGATCAACTCAAGAGTAGATCACTGAAAGCTCTGTAGCAATGTATCAAAGTTCTAATCAAAATCCTCCGTAAAGTGCATCTGAGAGAAAACATGAATCAGTTCACCTAAAAAGCATAAACTGACTCCAAGGAAAAGACAGAAACAGATTCAAGACGATCTGTCTGATGGATAAGTGCGCTGAGAGAATTGTCTCCAAATACTTCCAAAAATAGAATTGCACCATACACGCCAACACAACTTACAATCAGCAGAAGAGCATCTTCTGGTCACCCCTATAGCCAGATGCAAACACACAGATGAGTGGCAATGACCAGTGGCTCCACTGGCTGTGGAACAACTTACCCAGACAAACCTACCACTCCCAATCACGGATGGAGTCCACATCGAAACTCAAGACCGGCCTTTTGTAACCCATCACCTCAAGCATCCTCCGCCTCCCTGGTCCCTTGCGTGATGCGCAGTGTAGTGCCTAACATCCCACATTTATGTCTCGCCACAACCAGTCATGGTGCCACTGCAGCCTGTGGTCCCTACGTACTCTGAGCTGGGCCTTTATATCAGCCTGGGTCTGGAGATCTGTCTCTTTTATTTCAGGGTTTGCCGCAAACTTGGCCTGCATTACAGAATTGTGTTAGCAAACATATGTGAGCTGCATTCAGCCACTGCTGGACAGAAAGGCTCTGTAAAAGAAGAAAAATGATGTGTTAGTATAACTATATCCATCTCAGTCATATCTCCTTGTTCATGGTAACTGTACCTAAGTGCATGTCTTTATCTGCGATGATTTAGAGCTTCCATTTCACATCTCTCTCTTGGGATGAGAGCCCTCATATTTAGCCTACTCCGCCAACAATGTATGCTCTTGTTACTTTGAAGGCTGTTGTTTCCTTCACATGATCGCAGACTTCTGCCCCTACAATGCTCCCTTTCTTCTACAAGTGAGAGTCTGTTTGTATAACTCCATATATTTGTGTCTTGTCTTTACTTCTAGAGCTCACCTGTGTCATCCGAATGGATCAGTGAGTCACACATATTTTTTCTATTTGTTAATAAACATTTCTAGACTTCGGTTGGCGTGAGCCCAGGTTTACATTTATCAGCTCTATGTGCACTGTTCTTCATTCAATGAATGTCATGGACTTCATGAATCTCAAGGGGTTGGTGCCTTTTCGGAAAGGTGGATCAAGTCCTTCTAGGATCGACGAACCACTAAAAAGAATGTGAAACAAGGTGTTCTTCCTGGGTTTGATAGTGAGCCTCTCCTGTGTACCTCCTTGCAGGTCAGTGAAGGCGCCTCTCCTTCTCTGCACCCTCCATTGATGGTTGACACATTCTGAAAGGCTTTCTCTTTTCAGAACCTTTACTTCTGGGAACTGTAATCGAACCAATCCTGAAGGTTTGACATAGGATTTTGTTCTGGGTTTTATATAGGCCTCTGGTTCCATGCTGGAGATAACAAAGCATGTCTTTCCATGATGGGTGTTAGTTTGTCCTCAGTTCCCATGCTGATTGTTTCAGTGGCTTGTGTTTCCACACTGGGTCTTAGCTTGTGCTGTGGTTGGATTAATGTTTCATGTTTGTTTCGCCTGTGTTAGATGTTCACTTGGCCTGTTCTTCCAAACTGATTGTTTGCTTGACCTGTGTTTCCATGCTGGATGTTAGCTAGGCTGTGTTTCAGTTCTACATGTTAGCTTGGCCTGCATTTGCAAGCTCAGTGGTAGCTTGGACTGTGCTTTTCTAACTTGATGGTAGCTTGACCTGCTTCTCTACAATAGGTTTTAGCTTGGTCTAAGCTTCCATACTGTGTGTTTACCTATCCTATATTTCAATATTGGGTATTAGCTTTCCCTGTGTTTGAGTGCTGGGTGTTAGCTTGGCATGTCCTTCTATAGCAGCTGCTAACGAAGCCTGCCTTGTTTTATACTGGCTGGTAGTGTGGCATGTGGTTTCACACTGGGTGTCAACTTGCATTCGCTTGGTCTGTAGTTCCATGCTGGGTGCAAGCCTGTCCTGGGTTTCCATGCTGGGAGTAAGCTAGACCTGTGTTTCAGTGCAGAGTATTAGTTTGAATTATCTTTTCCTGATGGTTGTAACTTGCCTTGTGTTTCCTATCTTGTTGGTTCGTGTTAGATTGGCCTATATTTCTGTGCTTTGCGTTCATTTGTCCCGCAGTTTCATGCTGGGTTTTGACCTGTGGGTTTAACTTGGCAGCTTTTGCATTGTGTTTATTCGCTTGCTGTGAGCTGTCTTTTTTTCAGTGTTAGGAGCAAGCTTGGCCTATGTTTTAATGTTGTATGTTTGCTTCGCCTAAGTTTCCATCCTGGGCAACAGTTTGGCTGTGTTTCAATTCTGGGTGTTAATTTAGCATGTGTTTAAATGTTAATGCTGTTTTGATGCTGGCTCTTAGCTTTGCCCGTTTCCCTTATGGTCTGTGTTTCCATGTGGGTGCTAGCTTGCCCTGTGTTTCCATTCTGGTTGTTAGCTCAACTATGTTTCAATCCTAGGTGTTAGCTTAGCCTGTATTTTCATGCTCGGTGGAAGCTTGGCCTACATTTCTGTGCTGGGTTCTAGCGTGGCGTATGTTTCCACGCTGACTCTTTGCTTGAACTGTGCCCCCATGTTGTGCGTTAATTTGACGTGTTACTTTTTCGGTGTTGTTTTCATGATGAGTGTTAACCTTGCCTGTTTTTCCATGCCAGTTTTCAGCTTGCGCTTTGTTTCTGCTGTGTGTGTGTGAGTTTAGTCTGTACTTCCCTGTTAGCTATCATCTTGGCCAGTGGTTCCATGCTTGTTGTTCCCTGGCCTCTCTCAGGATCCATGCTGGGTGTCAGCGTGTTCTATGTGAAAGCTTACCCTATGTTTTAATGCTGGGAGTTAGCTTCGCCTGTGTGTCCATCCTGGGTTATAGATTGGCGTTGATTCAATGCTGGGTGTTAACTTGGCACCTGTTTCCTCCTGGGTGTTGTTTTCATGCTGGGTGTTAATATATTATTAGCTTGGCCTGTATTTCATGATGAGTTCAAGCTTGGTCTGTGTTTCATGCTGAGTCCAAGCTTGGTCTGTGAGTCCTTGCAGGTGTTATCTTGGCATGTGCTTCTGTTTTGGTGTTGTTTCTATGCTGGGTGTGAGCATTGCCTCTGCTTCTGTGTCGGTGTTAGTTTGGCTGCTGCTGCACCATGATGTGGTGCGAAATGAATGTGGGATATTGTACACTACACTGCACGTTATACGAGGGAGGTTGGTGTTAGTTTGGCCTGTATTTCCATGTTGGTGTTAGCTTGGCCTGTGTTTCGCTGTTGGTGTTAGCTTGGCCTGTGTGTACGTGCTGGGTGTTAACTTAGCTTGTGTTTCCATACTGGTGTTTCCTCTCAGGTGTTATCTTGGCCTGTGTTTTCATGTTGGCTTTGAGTCTGTCCTGCCTTCCGTGGCTGGCTAGCATCTTGTCCTGTGCATTAAACTAACGTGTAAACTTGATCCCTATTATTTTTGAGTTGCCTTGATTTGGGGGATGGTAGTCAGCATGGCTTGCATTTCAGGGTTGCCTGTCAGACTGGATTGCAATTGTTGGTGTTCTTTGACCGTGTCCTTTATTTGATTGTCTCTCGTGCACTGGGCAGACAGGGTGGAATTTCGAAGTACATTTTTCTGAAAACAGAGGGAAGAAAAGTCAGCCGAGTAATCCCGTCAATCCTCATGTTTGTGTCTTTTTCTGTCATTACTAATCCTAAAATCTGCAGAAACGCCCACACATATGTAACCCTAGGCTGCACCCCCTCCTCGTCCCACAATGTCCTCCCTTTCAGAGTCCCCGGGCGGCCCTGGATATCTTCTGTGCAGACAGGTAGATTATTATCCACAATCGATCGGATAACGCACTGCTCCTTCCGTGGAGTGTCTCCCCCACTCCCATTGTGCCCCCATCCCATAAACACCCCCCGTTCCGCTGGTGTGACCTACATGTTTAGAGCAATAATCTATTCCGCGCCTGCGTTTCCATGGCGACGAGGCAGGGAGCGCACCGGGACTCCCGCGGATAGTCAATTCCTCCCGCTGCTCCCGCGGGACCTCGAGGAGTCACTCGGAGGAGTGAGTTCAGACCGCCCGGAGGTCAGGGCACACACGCAGCGCATAGAAGAGGCGCCAGACAGCGCACACTCGCAGCGCATAGAAGAGGCGTCAGACAACGCATGCATGTGGTGTCCTAAGAGCGCAGGCCACACAGAGAGCTGGCGAGCAGTAGAACTGCATGGTAACACTACTGGTAACCCTGCGGTAGACTAGTGAAACAGATACGGAGAGTAGTAGATCTGTACGGTAAAATTACTGGGAACACTGCGGCAGTGCAATAGAGTTACAGGGCAGCGGAGCTTCACGGCGGAACTGCTGGTGACACTGCTACTACAGTGCAATAGATTTACAGGGCAGTGGAGCTGCTCGGCGGAACTATTGGTGACACTGCTGCAGTGCAATAGTTTTACAGGGCAGTGGAGCTGCACGATGGAACTACTGGTGACACTGCTGCAGTGCAATAGATTTACAGGGCAGTGGAGCTGCACGGTCGAACTACTGGTGACACTGCTGCAGTGCAATAGATTTACAGGGCAGTGGAGCTGCACGGTCGAACTACTGGTGACACTGCTGCAGTGCAATAGATTTACAGGGCAGTGGAGCTGCACGGCCGAACTACTGGTGACACTGCTGCAGTGCAATAGATTTACAGGGCAGTGGAGCTGCACGGTCAAACTACTGGTGACACTGCTGCAGTGCAATAGATTTACAGGGCAGTGGAGCTGCACGGCCGAACTACTGGTGACACTGCTGCAGTGCAATAGATTTACAGGGCAGTGGAGCTGCACGGCCGAACTACTGGTGACACTGCTGCAGTGCAATAGATTTACAGGGCAGTGGAGCTGCACGATGGAACTACTGGTGACACTGCTGCAGTGCAATAGATTTACAGGGCAGTGGAGCTGCACGGCGGAATTACTGGTGACACTGCTGCAGTGCAATAGATTTACAGGACAGTGAAGCTGCACGGCGGAACTACTGGTGACACTGCTGCAGTGCAATAGATTTACAGGGCAGTGGAGCTGCACGGTCGACTACTGGTGACACTGCTGGAGTGCAATAGATTTACAGGGCAGTGGAGCTGCACGGTCGAACTACTGGTAACACTGCTGCAGTGCAATAGATTTACAGGGCATGGAACTGAATGGCGGAACGACTGGTGACACTGCCGCAGTGCAATAGATTTACAGGGCGTGGAACTGAATGGCGGAACGACTGGTGACACTGCCGCAGTGCAATTGATTTGCAGGACAGTGGAGCTGGACAGCGGAACTACTGGTGACACTGCAGCAGTGCAATAAAGTTACAGGGCAGTGGAGCTGTACGGTGGAATAACTGGTGACACTGCTGCAGTGCAATAGATTTACAGGGCAGTGGAGCTGTACGGTGGAATAACTGGTGACACCGCTGCAGTGCAATAGATTTACAGGGCAGTGGTGCTAAAGACACACCAACCTTTATCATGGTATTCCTGTAGAACAAAGGTTCTATGGGGCAGTAGAGTTAAACACTGCAGGGCTTGGTGAGTAAAGGTGTAGGGTAATAGGCCCACAGGGCAGTAAACCATAGTGCAGTAGGACTATATGGCGGTAAAACTATAGGATAATGGAGCCACAGGTAATAGAACTATATGGTAGTAGAACTATAGGATAATAAACCTATAGCGTAATAGATTTACAGGACTGTAGAACCAGACAACAGTTTTACATGGTGGTATAGCTATAGGACAGTAGTTCAATGGGGCAGTAGAGTTATAAATACTATATGACATGGACATTAGAGCTGCAAAGGAACAGAGCTGTAGGATGGTTAAGCCATAGTGTATTAAAACTATTACACAGGAGAGGTATCGGAAAATAGAACCACGGGACAGTAGAACTATACGGTAGTGGAACTATAGGATAACACAACCATAGTTTAATAGATCTACTGGACTGTGCAGCCAGGAAACAGGTGAAATACGTTGGGGTATAACTATAGGAAAATAGCGCTATGGTCAGTAGAGTTAAAAATACTATAGTTCTTGAGCTATAAGGGAATATACCTAAGATGGTTAAGATGGTAAAGCCATAGGGTAACAGAGCTATATGATAGTAGAGTTATAGGACAGTAGAATTACAGGGCACTAGAACTATATGGTAGAAGAACTATAGGATAATACAACTATAGTGACTGTACAACCAGGCAACAGGTGACAAACATGGTGGTATAACTATTGGTCAGCAGCTCAATGGGGCAGTAGAGTTACAAATACTATAGGATTTGGACAGTAGAGCTGCAAGGAACAGAGCTATAGGGTGGTTAAGCCATTGGGTGGCAGAACTATATGATAGGAGAGTTATAAGACAATAGAACCACAGGGCAATATAACTATATGATAATAGAACTGTAGTCTAGGATGGCTGCACAGCAATATATCTACAAGACTGTAGAGCCAGAAAACACCATAGGGCAATATCTCTACAGTCAGTGTAGGTAAAGTAAACTGTAGGACAAGGAGAGTAGAAGTAAAGGCCATAGTGTTATAGGGAAGTAAACCCACAGTATAGTAGAACTATATTGTAGTAGAAGTGTAGGACAGTAGTGCCGCGAGGCAAAATCATTATATGGAAATAGAAGCTTTGGGTAGTACAATGATTGCATAATAGATCTACAGGACTCTAGAGCCAGACAAGGGTTGGACTATATGGCGGTATACATATAGGGCAACAGAGCAGTCGAGTGAAAGAAAAGTATAAGACAAGGGTGATAAAGCTACAAGACAATACAGCTGTATTGTGCAGGAAATACAGGATAGTGGAGGTATAGAATGACAGACCTATGCGGCAGCTGAACTACTCTATATGGGATAGTATATAGTAACATTACTATAGGTTAATAAAACTATACAGCAATGAGGTGATTCATTTATTTTACCTATTTACATAGTTCAATATAGCACGGCCAAGGTTTCAGAGCAGCTTGCGAGGAAGCTTGCTTAGGGGCCTTTGTTCCACAGGTTAAGAGTTTCAAGGAGCAGGCACCTCTACAGGATAGTCAAGCTATAAGCCAGAGGAACTGCAGGCCTCTGGCAAAAGAGCTCCTGGGTAGTAGAGCTAAAGCCAGTACACTAGAACTGTATGACATACAGTGGCGGCTGGTGGCAGGAATAAGTGATGGGGCATATAAATCAGTCATATTGCCCCACTGACAGGCACTGAGACATTGTGAATGCCTTTAGTGTCAATGCCAAAGCTCTCTATCATGGCTCGTTATAAGCAGTGTTTATAATGAAACACAACTGAGAGCTCTGGAGTTCAGGATGAAGTGAGTGCAAGTTTTTCACAGTGCCTGTCAGTGGGTAATAACAATAATAATTGAATACAGGCAGTATTTTGTTTCCCTTTGTACTATATTCTTTCGTGCTGTATTGATGTCTCACGAATGGCTTCTCATGTTTCCCGTCCCATCTGCTTTTTTATATTGTTTTGGTCTGATTTCTTAATAAAGAATTGCGAAACAAAACAAAAAGTTCAATATGTGCTTGCCCACTGGCTCGCCTCCTCCTGTCCTCTTTTACTTGGTGTTCCTCAGTCCTGCGAGGGGGAATGTGGTTTCAGAGTCAACACCCTTAACCACTCCAGTTGCTGCTGTCATGATGCTGATAATGTTAAGCACCATGAGAGAAGCTCCCGGATTGGTCGTGGCTTGCTGGCTGAACGCTCTCTCAGGCACTCTTGGCCTGTGCCTGCTCCACCCAGCTGTCGAAGACAGCTCAGGTTGGAGAGGTTTAAAGTGTGCATGTCTGGCTGGCCCTCGCAAGACAGCCGACCAAAGTGACATGCGCACTTTAAACTTAAGTATGCACTGCTCCTCCCTGCTGCTCCCACTCAGCAGCAACGGTCCCACCCCGCCCCGACCTCACACTCCACTTGGGAGTAATGAAAAATAAAATGGTAATAAATTAATTTTATTTAGTGGGACGATGCTCCTCCGCCCTAGTGAAGGTGCCACGGTTGATGACATAACAACTGTGTAATCACAGTGTCACAGGCAATGGAGCTACAGGGCAGTACCACCATTGGGCAAGAGAGTTATAGAGTGGTGGTACTGTAGGACAATATACCTACATGGTGGTTGTCCGACAGAATATTGAGGAAACAAATAACATGTGGACAGAATATCATGTCAAAAATATCGAGAACCAAAATGTTGAGAAGGTAAGTGCAATGCGATAAGTATTGATTTACTCTTCTTAACTCCACTTCCAGATACCTTGAAAATGTGTATATTGTTACGGTACATATATGTGATTTTAAGTATAGGTAAAGTTTGCTTACCCATAGAAACTTACCTTCACAATATTTTTTCTCCGATCTTTTTGTCCTTGATATTCTTGACACAATATTTTGTCTACACAATATTATTTTCGCCGATATTTTGTGCAAACACCCTGCAGGGGAGTGAGAGCTATAGAGTAGTAGGGGTACTATAGGATAATATACCTACATGGCAGTATATCTATAGTGCTATAGGGATATACAGCATAGGAGATGTTCAGCATAGGCTGCTGGACAAAGGCGCAAGAGCTTAGAGTATTGGTACTATAGGGCAATATAACTGCATAGTGGTAGATCCATAGTAATGTAGAACTGTAGGAATATTCAGCATATGAGCTGCCCAGTATGGGATGTAGAGCAAGAGAGGGAGAGCCATAGAGTTGTGGTACTATAGAACAAAATACCTACCTGGCATTAGACTTATAGAGCTAAGGAACAATGGGGATATACAGCATAGGAATTGACCAGCATAGGCTGCTAAGCAGAGTCGGGAGAGCTGTAGAGTAGTGCTGCTATAGGTTGATTTACCTACATAGCAATAGATCTATAGTGCCAATAGCGACTGGTCTTGCGGCAGAGTGGCACGGCAGAGGGGGCAGACAGACTACAAAATAAACAAAAAAACAGAAAATAACTTACCTGCTCCTCGCCGATCATTGCACTGCCGCTCTTCTCTTTCCTGCTGTGTACGTGCTGAGGCTCCCAGACTCCCCACGGCCAATCCCAGCACTTCTCTCATGCTGGTACCAGCATGAGGGAAGCGCTGGGATTGGCCTGAGTGGGCTTGTTTTCCGCTCCAAAGGGAACTGGGAGCCTACGCCTACTGTTCTCTCCACCCGGCAATTCAGCTCGAGTTGGGGAGATGTCAATGCGCATGACGGTCTGGCCGTCCTAAGAGGGCTAGCCAAATCGTCATGCGCACTGACAGCAGTGGTGCCCACCACTCCCCTTCATGCCTGTCATGGTATGGTCCCGCCCCCAAAGACTCGGCTCCGTCCAGAGGAAAAATAAAATGATAATAATACTGTATTATTATGATTTTATTTTTATTTTCCCACAGCTGGCCAGCAAGGGGGGCCAAGCTCCTTCGCCATAGCGGAGGAGCCGCCGCTGTATAGTGCTCCTGAGCTATTAGAATAATCAGCGTAGGAGATGCACAGTAAGGGATTCAGGGCAAGGGTGGGAGAGCTATAGAGTAGAGGTGCTATAGGACACTACATCTACATGGCAGTAGATCTATAGAGCAATAAAGCTATAGGCATATACAGCATAGCATCTGTGTAGAATGGAGTGCAAGGCAGGGGCGGGGGAGTTATAGACTAGTGGTACTTTAGAACAAAATACGTACATGGCAGTAGATCAATAGAGGTATCAGAAGTGGCCGGCACGGATTGGGGGTGGCGGGGCGGGGGGCGAGGGGGAGTAAGGGGATTATACTTTTGTGTTTAAACTTACCTTACAGTCGCATCTCTCCATCATCTCTCCTCGGAACAGGAAGCTGGCAGCCAGGCTCCCCTGACCAATCACAACGCTGCAATGCAGCATTGTGATTGGTAAGCACCCAGGCTCCTGTGACCAATCACAATGCTGCACTGTAGCATTGTGATTGGTCTGAGCGCCGTGGTTCGGTGCTCAGCCAGGGACTGGGGGCGTGGTCATGTTCTCCACGCAAGCTGTAATGCAGCCTGTGTGGAGAACATGCGAAGTGCAGAATGACTGTTTGGTCGACCTGAGAGGGCCGGCCAAACAGTCATTGCACACTTAGGAGGGTGTTACCACTCCTCCCCTGCCCTGTGAGCAGAGCAGCCCTGCCCCATCAGGCAAAGCTGCCGCAGAGGGACAAAATAAAATGATGACATTACGTTATTATCATTTTATTTTTCCTTTCTTGCACTGCTTCAAAGCAGTGGGGCGACGCTCCTCCGCCTTAGCGGAGGAGCCGCCACTGAGGGGTATACAGCATACAAGTTGTCCAGCATGGGATGCAGGACGACAGCAGTAGAGCTACGAAGGATAACAGAGGTACATGGCAGACCTACAGTGTAGGAGAACGATGGGACAACAAAACTGAGGGGCAGTAGAGTAATACTGCAGTAGAGTCACAGGGAAATAAAGATGACAAAGTACAATCAGGGCAGGTGAGCTGCAGGGCAGGAGAACTGCAGGGCAGGAGCACTATGGCGCTGGCCTGTCCATGTTCAGCAAACCTTTCTATACAGTAAGTAACCGCATAGAGAGAAAAATGCCAAGGCCACATTCATGAGTTAAGAGTAAATTTGTGTAAACATTTCAGGTGGTCTGTTATGAGTTAATCCCCATGGAATGGGGAATAACGGCGCGGACCAAGGTTTAAAAGGCAGTATTCTGCATGGCATTTCCATTTCCACGGATTTTAACACACATGAGCACTTACCACCTGCTCTGAGCATGTAGCAAATTTGTTTGGAGGCCCCTTTATCTGGCAGGAAGAGGGGGCTAGAGAAAGGGGTGGGGAGAGGGAAGGAGGGGAGGGAAAGAGGTTTCCTGGCAGGGGGAACATTACGTGACCCCCTAGTGCTTTGGCTGAGGATTGGGTGGGGCCAGACAAACGAGTCTGGGCAGCATTGCAGGCCTCTCGCAAAGAAATTTTAGCAGCCATTTTTCCAGAAAGTACAATCTGTGTGGTGTTCTCGCACCTGGTAAATAAGGTGCTGGAAAATTGTCTGTTCAGAATAGTGTAGAGCAGAATTACATGCCAGAGGGCACAACTTGTATTTGGCAGTTTTATATGACACAAACTCGACCCAAAAGTATTGGAGCGCTTTACACGAGCACCAGTTACATTACACAAGGCCACATTCATTTTTTTATCTTTAAGCACGGGAGGGATTTTTTTTGTTGTTGCAATTGTATATAGCGCAAACTCGTCCCGAAGGTATTGGAGTGCTTTACACGAGCACCAGTTATCTTACACACTTCATTTTTTTTTGTAGGCACTAGTCGGAGATTAAATGATTTGCCCAGAAGCACAGGATGTTGATCTGATCCTCAGACTCAAACCTGGTTCCCCAGCTCCAAATTCCGCAGCTCTGGACGTTACGCCAGATTAAGTGATTTGCCCAGAATCACAGGATGTTGACCTGACGCCGAGACTTGAACGTGGTTCCCCAGTTCCACAGTTGCCAGCTCTGGCCGTTACGCCACATCCTATCCCCTATTGTGGTTACAAAACATTCTACGGGATACCAGGGCTGCTTGGATTCTACCTGCGTCTTGTGTACTTCACGAGTGGTGAGTGTTGGGAAGCAGTATGGCCTTCTCCTATCTGGTTATTCATCACTTACTGCAACAGTGTTTCTCCTGAACATCTGGCACGCCTGTGACCCTCAGCGACCTGCGGTGAACAGCTTTGCAATAAAGAGTCTGTTGCAGGTGTGTTTTCATAAATTCATAAATTTCCTGTGCCTCCAGGAATGTGAAAGATGGAACATGTAGACACCACAAATGATCCGTGCCTGGACTCCTGCTACTCTGAAGCAAGGATGCTGCCAGGAGGAAAAAAGAACTGGAATGATCCACTGCAGGACAAAATGTCCACTGTTTGATTCAAGTATCCCTACGCCCAGAGCAACTTCAAGCGCTCCACTCACATCTCCCCTCACATTTGTACAGTGGCAAATATACTGAACGTAGCCTTAATGGACTCCTCCCCATCCTGCCCTCTTCCAAACCAAACTATACCAGAAGTGGGTGGGGGATGGGTCCACACTTGGGACGCCTCCTGGGCAGGCCTGACTCCATCCCTAACGTCCATGGCGCTGTCTTGAGCATCCACAGGCCACAGGACACAATTCCCCAAAACAGGCATTTGCACTGACATAATAAAATACCACGCCCACCACCCTGTAAAAACACTGCCCTATGCTTCTAGAGAGAATAAACCCTTGCCCGGCCTGGCTCAAGTGCAGTTGCATCCCCCAACCCTCTTCCCAAAAAAACTAAGTTACTTCTTGAAACTGAACGCAGAGCCTTTAGCTAAATTCGGTTTGGTAGGTTTTTCTTTCTTTTCTTTTGCCTCCTTTCTCCCAGTTGTGGCAAGGCACTCCCCACAACGCCCCTTAATACCAACCACCCCTGTGTGAGATGTGGCAGGTGAAACTAATATTGAGATGTGACAGGTGAATCCAATCATAAAATATCACCAATGGACCAAGAGCTGAGACCGGTGAGTCCAAGGATGAGCAGGTGAGTCTGGTCATGAGCTATGTGCGGGCTGAGGGAGGGGAGGCTGGTCATGAGTTGAGAGAGATGAGGCTGGTCATGAGTTGAGACATGTGCATTTATTAATCAGCTGGACAGGGGAATCTGGGTAATTGACTTAAGCAGGTGAGCCTAGCCATGAGCTAGGACAGGTGAAGGTCATACTAAAAAGTGAATAGTGACCCTCGTCACGAGGTAGGAAAGGTGGCACTAATAATGAAATGTGACAGGTGGACAACCTTGTCATGAGCTAGGACACGTGAATGTGATGATGAGATCTGAACAATGAGTCTGATCATGAGCTGAGGCAAGGGAATCAGACAATGAGCTGGGTGAATCTGGTCATGAGTTGGACAGGTGAGCCTAGATGTTCTCCGGTCTCAGGTAGATTCGACCATGAGCTGTCATACGTGAATGTGGCCACGAGCAGGAGAGCTGAACTCTCTATGATGCAATACATGTCTTGCTGGACATATGTGTGGCCAAGTCACTCTGTCCCCTAGTTGAGACTTGTGAATCCAGCCCCTGAGATGATGGGAGCCTTATCCACTCTCATGTGGGTTCAGTCTCAGTGCTTATTCATTGCTTGTCTTCTTTCTGAAAGAACCCCACCCTGTGTTCTGATGGTAGTTTAATTTCAGTATATCGCACAAGGGGAGAGATAAAGGGCACTGTTGGGCTCACACCTGCCCTTAATCACATAACACACCACCAGAAAAGGCGTGACACCCTAGTTATTCGCTCCGAGCCCACTTGGTCATGAGCAGAACGAGAAAAAGTCCCTAATATCTATTGGCTACCTACTTAATGCAAGAAGTCCCAGTATCAGGGCAATTCCAAGAATTGGACGAGTTAGGCTCACTCACGTAATGTGATATGCTTCATCATTTGCCACCTCGTCTCACCCTGGTAAGATGGTACTACCAGGACGGACTCAACCTCATTAGTTTAATTTCAGTGCCAATTTTGCCTTTGTTGTGTTCCTAGAAGGAGGTCAGTCCCAATGAGGAGAGGAGGAAGTCTATATTTCTTGCCCACTTTGTGCGTGTCTTCTCTTGCTTGGTTGGCTCAAGTCCAACCATGATGCCTACTTTATTCTTTCCCTTTTCTTGATGATGGGAGTGAGCTGAGTGTGGGCTGCCAGCCCATTGGGTTGTTGGGGTCTATGTTAGCAAATCACATCTGGGGGCAGACTTTAGCCTTCATTCCAACATTCACCCCTCTATTGTTGGATTGAACCGGGTGGGTGCATGTCTTTCCGTGCGTGTACGTGTGTTTGTGTGCATTTTAAAGTTCACCACATTTCCATTCTATCCCATGACTCTTTGTTGTTGGATCAGCACTACGGCTGAACGCATCTTCATCCATGCCCATTCAGTTTTTATTTTCTTTGTTGTTACATCGCCACTGGAAGTGGATTTTAGTCTCCATCTCATACTATTTGCGGCCCGTCTGTTGGTGGATCACCTCTGAGAGTGAATGCCATCCTCTGCGCCCATTCTATTTGTGACCTCTCTTGATTGGATTGCTTCTATGATGCAGACTTGACCACGGTGCCCAGTTTATTTTTGGTCTTTCTGTTGGTACCACGGATGTGACGTTCACCCATTAGTGACCTTTCTCTCCTTGGCCTCTTTTTATATTGGTCACTTTTTAGTTTGTTGTTCGGCCTCCATACACCTTCCTTCTTTGGCTTTTACAGTGGTGGATTGCCCCTGAGAGTGGGTTCATTCTCTTTGCCCAGTCTATCCACCCTCACCCTTTTAATGGAATACACATTTGAGAAGAGTTCAGCTTCGCTACAGGTCCCATCCACGGCCTCTCTTTTGTTGGATCGCATCTGGGATTAGTTTTCAACTGCCATGCCCATTCCATGCTTGGATTCTCTGCTGTTGGATCCCCTCTGATAGTGAAGTTCCGCTTCCATGCTCATTCTATCAATGGCCTTCCTGTTGTTGCATCACCTCTGATTGTGAAGTTCAGCCGTGTCGTATTTTGTATCACTGACCTCTGTTGATGGGTGAAGTCTGCTAGCACAGTTTGGCCTCTTTTCCCATTGGGGATTGAGGGGATGGGGCATTAAAGTCCTGTTGGCCTGGGGGTCTTGTCTAATATTTTTCAATCGCTTCCCCCTTTGTGCCAAGAGCAGGTGAAGGTGGTCCAGAACTATTTCGTTTTCAGGCCTTTCCTGACATGCAGATGGGTGGTTTCCGCCTTAAGAGGTGGGTACAGTGCGTTCCACAGTTTGGACCCATGTACTCTCCCGTGGGCTCCCTCTATTTTGCATTCTTTTAAACACTAACGAGGTGATGTGGTTTGCTACAGATGAATGCAAGTTTGTGTTTGTCCCATGTTTTTGAAGTCCTGACACTTTACCCCAACAGGCCTTGTAGATGGTCTAGTGCATAGGTACTCACAAACATTTTCCCAGGGGCTCAAAGGTTTGGTCTGTGGTGTGACCAATGGCCACAAAGTATCAGGGAAGTGCGGGAAAAGGGGGTGTAAGGGAAGCAAAACATGCCCATCTAGTGGCTGAATTGCACAATGTGAAACCAGAAAACCTGATCAATCCCAGCTTCCCTACAGACCAAATTGTGTGATCTTAGGACATTGTTTTATTTCACTTTGCCTCCTTTTTCTTCATTATCATATATAAGAGGACCTCAAAACACATGACTTCAGAATGTGCGCTGTGGAAAACATTTTTTATGTGTGATTTAACAAGCTATATTGTAGTCCATGTATAATAGCAACAAAGGCCACCCAGAGGGTGCACGTAACAACTTAGTTCACTATTGGCATTGTTGTCAGGGTGGGGGGAACCATGAATGTTTCTAAATTCCTGTTTGAAACGTATCACTTAAAATACTTTTCAATGCACTGCTATAATCTGATGTACTGAGATGAAACGCTTCTGCATGTTAACAAAATACACTTTTTGAAATTTGTAGAGACTTTCTCATAGTTTTACACGCTTGTTGCAAGATATCTTTAAATATGAAGGTGTTCCTACATTTAATTGGTGCATGAAACCTTATTTACTTCCTTTCCTTAACTTCAGTTAACCTGTAAATAAATGCCTGCCCATTTATTTAGCATATTTCTCAATGTTAGTGCTGGGTCAAGAAACAGCAGCCCAGTGCTGCTGTTGACTGGGGGGCCACATGTGTCAGGAGGGCCGCAAGTGTCCCCGGGCTGTACTTTGAGTACCACTGGTCTAGAGGATTTTCTACTTCATCCTCGCATCCACCAATAGCCAATGAATTATTTTCAAGGCAGGTTAGATGTGTTTGTGGTTTTGAAAGTTCATGCAGGAATTGGCTGATGATGTTACAATAGTCCAGTCATGCCATCACCAGGCTCTCATTAACTCCACTTGTAATGAGTAACAAGAGGTTTTTCAGAGTAAGGAGAAGTGCCGATTGATGCCCTCAATCATCTTCTTCCCTTGGGGTCATAAGATATCTCTGAATCCAATGTGACTCTCATATTCTGTACATTCAGTGTGGTGCATGCTGGTGCACCGGGCCTGGAGGGCCATTCAATGGGGTTGGAAGTGGATTCTGTTCCACCCAGCAGCAAGGCCTCTGCTTTGGCTGCATTCAAACAAAGGAAGCTTTCTCTCAACTAGTGGAAAACATGATCTAGTTTCACTGGTTCAGTAGCTTGTTTTCCAGCTGAAAATTAATTTGGATGTCATCTGATATATTTGTAGATTCACTTTCTACAACTCAAGGAGCTATGCCAAAGGAGGCACCCAGTCATAAGGAGCGAGCATGATAACAAGGACTGATGTTGCCGTTCGTGATGAGTCAGTCGAGCCAATGTGGACCAGTTGGCTGCAGTGTGTGAGGAAGGATTGAGTCAAGTTTATTGAGGCCCCCCCACTCTAGCCCAATCTGTAACACTGCGCACCAGGATATCTCAACCCCTCTGTTTTTGTAACACCACTAGGAGGGCACTTGGGTCTCCTGACTCATTCTACCTTTGACATTTATGTTTTTGGATCACCTACAGAGCTTGCCTAGTTCCCTTGTTTCCAAATCTGCTCTTCCCTCATGGACAGTGATGGTCATAATGCCAGTATGACTTCTTCTAGTGCTCTCATAAGCTCCGCTTGTTCTCAGTCCACCCTGAGCTTTCTGGGTGAGGCGCCATTCATTGATTTTTGAGTTACCATTGGGCATTATCATGACCAAGTACCTCGAGATTAATTCCCAAGTTATTTTGGATTATTATCCATCCTGATGATGAGCTTGTAACTAATTCATGGGGTCGAAACGTCATCGACGCTATAAAGCACAGACAGGGTCTGCGCTCATTAATTGTAGTGCTTAATCTGTGTAATTGCTGGATTGTGTGTGTGGCCTGATTACCATGACCTCAATCTTCTTTTATGGATATACAAACTTGTATTCACCTTCACACACTTTTTCACTGTGTGATCTCTTAATACACCATACCTTTCCTGGACTGCAATGTGAATTAGCATTATTTGTTGCATTAAATATGCATACATATAGGCCGGTCTCTAGTCATTACACAGTCACATTGATTGAGATGAGTAATGTACTTGCTTAAAATACTCTGTGAATGTCTTTATGAAATGAGAGCATAGTGAACCACTGTTAGCATGAATATAATTATCCAAGTTCATGTCTGAATATTGGTTTAGCCATGTCCTTATCTCACATGTGTATAATGTTATGTGCATGCAACGGTTTTCATTAATCATGCATAATAAACATACTTACTTACCTCACTCCTCTGTTGTTGGGTCACCGCTGCGAGTGGTCTTGGCTCAAACCCTTCCTGGGCCCAGTGTTGTGAGGCTCTGTGGGTTTCACAGCGTGGACGTCCCTTAGAGCACGAGCTTGGGTCACGAGACGTCTAGCAGGTCAGCAGAGGCTGGTGGGCTTCAGCCAGCACTGGCCTGGTGGGTTAGAAACTGAGATGAAGAAAAACTCTTTTATCCTGAGCCAAAGTCCCCTCGGCTTTCCAAGTCCAATTAGGAATGCTTTTAAAATCAACAAACGGTTGCAGAGAGAACCATCCAAGGAAAAGATCTCATTCCAAGATAAATGAAAGAGTCTGAAGCCTGGTGGATGTAAACATGTCCTTCCACTCCTTCTCCCGGTCTTCTGCTGGCTCTCTTTCACGCGCACGGCTATCACAGTACATGCACAAAAGAAATTCGCGACACATTTACTAAACAAATGTGCATCAAAGCAACTTGGGCAACCAGAGTTGTTGCGCTGTATTGCACCATGGGGACTGAGAGCCATATATTGAGATGCGGCACTGCTGCTTCCTTCACCGGTGACGGTGCACAAACAGGCTGCCTAGTGATGCTTAGAGTAGGCTTTATAATTAAAAGTACCCTTCCAGTACTAAATACTATGCTTAAACACACTTTAAAACTTCCAACATTGTATGTGTGCTGTAGAGTGGAGTTTGGAGAAATAAGAAAATTATCTTTTTAGCCCATGCGTTCAAGGAGCGTTATTTTTAGGTGCAAAGCCCTACCTACCATTGTTAATATACAAAATCTCATGGGTGAACGCATCGGAATGCTCATTTTTTTTTTTAAAGGAGTTTTATATAGCGCGAACTTGACCCAAAGGTATCGGGTATCAGAGCGCTTTACATAGCACCAGTTGCGTTACATGAGGACACATTCATTTTTTGTTAGGCATGGGGAGATTAAGTGATTTGCCCAGAATCACAGGATGTTCAGCGTCATTGCCGAGACTCGAACCCAGTTCCCCAGATTCGAGGTCGACCGCCCTAGCCGTTAGGCCAACTCCTCTCTCATGTATCCCCCATGGGATGGCCCCTTGATGCAACGTGAAGCAAAGTAGCACACAACACGATTTGTGTTACTTTTAGGGCTAGTTTCCAGGGCAAAAAATTGTTATGCACTTTTTGTGACTTAGTACTGGTGCTGATAAATCTACCCCTTGTGTTTCTACATAGCACTTGCTCCCACACTTGTAGCATCACTGCACCATTAATAACAGATGTTCTATTTACTGAAAAGCTGGTTTTATCTACTAAAAGAATGAAAGGCAGAGTTTGCCCGGTCTTAGTGTCTTTGTGAGCTGCCAGATACACAGATTTCTACACCAAGCACCTGAGCCTGATTATATGTCACTAGATGTAGGACTAAACGAGTTTACCAAATGAATGTAGAAGCAAGTCAGGAGGTGCAATGTAGACCCCTAGAGTCCTTTGTTACAAGGGAGTGGGGGGCATCGCATATTTGAACCCAGCTCGGCATACGATCTTACGTAGAAAGTTTAAGAGAAGCTTTAGGGGGCCCTCGCCAGACTTTGAAGACACAGTATATCTGGTGCTGCATCTCATATCTGTTGTTGATTTCACACCACTGTATTCCCTCTATGCATATAGCCTGCCTTGTCCTCATCCTGTGGAACAGCTGGCTCACCTCTTCTCCAGGCTTCTGCCAGTGTTTGGGCGCATTATCTTACAACCAGTGCTATAGTGGGACTTAAAGGACAGTAGATTGACACTACATTACTTAGAGTAGACACCCACAGACG
The DNA here is from genome assembly GCA_963921515.1 of Calotriton arnoldi. Taxonomy (NCBI): domain Eukaryota; kingdom Metazoa; phylum Chordata; class Amphibia; order Caudata; family Salamandridae; genus Calotriton; species Calotriton arnoldi. Next base: position 666,961 of record CAWUFW010002540.1, on the reverse strand, counting down.
TCTTCATTGATACGCCCTGGTGCATCACCAGTAGAAGACAAACACAGCAGTCACAAACCATGCAAGGGCTCAGAATGACTACACTAAGACAGCAACTGTGGTTGCATAAGTTAGGAGGACACCACCATACCAGAGTAAGTAGCAGCTCCAGCACAGGGCAGAAACAGACCCGGGTAACTTGTAAGAGACAACCACTGGAGGAGCCATCTGTATATATGGCCTCCAACACTAGACCAAGGCGACCACTACAGGCCTTCAAGGTTCACAGATATTGAATAACTCTGGAGTGACTGCAGCTACACATAAAAAGAGACAGTCATGTACAGCGGAGAGGAAATAAACACTTTAACCCTTACTTTGGAAGGAGGCAGACCCCAGAGCCATCGCCGAAGTCATCTGGAAAACAAGCATTGGCAAAGCCAATAGGTTTAGAGTTGGTTTCCAGATTTTTAGGTTTATCAATGCTTTGCTTTGTCGTGGTTTTTGTCGAGGGAGCTGCCAGGACCTCGCCAATATAAAAAAACAGAAAAAATTGGCTAAAAACAAATATATTTTTGTTGTCTCAAAAAAAAACACATTTGCACAATAGGGCCTTGCAGTGATGAAAACTATTTTTTGGGTGGAGGTGCTCCCTATGAAAGATCAGAACACTGTCACTCACAGTGACGTTGACCAATGGCTCAAGTGGGCTGACCCTTTGCCACATGCTATATGCAGAAGAGGGCAGAATTAACATGTGAATGATTCAACAGCAGACCAATGGACAAAGAGGGCTGGCTGAAATTACCTATAAGTAAGTACATTATATAACATTTTAGTAAAATCAAAAGGTCTTGGCTAATGACAGACTTAATAGATGTAAGCCACTGAGTGGACAAAAACTTCAGAACATTGCAGCATTGGCAGAAGATAGTCACTGAAGGTGCCCAACTCCTTAACTTATACACACACTAAACAGTACACATTGAGTCCATTGTACCCGGAAGAGACATCCTCTGCTGGCCTCATTGGAAGAGGGTCACTCACTAGACTGCTGGAAGGTGACCCTTGGGGAGAGACAGTTGTCTTAAAGGAGAGAAACAGTGTTCTATGAATGCAAAGGACTCTTGAGTGGACCCCTTGAGCAGGGGTAGATGTTTTGTGGGGGCCTGGCCCCATAGGATAACTACAGCATAAGGAGTCACTGGGGTGGAGAGGGATGTGGGTCCCCCACAATATATTTTCTAAAAGGGCACAAATCTAGTGCTATTTGAAAGAACACAGCATATTTGGCTGTATTTTTAAGTATTCTACGTTGACAGCTATAATTGGTAAGAAATGGTGCTATTAAAAGCACAGCGGGAAAGGAACATTGGGATCTTTTTAGGAAATATGTGTCAAATAGTGTTCTGAAAACATGTCTCAACAATAAAAAATTGATGAAAACTAAATAGAGTATAAATACAGCTGTACATGGGGTTCTGTATGCTCCATCAAGCACCTTTGGGAAAATTTGTGGCAAATACTGCATTTCTAGGCATCTTTTAATAACAAACACTATTAATAATTGAAAGTGTTTTAAAGACAGTTCTAAGTACAGAGACATGATGCGTAAAATGATGCGATTCCACCGTCAGTTTGCACTGCACTGTACCTGGCTTCCACGGGTCAGACCTCAAGGAAGAGTAGGTTCACCTATGTTTTGGGGCATCATACGCACAGTGTGGCAATGTGCCTACTTCCACTAGTCAAAGGACTTAGTTATAGTCAGGCACCCATACATCTATCATTCTAGAGCCTGGGCGCAGTGCTTAATTTGTGCAGGAGGGTGGAGTTTGTGGGCACCAGCACTCTTTTTTTCGGGCACCCACCTTGACCTAGACCAAAAGAGAGGAATGGACACAAAGGTAAAATATAGCGAAACAGTGACAAAGAGGGATAGTGAGAATGAAAAAGAACCTGCAAGAGTGAGAAAAAGAGAGAGGAAGTGTAGAGGGGTGGAAGGAAAAGGCATGAGGTGGAATCAGATCCAGACAGCCTTGGTATTCGGTAGGCCAGGCATTCATTAATGCTGTAACATTTTGACGGGGCAGGTGGCAGGCAGTGCAGTTTAATCGATAAAGGAGGCTCAACATAAGAGTGAAAGAAGAGTTCTTCTTCTACCTCCCAGGCGGCTGGTACATTAGCCCTTGCCTGATTGACGCCCCCTTTCCTGTGAAAGCAGAAAGCATGTGGGCTTCTCCCAGTGCTGGAAGCCGAAAAGGTGCATCCTTGGATTTTACATTGGCTGAGACACGGTTATCATTACTTTGGGCAGAGCTGTGGAGTCATTGTGTTTGAAAGCTGATAGGCTGCCTTATTGACTCATTATTAATGATTAGGAAGTATTGCTGATGAACAGCATATGCTTTCTTGGTGCCAAAGGATGTTTAAAAACAATGTTGTTTAGTTTGGACCATAGGCTGGTTTCTTTTTATGCCCATGGTCTTTCAGTCTATCTCACAAGCCTAGTCTTTGTGTCCATGCATTAATGTCCCTATGTCCTCATGTCCCAGTGTCAAAAACATTGTGTAATGCTCATTGTCCATGCCAGTGACACGGTGACCCATGTCACAGTGTCTCTCCCAATAATAGTTCACAATGTCCATATAGGTACCCCCACATCCGTGTCCAAATGTCAATTTCCGTGTAGCAGTGCCAGTGCTTTCAGTTGTCCCTTTGCCTGTTTGCGTCCATTTGTCAGTGTCCAAGTGCCAGTATGCTCATCTCAATTTCTGTGTCCTTGTTCCAGTGTCACTATTCCAACAGCAGTTTCCTATGTAACTTTAACTGTACCGGTGTCACAGTATCCGGGGCTATGTGCTAGTGTCAGCAGTGGAGTTCTCCATGCACATGCTGGTGCACCAGTGACCGTAGTAATAACCCTGTGTCAATGTATCCATAGCTGTGTTCTCGTGACAGTGTCCCCGTGTCAATAGTCCTGTGTCAGTGTCCCTCCATCAGTATTCATATGCAAGTGTTATTTCCCCAATTTGTGTCTCTTCAGGGTAGTTTCGTTGTGTCAGATTTGGTGCTCTAGTGCCAGTGGTCCAGCCAGTGCTTAATTTGAGATGGTGGTTTCCGGTGCTTGGCACCGGCACTTAATTGTGGGCACCGGCACTTAATTGCTGGTACCCGCACTTATGACAGCTGCCACATGGCGGCGCTGTTTCTGTAATTTAAAGATGAGCAGAAAAACAGTTGTTTGTAAATTCAATATACATTAAAAACAACTAATACCTGCAACCCACGCCATTCTTATAGCTTTGGCTGCCTCGAACAGTCTGAAATGTCACACTTGTAGGAGTGTGACGGTTAGTAGTTGTGTTTGTGGTGTCATTGGCAGCGCTGGCAGTGGCAATGTGTGGTATAAACTGCAGTGGCCTCCTGACAAGGGCCCTGGCATTTACATTTTTGCAAATTAAGCACTGGGTCCAGTGTCAGTCCACCATGCTGGTGCCCGGTGTTGTGTCACTTCCTTGTGTTATTATCCATGTGTTGTAGAATCCCACATCAGTGTTACTGATGCCCTTGCGTGTGTTTGTGGAGTTGTTAGTGTTCCTGGCTCTGTGTTCCCATGTTAGTGTTAGTGCGTATGCGTCACTGTCTCTCTGTTTGTTTCCCCATCAGTGTTGCAGCAGCAATGCCAGTGTCCATATGTCACTCCCTCCCCAGTGTCAGTTCCCTGACGTCAGTGTCCGAGCATCAAGGTCCCCATGACGGTCCTTTGGGTCATTGTCCATGTGCCAACGGCAGCATCCCAATATCAGTGTCTTTGTGTCAGTGTCTTCTTGTCCCAGTGCCCGTGCTCCCAGGCAGTGTCACTGTGGCAGTAGGCATTGGCAGTGTTGCAGTGACCAGTGTCCAAGTATCAGCATCAATGCCAGTGACTATGTCAGTGTCCCTGTGTCAACATTCCAATGTAAGTGACCCATGTCACCAATCACAGGTCAGTACCCCAGTGTTGTGTCCCTCCAGCCAGTGAAATTGTGGCAGCTTCCTTGTGCCATTTAACATCTTGGTGTTGTGTTCAAGCATAGGTCCTCGAGAGTAAGTCTGCCAATGTCACTGCCGCTTGCCATTTTCCACCATCCACGTTTGTGTCCCCCAGCAGTGTTCCAGCATCACTGTTTCCAAATTAATAGCCCCATCTCAGTTTTTATGCTCCTGTGTCTGTGTCTCAGTGTCTGTATCCTTGTGTCAGTGTTGCCATGTGATTGCCAGTGCCCCTATGTCAATTTTCCAGTGCCAGTGTTGGTGCTCCTGTGTCAGTGCCCTAGTGTCAATGTTTTGACCCATGTCAATGTTTCAATTTCATTGCCCCCATGACACAATCCCATATCAGTGTTGCTGCCCCTATGTCATTGTTCTAGTGTCTGTGTCCCAGTGGCAGTATCCCAACATCGCTGTCCCTATCTTAGTGATGTTGTGTCAAGACCCTTTCGAGTATGAACGTGCCAGGATACCAATGCCTCTTCCCTCTGGCCTGTGTACCATTGTCGTGTTAATGTTCCATTATTTTGTCCTAGTTTCAATACCGTTGTGTCCTAGTGCCCCTGTGGCAGTGTCCCAGTGCAACTCCCCAATGCCAGTGTCCCAACATTAGAGTTTGAGCCTCATGTCAGTGTTCCACTTTCACTGTTTTCTTTAGTTTTATATAGCGAGAACTTGACCCGAAGGTATCAGAGCGATTTACATGAGCGCCAGTTGAGTTACAGACGGACACATTCATTTTGTTAGGCACGGGAAGATTAAGTGATGTGCCCAGAATCACGGGATGTTGAGCGTCCCTGACGAGCCTTGAACCCGGTTACCAAGCTTCGAGGTCGACTGCTCTAGCCGTTAGGCCACATCTTCTCATGTCAGTAACTGGTGCTCTTCGTTCAGTGTCCCCTGTGCCAGTGACACAGTGTCCTGTAGATTTGCCTATGTCATTATCCCAGAGAGAGTTCCTATTTACTACTGTTACTTTGTCAGCGTCCTCTTGTTAGTGTCCTAGTGTCAGTCTACTATTATCGTTGTACCACTACCCACGCCAGGGTCCCTGTGATGGTGCTCTTGTGACAGTGACAGTGCTGGTGCCCCCTTTCCAGGGTCCCTGTGATGGTGCTCTTGTGACAGTGCTGGTGCCCCCTTTCCGAGGGCCCTGTGTCATTGTCAGCACCCCTGTGTCAGTTTTCTGATTTCACTGTGAGTCCCCCACCTGTCAGTATTCCATCATTGTTTGCATGTAAACGACTTACTGTATGCTAAGTCCACCTCGAATCTCTGCGGGGGTGGATGAACACAGGAGGCTGAGGATAAAGATGGGGAGTTATGCTGATCTGAAGAATGACATAGGATGATGAGTATTTCAGGAATGATAGCTTTAAAAAACGTTGTGAAATAATGGGATAGATTTACTAAATGTTAATGCAACACGGTGCAGCAGCCAAAGTTGCCTTGCTGCGTTGTGCAAGAGGGAGAAAGCAGTGCATAGCAATATTTGCTAAAAATGGCCTGCCACTGCTCTCTTCTACGGCACTAGTGCACACACAGGTAGTCTAGTGCCATGTACGCACTCGCGCACCATGTAGAAAAGGTGTACTTGTGATGTCTAGCATTGGTTTTGACCTAGAAATAATCCCTTCCAGTACAATTCTATGCCTAGACGATTTTATAACATTCCACACCTTGGATGTGTTCTGTACAGTGCTGCACACATGCAATGGGCGAAAAGTTGGTACAAATACAAGCATTTCCCCAACTTTGCACCGGCTACAAATTGTTTTTGACATAAAATCCGCAAGGGCTATCTTTGTAGATCAGGCTTTGCATTAAAAAACAAGTGTGCTTGTGCAGCAACACCCAGTTATCACCCCTGTATCGCCCCCTTGATGCAAAGTGATGCAAAGCAGAGAAAAGTGCAATGTGCACCAAGAATTGGGCACCGTAACGGTGCAAATTACCTTTTGCGCTGGAAAGTAAATCTGCTTCCCAGACTTTTCCTCACTTTGTGCCATTTTGCATGACTTTCTGGCGGCTCAAAGTCTTACTAAATCTGTGCAAATGTTTTTTTACAGAGATAGGGACCCCAAACAGGGGAGAGTTGGCACTTACATCATGCATTTCACCAATACTTACACCACAGCATACCTGCCAACTTGAAGAACAATCTCACCGTGTGAGGGGGCGGGGCCTTGAAGGGGGCGGAGCCTCATTCCGAGAAGTACCTACGAGGCACTTTTGAACCCCACCCCGCCCTCAAACCCCATCCTCCCAAAAAAAGCTTGCTGAGGCTGGTGCCGATGTCCTGCCGTGTTTTCTCACCCCTTAATGGACGTCGGCATTTCAAAGCCTCCGAAAACGAGCCGGGAAACCACTATTTACAGTGGTTTTCAGCTGGTTATCCCTGCCACCGTGTGATACCGCCTCGTCACCGGAGACCGTGTGATGGGAACTGATATCTTGTGTCACATGGTGGCACCGTGTGCGTTGGCAGGTATGGTACAGTGACTCGTGTCCCATGATTATATCCCCTATTAATGTTTGTGGATGACCACGCAGGAGCTTCCATTTCACTTATCATTTCAAAATGAAAGAAAGGCTCTGAAGTTTGCTTCACAATGCACCCTTGTCTTTAATTTCAATTTAAATGCTGAACATATTCTGAGGTGAAGGAAGTGTTCATATGAGCTAAACTTATGTGTTGGAAATTCTCTCCTGATCTTGACCTTTGAGCCCTTCCTGCTGCCAGCTGGGGGAGCCTGGCCCATCTAGAGCCCCTCACACTCGCCCTGGCCTGTGGCCAAGTTGAGCGGTCAAATAGTCGTAGAACTTAGGGTCCGAGGAATGCCTTGGATGGGGCTCGGGGAAGAGGAGTCGGTTCATGAATGCGAGGACAGCATCTATGGACGCTGCAAAGATGCCATTTTGCCCTTCCCCGGATTCGAGTTTATTGTCAGGAAAAGCTCCATCCATTTCGCGAAACATCCCCCGTACCAGGGCAGAGAGCGCGCTTGATTTCTCAAGGTGTTCGAATAAATATTTGAAATGTATGCGAGAGTCTGTTTACACAAGTGACAGGCTGAGGTAAAACAGGGCGCGCGGCTGCAGACGGGAAGAGTTGGAACGTGTCTATTGTGTCTCTGTGCTCCCTGCTCCGAGCTGAGCATGCGCACTGCCTCAACCTCTGGTCCTGGGACTGCGCTCTAGCTCTCTGCGGGGGTTGTGTGTGCAAGTGCACTTCATTAATCTCTGGCCCTGGGACTGCGCTGCTGCTCTCTGGGGGATTGTGTGCAGACACACTGCATTAACCTCTGGTCCTGGGACTCCGCTGCCCCTCTCTGGGGGATTGTGTGCAGACACACTGCATTAACCTCTGGTCCTGGGACTGTGCGCCTCTATGGGGGGTTGTGTGCAGACGCACGGTCACTAAACACATGCAAAGGAGTCACCCCCAATACTGAGAGAAGGGACGGGATGTACTTATACTAATAACATAAAAATCCCATTTCAAAATCACTTTTTTAGTACCATCTGAGTGATCGGAAGGAGTGGAGCTAAATGTACAATCAAAGCATACAATATCACTATTACATAGAATCACCCGACCATTTAGCCAATATAATGGAGAAAATATTAATAATACATTTTTTATTTTTTTAATTAGAGCAGTTTATGGGCCATTGAGAAAGAATGAATCAGTTTATATATATCAATCATCAAATCAAAACATCAATTATAGCAAAATTATTATTTATTATACCATTTTACATAGGATAAAAACAATGGGTACACAGTTTCCACTTGTTTCTCTTTGTACATACAAAAGTATCACCAGTTATAAAATACAGTAAATGAATTCATAAAATACTCATACTCTTAAAAAACCAATCAAAATGACGTTCCTAGATTGCGGTGCCACTCTCTGGGGGGTTGTGTGCAAGCGCACTGCCATAGCAGTAGCTCCTTCGCTACGGTAGAGGAGCGTTGCCCCACCAGCTGGAAAAATAGAACGATAATACGTTCTTGTTTATTATCGTTTTATTTTTCTCTCCAAGCCAAGGCTTAGGGCGGGCCCAGGGTGATGGCAGGCTGGAGGGGGAGTGTTTGGCCCGGCCTTCACTGTGCATGTGGGTTTGGCCGGCCGTCTCTGGCTGGGCAAACCCACATGCGCAGTGAAGCTCTCACCAGCCCCAGCTGCGTTGTTGGGTTGGAGAGAGCAGGCACAGACTCCCAGTCAATAATTGGTGCTCAGGCCAATCCTGAAGCTGCTTTCAGCAGCATGGAAGCAGCGTAAGGATTGGCTGCAGTGCACTGTGGGAGCCTGTGCCTGGAGAAGCAAGGTGTGCGGTGCTGCAGGCAGGTACGTTTTTTTTTTTGTCTCTCCCAGTTCCCTTCCCCCCCACCCGTGTCCCCGTTTCCCACCTCCCCCCTGCCCTGCCACTCTGTCAACTTGCCAGCCGCTACTGGCACTGCATCAAGCTCTAGTCCTGGGACTGCGCTGCGGTTCTCTAGGTGGGTTGTGTGCAGGCACACTGCATTAACCTCTGGTCCTGGGACTCCGCTGCTGCTCTCTAGGGGGGCATTGTGCAAGATCCCTGCATTAACGTCCGGCCCTGGAACTGCAGTGCTGCTCTCTGGGGGGTTGTGTGCAAGCGCACTGCATTAACCTATGGTCCTGGGACTGTGCTGCAGCTCTCTGAGGGGTTCTGTGCAGGAACACTGCATTACCTCTGGTCCTGGGACTGCATTGCCATTCTCTGGGAGGTTGTGTGCAGGCACACTGCATCAAGCACTAGTCCTGGGACTGCGCTGCAGCTCTCTGGGGAGGCTGTGTGCAGGCACACTGCATTAACCTCTGGTCCTGGGACTCTGCTGCAGCTCTCTGAGGAGTTGTGTGCAGGCGCACTGCATCAAGTTCTGGTCCTGGGACAGCACTACAACCTTCTTGGGGTGGTGTGCTGGCGCATTGCATTAACCTTAGGTCATGGGACTTCGCTGCAGCTCTCTGGGGGCAGTGTGCAAGCACACTGCATTAAGCTCTGGGCCAGGGTCTGCGCTGCCGCTCACTGGGGCATTGTGCGCAGGCACTGTAGTTCTCTGGGGGTTGTGTGCAAGCGCACTGCATTAACCTCTGGTCCTGGATATGCACTGCAGCTCTCTGGGATGTTGTGTGCAGGCACACTGCATTAACCTCTGGTCCTGGAAATGCGCTCCAGCTCTCTGGGGGGTTGTGTGCAAGCGCACTGCATTAACCTCTGGTCCTAGGACTGCGCTGCAGCTCTCTGGGGAGTTGTGTGCAGGAACACTGCATTAACCTCTGGGCCTGGGACTGCGCTGCAGCTCTCTGGGGGGTTGTGTGCAAGTGCACTGCATTAACCCCTGGTCCTGGATATACACTGCAGCTCTCTGTAGGTTGGGAACTGGCACACTGCTACATTAACCTCAGGTCCTGGAACTGCGCAGCATCTCTCTAGGGCTGTGTGCAAGCACACTGCATTAACCTCTGGGCCAGGGTCTGCACTGCAGCTCTATGGGGGGTTGTGTGCGGGTGCACTGCATTAATCCCTGGTCCTGGGAATGTGCTGCCGCTCACTGGGGGGGGGGTTTGTGTGCAGGTGCACTGTATTAACCTCTGGTCCTAGGACTGCGCTGCAGCTTTCTGGGGGTTGTGTGCAGGCACACTGCATTAACCTCTGGTCCTGGAACTGCACTGTGGCTCTCTGGGGGTTGTGTGCAACCACACTGCATTAACCTCTGATCCTGGATATGCGCTGCAGCTCTCTGGGGGGTTGTGTGCAGGCACACTGCATTAATCTCTGGTCTTGGGACTGCGCTGCAGGTCTCTGGCGGTTTGTGTGCAAGAACACTGCATTAACCTCCGGTCCTGGGAGTACGCTGCAGCTCTCGGGGGGGTTCTGTGCAGGAGCACTGCATTAACGTCTGGTCCTGGGATTTCACTGCAGCTCTCTGGGGCTTGTGTGCATGCACAGTCCATCACGTTCTGGTCTTGAGACTGCTTTGCTACCCCTCTGGGGGTGGTGTGCAGATGCTGCACTAATCTCTGGAGCAGGGACTGAGCTGCAGCTCTCTGGGGGTTGCGTGTAGACACACTGCATTAATCTCTGGAGCAGGGACTGCACTGCAGCCCTCTGGGAGTTATGTGCAGGCACTGGGACTGCACTGCAGCTCTCTGGGGGTTGTGTACAGACACACTCGTTGGTCCTGGGACTACTCTGCAACCCTCTCAGGTGGTTGTGCAAGCACATTGAATTACCCTCTGGCCCTGGGACTGCGCTGCAGCTCTCTGGGTGGTTGTATGCAAACACACTGCATCAACCTCTAGTCCTGGGATGCTGCTGCAGCTCTCTGGTGGATTGCGTGCAGGCACACTTCATCAACCTTTGGTCCTGGGTCTGCTCTGCTACCATTTCAGGGCTGGTGTGAAGGCACACTGCATTTACCTCTGGTCTAAGGACTGCGCTGCAGGTCTTTGGGGGGTTTTGTGCACACACTCCATCATGCTCTGCAACCCTTGCAGGGTGATGTACATGGACACTGCATTAACCTCTGGTCCTAGAGCTGTGCTGCAGCTCTCTGGGGGTTGTGTGCAAGCACACTGCATCATCCTCTGGTCCTGACTGTACTGCAGCTCTTGGGGGGATTGTGTGCAGGCACACTGCATCAACCTCTATTCCTGGCACTGCGCTGTAGCTCTCTGGGAGATTGTGTGCAGACACACTCCATCAAGCTCTGTTCCTGGGACTACGCTGCAACCCTCTCGAGTGATGTGCCAGCACACTGCACCAATCTCTGGCCCTGGGATTGCACTGCAGCTCTCTGGGGGTTGTGTGCAAGCACACTGCATCAACCTCTGGTTCTGACTGCACTGCAGCTCTTGGGGGGATTGTGTGCAGATACACACCATCAACCTCTAGTCCTGGGACTGCGCTGCAGCGCTCTGGGGGGGTTGTTTGCAGGCACACTGCATCAATCTCTGGCACTGGGATTGCACTGCAGCTCTCTGGGTAATTGTGTGCAAGCGCACTGCATTCACCTCTAATCCTGGGACTGCGCTGCACCACTCTGAGGGGTTGTGTGCAGGCGCACTGCATCAAGCTCTGGCCCTGCGACTGCACTACAACCCTCTTGGGGTGGTGTTGTGCAGCGCACTGCATTAACCTTCTGTCCTGTGACTGCGCTGCAGCCCTCTAGCGTTGTGTGGAGACACACTCCTTGGTCCTGCTGAGACCTCTGCACATAAAAAGGCCTGCCCCATCTTTTCTGTGCGGAGAGCTAGGCCTCGATTGAGGAATCTCCGCAGTCGCAAACGTATTATTAATTAGCAGTTTGAGAATACCAAAACAACATAAACTTACACAAAAGTGCACATTTCCTTTTGTGAGTCAGGCCCTCGCCCTGTGCGTAAAGGAGCCCAGAAAGCAATGGCTAACTTTCCTGACCAGTGTGGGTACATGGTTTCACCGAGGAATAGTTTAATACTTAGGTTGAACTCGTGAACAGCTCCTGAAAGCCATCACAGTGTTTGGCAACTTTCATTGTAAACTGATGCATTGTGAAAGCTGCCTTGACTGTGTTGTTTTATATTCATGATATGTGAGAACAGCCATGGTGTCTATTGTGCTATAGAATTATAGGAAGCTGGCAAGGCTATGGTGCTATGAATACAGCAGTGGTTAACTTGTCAGAAAAGAAGTGCTGGGGCTCTCGTCAGGAGGCAGCGTGCACCAGCCCATTGCTCCTATGAGCGCCGGCTATAACAGAGCCAACTACTAACCATGAAACTCTACAAGTGGGGAGAGAATGTGGCGTAACGGACAGAGCTGCCGACTTTGGAGCTGGGGAACCAGGTTCGAGTCTTGGCGGAAGCTCAATATCCTGTGATTCTGGGCTGCTCCATTAATCCTCCTGTGCCTACCAAAAATGGATGTGTCCTTAACTGGTGCTCATCAAAAGCGCTCCAATACCTTTGGGTTTAGTTCACGCTATAAGCGCCAGTGTTGATGATTGATCGTCAGAGCTGAGCAGCGGAAACCACCGGCTCAAATTAAGCACTGGTATTCAGGGACATTGAGCAATCATGCCAAGGTTTAGTCTCTCTTGGTTCTTGTCAGATAAGGCTCCCATGAGACAATTCCAGATTTTTGCTTAGCAAGGATTGGGGGGCAGGAGATCACTGGCAGCAGGCCTGGCCAGTGCTCTCCCAGGGATACTGAGCCCATCGATAACCTCAGGCGCGAGGGGGCAAATGGCATCCTCAGTCACCAATAGGCCACACGCTGGCAACGCCAATGAGGGGTTTGCCCAATGAGAGGATGGGGATTCTCTTGGGGGTCAGGCACTGCTGCTTCTGAGGCCATTTCATCCTTCCCCAGAAGCAGAGGTATGAATGGAGCAGGAAACAGAGAACAGGTGCCAGCACCGCAGGGACACAATCTGTAGCTGTAGGTTTTCCTGAAGGCGCAGTTCTGAATTCAGCAGGCGACAGAGCAGCCCCTCTCAATTTCTTTTTCCAGAAAAGTGTAAAAGCAGATGTTGACACCACATTTCGGCCCAGCTGGTTTTAGATATGCTGGTTCTGAAAGACAACTCGTGGTAACATCTACTCTAATTCCTTTAAAAAGGTCTTATTAACTGAGCAAGTTGAGATCCACTAAATCACAACAAATGTCTGGAGGATTTAACAAATTCAAGCATCCGTCCCCTGTCTAAACCTTATAAAATCTCACGAAAAAAGGCAATTCTCAATTGATAATTTTCTTTTGTAAGTACATCAGGATAACATTCAATCAATCAATCAGGAATGCATATAGCGCAGCTACTCACCCGTAAGGGTCTCAAGGAGCTGAGGAGGGGGAGGGGGAGGCTGCTGATCCATCTGGGCGTGGAGGTTCAGTCGAAGAGACAGGTCTTGAGATCCTTTCTGAATTGGGTCAGCGAGGGTGAACGTTCAGCTGATTGTGTATCCCATAAGAGCCCTAAGTAAGAGAAAAGATATCTACTCACATCACAGCTCATTGTCCCCTGCTTGGAGGGCTGCCAAGGCAAAAGTTTCAACAGTAGTAATGAAGTCACTGTCCATAAACCTGCACTCCAGCTCCTACATGGTTGTATCTACCTGTGCATGAATCGACTCCGAAGTAATTACTTTTTCACTCCACATCTACGTATCTTGACCATACAAGGCAAGTCGATCTTATGATATGTGTGCAGGTCCATATTTAAAGGTCAATATTTTGGAGCCATAACCCCTAAATGAGCCCATCCAGACCAACACACACGGGATCTCCATAAAACACCACAGGTGAAAGCTAAACACTATTTCGACCTTAAGACGCCTACATAATTCAGGGCCCAACAATGCCACTAAACCTTAGATTCCACAAGTTAGCATCTTCCTGAAAATGTAATTTGCCATGATTATGCAAATTATATGAGGGAGGCTGGTCATGAAAGGCACAGATTGAGGTCTGTGTGTATGTATATTGTATTTCTATAGCACAAACCAAGCCAAAGGGCTGAGGAGCCCTCTAAATGGTCAAAGCAAAGCTTGAAATCACCAAGTAATAGGACGGGAAGCTGATGTTTGGACCGTTAACGCTTTGTGATGTAGTGTTCTTTAAAGAGATGAGTCTTCAATTGTTTTCTAAAGTGGAGCAGCGTTGAGGCGGTCCTGATAGATATGGAGGTGTTATCCACATTCTGGGTGCATAGATGGAAAAGGCCTGTTGTCAGATTAAAAGAACAACAATGAGAGAATGGTTGCAGCTTAGTAATCTTGATGTAATGAGGAAAAGATACACAGGATATCCAGTGCTTAATTTGTGCCAGAGTTGCAGGTGGTGGCAACGGGCACTCATGTTGAGGAGCCAGGTCTTAGTTTTCATTTCTTTTTCATTAACAGACTTTGACCCAGAGCAAGAGCGAGAACAGCAGAAAAGTGAGAAATATGGATTGTGCATGCACCGGTCCTAGTATGACTGATGGTTCTTGTAGGTTAGTGGGGGTTTTTGGGGGGGAGTTTTATATAGCACGAACTCGACTCGAAGGTATTAGAGCGCTTTGCATGAGCACCAGTTGCGTTACAGACGGACACATTCATTTTGTTAGGCATGGGGAGATTAAGTGATTAACCCAGAATCACAAGATGTTGAGTGTCCCTGCTGAGACTCAGACTTCTTAACCTATTGGCTTTGCCAGAGGTTTTTGCTGATGCTGTATAGATTCAGTAAAAAGCAAAATGCTTTCTGCCAATGTTGGGCAACATTGGCTAAAAAAGAAAAAAGAGGAAAAAAGGCTTGATGCTGCAACTCACATCTTTCTCTAGTTGTGCGAATGCATAATGACATATGCATGTGTCACCAGGCATGCACGCGCCAAAGGAATGGCGTTTGAACCCTTTGTTTTTTGGGTTACTTAATGATGCAAGATGGCAGATGCCATTTGGATTAGAAAATAAAAAATAAAACTTTTAGTGGTGCAAAAGAACTTTTCATACTGCGGTGCAGATGCAGGACCATCCAAAAAAGAAAAAAATATGGTAAGTGCCTGTGAGGGATTCAGGAAGCAATAGTGGATCGAGTGGTGAGGATTCAATGGGGAATGGGTGAGGGCATGGGAGCAGCAGGGACATTTGAGGCTTGCCAAAAGGGAAAGCCAATAAAAAATGATAAAAGAAAAAGGCAGGGAGAGGCGGGAAAGCAATGGGCAAACTTGAGGCGAGAAACGAGGAAGCAAGACAGAGTGTGCAGGGGAGTTGTCTTGGGGCAGCACACGAGCGAGAGAGCTAGAAAGCACATGCACTCTAATGGACTGCTAAAAGAAAAAGAAAAAGTAGTTCCCTGACTATAACAATGGAAGCATACAAGTCACCCAATCAAAAGGATGGTAAAGAGGCTATGCTTCAGGGGAGGGACCAACACAAGATGAGGAAGGCAAGCCTTAGAAAAAGAAAAAGAAGCAAGCAAATGAAAGTAACAATAAAGACAACCAATGGTTAGGAATGGACAGGCTCTTGGGGCCAGATGTACGACCATTGGATTTAGCGCCTCGCAATTTGCGACAAATTGCGAGTCGCAAATTGCGAGGCGCTAAATCCAATGTACAACAGTGTCAGAGACACTGTTAGCGATTCCCAATGGGGTCGCAAAATGCGAGGCTCATCAATATTCATGAGCCACTCGCAATTTGCGACCCCATTGGGAATGGTCAGCCTCACAGGGATGGTGGCCTGCTGGGGTCAGCAGACCACCATGTCTGTGACTGCTTTTCAATAAAGCAGCTTTTTTTTTAAATGCATTTAAAAAAAAAAAATGAAACGTTTTCGTTTCATTTTTTAAGGGCAGGTAGTGGTCCCTGGGACCACTACCTGCCCTTAAAAAATATTTTCCCCTGCATTCACAAAGGGGAAAGGGTCCCCTGGGGACCCCTTCCCGTTTGCGAGTGCTTTACCACCCTTCTGAGAAGGGTGGTAAACTGCGACTGTTTTGCGACCGCAATTGCGGTCGCAAAAGAGTCATACATAGCTGGAGGGCTCCCTATTAGGAAGGGACGCCCTCGGAACGCCCCTTCCTAATAGCGACTCGCTATTCCTATTTTGCGAGTCGCAAATAATTTGCAACTCGCAAAATAGGAATAGTACATGGCCAACTCGTTTTTTGCAGTCGCAAAGGGGTCTGAAACCCCTCTGCGACCGCAAAAAACGGTCGTACATCTGGCCCTAAGCCCACTGTAATTTATTAATGTGGTCCACAACTGACTGTAGGTGAGCCTTAAAAATACTGTGACCAGAATTCTGACTACTAAATTATCGTGAAAGTAGGTATATACAGGCAGGAATAGCTACAAAAATATTGTTCCAAAAATATCAATGACCAAAATATTGACACCCTTATATAGTCAAGGCACATAGATGTTGAATTAAGAAAAGTACATCTGTACCTACGTTCATGTACTTAACTTCAAAACATTAAGGTAGTCTATATTCTGGCCATTATATTTTTGTACAACAATATTTTTTGTAGTTGATATTCGGTGACTGAACCGAAGGTGTGGAAGGCTGGTATTCCTTCTGAAGGGCCCACGTCCAAGATGACCTGTCCAGAGAGATGTGACAGGACCCTAGAGAGCCAGGAGCTGGGCTGAACAGCACTAAGATGCCGTGCGCCACCAGTGGGCATATTACATGGGACCTCCTTTTCTCCCACCATCTCTGGAGCTGAGAACCTGGCAGGGGAAAGAGTGGAGCTATTGCAAGCCAGGTTCTTCTCACTTCTATCAAGGCAAGAAGTAGGTGACACGTCACAGGTCACTATAATAGGACTAGCAGGGGGTGAGCAAAGGTTTAGTTAAGTCTCTGCTCCAAGTTTAGGGGATGGATACCATATCAAATCTTACATACAGTTGAGGATAGTGCATACACACATTGAAGCCCTATGTGAATCTCTCTGGATTTGTGCAGGACTTAGAAAGTTTAGCCCCCACACTGACTCAGAAGACACATTCGGAGTTTGGTCTGACCACTGGGAGAGGTGAGAAGGCATTAGAAAGCTCAGTACAGGTGGAGATTACCTATTCCTGGTACATATAATATACCTCTTAACTAAAACTTTATTTTAGAGATAATTCTAGTCTGGATTCTCGGGAGTTGGAGGGTTGTGAGGGCCCTCTACAGAGAGTGGTGGTGATTGGGAGATGCCTCTTTGAATGGGGTATTCCCAAGACCAGCTATCTAGATAGCCATGCTTGCAGGAGCAGCCGGTATGTGTGAGGAGCGGGGTGGAAGGCGGGCGGGCGGAAGGGGGAGGATGAAGGGACAATAGGGGTTGTGGGGGAGGATAAAAAAAATAAAGACATTTTAAAAACTTACCTGAAGCCGTCCCCTCGCGCTCCTCTGTTCCTCTTCACTTTCCGCAAGGCACAGGCTCCCAGAATGCCCTGTGGCCAATCCTGAAGCTGCTCTCACATGAGAGCAGCTTCAGTATTGGCCTGAGCGCCCTCGATTTGTGCTCAAGGACAGACTGAGAGTCTGTGCCTGCTCTGTCCAACCCAGCTGCGTTGCTGGGTTGGAGAGAGCTTTTACTGCACATGATGGTTTCATGCACAGTGATGGGTGTGCACTACCACTCCCCTCAGTGCCTGTCACCACCAGGCCCTGCCCTCAAGACTCGGCAGGAAATAAAAAATAAAACGAGTGTCATTTTATTATTTTTTCCTGATGTTTTTTGGTGGGGGCGACGCTCCTCCGCCATAGCGGAGGAGCTGCCGCTGCATGCTTGGCCCCATTTCTTTATTATATAGATTTCCCTGTAGACGTTGAGGTGGTCTGTGCAGGGCTTTCTGTATGCAGGATATAGTTCAAAATAAAGAACTGAATATGTCACACAACCAACTATAGAGTTAATCATTTCCTGGACAAGAAGGGTCAGTTGTGGACATTACAGCATTAAGTAACGAACTTATGAAGTTCTTGAGCACAGCTTCACTGTCATACTCACACCAAATACAATCTACACTCTGGACTCAGATCTTGGCGTACTCCCCTGCTGGTGGCAAGCAGGCAACATGTACTGGCAAAGCCAATAGGTCGGACATTGGCATTTTTTTTTTTTTTTTAGAAAAAGCCACAAACAGAACTAGAAGAAATAGAAAAAAAGCTAAATGTGGCTGCCACGTGCTTCCATTAAAAATTGTACGTCTAAAAAACATTAACTGGTGTGACTGTTTCACTAGCAATGTTTTTAAAACAACAAATGCTTGAGTTGTGACATATATTTTATTATCATTTGTGAAGGAGACAAGAATAAATTAGTACACATCCCCGAACTCAAGCACTCAAATCACAGGCAGCTACAATTTTACTTAAACACTTCATAGGTTTGAAAAAGACTCTGAAAATAGGCCGCCATTTAACGAGGCACCCAAAGTGCAGGCAAAGTAAATAGCTGGTAATTACATTTAATATACAAAATACATGGAATAAAAAGCACACTTAAAAGCAGCCTTGTCACTGAAAAGAAGGCAACTGTTTTAGGCTGTTGTGAACAATGTGCACAGGCTTTGTGCGGTCACTCAAAGTGAAGGGAGCCAATGGCTAAAAGTGGTTTATTCATGCCCTGTGATGCATGCTATGGTGGGCTGAACCAAAATATGAATGACGGTATTACAGTCCAAAGGATAAAGCCATCTGATGAAAAACTCCATTAAAGTTGCATATTATGTAGGATTGTTTTGGAAAAACAATAGTCACGTGAGAGGTCAAAGGTCAGGCCTAAATGACTTGGCATAGAGAGTCCAGGTGTTGAGATCCTTATTGTGTCTGGGACATAAACATGAAAAAGTGGTAAAGGTCGTGCCAATGATAGACTTTAAAAAATGCCCCCTGAGACAATGACTATGAGGGCAAATCTTTAGAGTTCGTCATCCGGGAAGCTGAAGTGCTGCACGCATCAGAATACTAATGGGATTGTGTTGTGTTATGGTGATTTAAACCTGTGACCAGAGATTACACACACACACACGCATTATACACATACCTCTGCAGTAGCTGCATTATTCACCTACTCCAGCTCCCTGGTCTTATAGTTTGAAAGTTGCTGTATACTGTAGGTGTCTAAAGCAGGTGCCTTAAACTACTATGGTAGTACAAAACACTGATTGTGACCAACAAAGTAAGCCAAAACAACGTTACTTTCGCAATTTCCATATTATCACAACTTGCGGAAACAATACACGTATACTGCCAGTCCATTGGCCTATCACTGATTCTGCTCCTTATTACTCCACCCGTTTTCGTGCGCCTCGCCCCCTCCTCTGCAGATTTGTGGGTTACTGGGGCACATTTTTCAGTTCAAGCACTTACACCAATCATGCACTTTTTGTGGCTGTGGTTGCCTTTGATAGAGGCATGTGTTCTTTTATTAGGTTCCATTTTGGGGGCTCCCTAGAATTCATTAATTATGTAATCTCTCTCCAGGCATTCTCTTAACTAACAGAGACAGCTGTGCAAGACTCATTTCTAATGACGGTGGGTTAATGGCCCGCTCTCTGTGTCCGTGTCCTCAGTTTTAAGGTCAGTGGGTTTCTTGTCTGATGTCATTGAATGTGTCATCACTTTTAGTGAAAGTAAGGTTCTGGCCTGCCACTATTACCTGAGGACTTAGTTTCATTCACAGTGTAGACATAGTCTGTTTTTAGTGTCTAGAGCTATTGGGAGGCACTTCTGAGTTGGGCACCATGAGGATGGGGCTGCAGCGGAGTAGCATGCTACCTGCCGCAATCAGCAGGGTCGGATTGGGATCACAATTCGGCCCGGGCACTCCTAAAAAAGTGGCCCACATTCCCGGATTGTGCCTTTTCATTAAACACCAATTGATTAGTCTCATTGGCACATGTTTATAGAAATGTTTGGTAATTTTAACATTGTATAGCTTATAGAGCCAGTAGCGTGGGTAAAAACTAGGAGCACTGAGTTTTGGCCGGCTGGGCAAGGTGAAATATAATGGTCCAAGGGCCACAACACCTGCTCTGATGGGAATTTTAAAATCCTGGCCTGTACAAAAATGACAAATCTCACCAAAATCCAGTATTGTTCCCCCTAATCAGTATGTATTTTAAACTTTTAATGCAAGGCAAATGCCCCTTTATATTGATTTCTAAAGCTGCCTTAATGATCCGTGACGGATCGTCAAATTAACAAAGGCAGAAAAGCCATGTTAAAAAAAAGAAAGAGGTTTTTATTTTATATAAAGATTCGTCTTTGATTATCATGTCACACCACCTTACACTCAGCACAGAAAGACACTGGGGCTGAGAAGACAACTCCTGGCCCCCATCAAAGCCCCTGAATACTCTCTCCCGCCCCGTCCACCAAGGCCTCAATGTGATGTGATGGCCCAGTGGGGGAGCGGCCAGGGGAAAGACAGTGATTTTGGGCTGGATCGAACCCAAGCGGGTGAGGTGAAAAAACAGCCAGAAGAACAACTGGCCCCCAGGGAGGCCTCTGGCTGCTTCACACTCACATCCTCCCCAGCCCACTATAGCCTCGGGGCTGTGGCCTGGCAGAGGAGGAAGCAAGCAAAGAACAAAGCTTCTGGGCCGGCCTCGGAGGTGAAGATGGGCCATCGGCTGTTATCACCTGACACTGAACCCCCCAGTGAGGCTGCTTTATTCGTCCAGTCCCGTCTCTGTTTGACAGCCCAGCAGGGGAGAAGGAGCACTGCTTTGTCTGTGCAGCCCCCCAGGGGCTAAGCTAAAGTCTGCGCCGGCAGGCCTAGTGTCCCAAGTCTCTGCTCTGATAGTCAGTCTGCCTGGCTGGGGGGCTGCCAAAGATTGCAAAGTTCTGTGGGCCAGGTGACACAGGGCTTTAAAAAAACGGCCCACAGGTGACACTTAGGCGCCGGCCCATCGGCCAATGCCCGACTGCCCGCCTTGCCAATCCGACCCTGCCGCAATGCACTTTAACACCTCATCAGAGGTTGTAAGTGCTATATAAATGCAATTCCACTACAATACGGATACTGCATCTGCACTATAGTGCTGCCAGGGATTATATATACGCACACACCCCGGTTATGAGAATTATCCGCATTGCCACCCCCCCACCCCCCCTCCCGGTTATGAGAATTATCAGGTAGGGGGAGAAGGTCTTCAAAGAGGCCGCAGCCCCCTCCCCTGCTCACCAATACAACAGGTGGTCTTAGTGAACAAAATTGGTGATTGCATCAGAGGGCCACTTTTGATTTAGAAAATGGGCACAATTAGAGTTGTGGTGCACTACAAAATGTGTCACATAAAAGGGATCATTTCATATCACTCTAGTTTTATGTATCACATTTCTTGAGCACAGGGTCCATTTGGAGATGGCGCAGTGGCAGGTGACAGCGAGGAGGGGACCTGACTTGAAAGAGGACGGAGTTTGGGGCGTAGGGAGATGTGCACTCACCCCATTTCTTGGCCTGGGTCCCACTAAAAAGTGAAGCAAGCCCAACACGCACTCACACGAGCACCTCGAGTGTCACTTATTTAGTGTAAGTGTCACACTTTAGGGAACACTGTCACTCCTGCCCATACATACCCAACGCATATTCCATTCAATTGAGCCTCGTGCCTGGAATCATTCTTTTTTTGCAATATCAACGTGCATTGCATGCTATTTTATATCTCTCTCCTTTACACTATTGGACTGGAGATCTCCTGTCCAATTACTCCACCTGCCCCCCTGCAACCCCTCCCACCCCCCACACCACTGCCACATTTCCTCCAGCGATCTCTCCCATTCAGGCGTGATGAATTAACGGAGGGAGAAATCTGGCAGCCCCTGGGACCACTTGTCAGGAAATCTCTTTATGGATCTGCGGGATTCGGAGAAGTCCTTAATTAGCATATAAATCTCGCGCGAAGGCCTTGTTTGGCAATGCACGTTAAGCGTGACATTAGTCCTGGTTACGAGTGTTTCCATACATTCCGAGACTTCGGCGGCCTCTGCCAAGTCCCTCAGCCGGGCTTAGGCAGGGATTGTCAGAAGACAGGGGACAAGCAGGCTCTTCGGAGCCCCGGCCAAATAGGGCTGTGGGTCGCGTGCCTGCGGAAGAGATGTGTGTGTGACTGGGAGGCCACACCGTGGGTCGCGTGCCTGCTGAAGAGACGTGGGCGTAACCGGGAGGCCTCAGAGAGGGCAGAATGAATCACTTACAGCCCCGGGGCAATCCAGCCATTTAGACTACCTGTAATGAGACGTGGACTGCCATAAACCATGGAGTGTGACGCTCCCTGCTGATGTCGCAGAAGTCCGGGGTGCGTTCGAGGTTTCTTTTTTCTATCCACACTCCGTGGACATCGCAAAAGGCTATGCTTTCTCCGCCTTTGTGTGAACATTGGGGCCGCTTCAATAATTCATGTCGCACAAGGTAAACTTGCAGAAACAAACTCCGTATAGGTTTGCCTCTGCTTATTAAAAAACTTGCCGAAGGTAAATTTGCAGAGAAAAGGGGAGCATAGTTTTCCATCTAGGCTCAGTTCGATTACAGTGAAAGTTATCTCCCAATACACAGCAAAGCTTGCATAGACAAAAGTCTACTTAAGCAAGATAGCTGCATATGTGTCGATTGTAATTGTGGGAAAGTGTGTAATATGCAGCTTTAGTTGACGTTTTTTTTATGTTCAAAATATTTTATTGAATTTTATAATAGGAGATCAACAACACAAAAAAGAGTACCGAACTGTGGGGCATATTAGCAAGACCCACGTTAAAATTATCGCCGTTTTAGCGGCAGGAAACTGCCGCTAAAACGGCGATAATGGGCTTGATAATATGCGTTATGGAATTCCAATAGAAGCCCAGGTTAGATGTGCAGGACATCTAACCTGGGCTTCTATTGGAATTCCATAACGCATATTAGGAAGCCCATTATCGCCGTTTTAGCGGCAGTTTCCTGCCGCTAAAACGGCGATAATTTTAACGTGGGTCTTGCTAATATGCCCCTAGGTACTTATACAAAAGCGTTAATAATATTAACAATGGAAAAAGAGTACCTATATACAAGGATTAAGCACGTCTATAATGGGATTGTAACTCAAAAAGAAAAAGAAAATATAGGGAGAGATATAGATTATCATCGATTCAAGGATTAAGAGTAGAGCTACTATTAATAACTATAATACATCTTATAAATATAAAAATAAACAAAGCAGTAACAGAAGAATGAATTAAAAACATGGGTAGATATATAGTGATCAATGGGTTCCGAAAATCTATGATACACAGAATTGTTATGAGTAACACCAGATAAAGATAGACTAGCACCTCTTCTAGTAAACATTATCCTTGACCACCATGTATGTACTGATAGTGAGGAAGAATCTTTCCAATTAGCCGTAATATATTTAAAGGCTGCTAGAATTAGAAAATCTATTTTTTTAGTTGACGTTTTAAGCCACACCCTTATTTAATTGGGTCACACCTCTTGAAAAAGATTCGTAATTATCCTTGTTTGCTCACATCCTTTTTTTAGAGACACCCCCACACATGTTTCATTTTACTTAAAGCACTGGACACCTTGCAGTTTATAGCTGCTGGCGGTAAAGCTACCGTGGATTGGTGGTACCTGTCCTGGCCAGGATAGGGAGCTTCTGGCATGCAGCCACACGTCATTGATGTTATCTTATGCTGTTAAGTTATGTTTGATTTGTATAGCGCAACATTCACCGAAGGGGTCTCTTGGCACTGCAAAGGAGAAAACTGATGGAAGGAGTAGATTACAAATGGAGCATGTTGATTTTTAGTCTTATTTCTGAAAGACAGCGGAAGAAGTATTTTTCAAAAAGCTGGGGTTAGGCAGTTTTATAAATCCAGAGCTAGTAGTTAAAAAAACCTGTGCCGATTCTTGTTTTATGGAAGCGGGGAACACTCAAATTCATCAAGATATTCTGTATAATCTACAAACTGCGCGGCCCTCTTTAGACCCCCCAGTTAGCAAAGACATCTCGTTCAGTTGTTGGCTGTATTAAGCCAAAGCAAAATCAGTGAATGTAGTCTAAAAACTAAAGGAGTGGCTGCCAACCAAACACCAATAACATTCAAAAATATTTAACCATTGTGCACCATTAAGACCTCTTTTTGGCACATCAATATGTTGTACTTGAGATGCACGGAGAAGATTCAGGATTGGCTATTGCTAATGGCAAATAACTTCAAAGCTGTGAGTTTCTGAGTCTCTGGTGCCTTTGACCTCTCCGTTCTTGCTCTGTTCTGAGGCTCTGAGTATGGATAGATTTCTTATGACGTTCCTTCCTAAGAGTGGGTGAAGTTATGAAATCAACACTGACCTGCCAACTCACACGGTGCCACTGTGTGTCAAATAATATGGGGCTCCCTTCGCTCGGTCACCTTGTGAACTGCCCAAATCAGATGGTGTGAGACAAAGGGCGCTAAAAACTCCTACTGAGGGTGGTTTCCAAGGATTTCCAGCTCATGTGATGAGGCTCTGCAGACATGATTTCCATTATGGGTGTTAAACCTCCCTTGGAAATCGGGGACAGCCTCAGAAGCTTTTGTGGGGTTTTTGGTGGAGAGGGGTAGAGGGTCTAAATGCTTTAAGGCACAATGTGCAACTTCCTCCAAGAATGGGTGGGCCCATTCCGGACTCCTGGGGAGGATCTCTTCTCGTCCCCATCCACAAAAAAGGCTCGCGGGCCAACCCCGACAATTACCGGATGATTGCACTCCTTGATGTGGAAGGGAAGGCATATGCAAGTGTCCTACTACAAGAACTCACTACCTGGGTGAAAGATCGTAAATTAATACACTTCACACAAACTGGATTCCAAAAGGGCTGCCACATCGAAGATAATTTGATCTGTCTGGTTCACATGATTGAGAGTACACTCGCTACCAAAGGAAAATCGCTATATCTGGGCTTCATCGACTTCCGTAAAGCCTTTGACAGCGTCGCTCGCCCCAAACTTTGGGAAAAATTAACAAAATGGGGCATCCCGCAACCCCTCCTGAAAGCTCTCATAGCCCTATATACTGACACCTGGGTAAAAATAAGAGTTTCCTCGAGATGGTCAACCACCAATAAAATCATGACTAACAGAGGGATGCATATTGGCTCCTCTACTCTTCAATCTGTATCTAGCAGACCTGCCCGAGTGGCTGGCCCTCTCCCGAGCATTTCCACCACGAATCGAATCCACTAAAATTCAATCGATGCAATATGCTGACGACATGATTCTTCTCGATCAAACCCAGGTGGGCCTTCAAAGACTTTTCGATTCTCTGGCCCTGTTCTGCAAAACAAACGCTTTGGAGATCAACATCTCCAAAACTAAGGTAATGATAGTCTCGCGTTCACGAGCCAGAAAGCACTCTTGGCACATTGAAGGGAAGTCAATAGAGATAGTGACTGCATACAAGTATCTGGGAGTCTGGATGGATCACAATGGGAGACCGGCGCAGCATATCACCGCAATGCAGGGTGTGGCCCGCAGCTTGGAGGGGGCTTTCGTAAGGACCAAGAAAGCCCTTCACTCTCCAGATTTTTCGCCGCTAATTAGGGTGATAGGCGCCAAATTTTTGCCGACAATAGCCTTTGGCGCCATAACCTTTAAAGACAAAATGTTCACCTGGCTTGGCAGAGCACAGTCAATGTGTTTTCGCAGAGTGTTCCACCTACCCAACTCGACCTCTCATGCCCAAATCCGCATGGAGTTTTCCTTGTCATCTCAACATTGGGTAATGAAAGCAAGATTTATTGCCTATTGTTTAAAAACCAAAAAGGCTCGTGACTTTACATTAAAGAGTTGCATATGGTCTTTGTTAAATAACCCTAGCACTCCCTGGAGCCAATTCTTAACATTCTGCCTGGACGCACTAGAGGCTCAAGATATATGGGCAAGCTCGCTGCCCATATGGCCGATTACAAAAATCCTGACCAAACAAGCAAAGATCTTGTCACTCGAACATGATGCACTAACCGTGAAGAATCTCTCCCATGGCAGTTGGGCGTCAAAACTCTATGCCCCTAAAACCCTGCCACACTATTTGTCATCATCCATGAAACCACGTGTGAAACACCTCCTAATGAGATTACGTTTTGGCCTAATCCCATTGATGGCGTATAAGTATGGCCGGAGGTTCAAGGAAGATGTGCCCGCACAGTGCCGTTTTATAAAAACGGGAAAGAAAACTTAATCCACGTCCTGTGCATCTGCAGAACCTTACTCCCTTTACGAACTTTTTTGCTGCGTCCAATTTGGCGGATCCTGAACGTCCGGACATGCCAAGAAGCTCTAGAGGAGTGTATGAGGGGCGACTCAGTTCAGATGGCCGCCCGTTTTGTAAAATTCATGTTCGAGATTAATTCCCTGTTACCAGAAGACGAACACCAAGAATCTTTGCCCTACCAGCTATGACCCCCCTTGCTCTCACGAACACCTTTTTTTAAATAGAACATGGACAGTGTTTTTAACCTTGTTTTGTACGAATTGCAATGATTTTAATTAATTGTGCAAATAAAATACTTTGTACTTGTACTTTGTACTTCCTCCAAGGCCCCGCCCTCTCACCATACAGTAAATATTTTTGAGAACTTGGCAGTTTTGCAACCCTTTGCAACTTTGTGTATTTTTTCTTAAACTTTGTCAGCTTTGAGAACTGCGAAACGAGAGCTGATCTCAGATTGATATATGTAAAGACATGAGGGAGAGCCTCACATTGATGTGGGAGGGCACAAGAGGTGGTCTCAGATTGCTATGTGAGGAGGAGTGGGGCAGTCTCAGAATGAGATGTGAGGTCACAAGGGGTGGTCTCAGATTGCTATGTGAGGAGGAGTGGGGCAGTCTCAGAATGAGATGTGAGGGAACAAGAGGTGGTCTCAGATTGCTATGTGAGGAGGAGTGGGGCAGTCTCAGAATGAGATGTGAGGTCACAAGGGGTGGTCTCAGGCTGCTCTGTAAGGGCACAAGGGATTGTCTCAGATGACTGTTATGTGAGGGGGCCAGAAGTAGTCTCAGGTACGTGAGGACACAAGGGGTTGTTTTCAATTGTTAAGTGAGGAGGAGAGACGTCGTCTTAGATTGATATGAGAGGACATAAGGGAGTGTTTTTATTGTTATATGAGTACTTGAGGGGTGGTCTCAGATCAATATGCGAAGACACAAGGTGTAGCCTCAGATTATTACGCGTGGAGAAGAGGTATAAGCAGAATGATCCCCCATTCTCTCCATCATGTATGTCATCTTTAAACTAGAGATCGCCTTCCCCTCTCCCACCACCACTACCCCGGGGCTGGCCTTTGAGAACGGACGACCTCATCATTATGGGTCAAAGAACATCTTTATGTTGTCTGAGAACTACCTTCAAGGGTTTCTCTGGAGTGCCTGGCTTTTTCAGATTTCGTCAGACGTCAATGTGAGTGCTCGCTGGCTTTCAGAAATCCATAACTTCATCAGTACATGCCCTCCTGGTACGTACGATTCATTAGGACAGGAAGACAACGAACGGAAAGGGCAGGCAAGAACAGATTTTATATCCCAACATTCCATGTGATGAGGGCAGGAAGACATAGAACAAAAGGGGAAGGAAACACAGTTTTTATCTCCCAATAATTCACGTGGTTTAAAAAGGAAGAAAGAACAAAAGGGGTAGGAAAACCAAGTTTTATTTCCCACTAATCAATATGATTTGAATAGGAAAACAAATAACAAAAGAGACTGGGAAAACAAGGATATTATTTCACAAAGACAAAGATCAAAGGAGTCAAAAAGCACTGACATTTTATTTCTCAATAACACGTGAGTAAACTGGATCTACTTTCCTTCTCCTGTCTCTCTTTCTCTCTCCCTACTCTTTCTATTCATCTGATTTCTCTGTTCTGTTTTTACCCTTTCCTATGCTCTCTCGTTCTTATCTTTCTTACTTTCTTTCTCACTCAATCTTCCCTCTCTGGCTATCCGTTTCTGGCTCTGCCGCTTCTCACTTAATGTTTCTTTCAGTATCTGTCAGTTTCTCTATGTTTACATGTCTCTTCTTTCTCTGTTCATTTTCTTGTTCTGCATATCTAGTTCTACTTGCACTCTCTCATTCTCTTTCACTCTCCCTCTGTTTTCTTACACTCTTTCTACCAGTGTCTCTTTCTCTCTGCCTACAGCATTCTACTTATACCTCTCTCGCCCACCCTCTCTCTCACACTCACTCTCTCCCTCTCCTTCTCCCAGTTCTCCCTTCTGTTAGATTGCATCACAGTACTCATGTCTCTTATGCCTTTCATAGTCACCTCTTAATTATCTTGCGTGTGCTTCCTGCCAGTTACAATATCTGCATCTACTTTTTGTTCTTTTCAGTCAAGGTTTATCTGTCTGTTGGCAAGACCTACTGTTTCCAAATACGAAGAGTGGCCCTTAGGTCAGCCCCTTACTCATGATTGGAGGGCTTTGTTCTAAACCTCACTTCTCTGTTTGATGGCTTTCCTTCCTATTGATATGTTTTCCCTGCTCAGGAGCATCTTGGTCTCGCATTGTTCTGAGTGGTTGTTTTGATCCTTCTACTGATTACATCATTTTGAACACTCCATAGGAGAGCATGTATTTTCTTGCTGCTTCTTTCTTGGTCTCGCCCCTTGTGTGCTGCTTTCTTTCTTGCTGTAGCAAAATTCACCTTTTCTACATGGTCACCCCAAACGTTTTGCCTTTTCTGGCCCTAGTTTGCTGAACTTAGGACTCTGTGTCCTTTTCCACCGCTAAGCAGTCTTAAAGCGCCTGTGCTTGCCCAGTAAAATATGTGCTATACATTGGAACTCCCTATTTGGCCTATTTAACTTTCCGATAAGTCCATTTCAAATGCTACCTAAAGTGCATGAATGGAATGGACAGTTAAATGTTGCATGAGAGCTGAAGTGTATACTTACACCACCCACAAAAATAAGAAAAACGTATTTCTGCCAGGAGCACCACTCTGCTCTGGCTTGGCTGCAGTTTAAATGCACTGCAGTGACACAAGGTGGAGAAAACTGCCTGTGCTAAAAGTCTATTTTTACCTATAAAGTGTGACTTGTAAGCCGTAGGCCAGGGTGCCAATATATAAAAATATGACATATTACATATTGGAGGTAGTGTGCCCTCACTGTCAAATAAAGACCGGATGTTAATTCACTTTATAGGCCTGGCCAATTTTTTTTAATTAATGGTAAAATTAAATGTTTGATAACTTAAGCAGAAAAGTAAGTTTGTAAAAATGTACTTTTGTCTAACTAATCCAGAATGGGATTAAAACCAGTCCTGCCACTCATCACACCTCCAGAGCTAGAACACACATCCTTGACTGGGAGAGTTAACGATTCTGGCTCAGAGGACAATGACTTGCTCTAAGCCCAGGAAAGGCTAATAAGTATGCTGATGACTTAGCAGGGACTCCTTATCTGGAAGTGTACAGAAGCAGTTGGCAGAGCAAAGGGAAGAGTTAGCCTCCTTCTTTTGACACGGAAATGCCTGGGAAGGTTTCTCCTATTTATTTCCAGGACCCTCCAAGATAGCCTGTCTACAGTCACAGTAGGAGAGAAACCTGATTCTGCACCTATCAAAACTCCAAGGTTGAATACACGTACACGGCCAGGGGAGTTAATGACTCAGGCTCCATGGATAAGGACATACCTTCGAGTCAGGAAATTCCAATGAGTGTTAACTGCTGACCACTTAGTAGGGATCAGTTATCTGGGAAGTGACAGGAACCGGTAGCAGAACAAAGGGTAGTTTTAGATCAAATTATACTATAGGAACCATGTAGCTACTCGTAGTCTGCTACGGAGATTGCTTTATGCGCTGGAATGTAGGAGGTCTCTGGGTATCCTCAATCAGCAAGAACTTAAGTGGATAGTCTCCAGATGGGAGTCCACGAGGTGACATATCTAAAGGACAGGGGAACCTAAAATGGGGTAATCGAACAGTGGCAGGATGGTCCAGTTGGTGCATGGAGCCCTTGGCCTCCCCCTTTCTACTTGTGATCAGAGGCAGATCCGCCACTGGCTGAGGATAACCTTGCTGGGTAAAAGGCAGTAGTTTGGAGGTTGATTCAGAGGTTACTGGAGGGAGTTCGGAGCTGGCTGAAGGGACCTTGCAGGTGGCAACTGACATAGAGGCTGTCAGTAGCCACTATGTTTCAATCCTGTTCCTACACATGTGCCCTTCCTAAGACTGGAGAACCTTGATTATATTCGACTTATGTGTCTGGCCTATGAATCGATAGATTTTCGATGATGAGCGCTGCTGGAGGGAGTGGATTTTCAAGGGCTATACAAGTGTCTGTGAAGTTGTGACCCGGAGCCCTCTGCATAACCAGGTGGCCCTGTAGGGTTGCTGGGGTACACATGGATGCGCTATAAGCATAAAGCATATGGATCATGAGCACTTAGTTGACACAAGCATCCCTCAAGCAGAGTAAGGTGGAGCCTCCTCTTCCTGGACTGGAAGCCATGTAGCAGAGTGGCAGTCTGGCAGCATCTTCCAGCATACTTAACATGGGGCCAGATTCAAGTCAAGGAGTGCAGTCAGAAAATAATCCTTACAAAGTGGTGTTTGGAAATCTTTCATTTGGAAGGACATTTTTAAGTACATTTCCTTAAAAGACAAAGACTTTGGATACATTTAAAGATTCAGTTTTGAGAAGAGCTGCTATGTTAAGGGAGTAGTACCCAATTATCCACAGAACTCAGAAGTATTGTACCTCTGCCGCAGCAAATTAGCCAATGAACCAATAAGAATAACCAATGCCATGTAAGATATGGCGAGACGCTGAAATACTTTCCTACAGCAGAAATAATGCCCATCATAAATACTGTGCCAGGAGAAGTAGCCTCCTTATGTATTGTGTCAGGGGCCACTGATGCATACTTCCCCCTTCTGTAATACAGATCGCACTCGTGCTTAATGTGCATGGGTGGGCTCTCAAGGAAGCATTCCCCCTCATTTGCATTAAGGCTTGGACCCATGCAAATGAGGAAGCACCTCAGCACCTTGCCTCTGTGCCCATGGCCGTATGACAGATGGGGCGCAGAAGCAAAGAGGCCATCAGGAGGCACACTGACCGTGCACCACATTGAGGTGGTGCACAGTGAGTGCTCTCCAGTCCTCTCCTTTGAAGGAGGTAAAGATGAACCACAAGACCACTCCAGACCTTTGCCTGCAAGAAGATGCAGTCACTCACTGCACCCACCTCCAGAGAGACCTCTGCCCCCTGTGAAAGTCAGACGAGTTGCCGACTGCACTGTGAAGGCGGAGCAGCAGCTTCAAACAGCCGGTGCACACTTCTTTAAAGTACTGTTCCCAGTGCAGGAGTGAGTTTGTGCCTGCACTGTAAGCAGTGCATTTGCTATCACACGATGCACTGATCCACTCTGCGATCGGTACACACACTTAAGCGTACATTGCGGCACTGAATGGGTCTGTGCGCCGTATCTGTAGTGCAGCCCCAAAGCAATATGGCTATCGGATGTCCTAATCCAATATTAAATCTATATTTAGAAATGCTTTGCCTATTACCTACATCTCAATTTCTCTCAATAAAATGTAATGAACGAAGTTACTGTACAAAGCTATCTTTCCATTAAAGTTTCTGTGCCAAGAACCTTGTAGGTTTATAATGCACTTTTTAGCATCCATTACAGATACAAAATAAATCACTCTCTCGACCGAGTTTATTTGCCAGTTTCATAGCCACATGGATTACTATGCCAGTGAGTATGCTCATAAGAATTTTAAGCACAGGCTATTTCCTCATATGAGTTATCTATCCACTTTAAAGTAGCTACATCCAGCTTAAGCATAGTGTATACTTACACCCCAGAGTATACGCACAGTCTGCTGCCAACAGAGTATGTGCCCACTATGCGACCACTAGAACATATACGCCGTGTTTTACATGCTATTTAATATTATGCTGGGTTGTGTTGCATTGTCTTGTGTTGTGTTAGGGTGTACTGTGTTATCTTATGCTATGTGATTGGATACTTGTACCATGCTCCCTGGAATGTTTGGTTCTGTGCCCAACTGAACCTACAAAGGGTACAGGTAATATTTAGTTGCCAACAGGCATTGGCAGTGGGCTGCCCCCTCACAAATATCATCAATCATTTTGCACAAAAGACATACCAAGCATGCAGAGACCTGGCTACTTACACTTTCTAGATGGCACTCAATAATGTGTACAGTGTGCTGCCGCATTAGACGGTATAGCATGCTGCCAGTTCAGAGGCATAATCAAAATTGAGGGGGCCCCCCTGCAAAGTACACGGAGGGAGGCCCCTCCAACCACACTCAGGAGCTCTAAGGCCAGGGTACTGTGCTCAGGGGGCCCCTGGAACTCGGGGGGATGGGGCTGCACCGCAGGGGTTGCGGGGGCCTTTGTTACGTCACTGAGTTACACACAACCTGCTGCTACCTGAGTAAAACTATAGGATGATACAAGAATGCATGCACAGCATGGTGCTATGCGAGTGTATGCACACATTACGCTGCCACCTGCATACAAGCATACTACTCAGGCACTAGATTACAGCCACGCTATACTGTCATCGTATTATACACAGCATGCTGCTACCGTAGTATAACTCGATGATGATGCAAGAATGCATGCACTGCATGCTGCTATGTGAGTGTATTATATCAAAGGGGAACGAAGAGCTCAATATTTATAGAGGTCCTACGCCTATGCTCCTCCCAGAAGTAAGCTAACTAACCATCAAAGTAGGAGTAGTTCTTCGTAGGCCAAGTGATCACAAGGTGGTGAAACCACAAGGCTAGTGATACTGTCGCTGGGAGACCCGAAGGTCAGATCTTAATGCCCTCACACACCTGTTAGGGTGTCATGCTTTATCATTGGGTGCGAGCAGGAGAAATCCAGGCATCTTGGCGGAGGGTAGGTCTAGCGGCAACGTTCCGGACCACACAAAGTGTCCCGCAGTTTTTCTGGGACTCTCCAACTTGCCTAAGGGGTTTTCTCCTGATCACCTTTGGGTGGAACCATTGCGCTGCAACCATTCAGGTGCAGTATTGTGAAAGTCTTCGCAAGATCCTCCCCTTCATCCCACAGGAGCTTCAAAAAACGGTTGTAGTAGGGCTCTTTCTCTCAAAACTAGACTACTGCAACGCCCTGTTTATGGGCATTGATAAGTCTCAGAAAATCAAACTACAGTCACTGCAAAACGCGGCGGCTCGACTGTTGTTGAACATACCAAAGGGTCACTCTACCTCGGCAGGCATAAGATCGCTTCATTGGCTCCCTGTCCAGCAACGAGTTGAATTTAAGGCTCTCTGAACGGTACATAAGGCTCTTTAAGGAGGTGGGTCGGCGGAGATCCAGAGGCTGTTCACCTGGTACTCTCCCACTAGAACCCTTAGATCCTCAAACTCGGGCCTGGTTAGCATCCCTAAAATACGCAGAGCAAGGTGGGGGGGCCTGAGCCTATCATTCTGCACAGCTAAGCTCTGGAACCAAATGCCGTCCAACCTGCGACTCCAACCCAATCGGATGATCTTCGGGAAATCCTTGAAGACTTGGCTGTTGCTGTCAAACTAAACTCCTGAGTCTTCAGCACAGTCTCCCTGCGCACACACTCAGCGCCAAGACGCCACGGCATTCGAGCGCTTTAGAAACTCCTATCCTATCCTATCCTATTGAGTGGCCATCCTTTATTAGAAAGGAGGTCTCATGCCCCTCAGGGGGCGCTAAATCACTATATTGTGGCCCTGATGAAATGCCGACTGACCCTTTGGACAATCAAGGCATGAAACATGTCGACCTCACTTTGCTGATAGCTGTCTAGGTACGTAACGACCGTATGATAGCACCACTGTTTTTATTTAGTCCTGGTACCCTTACCCCATAAACTTTTAGGGCACCAGAATCTATTTTAGACACACTTCACTTTTCACTAGACACACTTTCGCATAGTCCCCTCTCAAGCATTCACCTAAACGGCGAATTTGGATCTAAAGCTCTTTGACAAAGAGCCCCCAGGCGTCATGCATTGCAGCGCCGGCCAGACGAGGAGTGCCCAATGATGAAGCATGACACCCTAACAGGTGTGTGAGGGCATTAAGATCTGACCTTCTGGTCTCCCTGCGACAGTATCACTAGCCTTGTAGTTTCACCACTTTGTGATCACTTGGCCTACGAGGAACTACTCCTACTTTGATGGTTTGTTAGCTATGTGAGTGTATGCACACATTATGCTGCCACTTGCATACAAGCATACTACTCAGCAACTAGATTACAGGCACACTATACTGTCACTGTATTATACACAGCATGTTGCTACCGGAGTATAACTCTATAATGATGCAAGAATGCATGCACTGCATGCTGCTATGTGAGTATAGGTACACTTTATGATGCCACCCGCATACAAGCATACTACTCAGCCACTAGATTACAGCCATGCTATACTGTCACCGTATTATACACAGCATGCTGCTACCGGAGTATAACTCTATAATGATGCAAGAATGCATGTACTGCATGCTACTATGCGAGTTTATGCACACGTTATGCTGCCACTTGCATACAAACATACTACTCAGCCACTAGATTACAGCCATGCTATATTGTCACCGAATTATACACAGCATGCTGCTACCGAAGTATAACTCTATGATGATGCAAGAATGCATGCACTGCATGCTGCTATGCGAGTGTATGCACACTTTATGCTGCCACCTGCATACAGCGATACAAAAGGGGATGATGGACGGAACGTTTGAGCCAATCAAACACTCACCCCCAGTCAACTGATCTGGGTTTAATCCATCATCATTCTTTAGCTCACTCCACCACCCCAGTTCAGACATCGCCATATGCAAATCAATCTGACCCTGTGCCTCATGGGAACAGTCCAGCCCGAAGTGCCAAGCCATGTCTTCCCTGGACCGGAAACAAGCATCCTAGGACCGGTTTCTGGCATTCCAGCCGTCATCAGCCAGGCTTGCTTGAATCCAGTGGCAAAGTGAGCAAGGGACCCACGTCTGGGCATACCCCCGCCAACTTAGGCGATGTCTGAACTGGGGTGGTGGAGTGAGCTAAAGAATGATGATGGATTAAACCCAGATCAGTTGACTGGGGGTGAGTGTTTGATTGGCTCAAACGTTCCGTCCATCATCCCCTTTTGTATCGCTTTGTTCGCCCTAAGTTGGCGGGGGTATGCCCAGACGTGGGTCCCTTGCTCACTTTGCCACTGGATTCAAGCAAGCCTGGCTGATGACGGCTGGAATGCCAGAAACCGGTCCTAGGATGCTTGTTTCCGGTCCAGGGAAGACATGGCTTGGCAGTTCGGGCTGGACTGTTCCCATGAGGCACAGGGTCAGACTGATTTGCATATGGCCATGTCTGAACTGGGGTGGTGGAGTGAGCTAAAGAATGATGATGGATTAAACCCAGATCAGTTGACTGGGGGTGAGTGTTTGATTGGCTCAAGCGTTCCGTCCATCATCCCCTTTTGTATCGCTTTGTTCGCCCTAAGTTGGCGGGGGTATGCCCAGACGTGGGTCCCTTGCTCACTTTGCCACTGGATTCAAGCAAGCCTGGCTGATGACGGCTGGAATGCCAGAAACCGGTCCTAGGATGCTTGTTTCCGGTCCAGGGAAGACATGGCTTGGCAGTTCGGGCTGGACTGTTCCCATGAGGCACAGGGTCAGACTGATTTGCATATGGCCATGTCTGAACTGGGGTGGTGGAGTGAGCTAAAGAATGATGATGGATTAAACCCAGATCAGTTGACTGGGGTGAGTGTTTGATTGGCTCAAACGTTCCGTCCATCATCCCCTTTTGTATCGCTTTGTTCGCCCTAAGTTGGCGGGGGTATGCCCAGACGTGGGTCCCTTGCTCACTTTGCCACTGGATTCAAGCAAGCCTGGCTGATGACGGCTGGAATGCCAGAAACCGGTCCTAGGATGCTTGTTTCCGGTCCAGGGAAGACATGGCTTGGCAGTTCGGGCTGGACTGTTCCCATGAGGCACAGGGTCAGACTGATTTGCATATGGCCATGTCTGAACTGGGGTGGTGGAGTGAGCTAAAGAATGATGATGGATTAAACCCAGATCAGTTGACTGGGGTGAGTGTTTGATTGGCTCAAACGTTCCGTCCATCATCCCCTTTTGTATCACTTTGTTCGCCCTAAGTTGGCGGGGGTATGCCCAGACGTGGGTCCCTTGCTCACTTTGCCACTGGATTCAAGCAAGCCTGGCTGATGACGGCTGGAATGCCAGAAACCGGTCCAGGGAAGACATGGCTTGGCAGTTCGGGCTGGACTGTTCCCATGAGGCACAGGGTCAGACTGATTTGCATATGGCCATGTCTGAACTGGGGTGGTGGAGTGAGCTAAAGAATGATGATGGATTAAACCCAGATCAGTTGACTGGGGGTGAGTGTTTGATTGGCTCAAACGTTCCGTCCATCATCCCCTTTTGTATCGCCACCTGCATACAAGCACATTACTCAGCCACTAGATATTATGCACAATATGCTGTCATTATATTATACACAGTATGCTGCTACTAGAGTATACATTTATGATGAGTCAAGAATGCATGCACAGCTGCTCTGCGAGTATATGCACACTTTATTCTACCATTCACAGACACACTACTCAGTCACTAGATTACAAGCACATTATACTGTCACCATCATATAAACAGTATAACTATATGATGATGCAAGCATGCATACACAACAGGCTGTTATGAGAGTATTTGCACACTTTATGCTACCACCCACATACAGGCACACTACTCAGCCACTAGATTACACGTACATTATACTGTCACTCTGTGATACACTTATGCTGCTACCAGAGAATAAGCATATTATGATACCAGAATGGATTGACAGCATGCTGCTATGCAAGTATAAGATCAAAAAGAACAGATTATTGATGGAATGCTAAACAAATGAAACATTCACCCCAGTCACAGATCTGGGATTAATCCATTGTTTTTTTGCTCACCACGCAACCCTAGTTTGGACCCAGCCATATGCAAATCAGTCCTGACCCTGCTGCTCATGGAAACAGTCCAGCCCGAACTGCCAGGACAGGTCCTCCCTGGACCGGAAGCAAGCATCCTGGGACCTGTTTCGGGGTATCACCCTTCATCAGCCATGCTAGGATAAATGCAGTGTCATCCTAAGTGGGAAGGGTATGCCCAGACGTGGGTCCCGTGCTCACTGTACCAATGAAGTCAAGCTAGCCTGGCTAATGAGGGGTGATACCCCAAAACTGGTTTCAGGATGCTTGTTTTCGGTCCAGGGAGGACCTGGCCTGGCAATTCGGGTTGGACTGTTCCCATGGGGAGCACGGTCAAGGCTCATTTGCATATGTCTGGGTCCAAACTGGGGTAGTGACCAACAAAACGATGGATTAAACCCTGATCTGTGACTGGGGGTGAATGTTTGATTTGTTCAACATTCTGTCCATCATCTGACTTTTTTGCTTTTGTCTCCCTAAGAGGAAAGGGTATGCCCAGACGTGGCTTCCGTGTTCACTGTTCTAGGCTCATTACTTCACAGCTTTGCATACTCTGGAAACTGTCTAACTAGGACTCTAGGATTCTAATAAACTGGGAATTGGTCTAATTGATTCTCGAGTAGATTGTGTTGTCTGCTCTTCTACCATGAACTTCAGGGGTGTAATAATAATAATAAGTTTTACCTGAGAGTAACCTGAGCAGGAAGAAGGTTAGCTCTATAGTCACACTACTTTATGTAAATTTGTTGAGGTCACTCTTCGAGTACATGGCCAGGCTTTTGGCAGATGAGACAAATTTACTTCAGGTATAGAAGAAGGACAGGAGAAGATGCTCTCCGGGTTTAGCATGTGGTAGTGGCGAGCAGAGGAACATGTGTCTTGACCCAGGTGACCTTGAGACCGCTCTTGCCCTCCCATTGGTCAGAGATTCTGCACATCTTTTGGGAAAGGCTATTTCATCTATTATGCCCTGGTGTTTCTCTGCGTATGTTTAGTATGTATTCTGTGCTGTTCGGGGCACTTGAGTTTTCATTATGAGGTAGTTTAGTTTCATGGTGGTTGTTAGACCTGGCATCCTTGGCGTGGGTCTCCCTTCCATTGTTTCGTAATGCCTCCACTGTTGCCGATATGTTTTTGCTGGACTAGATGCTCATGGGCACTTTGCCGCTGCTAATCAGTACCAAAGTGCAAGTGCTCCCTATCGTTACTTGATATATGTATTACTGACTCCATGATTGGATGATTGGTTTACTTGTCAGTCCCGTGTACAGTGCACTCAGTGTGCCCAGGGCTTGTAAATCCAATGCCGCTGGTGGGCTTGCAGCACTGGTTGTGCCACCCACAGAAGCGGCTTATAAAATGTGTCTCAGGCCTGCCATCGCAGAGCCTGTGTGCAGCCTAGGGCTGCCATGTCGACTTGGTGAGTACACCCACTTACCAGTCCCTAAACCTTCCCTTTACTGCATGTTGGTCACCCCTAAAGTAGGCCCTAGGGCAGGGTGCATTGTAAGTATAAGGTAGGACATGCCCTGGTATGGGTGGCATGTCCTAATAGTGAATTACAGCCATTTTCGTTTTTCACTATTGCAAGGCTACCTGCTCCCCATAGGCCAGAATGGGCAGACTGACTATTACACCTTATAGTCAGAACTGACCCAGGGAACATGGTAGAACAAGCATTTGCAATGCAATAGGTCTCGCAGTTACGCAAGTTTGAGCTATTGGCATTGTAAATGGCTATGCCTTTTATTTTGGTATTGGTTTTTAAAAACATAAATAAAAGACATTGTCATTTATAATGGCAATAGCTTAAACTCGTGTAAATGCGAGACCTATTACATTGTAAATGCTTGTTAAACCAGTGATGAGCTGCATTTCGGGAGTTGCTGTTTCACTTTTGACATTTCTGATATATGCTCATAAATCCTAGCGTGCAAACT
Organism: Calotriton arnoldi; assembly: GCA_963921515.1. NCBI lineage: Eukaryota > Metazoa > Chordata > Amphibia > Caudata > Salamandridae > Calotriton > Calotriton arnoldi. The sequence continues at coordinate 628,494 of CAWUFW010002540.1, read as the reverse complement.
GCTGTTGCTAAGAAGGAAGCCATTATTGAAGGTGCCACACATGATGTGAGGCCTCTTGTCGGCGATGGAAAAACAGGAACTTTGCAGTTGTAACGGGCCCCGCTTACAGGAACTCCTCGGTTGTAACGGGCCCCGCGTACAGGAACTCCTCGGTTGTAACGGGCCCCGCGTACAGGAACTCCTCGGTTGTAACGGGCCCCGCGTACAGGAACTCCTCGGTTGTAACGGGCCCCGCGTTTGTAGGAGTTCCTGCCACTTCTATCGAGCCGCGCGCTGCACAGAGGTGCTGACAGTCACAAACTTATAATGAGAAGCATTGAAATACGAGTCTCAAAAGCCAGGGTCGCCGGCTACCTAAAAGGACTGCCAGAAGGTACTCCAGGTAACATGGCACCAAGTAATAATATTGGAAGAAGGCGCCAGGAATGTGGTATAAAGAGCAGTGCGTTAGATGGAAGCAGAGAACGGACCCATTTTTATATGAAGTGCAAAGAAAGTCGTCATTCTTTTTTTGGAGATTTTGGTGAAATGTCTGGCATCTGTCAGATCACTGGATCACCAGAGAAGCTCCTGAAGATAGTACATGAGCTGGGCGAGTAAATGTGCTTTTTGCAGATATATCTGCACACCTTGGAGGCCAAAGGCTACACTTCCAGCAAACTGCAAAGATTGTGGCTGCGCCTTCTGCAGAAATCTGAGATGCACACGCAGCCTGAATCCTCAAGCGGCTATAGCATGGAGGTGATGTGGCTTAACGGCTGCGCTGCTGACCTTGGACCTGGGGGACCAGGTCCGAGTCCGTTTAGTCTCTTAGGCTGAACATCCTATGATTTTGGGCAAATCGTTTATACTGCCCGGGCCTAAAAATAATTCTGACCTTGTGTAATGTAATCTGGGGCTGAGGCAAAGCGCTCTGGTGCCTTTACGACACGTGAAAATGCGCCAGTCACAGGGATTCACATGCAATAAATCATCCGACTGGTTTATTTTGCTAGGTACGGAAATACGTGCGCGCAGACCGCAGTTCACATATTGCAGTTCCAGTGTATACGAGAGCTCACGGCTAGATGAAGCCGGAGAAGTCCGCCATAAAAGTGGAACAAGTAACATCTGTATATTTTGTTCGCCCACAGAACAAAATCCGGTTTAATTCGCTGGCGAAAAATAAAACCCAAGGCATCCGGATTAGTGCCTGTCCTTCAAGTACACCCCAGTCACCTCCTTGGTGACCACCTATGGCCGCTTCTATTCTAACCGCAGGGATGTTTGCTTCAATTACAGGTCACCGGTTCTACTCCTAGTAAGACAGCTCGGTTGGTTAATGTGCGCGCTGCAGAGACCTCCCTGTTAACTGCAGCCCATGGGTTGCCATATTTAGCAAGCTAGTTTATAAGGCTCCTCCCACCTGCTGTACAGTTCAGATAGGTGTATAATCTGCGGTTTTCCCATTCGGATCGCGGCATGTCCGCCTTTCCATTTCCAAAGGTCAATAAAACAGAACCCCCACAGACGTTCCATTTAATAGTAATAGCACCTAACAGCCCAGTTTGTGGTTCGCGCTGTATAGGCTGTGCTCAGTAGTATTATGGGGTACATTCCTGTAGGCAAACATCACATTTTAGGGGCACTTACCATTTTTCCATGGCGACCTTGAGCTCTGCGCAGGGGGTCTCGGGCGCTTCCGGTGCTTCCTGGCTGGCCTGCGGCGTGTGGGTCTCGCTGTCAGACATGCTGGAAAGTGCTTCAGTTTTATGCTTTTTGGTGTCACCTGTTTACTCTCCGCCGTCTGTCCGTCCACTGCTTCCTCCCTCCACTCGCCAGGGCCTGCCTCGCACGCTCCGGCTCTCCACTGGACTGAGAGGAATCGTTCTGGCACCGGGCTCGGCACAGATCCCGCCGACATGCTAGCATCGGCGAGGGCCTCAGAAAACTGGTGCTCGCGACCCTCTATAGCCACCCGGACGCCGAAGATGGGCCCTGACGCCAGGGGAATGACACCCAACCACTCCGGGCGCCTCGGTTAGATTCCTGGTCCCAGTGATCGGATCAACGTTTGAGGCGGATCCATGAGACCACGAAGGAGCCACCCTGGAACCGATGGGCCACTAGGGCGGACTGATACCTCCAAACTATGCAGACCCTCCTTGCCCCCCCTGCGGACGCCCATGCCACGGAGCCGTCACGAGTGCAGCGGGGGCATTGTCTAAGCGCGTGAAACTGAAAGCGCGGTGGGAGCGCACGAGACGCCGTGAGCGTGCACATCGGCTGTCCCGGCGCAAGCTGAGGATCGCCAGAGAAGACACGCCGTCTATCCGTGCTGAGGCTCCGAGTCTGAATCCGAGGCCGAACTGTTCTTGAGCCTGGCACGCACCAAAACACGCTCCTACGGCAGCACGGCCAGCGTGACGGCGGCCGCCTGGGCAGAGAGGTACACCGAGCACCCCGTGAGCTCTGGGGACACGCTGCAGGGCATCGCGCTGAAGTATGGCGTAACGGTAAGGAATGCGGGGAGGGAGTAGCTGTATGGAGGGCGTCAGGGGCTGAAAGGTTGTGCCACGATGCCTTCGTCCTGGCGGGGGAAGGAAACGAAGTCTGTAGTCCTGGAAGAATATAGTGGGGGTCGGCAGATGGCGCAGTGCTGGCTGACATTGGAGGGTGCAGGGACAGCTGGGAATTGGAGAGGAGCGACCTGGTGAGATACGCAGGAGGGTATGTGGCAGTAGGAGGAAGCGCTTGCCCAGGCAAGTACTACTCACGGCGAGTACACTGTGTGCTACCGGGGACGCCGCTCTCTTTGCACCGTCTGCCGCCGCGTGTGCTCTTCTGCTGCGGACAATAAATAATAAGCTGTCCACACGTGTTCACGTAAGCGCGGCGCGCACAGACAGGAGATGTGCACGCGTATGGTGCGAGCAGGGGTTGTAATAACCCCGCAAGCCGTACACGTGCACATCTCCTGTCTTGCCATACGCGTGCACATTTCCTGTCCCGCATCACTAAGCAAGTCGACAACAATAGATCTCGCTTAGCGAGCAGCGCATGGCGCTGCATCGCTAGGCGAGACCTAAAAACGAATTTAGTATGCCTGAACTCAGGATGATAAAATACATCTTTTAGTGAAGTTGGTTTTAACATTCTGTGTTTGAAAATACCACTTTTAGAAAGTGGGTATTTTCTTGCCTAACTATCCAAGCCTGCCTCTGCTAGGTTGTGTATTCCTTGTCTGGAGATTGAGTGACAGGGGCTGGGGGTGGCTACAGGAGACAGGGTGAGTCAGCGCAGGGCTGAATAGAAAGATCTGCATCCAGAGTGGAGGGAGGAGTTGCACCTGGGTCTGAATAGGGCTGTGCCTGCCTTCCACAATGCTGGCTCCACCTCCTGCCGGGCGGCTGAGCACTCTGCCCCACATTCTGAAAGGAAAGAAGGAGTCAGAAAAACAAAGTGCTCCAGGACTGACCAGAACTGGTTTTGGACTAGGCAGAGGCCTCTCTGCCTCCAGAGAACAAAGAGAATCAGGGTATAAGAGGGGCACCCAGACCCTAGGAAAATTAGATCACTTTTGGGAACAAGAAGAAACCTTTGCTGAGGAGTGGAACCAAGAAGAAACTGAGGAGAGACTATCCCTAAGCTGAAGTGCTGCTTGGGGGATTGGCCTGCAGTGGTTTGCCTGACTGCCAAAGAAAGGAGAAAGGAACTTTTGCTTTGCTGTGACTTTCATCAACTTGTGAAGGATCTCCAAGGGCTTGGAAGAGAGCTTGCCCCCTGACCGAAGTCCCAGGACCATTGGACTTCACCCCCTTTGTGAACTGCTGCTGGAAACTCTGTTTCAGTGGCTGCAGAGGTAGGGAGCTGTGACCGACTCTCACGACCGACTCGGTGTCCTGTAAGCACCGCATCGAAGCACCGTCTCGCCCTGCAACGCACGGCCCTGGTCTCACCGACTCCGTCAACGAGCCGCTGCCTGCACCGCATCGAGGGACAACGCGTCCTGCAACGCTTCGCTACGCCAAATCGAACTGGTCCGACCGACACGGTCACTGCTGCTGAGTTCGAGTCCTGTGACCGCACCGGAGTTGGGCACCGCTCGCACGCTTTGCGACGCACCGCCCGACTCGCACCGCTGTCCAGACTGATCGACGCCAGCTCCTGAATCCGGCTCCGTCGCCGCACCGCAACCTGCCAGCACCGCATCGAAGCACCGTCTCGCCCTGCAACGCACGGCCCTGGTCTCACCGACTCCGTCTCGACGACGTCAACGAGCCACTGCCTGCACTGCATCGAGGGACAACGCGTCCTGCAACGCTTCCATTTTTGCATCGCGACCGCGACGAGACAGCCATCCGGCTCGCACGCCCGTGCCTGCCGCTTCAAGTAAAAGGTACTGTGACCGAGTCTGTCTACGCTGTGTTGGCCCGTCTCGACGCGGTCAGCTGGATTTGTTAGACTCTGTTTGTTCTCGACATCGCCGTAGCCGGAGGAGGCTACCGACTCGCACAGAACCTTGAATTAAGCCTTTTTGATCAGAACTAAGTATTCTTAACAGTATTGTGGATTATTTTTGTCGTTTATGGTCTTGTGATAAATCTATATAAAGTATACCTATTTTTATAAATATATAACCTGTGTGGTGTCCATTTGTAGTGTTGTCACTTGATTACTGTATGTGTTCACAAATGCTTTACACACTGCCTCTGAACTAAGCCTGTCTGCTCGTGCCAAGCTACCAAGAGGGTGAGCAGGGGTTATTTCGGGAGTGTACCTACTTTCCCTGACTAGACGCAAGGGTCCCTATTTGGACAAAGGTACCTACCTCTGCCAACTAGAGACCCCCAAATCTAACATTGGTGGTCAGCGGTGAGGATTCTGGACTTGCATTTGTGACTCACGTACAGTGATTGGTGAACACTACTTAGTGAGTGCAGACCAAAACGCAACCACATACTTCTATAGCATTTTTTCTGGGATTTCCTATTTTTGCAAATGCCAAGTTCAGTCACTATGGAGAAACCAGCATCAGTAGCCTCTGTTGAGTGTGATTGGGAAGAAGAGAGGCTGGAGTGCTACACCCTCAAACAGCTCAAGCAATTCTGCAAAAAGTTTAAAGTTTCCATGACCGGACTCTCCAGGAAGGAGGACCTCCAAAAGGCGCTGAGGGCCTGGGTCGAATCAAGGAGTGCCCCTGTGGAGGGGGCTGAGAATGCAGAAGGGCAGCTGGAGGGGCTATTGGGTCTAGGGGCTAGAAGACCACCTTCCCCAGTAGGTAGCAGTGTTTCTGCCAGAGGACTGTCTCCAGAGGAGTTGGAGGACAGGAAGGAGAGTAGGATGCACGAAATGCAGATGACCAAGCTCAAGCTGAATGGGCAGTTAGAATTCGAAATGCAAACTAGGAAATTGGCCCTAGAGGAAAAGAAAATGCAGTTTGAACATGAGAAAGTTTTGAGGGAGTTGGAATTGAAGGCCAAGAGCTTAGAGATTACTCCCTCTGGTGGCAGTGTACCGCCTGTGCCTGTTGAAGCTAGGGTGTATATTCCCAAAGATGTGGTGAAGGAGTTTTTTAAAAATGATGACATAGGGCAGTGGTTCAAAGCCTATGAGGTAGCCATGTCTTCCCACCGGGTCCCTGAGAAGGATTGGGGAGCGGGGTTGTGGGGACGGTTCCTCAGTGAAGGGCGGGATACCTTGTTGGATTTGCCCTCTGAAGTCTATAATTCGTACAGCCACATGAAGGATGCCTTAATGACTAGGTATGGTTTGACCCCTGAGCTTTATAGGCAAAGGTTCAGGAACTGTAGTAAGATTGAAAGCAGTACCTGGGTTGAATATGTGACCTTCTTTTGCAGAGCCTTGGATGGTTGGGTAAAGGGTAGCAAAGCGACTGATTTTCAGGCGCTCTTTGATTTAATTGCCTGGGAGCACTTGTCCGGTAATTGTTTTCCTGAGCTACGCCAGCACCTGATTGATAGTAAGCTGACTAACCCTAGGCAGCTTGCTGAGGAGGCGGACCGCTGGGTGAGTACCCGGGTCCACAAGGGTCACGTGGGAGACTCCGCCAAGGGTGGGCAGGGTCCCCAGCAGAAGAGTGGGGGGACCAGGGTAAACAGAAGGAGTTCCATAAAGGGCCCCAAAGTAGACCCCAAGGGAACCAAGGGAAAGGTTCCCAGCCTCCCCCTGAGAAGAAGCCAGTGGCCCTGACAGGCCCCCCTGTTCCCCAGGGACCGCTGGTATGTTACAAGTGTGGCGCCCCTGGCCACAAGGCAAACGATCCTCATTGCCCTTTGCATGGAAAACCAGCACCCACCAGTGCAGTTCCCCGGCAGTTGGCTAGTGTAGCCCTGGGGGAGGAGTTGGGTGCCCAAGGTGGGGGGGATCCCACAGTGTTTTCCCTTGTCTCACTAGGAGACTCTGAGATGGTCCCTAGGACCCCGCTGCCTGAGAACACTAAGAAATACAGGCAGTGGGTGACCATCAATGGCCATAGGGTGGAGGCTCTGAGAGACACAGGAGCCAGTGTGACAGCTGTCAAGTGTCACCTGGTGTCTAAAGAGCAGGTTATCCCTGATGCATTCTATCCGGTTGTTGCCGCTGACAACACAGAGAGTCACTGCAAGGTGGCTCAGGTTCCCTTTGAGTGGGGGGTCTCGGGTACTCTTCAAGTAGCTGTGAGGCCAGCCATGCCTGTTGACTGTTTGTTAGGGAACGATTTGGAGAGCTCACCTTGGGCTAAGGTGGAGCGGAGTGCGCATTTAGAAATGTTGGGCTTGCCTGATTGGGCATGTGTGACCACCCGGTCAATGGCAGCTAAAGGTGTTCAAGAGGACCTGGAGCCTGAGAGGGAGGCCCAGGTGCCTGCCGGAGAGAGAGGAGGCAGGGGGCGCGGGAAACCGGCCCCGAAGTTCCCACGGTCCAGGAGGAGGCCGACCCTGAGGGGATGCCCTGGAGCCTACAGGGGAACAGGTAGCTGAACTGGGGGACCTACCTGAGCTGACCCATTGGCAGCAAGAAGGAGGACCCTCCAGGGAAGAGTTCTGCGAGGAGCAGAACACATGCCCTTCTCTCGTGGGTCTGAGGCAACAGGCCACAGACCAGGCAGCAGGTGATCAGTCTGGATCACATTGGGTTTACTGGGAGAATGGTCTCCTGTATTCAGAGCCTAAGGTTGCTGAGCCTGGGTCAGCCCGTGTGCTGGTGGTACCCCAGCGCTTCAGAGCCTTCCTACTGGGGTTGGCTCATGATGTACCGTTAGCAGGACATCTGGGGCAGGACAAGACCTTTGACAGGCTTGTTACCCATTTCTATTGGCCCCAGATGCGCAGGAGTGCCGCCACTCACTGCAGGACATGCCAGACTTGCCAGGCAAGTGGAAAGAGTGGGAGGAAGCACAAGGCCCCTCTCCAGCCATTCCCTGTGGTCAGCACCCCCTTTGAACGGGTGGGTATTGACATTGTGGGGCCACTGGACCCCAAGACAGCCATGGGCAACAGGTTTATCCTGGTCTTGGTGGACCATGCCACCCGGTACCCGGAAGCCATCCCTCTGAGGACAGTGACGGCCCCCGTGGTGGGACGGGCACTGATGAGGAATTTTCTCACGTGTGGGATTCCCTCAAGAGGTGGTGTCTGACAGAGGTACCAACTTCGTGTCCAAGTACATGAAGTCCCTGTGGCAGGAGTGCGGTGTAACTTACAAGTTCACCACTCCTTACCACCCTCAAGGAAATGGTCTGGTTGAGAGATTCAACCGGACCCTCAAGGGCATGATTATGGGTCTGGAAGAACCCATGAGGCGTAAATGGGACGTCCTCTTACCATGCCTGTTGTTTGCATACCGGGAGGTGCCACAGAAGTCTCTAGGGTTCAGTCCCTTTGAGCTCCTCTATGGACACCCGGTGCGAGGACCTCTGAGTTTGGTCAAGGAAGGCTGGGAGCAATCTCCCAGGAAACCTCCCCAGGATGTATACAGTTACATGCTGGCCTTCAGGAACCAGACTAGGCGTTTCAGAGAACTTGCTGAGGCAAATCTGGAAGCCAGCCAGGAGGAGATGAAGCAGTGGTACGACCAGAATGCCACTCTGGTAGAGCTTCAGCCTGGTCAGAAAGTGTGGGTCATGGCCCCTGTGGAGCCCTGTGCGCTCCAGGACAGGTGGACCGGCCCTTTTACGGTGGTGGAGCGCAAGAGTCCAGTTACCTATTTGGTGGACTTGCAGTCTCCCAGGAACCCCTTGCGGGTCCTGCATGTGAACCGCCTGAAGCCCCACTTGGAGAGGTCCCAAGTGGGCATGCTCTTAGCTACAGATGATGGAATGGAGGAGGAGACCAAGCCTCTTCCTGACCTCCTGTCAGCCCGAGAGCAAGATGGATCAGTGGAGGGAGTAAACCTCTCTACCTCCCTGACACCTGAGCAGCAGGGTGACTGTCGCCAACTGTTGGGACAGTTCCCTGACCTGTTCTCCCTGGTTCCCAGTGTCACTCATTGGTGCGTCCATGATGTGGACACTGGGGACAGTCTTCCTGTGAAGCACAAGGCTTACAGGGTGACTGACAGGGTCAGAGCCTGCATCAAGGAGGAGGTCTCCAAGATGTTTGCGCTAGGGGTCATTGAGTCCTCTAACAGCCCTTGGGCCAGCCCCGTGGTCTTGGTTCCAAAGGCTGCCGCGCCTGGTGCCACACCAGAACTCCGGTTCTGTGTGGACTACAGGGGACTCAATTCCGTCACCAGGACTGACGCCCACCCCATCCCCAGAGCTGATGAGCTCATAGATCGGTTAGGGGCTGCGCGGTACCTCAGCACGTTTGACTTAACGTCTGGGTACTGGCAGATCGCCTTGACTGATGGGGCAAAGAGAGGTCAGCATTCTCCACACCAGATGGGCACTACCAGTTCCGGGTGATGCCCTTTGGGATGAAGAATGCTCCTGCCACCTTTCAGAGGTTGGTCAACCAGGTGTTGGTTGGACTGGAGGATTTCAGTGCCGCCTACCTGGATGACATCGCAGTGTTCAGTTCCAGTTGGGAAGAACATCTGCGCCACCTCTGGGAAGTGTTGATGGCGCTGCGGAGGGCAGGCCTCACAATCAAGGCAAGTAAGTGCCAGATTGGGCAGGGTTCTGTGGTGTACTTGGGACACCAGGTTGGGAGCGGCCAGGTGGCGCCCCTCCAACCGAAAATTGATACCATTCTGGCTTGGGAGCCCCCCAAGACCCAGACAGAGGTGAGAGCCTTCCTAGGTCTCACCGGGTATTACCGGAGATTCGTCAAGGGGTATGGCAGCATTGTTGCCCCCTTGACAGAGCTGACTTCCAAGAAGCAGCCCAGGAAAGTGATTTGGACTGACGCCTGTCAAAACGCTTTTGACACCTTGAAGACTGCCATGTGCACGGCGCCTGTGCTCCAGGCACCCAACTTCTCCAATGAGTTCATTGTTCAGACGGACGCTTCAGAGCATGGTGTAGGGGCTGTTCTATCACAGATCAATGAGGAGGGCCTAGACCAACCTGTAGCCTTCATCTGTAGGAGGTTACTTCCCCGGGAACAGAGATGGAGTGCTATTGAGCGTGAGGCATTTGCTGTGGTCTGGGCTCTGAAGAAGCTGAGACCATACCTGTTTGGGACTAACTTCCGGGTTCAGACAGACCACAGGCCCCTCAGATGGTTGATGCAGATGAGGGGTGAGAATCCAAAGCTGTTGAGGTGGTCCATTTCCCTACAGGGGATGGACTTTACGGTGGAACACCGCCCTGGTATAGAACACGCCAATGCTGATGGTCTGTCCAGATTTTTCCGCCTTAGCGATGAGAACTCCCTAGGTGTAGGATAGTTCTCCCCACATTTCAGCTGGAGGGGACACGTGTTAGACCTGGCATCCTTGGCGTGGGTCTCCCTTCCATTGTTTCGTAATGCCTCCACTGTTGCCGATATGTTTTTGCTGGACTAGATGCTCATGGGCACTTTGCCGCTGCTAATCAGTACCAAAGTGCAAGTGCTCCCTATCGTTACTTGATATATGTATTAGTGACTCCATGATTGGATGATTGGTTTACTTGTCAGTCCCTAGTACAGTGCACTCAGTGTGCCCAGGGCTTGTAAATCCAATGCCGCTGGTGGGCTTGCAGCACTGGTTGTGCCACCCACAGAAGCGGCTTATAAAATGTGTCTCAGGCCTGCCATCGCAGAGCCTGTGTGCAGCCTAGGGCTGCCATGTCGACTTGGTGAGTACACCCACTTACCAGTCCCTAAACCTTCCCTTTATTGCATGTTGGTCACCCCTAAAGTAGGCCCTAGGGCAGGGTGCATTGTAAGTATAAGGTAGGACATGCCCTGGTATGGGTGGCATGTCCTAATAGTGAATTACAGCCATTTTCGTTTTTCACTATTGCAAGGCTACCTGCTCCCCATAGGCCAGAATGGGCAGACTGACTATTACACCTTATAGACAGAACTGACCCAGGGAACATGGTAGAAAAACGAATTTAGTATGCCTGAACTCAGGATGATAAAATACATCTTTTAGTGAAGTTGGTTTTAACATTCTGTGTTTGAAAATACCACTTTTAGAAAGTGGGTATTTTCTTGCCTAACTATCCAAGCCTGCCTCTGCTAGGTTGTGTATTCCTTGTCTGGAGATTGAGTGACAGGGGCTGGGGGTGGCTACAGGAGACAGGGTGAGTCAGCGCAGGGCTGAATAGAAAGATCTGCATCCAGAGTGGAGGGAGGAGTTGCACCTGGGTCTGAATAGGGCTGTGCCTGCCTTCCACAATGCTGGCTCCACCTCCTGCCGGGCGGCTGAGCACTCTGCCCCACATTCTGAAAGGAAAGAAGGAGTCAGAAAAACAAAGTGCTCCAGGACTGACCAGAACTGGTTTTGGACTAGGCAGAGGCCTCTCTGCCTCCAGAGAACAAAGAGAATCAGGGTATAAGAGGGGCACCCAGACCCCAGGAAAATCAGATCACTTTTGGGAACAAGAAGAAACCTTTGCTGAGGAGCGGAACCAAGAAGAAACTGAGGAGAGACTATCCCTAAGCTGAAGTGCTGCTTGGGGGATTGGCCTGCAGTGGTTTGCCTGACTGCCAAAGAAAGGAGAAAGGAACTTTTGCTTTGCTGTGACTTTCATCAACTTGTGAAAGATCTCCAAGGGCTTGGAAGAGAGCTTGCCCCCTGACCGAAGTCCCAGGACCATTGGACTTCACCCCTTTGTGAACTGCTGCTGGAAACTCTGTTTCAGTGGCTGCAGAGGTAGGGAGCTGTGACCGACTCTCACGACCGACTCGGTGTCCTGTAAGCACCGCATCGAAGCACCGTCTCGCCCTGCAACGCACGGCCCTGGTCTCACCGACTCCGTCAACGAGCCGCTGCCTGCACCGCATCGAGGGACAACGCGTCCTGCAACGCTTCGCTACGCCGAATCGAACTGGTCCGACCGACACGGTCACTGCTGCTGAGTTCGAGTCCTGTAACCGCACCGGAGTTGGGCACCGCTCGCACGCTTTGCGATGCACCGCCCGACTCGCACCGCTGTCCGGACTGATCGACGCCAGCTCCTGAATCCGGCTCCGTCGCCGCACTGCAACCTGCCAGCACCGCATCGAAGCACCGTCTCACCCTGCAACGCACGGCCCTGGTCTCACCTACTCCGTCTCGACGACGTCAACGAGCCGCTGCCTGCACCGCATCGAGGGACAACGCGTCCTGCAACGCTTCCATTTTTGCATCGCGACCGCGACGAACAGCCATCCGGCTCGCACGCCCGTGCCTGCCGCTTCAAGTAAAAGGTACTGTGACCGAGTCTGTCTACGCTGTGTTGGCCCGTCTCGACGCGGTCAGCTGGATTTGTTAGACTCTGTTTGTTCTCGACATCGCCGTAGCCGGAGGAGGCTACCGACTCGCACAGAACCTTGAATTAAGCCTTTTTGATCAGAACTAAGTATTCTTAACAGTATTGTGGATTATTTTTGTCGTTTATGGTCTTGTGATAAATCTATATAAAGTATACCTATTTTTATAAATATATAACCTGTGTGGTGTCCATTTGTAGTGTTGTCACTTGATTACTGTATGTGTTCACAAATGCTTTACACACTGCCTCTGAACTAAGCCTGTCTGCTCGTGCCAAGCTACCAAGAGGGTGAGCAGGGGTTATTTCGGGAGTGTACCTACTTTCCCTGACTAGACGCAAGGGTCCCTATTTGGACAAAGGTACCTACCTCTGCCAACTAGAGACCCCCAAATCTAACAGTGGTTTATGACAATTTCTTGATAATCGTGAATTCATTTCATGATGATCTCACATGGCCAACATCATGCTTAGGCACTGTAATGAAGTTCATGAACCACGGTGTGTAATTATCTCCCAACAAACTCTGGCAATTGTTTTTCGAAATGGCAACACCTCATTTTGTGGAAGATTAAAAATGACAAACATGAGCCTGACTTGGCTCCCCCAGGCTAGCAGTGACTACCAAAACGAGGAAAACAGTTTTCCTAAAAAAAAAAATTGAAATGACTGAAAATAAATTACTATTTGAGAGGGGGTATCTCACCCCCATCAGCATAAGTGGTATAAGTTCCATCATGTCGAGAAAACCAAACGACACAGCGCTACTAGCTTTCGTGCAGAATTACAAAGAGAACATTTCAATGCACAATATTAAGGCAGATGTATTCGCTTTTCCTAAGGATGCAGTGTGTGTGTCAGCAGTTTAATTTACATCTTATTATTGTTACTTGGCTCTTGTACAGAACGCAATATGCATCACAGCACATTTTAGTAGCCCAGGGAATGGCTTTCCAAATATGTACTTTGCAGTCTGAGTGGGTTTCCTAGAGGAGTGTGGTCAGTAGTGTGTCAGGTCAGTTTGAGAATTGTGACATTTTTTGGGTGGGTGAGGCCAGAGAGATGTACCAAGTGACTTTTGTATTTTCTTGGACTGTACCATTTCCAAATGCCAAGCAAATGTGTAGCTGACGGTGGGTAGCACATGCTGTTGAATACTCAAATGAAGGTTCATGGCAAGACCTCGAGACCTAACTCAGGAAACATTGCCTGTGTTTGTAAAATGCACATTCATCCTGAAGAGTATATTGACCTTAAAATAACAGAGGTTTATTGTTGCCCAACTCAATTGTGGTCATTTCATCAAACCTTGGAAGGATAAAAGACTGAGTGGACCTGCTGGGATACAAAACTGTGACCATGAGATTAAGCACAGATCCCGACAGTGAGTGCATTAGCCCACCGAGTTGCCTGACCCTTGGAATGTGCGCGTTATTAATGTCATTTTTTTGGTACAGGGGGCTCCTGTAGTCCTGCAGCATCTGGTGTGGAGCCTGTAAGTAGCTGTTTCTTGCAGTAAAGGCATTTTACCTTAGTTAAGAGGGAGATGTGAATATTCGCGGCCCCTATGTGATAAAACGTAATTATCGGATAAATACAATGAGGTAGGTTCGTGTAGTGTTTAGCAGTGCGCCTGACAATGCACAGCTCTTACTCTCACCAGACGTGTATTGTTCCTGCAGGATCTCGCCCCACATTGTAAGGAAGGCTGGTTCCCATGCTCCTTTGTGATTTTGGAATGCAGCAGTAAACGCCGTGGGGTACAGGCCCTGGCCACATTAAATATTGACTTAACAAACTACCGGGGCGGAAGATGCAGAGAAACACACTTACTGATACGTGTATTGATTCCGGAGGGTCGATGCTATATGCATGACATTACTTCTTCCTACACAGCATCTGTCTGAATGATTAACTTACAAGGAGAGGCCCACCGCGGATTACCTGGCCTCTAACCAACTACCAGGATTGGTCTTTGGGAACCATGATGTTAGAGTCAGGAGGCAGGGACCAGCAGCCCTCCCTTGCCTGCAGCCAGCCCTTGTGCCACCGTGGCTCTGGGTCACAAGACAGTCTGGTTAAAGTACAGATGAATGAGCACTGCAGTCCCTTATTCTCTGCATAAGCCTCACAGCTTTGGCTATCGAATGTAGTATTAACTCTGCACCACACAGGTTCGATTTAGTACAGGCATTGGCAAAGCCAACACGTCTCGCCTTCGGGACCTAGTCAGAGAGACCCTAAGGATATTGTGGCATGAGGTTGCAAATTCTGCGGCAAAAAAAGCTACATTTTGCTGATCAGAATTTACTTTTTTGCACCATTTTTAAGCACTTAATTGCACCAGTACATTTTGTACAAACAAACTCAGGGTTCCGATATGAACCATGTCACCATGGCATCGACTTTGTAGTCCTGGGCTTTATTACTTTAACAATTGGCTACTTTGGTAGGCCATTTCACTGCATCAAAGTGAACCAAGACTGCAACTACCACAATGCAGTGGGTTCACGGCTGAGAGGAGTGACAACATAGGTTCCTGATGATATTGAACCATCTTTTAAGTTAAACTCTCTCCACCACTATGCAAACATGGCAGAGGTCACACTCTCCTCCACTCAAACATATTACAGGTGTTCTGCCTCTCACCCCAAAGAAAAACCTAAACCAGGTGTCCGGCCCTTCTCCCCACAGTCACAACACATACATATGTGGCATTTTGCCATTACTAATAAATAAATAAGATTAGCAATTGGCTGTGTCACCAAGCACCTAATAATTCAGTCAATGCCTTTACTGTTACAAGTAATTGTTTACCATATTGTTAGTGCAACCAAAATGAACAAGGACTACAACTCCCAGAATGCCTTATGTTGTTGAATTAAAACCCAAGAGTAAAGCACTACAACCTTGGTGACATGGAGTCATCAAGAAATCTTATAAATGGGGGGCGTGGCTTGGCGCCCAACGGACATGGCGGCGCTTCCGTGAGGCTCCGGATCCGGCGCGGAGGAATCACGCTGTTTCTCCTCACAAAGCGGATTTTCGTGGCCGAGACGCTTCATGAACTGAAGCCCATACAACCGGGAGGCTTTCCGATGCCTCCTGCAACGATACTTCGAGGGATTCTAAGGTAAACCAGCTGTGCGAGTTGCGTAGCGGCAGCCGCCATTTTATCGCCCTGGAATTTGCCGCTGGTGACTGGATTCTCCAGTAACCTCGCCCAAGCTCTGAAGACTCTAAAGCTTGCTTTTTAAGCCTGAAATGATAATGACAACGTGGCAGCAACAATATATTTCCTCAGTCATACCCATGCTTTGAGGATTCGCACCATGCAGATTTTTCAGGTTTTTACCTCATTGTACCCACGAAGCTCTGAATAAGGCGCAACTGTTTCTTTTTTCATCTTCTTTCTTTTTGGTTGACCATTTTCATGCTTCCCTGGGCGATTTGACTCCCAACAAACAGCATTTTACTGACATTATCAGCATATCCATGAGGCAGTGAGGCAGTGATACGACGGCCGCCATTTTGCAGTTTTTTTTTTTCTCTCTCTCCTCTCAAACTATTCACCTGTATGAAGGCTTAACTATCTGGGCATACTTTTTTCCTTTTGTGTTTCAGCTATACATCATCTCCAAGCAGAGACTTACAGTAGCGTAGTCGCCCAGTTTCACCCCGCCTTACTTTTACTAACAAGAGGCACACTTTGCTTAATTTCACAGCCCTATGAGGTCCTGCGGAAATTATTTCCTCCAGTGCGATATCTCTTTGCTTCATGGATTTGCTTTGAACGCTACACAGGGCTCTTACAAGTAACTTAACTGCTTATCCTGCAGCGGAGATTCTCGATATACAGAGACTTCTACTATTATCCGGTCTGCGCTTTACCATTCACTTTTAAGGCAACTTCCTGATATATTGTATATATCTATAATCGCATCTGTTGCCTTGCAGTCAACTTTACCATTTCGGAGTCTGTGACTGCCTTCTAGATTTTTGGTATATCTGATTCATGGGAAGAACAAAAGGTACCCTTTCCGCCATTTCAAAACCCAAACGCATCTTCATCAAAAACTCTAAAGTCTTTTCGAATTCTCTAATTTAAATAGTTTGGGACACCTCCAAATAGATCAGTGCAACGCAGATATGGAGTCTACGCAGACGCCAGCGGTAAAATCAAATGTGAAACGTTTAAAAAAAGATCCCCCTCACCACCCAAACCGACTTCTCCAGTTTCAATGGAACTATTGCTACAGGAAATAAGGGCTCTCAGACCGTTTGTGGAGGAAACAAACACCAAATTACAAATTCTGTCTGACAACTGGTCGCAACTTGATGCTAGGCTTACAACAGTGGAACAGAATGTTTCCTCCTTTCAGGATACCACCAAATGCGTAACCTCTTTACACTCTCAAGTATCAACGCTACAAAAACAGGTCGAGGACCTGGAAAATCGAAATAGGAGAAATAACATACGTATTTACAATTTGGCAGAGGGGGTTGAAGGTTCAGATCCTATTGCCTTCTTTAGGTCTTTTCTCCCTAAGGTCCTTCATTTACCAGAAGACACTATATTGAACATACAACGTGCTCACAGGTTAGGTCGTATCGCGGCCAACCCTGCATCTTCACAGAAACCGAGAGGAGTGATCTTATATTTTTGGAGTACACTGATTTGTTAAAAGTTCTTGCTGCTGCCAGGGCCCTTCAAAAAATCTCCTGGTCTGGCGCTACCTTATTTTTTGCACAGGATTATTCCAAAGCTACTGCATCAAGACGTAAAGCCTTCCTGGATATGCGGCCTATCCTTCGCTCTATGGGTGCCAGATATGGTCTATTCCATCCATGTATGTTTAAGGTCACTTACAACAACAGAACTAATACATATGAAGACCCAATACGTTTGCAAAGATTCATCAATGCACACAAGACAGATCTCATGGATTCTTCAAGACCATCCTCTTCACACGGGACTTGATTTATATGAGTCTCTTATTGAGGTGCTATCTCCTTACTGAATACAGGATCTATGCTATGTTATTATCCTTTTGTATTCATTGTATTACTAAATCCTATTGTAGTTGTTGTTAATTAACGTCGCAAGTTCATATTCATTCTGCGTTTACACTCAGTATATAAGTTAATGATAAATCTTACCATTTCAATTCTTTTTGTTTCCACAGTTGCGTCTATGTTATGTTATGGCGTGTTCCCTCCAAGGTCCGATCCGGTCTCCACTGGTTGTTTCGTCTGTTCCATGTGGTTCCACCTTCCCCCCATTCATGTTCCCTTAATGTAGGTATGTCTTTTGTGTTGTTTTTCGTTTTTTGTTTCGTCTTACAATCTCTCTCCTTTTTTGCTCTTGGTGTCTTCTACACTCTTCTCCAGTCTTATTCTCTCTACTGCATGATATTACTCATCATTCTAACACTCATTTTTCTCGCTCCCTATTTCCTTGTTATCTCACCTCTAATTCTAACCTCCGCTATATTGCTCATTCCATTTCATGTTCATGGTTTACACTTTCCACATTTCATATTTCTCTCTTATCTAAGCTTGTATCTTTATTCCAGCTTTTTCCTATTAATATACAATGTTTTTATAACGAATCGGATTTATGCCTTAAATTTTTGTCTCATTCTGTTTTTGATTACTTATGTCACTGAAGCTTATTTCATGGAACGTTCGGGGTTTAAACTCTCCTATCAAAAGGCAGAGAATCCTCACTCATTTAGCTAAATTAAATGCTGACTTGGTGTTTTTACAAGAAACTCATTTAACAGACATTGAAGCATCAAAATTGAAAAGAGGTTGGGTGGGGGATGTATTCTCATCTCCGGGAGACGGGAAACGTAATGGAGTAATGATACTTTGTCGTAAATCACTTCCAATTTCACTAGTGTCACAAGATTCTGATGGCAATGGCAGATGGCTGAGTGTTAAATTGTTGTTAAAGGATGTTCCAGTTTTTCTTCTTAATGTTTATGCCCCCACAAGTGGTGAACCCTCCTTTTGGTCTACACTAGCCAAACACATTACACATTCAATGGAGGACAATTTTATATTAGCTGGTGACTGCAACCAAGTTTTCGACCCATTCGTTGACAGGAATTCTAGATTTCCCTTTGTTCCCAATAAACCACATAAATCCTTCGTTCACACTATCAGTCAACACAAACTTCTGGACGCCTGGCGCTTATGCAATCCAACCACCCGAGAATATACCTTCTATTCCCCTACTCACCGCACTCAGTCTAGAATTGATTATATTTTTGTCTCTCACAACATCTCACAAACGCTTACGCATGCAGAAATTGGCCCCATTTTACTTTCAGACCATGCTCCTGTCTCAATTGGCATCGATATTTTACCTAAATCCTCAGTCCCTAAAAAATGGCGTTTTAATAATTCTCTTCTTTTAAATCCAGAATTTACTGCCTCTTTCACTAATTTTTTTAATGAATATTTTGAATTCAATCAGAATGAACATATGCCGTTTTCTACCACTTGGGATGCTTTTAAAGCTTCGGCAAGGGGTTTCATTATTGGTTTTGTCGCCAAACAACGTAGAACTGCTCGTATGCATACTAAAAACCTTATGCAAGACATCAAAAACTTAGAGCATTCTTATTACACTTCGCACTCAAAAGAATGCTTAACAGCTCTTATAAATGCTAAGTTGCAATTTAACAAAAAGTCGACTGAGGACGCCTCATTATACCTATTAAAATCTAGTGCAAAGTTTTATGGCGGTAAAAATAAAGTAGGGAAAATACTGGCTAATTACTTAAAAATAAAACAGAACAAACTAGACATAGAATCGATATATGATACTAATTCGAATTTAAAATTTAAGGATGCTGAAATTTTAAGTGAATTTTTCCTTTTTTACAAATCTTTATATTCATCCGAAACAACACCCTCTCAACATTCCTTGTCACATTACTTTTCTAACCTATCAAAACCTCACCTCTCTTCTCTAGATC
Source organism: Calotriton arnoldi (assembly GCA_963921515.1). Taxonomy (NCBI): domain Eukaryota; kingdom Metazoa; phylum Chordata; class Amphibia; order Caudata; family Salamandridae; genus Calotriton; species Calotriton arnoldi. Next base: position 609,678 of record CAWUFW010002540.1, on the reverse strand, counting down.
TATCCTCTTTGGAGTCCGATATCACTCAACAAGAATTATTATCCGCACTTCAACGTCTCAAAAAAGACAAAGCACCAGGTCCGGACGGCTTTACCGTCGAATTTTACCTACACTTTTCTAAAATCCTTTTACCTAAATTGTACTCTTTAATGAATTTTTTTAGCTCTTTAAATAAATCCTCTGGATCTTTCTCAGAGGCACATATCTGCCTTATCCCCAAAGATGGCAAAGACTCTAAATTTTGTAAGAATTATAGGCCTATCTCCCTGGTCAATATCGACTATAAAATCTTTTCAAAAGCATTAGCTATTAGACTGGATTCCTATCTACCAAATCTGCTGGGAAAGGAACAATCTGGCTTTGTTAAGGGACGTTTTATTACAGATAATACCCGACTTCTTTTCAACATTTTGTCCAAGGCACCTCGTCTAGAATATTCCCTGGCAGCAATTGCATTAGATGCGGAGAAGGCGTTTGACAGGGTTGAGTGGACTTATCTATTTTACGCTCTTAAATGGTTTGGCTTTGGCCCTAAATTCATTTCTTTGATTTCACTTCTTTACTCCAATCCTCGTGCTGCAGTCTGTGCTAATGGCTTGGTTTCTTCATTTTTTGACTTAGGTAGAGGAGTCCGCCAAGGCTGTCCATTATCTCCCTTTTTATTTAATCTAGCTCTGGAACCTTTCCTCTCCAAATTACGCCAAAACCCAAATATACATGGTTTCCAGATGACTAACTGTCATGTTTAACTTGCAGCTTATGCTGACGATATCTTGCTTTTTATTTCTAATCCAAATAAATCAATCCCCGCCTTCTTAGCTGAAGTCCAAGCATACCACCTTATTTCTGGATATAAGCTAAACAACGATAAATGCGAGATTTTGCCCTTAACCAAACATACTTTTAAACCGGATTTCAGTGCTTCGAATTTTACTTGGAACCCTAATCATATTAAGTATTTAGGGCTATACATTACACCCAATATTTCAGATACAGTAGCACTATGTATGAATAAATGCATTCAAAAGCTTTCAGAGTTAACCACTAAATGGCATCCCCTCTACTTATCCTGGTGGGGACGATTAGACACTATCAAGATGATGTTGTCGCCCATAGTCTTATATACTATATCCAATATACCAGTTTCAATACCTGTTAAATCATTTAATAAGATTAATTCAATTCTCTCTTCTTTTTTATGGAACAACAAAAAATCCAGAATGTCTCTGAAGAGATTGACTCGTTCCAAGGATGAGGGCGGAGTTAATTTTCCAGACTTTCGGGCGTATCAGAAAGCATTCCTTCTACGTCAGGCATCTCACTGGTTACGGGAGCCTACAGATGATTGCCCTTTGTGGACCTTAATTGAACGTCTCTTTCTTTCTCCCTTCTCTTTCCATGAGTACCTTTCTTTTTCACGCAAACCACAGCACCTCTCTACCCCCATAATCAAACTGACCTCTAAACTCCTCCAGCCATCATCTCACCCCACACAACACACTACTGATTCTTTATTCAGTTCAACCATTTGGCACAATAAGAGTTTGCTTATCCATAATAAACCCTTCTATTGCAAAACTTGGAGACAGAGAGGACTACTTTGGGTTTATCAGTTATTCTCCCAATCAGTTTTTTTATCTTTCTCCTCACTTAGCCAACTGTTTAACCTACCTACTTCATTCATTGCTAAATACAACCTCTTAAAGGAAGCCGTCATGAATATTTATACCCAAATCTCCAGCGCACCTATTATTTCTAATAGCCCCGACTCCCTCTCACAACTGCACGCTATGTTAAAAAACACGCCTAAAGCTTCCAATATTTACAGATTTCTACAAGGTACCACTACTACTAGGCAGAAATCTAAAACAGAGGAGGCGTGGGAAACTGACTCTCAGACCTCTTGGCCAATTCTTTTGTGGAAGAATTTATGGATTAAATTACGTAAATCCTCTAGGGCGGCAAACACAACGCAAACATTGTTTTTTGTATACAATAGACTTTTATTATCACCGCATGTTCTAAGCAAGAGCTTTTCAACTGTTTCAGACGCTTGCTGGACCTGTTTATCTCCAAATGCTGATTTATTTCACATGCTATTCTCCTGTGTATCCGTATGTCACTTCTGGAAACAAGTATGGACTCAAATCAACTTAATTTTCGACACTAAGTTTCCCTTTTCCTTCACCAACATCTTCTTAGGAAGCCTCTCACCTGTTTGGGGAAACATGACGGTCAATGTTAAAATTATTGATCTGTTATTAGCTGTCGCCTTTCAACAAATTACTACAAATTGGAAAGACTCTACAAAAATTTCTTACAGAACTTGGTGGTACACTGTCTGTCACAACCATAGGTTAGATACTGCTTTTGTTTACCCTATAAACTTGGCAACGAAACGTTTGGATTTATGGTCACCTGTCACAACATTTTTTGATGCAAATGCTAAAAGGTTTTCTCAGCCACAGCCATCACAACAGGAAGTTTTTGAACCCCGTGATACCCTAACTGTTCCTATTTTCTTTTATAAATTATTGACATTCATACTTTATATGTATTATTTGTCTCTTATATATTGTCATTTATAGGTCCGTTTCGAATATTGGCATGTTTGCTCATTATGGACATTTGGAGATGAGGTTACTGTTATGTATTCTCTATAGACACCTTTATATTTGTTAATAAAATTTCCTTGAACTTAAAAAAGAAATCTTATAAATTAATTTTACAAAAGATAGTTATCATTTTCATTCATGTCAAAACAATTTGGTTCAAAACTGTGAGTGGGGCGAGACCTCACCAGAGTAATCAGATATATCAATAAAACAAAGGAAACATGCTTTGTAATATTGAAAAGTTGTTTCTTTCTCGCACTATTTTTTGATTCCAGTCTGGTAGCTGAGGTGCCTTACACCCTCCACACACCCAATCACAGCTGTCAGCTGGCATCACCTAGTCTGAATACGACTGTGTTATGGGCACGAGGCATGAACAGTAAGCCTCAAAACGCGAGGCCGGCTTTAGGGCGGTGCGACCTGTGCAGCCGCACCGGGCGCTGACCTGGAAGAGGGGCCACTCACCTCAGGGAGGGAGGGGTCTGTGTTTAGCAATAACGTCCAATTTAAAAGCACGTACTGCAGAGTTTCTTGTGCATCCAGCTTTCAGGCAGCAATAAAAATGTCATAATAACTGGTGTGATTAATGTTCCTGCTAGAGAGAGAGAGATCGCAGTTTTTACTCGCCATAAAGTAACGCAGAGGGTTAATATGCCTGCTGCAAATTTTTATGTAGATAACTGAGTGGATAAGTAAACCAGACCTTACCAGCATTTTGAAACAAATGAAATGTATGTGAGAGAGGGGCTATGGAGAGACGAGGGGCACTTTTGTAGGGTGGTAGTGAGGGAATCTGAGGAGCAGCTTATTTGGGCGGGGGGGGTGGCGCCAAAATAGATTGACGCGAGGCGATGAAATGCAGCCCTCACCAATGTTTTCAAGCTTACATTCTTACAGATGAAGGAGATTAAATGCCTTGTGGAATAGTGTGTTTGGGCAGCTTAAAAGTATCTTATTACGAAACTCCAGAGTCATCATTGAAACACCTGGTCCTTACACTCCACACCCTCTTGGCCTGTTAAGTCCACACTTTCTTGCCCTGTAGTGAAACCAGGATATTTTGCTGACTGTGAGTGCTCTTTTTTTGTGAGACCAATATACTTCAGGTGTGGTGCAGCGGCCAGGGCAGCTGACTTCGGAGCACAGGGTTCACGGTTTGATCCTCGGCTCCGGCGGCAGCTCAGCACCATGTGACTCTGGGCAATAGCTCACTTAATTTCCACTACGGCCCCCAGCGCCTTGAGACCCGTAAGGGTGAGTAGCTGCGCTATATAAAAACGGACTTACTTCAGTAGCAGCTTTTTGCTAGTTAAGGTAGCTGTTTTACATTGAGCATCCTGCTTTTTCTTTCTCTAATAACCTGGAAGACCACTCCATTTAAAAATCACCAGTTTGCTTTGTTTGATTTGTGCATCCTGTGTTCCCAACAAAGAATACAGCTGCACTGATTGGCCAGGTAATTGCTGTGAAAGTTTTAGGTTGTTGTTTGGCCATCAATGCGGTGTCCGTGAGGCTGGAAGTCTGTCGGCTACCGCCTTTGGTGTATGCTTTTTATTTTTTGTGCTGTAGAGTTGAATTTTGTCGTTGCTGTAATATTTTGCATTTTTTGCGTTTTTTTATAGCGATTGCAAATTCGTGAAAAACTGGACGATCTTTCTATTGGCTTTGTCAATACCTTTTAGCCATGCTGTGCAGCAGCATGAGGAGCATGCAGGGAAGCAGCACCCATAGGGGGAGCACACAACTGAGAAAGCAACGTGCGGCAGAAGCGCATGAGGGCGAGCAGAACACGGTAGTGGCAGGCGAGTAGCACACAGGCAAGGTAGAGAAACACAGAGCATGGCGGAGGAGGGAAGAGAGGTACACGAGGGAGACAGCTGGAATACACATGCACTCTCATGGAGTGCTCATCTAAAAAGGAAAAAGTAGTGCCTGAAAAGCAACCAGTGGAAGGACAAAAGGAGGTTATGCTCCAGGGGAGAGACAACTAAAAAAAGAGGAAGGAAATCCTGCACAAACTTATGAATAAAAAGCAAGCAAATGTGAGTGATAATAAAGCCAACCAATGATATGCAATGGGCGGGCTTTAAGCCCACTGTAAACAGACAATAGGTCTTTTCGCAACCAGACAGCTGTCTGATAGGCTAGTCCTAAAAAAAGACAGTCAAAAACATGGTCTGTTCATAAGGAGGTAGGAAGAGGTTAACTGTAAGAGCAGCTGGCATTTAAGGAGCACAGTCCTTGCCTTGCAAACTTGCCCCACCCCATAGCCCTCGCTCCTAGTTCCCCGTATCACCATCTGTCCAAATGCCCACGACACAAACAGATTTTAGCGTGAAGTGTCCGGATGAAGCCCACGCTTAGGACTGTCATATACGTATGCATGCTACTCATAGCTGCCAAGTGGACCCATGTAATCTGCGACATTTTGAGCCTGTCATAGCTAATTAGCAAGTATCATGTTGCATGCTGGGATTTCAGATCTCGAAGTTTCCCAGATTTCTTCCTAAATCAAGGACTTTTATTATTTTGAAATATGAGGTCCTGCATTGATAATTGAATAAATATGACTACCAGTGTCAGAATGCAAAGATAAAAACCTGGTCTGGGTGAGCTAGTCATGCTTGGCCCTGGGAAACTTGTGAGATCTATTATTTTTGAGCCCATATTTACATTTAGAAATGAAACCACAAACCACAAAATGCAATGTTTTGTCAGCTAAAAAGGCACCACTAGATAAAGGTGATATGGGGCTAGTTGGCAGCTATTGTGTTGCATTCCGCAGCATAATTTGTTTCTAGTGGTTGCTTTAATTTACTCACCCTTGCCGCATAATTTGGTGCTCTATTGCCACATAATTCCAGTGGCCATGAGTAGCAACTGGCTCTAGCCACCTTACCGCATAGAAGGTGGGGAAGGGGGTGGGCGTGATAAATAGCACATTTAGATTCGATTATGGATGCGCCGTTGGAGGATCCGCTGTGAAATCCTCGTTAATGGCGGCGTTTGAAGTCTGAATAATGTCCCTGTGCTCTCTCCGTGGGGAGGGGGGAGTGCAGGGTTCTTTGAGGTCCTCCCAGAGGGCTTCTGACATCAGAGGGAAGCTCGTGAGCTCATTATTCAGTTAGCAGCAGATCAGAGAGCAGGGAAAGCGGCCCTTTGATGTTGACTCTCTGGGAGGGGCTCCCCCAAATGCTGTCATGGTAGGGGCAGCGGCGCCCTCACTTCAACGGATAAAGAGGCCCCTGCAGGGGTGATTCATTTCCCAGCTGATGTCAAGTGAGTGCAGATTCACAGGGAATCCCATGTGTGACTATGGACCCACTCAATACCAGGCGTGTTGCTGCAGATTCACATGCGACGTCTTTCGGTGTCCAGATTCACAGCTAATGATTTCAAGTCTGTGTAAACACTTTGCCATGTCTCAGGGAAGTGTGTGGTTCCCATCTAATTAAGTTTACCAGATGACTCCAAGTCACGAGAAACACAGTGCTCCAGCACTAAGTTTTCATTGCACAACATAATGCATTCTGGGAGTTGCAGTCCTGATTCTCCACAGGCTATCCAGTTAAGAGAACACCCGAGCAAGAGCTGTAGAATAAAAAAATCTGGAACTGCAGGCATCAGGCAGTCACATAAATTTACAAGTGGGAGTCGAGCACTGCTTATAAGGCAGGCGGGTTTCTATATAAAAGATATTGACAGATTTATTGAATCTGTATATTCAGAATCCCAGGGTGAGAAATGCAACATCACATGACAGGTGGTGTCAAGGCTTTAAGTGGGCCGGATCTTACCGGTGCTGAGCACGGGCAGTTTTTTAAAGGAGGCCTCGAAACGGATCTCTATCGGGCTCTGTTTTGTGCCCTGGCACAGGCGGTCCGTTTTTTTCCGGACTGCAGTGACAGCAGGCACATCGATGTGCGTGTGCTCATACTGCTCACTTCTCACTACTGGAGAAGTTACGGCATGACGTCATACCAGGTGAGCATTGTAGGGAAAGGGAAATCCTTTAAAGAGTTATTTTCTCTCTGGATTTCCCTTCACTTTTTGAAACTCAGGAGCAGCAACATTGTCGCGGTGTCACCAGGGCTGTAAGTGGAAGCTTTTTCAATATTATATAAAAGCCATAGTTGCTGCTTATTTATCTTATGCAACTAACAACCATTGACAAAGCCAATAGTCCTGTCTTGTTGTAGGTATGATGTTACTTGTTGTATCATATATCTGGATGCAATGACAGAAGCAGCAAAATACAAGTTGGGCGGCACACTATGCTGAACACAGATTTTTAGCTTACGTGTTTTAAGCCATGCCCTTAATTACATAGGCCACGCCCCTTTGAGAGACCCCCCCAGTTTTTTCATCCCACTTAAAGCCCTGGGTGGTGCCACTATCAGGTAAATGACTCCAGGTCCATCAATAATGCCGGGGTGTGAAATGTCAGGTGGTGTCACTGTCAGGTGTGTGACTGCAGGTCTGTCAATAATCACTAGGGTGTGAAATACAACATCACAGTAGCTTATCATTATGGATGTGTAAAGCCTGATTAATAGCCGGTCTCAGGGTACAGATTCTTGTGTGATGTAAAGTGTGGGAGTGCTGGCTCACAGCTCACAGTTGTGGGAGTTCACATTCAGAGATAATCCTGGGTGTGTAGTGTGGTTCACGTGATCATGGAACAAATCAAACATTCACCCCTATCAAGTAATCTGGGTTAAATCCACTGTTCTTTTGCTCACCATGCCACCCCAGTTTAGACCCAGCCATATGCAAATCAGTCTTGACCCTGCTCCTCATGCGAACAGTCTAGCCCGAACTGCCAAGCCAGGTCCTCCCTGGACAAGAAGCAAGCATCCTGGGACCAGTTTCAGGGTATCACTCCTCATCAGCCAGGCTAGCTTGAATCCAGTGGCACAGTGAGCCTAGGACCCACGTCTGGGCGTACCCGGCGCAATTAGTGCGAGAAAGCAAAAGAAACACAACTGATGGACGAAATGCGGAACAAATCAAAAATTCACCTCAATCAAGCAATCTGGGTTTAATCCATTGTTCTTTTGCTCACCACGCCACCCCAATTTGGACCCAGCCATATGCAAAAAGGTCTTGACCCTGCTCCTCATGGAAACGGTTCAGCCCGAACTGCCAAGCCAGGGCCTCCCTGGACCAGAAACAAGCCCCCTGGGACTGGTTTCAGGATATCACCCCTCATCAGTCAGGCTAGCTTGAATCCAGTGGCATAGTGAGCACGTGACCCACGTTTGGGCACTCCCGGCACATTTAAGGTGAGAAAGCACGTGATGTTTGGTGTGCAGGTGCACATTCACAAGATACAGAGTGGAGGCAGGTTTCGTGGTAATCTCACATGTGTAGCGATGGCAGGAGTGTAAGTGCACATTCGTCGATAATCTCACGTGTATAGAAGTCGAGGCACAGATTGTTGTCTGTGAGTACATATACATATACATGAGAATGTAAATTCAGTGCATTTCAGGTGAATGAGTGCAGATTGTCATGCCTTTTCTGAGTGCATACTCATGGTTAATCTTGGTCGTGTGATAGTCGATTGTGAGTACATATAATGCCAGATGTGTGAATGCCGATAATTTCAGGTGTCTGAGTGCCAATATTCAGAGAATCAGCAGTCAATAAACAAAATCTTTAAAAGAAATGCAACATTGTCAGTATTCTTCTAACATTCCTCTAGAAATAACTGCTGCTTCTCAGAAAAGTCTCTCTGTAAATTTGTATAACTAGTGAACAAAGCTTTTTCATGGTAAAGACGGAAATATTCTTTCCACCTTTCAACAACTCAGATATGACAAGTTAACATTTGCAAAAAGTGTGTCACATGCAGCGCTGCACCCAGTGTACAACTATTTTAATAGCTTTTGATCTAAATGAGCTAAAACACTTTGGGGCATATTAGCAAGGGCCTTATCGGCGCTTTAGCGGCACTTTTTGCCGCTAAAGCGGCGATATTTCTATCGCCCTATTAGCAAGCTGTCGCTAACAGCTGTTAGCGACAGCTTTATGGCGAAAGCGACCGTTTTGGTGCCTCTTTGCATGTCAGCGATATATATCGCTAATGACATGCAAAGTAGGCGTTCCCAACTAAAAGCGACTGAAAACAGTCGCAAACACAACTTCCCCCTATTAGCAATGCCCGCAAAGCGATAAAAAATCTTGCGCTAACCGCGATTATCGCTAGAATCTAACACCTGCTAAAAACCTGACTTAACCATTCTAGTCAATGGGAGGTGGATTGTAAGGTTAAGTCCTCACCTGCCTATTAGCAAGCTTTTCATTAGCATGTTGAATTTATCGCTCGATTTCTCGCGCTATTGCTGGGTTTCGCCGCTATCGCTGGATTTTTTATCGCCTTGGAGATAAGCGTTGATAATAACTCGTTATCTCCGCGATGAAATCCAGCGATAGCCGGCGATAAAAAAAACAGCGCTAAGCACGCTTTGCGATAATTATCGCAATTCCTTGGTAATATCCCTCCTAGTTTCTAAAAATCTGCAAATTATAGTTGTGTTATATGTGGCAAGTGCAGCAAACACATATCTACTTAGAAAAAGTCAGGGGAACAAAATTCAATTTTTCAGTGTCCCTGTCTACTTCACAACCTAATGGCAGGTATCCCAGTTTACTCTCACAATGCAATACTCTTCTGATCTAATGAACATGTCCCAGTTCTTACAATTTCACACTTGCTCTATAAACCATTGTTCCAGTGCCGATAAATTTGCTTTTAAGGTGTGCATGCATTCTGACTCAGACTGCAGGCTGGCGTCCCGGTACCGGTGATCTCTAACTTCAACACTTTATTGATTATACCATGAACCTTTCACCACTATACCACCAATGACACAACTACCATCACCGGCACCTGACAACAATACACCATCAGTGTTTGGTGGGCCCTGGGGTAGAATGATTTGGTGGGGACTACTTATCTCAAGCATGACTTCCGTCTGTTTCCTTCACTCGTCCTCATTCCTGGTCTCTTGCCTCCCATCCCCTCCATGTACCACGGTGCTCTGAACTCACACCCCTTCTGCCATGAGCACGTACACCCCACCGTACCCACAGGATGACACCGACAACGAAAAGAGTTACCCCAAAGGAAGAGCCTTCACACAGGTAGGTACAGCTAAGAAATTTTAATGGAGGCTGCCGCGTATGGAAATTAGCATGTCACAGCCGCTTTCTGAAGCCTGACGCGTTTCGTGTCTCTGCAATTTATCAAAGGCTTGTGTAGATCATTGCGAAGCCACAGGTGCAACTACTTTTTTAAAAGGAAGTCCAAACCTCAGTGGGTGTGGCCGCTCGCACGGCCTCTTGGAACCTGTAGTTCACTTCGTATTGCTCAAGTGAGCTGGCACACAATTTTCTCTGTTCCATTGAATAAAATCCCAGTGGGTGCTGCGTGATGAAATCCCACTTCGCCAGCATCATTCCGCCACCATTCTCCAGCACATGTCCCACAATGCACACACCAGATGGCGTCGCCGGGTCCGCTTTCGGCGGCGGGGCTCTTCCGCTGCTGGGCAAGCCGCACAATATCCAACGAAAAGAGTTACCCCAAAGGAAGAGCCTTCACACAGGTAGGTACAGCTAAGAAATTTTAATGGAGGCTGCCGCGTATGGAAATTAGCATCTCACAGCCGCTTTCTGAAGCCTGACGCGTTTCGTGTCTCTGCACTTTATCAAAGGCTTGTGTAGATCATTGCGAAGCCACAGGTGCAACTACTTTTTTAAAAGGAAGTCCAAACCTCAGTGGGTGTGGCCGCTCGCACGGCCTCTTGGAACCTGTAGTTCACTTCGTATTGCTCAAGTGAGCTGGCACGCAATTTTCTCTGTTCCATTGAATAAAATCCCAGTGGGTGATGCGTGATGAAATCCCACTTCACCAGCATCATTCCGCCACCATTCTCCAGCACCTGTCCCACAATGCGCACACCAGATGGCGTCGCCGGGTCCGCTTTCGGCGGCGGGGCTCTTCCGCGGCTGGGCAAGCCGCACAATATCCAATGAAAAGAGTTACCCCAAAGGAAGAGCCTTCACACAGGTAGGTACAGCTAAGAAATTTTAATGGAGGCTGCCGCGGCAGCACACCTCCAATCCTCCAGGCGACACAGTGCTGACATTAGCGAGGTGGTATTTATACCAAAAGATATATTCCAGTCGATTAAAAACAGTTCGGCACTGGCTGGTGGGATCCGTTTTTGAAGGTTGAAGTGCCTGAACCGCTGCGTAAAAGATTCCCGTCCCCAAATGTGGTGAGCTATTTACTCAAGGATATTGAGTTATTCAACCGATACCTACGGATGAATTTTTAAAGTGCGGCAAACGAGGGGCAATTTGCACATAGCATGGCAGCAGGACTATGTGAATGAGCCATGCAGCGACAACGACAATCGTAGTTCTTGTTTTCCATATCCATTAAGGAAAGATTAAATATCGTCACATCTGAGTGTGAATTATTGCCATAAGGAAAGGAAACACAAGAACGGCCAATTGAAAACATCACGCTTTCATGGCTCCTGTAGGTAACCAGAAAGAATGGGAGATAACTGTGGTCCTTCGCATCATTTCTATGAAATACATTGCCCCAATGAGAGTGAACTGAATACCTTATAAACCGGGACTGTGTTTGTGCAAACTGTTTTTAATCGACTGGCACTGATGAAGGCAATGATGCTAAAACGCGAATGCTGAGATTAAAATGCTTTTCATATTGACCCCGTGAGTGCGCTGCAATCTCTTTTGGCGACGCAATTATCCGTGAGCCCACCCTCACGTTGGCAGCTGCACCCGTTGAGAGTTCGGCATTGGGTGGTGGGATCCGTTTTCGAAGGTTTACTCGAAGTGCCTGAACCGCTGCGCAAAAGATTCCCGTCCCCAAATGTGAAGAGCTATTTACTCAAGGATATCGAGTTATTCAACCGATACCTATGGATGAATTTTTAAAGTGCGGCAAACGAGGGGCAAGTTGCACATAGCATGGCGACAGGACTATGTGAATGAGCCATGCAGCGACAACGACAATCGTAGTCCCTGTTTTCCATATCCATTAAGGAAAGATGAAATATCGTCACATCTGAGTGTAAATTATTGCCATAAGGAAAGGAAACACAAGAACGGCCAGTTGAAAACATCACGCTGTCATGGCTCCCGCAGGTAACCAGAAAGAATGGGAGTTAACTGTGGTCCTTCGCTCATTTCTGTGAAATACAATGCCCCAATGAGAGTGAACTGAATACCTTATAAACCAGGACTGTTTTTGTGCAAACTGTTTTTAATCGACTGGCACTGATGAAGGCAATGATGCTAAAACGCGAATGCTGAGATTAAAAGGCTTTTCATATTGACCCCGTGAGTGCGCTGCAATCTCTTTTGGCGACGCAATTATCCGTGAGCCCACCCTCACGTTGGCAGCTGCACCCGTTGAGAGTTCGGCATTGGGTGGTGGGATCCGTTTCGAAGGTTTACTCGAAGTGCCTGAACCGCTGCGCAAAAGATTCCCGTCCCCAAATGTGGTGAGCTATTTACTCAAGGATATCGAGTTATTCAACCGATACCTACGGATGAATTTTTAAAGTGCGGCAAACGAGGGGCAAGTTGCACATAGCATGGCGGCAGGACTATGTGAATGAGCCATGCAGCGACAACGACAATCGTAGTTCTTGTTTTCCATATCCATTAAGGAAAGATGAAATATCGTCACATCTGAGTGTGAATTATTGCCATAAGGAAAGGAAACACAAGAACGGCCAACTGAAAACATCACGCTTTCATGGTTCCTGTATGTAACCAGAAAGAATGGGAGATAACTGTGGTCCTTCGCTCATTTCTATGAAATACAATGCCCCAATGAGAGTGAACTGAATACCTTATAAACCGGGACTGTTTTTGTGCAAACTGTTTTTAATCGACTGGCACTGATGAAGGCAATGATGCCGAAACGCGAATGCTGAGATTAAAATGCTTTTCATATTGACCCTGTGAGTGCGCTACAATCTCTTTTGGCGACGCAATTATCCGTGAGCCCACCCTCACGTTGGCAGCTGCACCCGTTGAGAGTTCCGCACTGGCTGGTGGGATCTGTTTTTGAACGTTTACTAGAAGTGCCTGAACCGCTGCGTAAAATATTCCCGTCCCCAAATGTGGTGAGCTATTTACTCAAGGATATCGAGTTATTCAACCGATACCTACGGATGAATTTTTAAAGTGCGGCAAACGAGGGGCAAGTTACACATAGCATGGCGGCAGGACTATGTGAATGAGCCATGCAGCGACAACGACAATCATAGTTCTTGTTTTCCATATCCATTAAGGAAAGATTAAATATCGTCACATCTGAGTGTGAATTATTGCCATAAGGAAAGGAAACACAAGGAACGGCCAATTGAAAACATCACGCTTTCATGGCTCCTGTACGTAACCAGAAAGAATGGGAGATAACTGTGGTCCTTCGCTCATTTCTGTGAAATGCAATGCCCCAATGAGAGTGAACTGAATACCTTATAAACCGGGACTGTTTTTGTGCAAACTGTTTTTAATCGACTGGCACTGATGAAGGCAATGATGCTGAAACGCGTATGCTGAGATTAAAATGCTTTTCATATTGACCCCGTGAGTGCGCTGCAATCTCTTTTGGTGACGCAATTATCAGTGAGCCCACCCTCATGTTGACAGCTGCACCCGTTGAGAGTTCGGCACTGGCTGGTGGGATCTGTTTTTGAACGTTTACTCGAAGTGCCTGAACCGCTGCGTAAAAGATTCCCATCCCCAAATGTGGTGAGCTATTTACTCAAGGATATCGAGTTATTCAACCGATACCTACGGATGAATTTTTAAAGTCCGGCAAACGAGGGGCAATTTGCACATAGCATGGTGGCAGGACCATGTGAATGAGCCATGCAGCAACAACGACAATCGTAGTTCTTGTTTTCCATATACATTAAGGAAAGATGAAATATCGTCACTTCTGAGTGTGAATTATTGTCATAAGGAAAGGAAACACAAGAACGGCCAATTGAAAACATCACGCTGTCATGGCTCCCGTAGGTAACCAGAAAGAATGGGAGATAACTGTGGTCCTTCACTCATTTCTATGAAATACAATGCCCCAATGAGAGTGAACTGAATACCTTATAAACCGGGACTGTATTTGTGCAAACTGTTTTTAATCGACTGGCACTGATGAAGGCAATGATGCTGAAACGCGTGTGCTGAGATTAAAAGGCTTTTCATATTGACCCCGTGAGTGCGCAGCAATCTCTTTTGGCGACGCAATTATCCGAGAGCCCACCCTCACGTTGGCAGCTGCACCCGTTGAGAGTTCGGCATTGGGTGGTGGGATCCGTTTTCGAAGGTTTACTCGAAGTGCCTGAACCGCTGCGCAAAAGATTCCCGTCCCCAAATGTGGTGAGCTATTTACTCAAGGATATCGAGTTATTCAACCGATACCTACGGATGAATTTTTAAAGTGCGGCAAACGAGGGGCAAGTTGCACATAGCATGGCGGCAGGACCATGTGAATGAGCCATGCAGCGACAACGACAATCGTAGTTCTTGTTTTCCATATCCATTAAGGAAAGATGAAATATCGTCACATCTGAGTGTGAATTATTGCCATATGGAAAGGAAACACAAGAATGGCCAATTGAAAACATCACGCTGTCATGGCTCCCGTAGGTAACCAGAAAGAATACTGAATACCTTATAAAACCGGAACTGTTTTGGTGCAAACTGTTTTTAATCGACTGGCACTGATGAAGGCAATGATGCTGAAACGCGTATGCTGAGATTAAAATGCTTTTCATATTGACCCCGTGAGTGCGCTGCAATCTCTTTTGGCGACGCAATTATCCGTGAGCCCACCCTTACGTTGGCAGCTGCACCCGTTGAGAGTTTGGCACTGGCTGGTGGGATCCATTTTTGAATATATATATATATATATATATATATATATATATATATATATATATATATATATATATATATATAAATATATATGCAACCAGTCCTGTCTTAGCGAAATGACAGGCGTAGACTCCGTGAGTATAGAGCAGGAAAGTAATTTATTTACAACCTTGTAAAAAGGGTCACAATCCTGACTCCTCACTGCCCGTATTGAATTGCCGGGACTACCTCTCCCATCAGCCACTTGGATGTCTCGTGCACAACCTGCTCACTCACACTTGAGTTCCTACCTGACGTTCCGACTGCCCTCCGGCTATCAGGAAAATCTGCAGGGATCCACAGATGCAGGTCGCAAGGTCGGCAGAGACCAATGCCTGCTGCTGGGGGCTTCGCGTTATCTGTATGATTCCAAGCCACAAAGTTCCGGGTACGCGGTGCTCCAGACCGAGGAGGGTCTACGTAGAGATTCCGGAAAATCTTCAATATGCAACCAGTCCTATCTTAGCGAAATGACAAGCGTAGACTCCATGAGTATAAAGCAGGAAAGTAATTTATGTATATATATATATATATATATATATATATATATATATATATATATATATATATATATATATATATATATATATATATATATATATATATATATATATATATCTTGCTTCGCCATGAAGTACTTTCTGCCGGAAAAGATGACGATGCAGACCCGATACTGGTGCAAATATTTCTTTATTAGTGGATGCCCTGCACCACCGCCATGACGCGTTTCGAGCAACACAGTGCCCTTGATCACATGACGCGCATGTGGAGTGCTCTCACATATTTAAAGTGACAGTGCATAGCACGTGATGGTTTGAAATATATATATATGTATATATATATATATATATATATATATATATATATATATATATATATATATATATATATATATATATATATATATATATATATATATATATTCTGAAAGACTGACTCGTCAATGCCCAGCCACGGATCTTGGCCAATTTCACACTTGACAAAGACAGCCAATGATTTTCTATTTTGCAAATTTATACTTTGATTACATACTAATCTATAAAATGTCTTTTTCTTTGTTTCTGCATCTTTTTATGGCACAGTTAGTGACTTTGCCTGTGTTTTTTGACTGAACTCTATTGTATTTGTTAAACGAGGGTATCCTGGTTCCTTTTATCCAAACAGTACTTTTAAGCTTTCTGCTGGATTGAAAATCAGTTTTAGAGGAACAGCTCTGACACATCAAACAACAGCATGACCTAGTCTAAAATGGGTGACATTGAGGAATACATCTAATCAAGAATGCACAGACTTGTTCAGTCAAATCAACATCACTGGAAGGAAGGATTTGTTATACTATGCACAACAATGTTGCATCTACATAGTAAATTACCACACCCTGCAGCTCCTGCTTTAAATATATATCAATTTGTGAAAGATGTTATTTTAATACTTATGTATTCTGAATAATGATTCATTTTGTCAATTTTTATATATATAAAAGCCTCTGAAGAGAAGCATATGGAGCTTCGAAACGCGTCAGGCATTTCCATTACGGAGCAGCTTCTACAAGCGGATCCTCGTCCCTACCTATCATAAACAAAGCTGCTGATCGAGTGCTACTCACCAGGTGGACAACCTTTGGAGCAGAATATATATATATATATATATATATATATATATATATATATATATATATATATATATATATATATATATATATATATATATATATATATATATATATATATATATAAATATTATCTACTGGCGGCCGCCAGTAGATAGTTATAGTTAGGACCTATTTTCCATAGGAAATCCGCAACATTCTATTTGAAATAACTTTTGGCGCCGGTTGATGAATCTTCGCGAAATTTTCAAAACTCGTGGGCGCTCCGGTCCGCTCCTATCCTGAAAGTCTCGGGGTGATTCGTCAAGTGGGGGCCGAGAGAAAGGGGGGTCCCAAAACGTGTTTTCCCCATGCAATTTTCCATAGGAACCTTTCATCGCAGCTACAGCCCGAACTGCTGAACGGAATTACACCAAATTTGGCAAAAAGGTAGCCCTTGGTTCAGAGTCGTGCCTTTTGGTTAAATGGTGTAAATCTGTTCAGTAGTTCCTGAGAAATTTGAAAAGAAAACACATATATATCTGGGCGGAGCCTAACCACACATGTCATCGTGAGATCTGATTGGCTGTTAGCACTTCATCCTGGAATTGCTGGCAGCCATCTTGGGACCAATATAAATGATAGTACCCCATTGAAATGCATTGTAGTGAATCGAAGATTTTGAGGGTTACCAAAAGGAGAACTATAAAGGGTGATAACAGACTTTAGTTACATTAGAATTCATTTGTTGATGGTACCATACTAATTTCATGAATTGTGGTGTGTTCTAAGGTGATTTTACCCTGTGAAAAACCTTCTGCTGGGATATCATGAATCATGTTTGAGAGAAAACTATTTTCACATGCTTGTCCCATACAGTTTTGGAAGGTGCTCCAGAAGCTAAAATGAGAGCATATTTTCTGTAAATTCACATTATCTTTCTCAATCATGTGAGAATGAAGTCTGACATTCTCAGTAAAACATGTACATCCAACAAGGGCAGAGACTGTCAGTTGATTCCTTTGTGTTCTACTGCAGCTTCCCAGAGTGTTCTAAAGAACAACTAGAGTGCTAACAGCCTTACTTATGACAAAAGTATGGCACACCTGAAGCCATCTTGATTGGAATAAACTGGTAACACTTAAAACATTTAATTTAAAAAGGAACAAAATGATGGGGTTCATTTTCTCATAGAAATTATGGTTAGTGCTGTAGAAAGAAAAATTAGGACATGTTTTAAGTGAGATCTCAAATATCTTCCTGTTATATTTCAACAGGAGCAGCCTGTCAGTTGATGCCTTTGTGTTCTACTGCAGCTTCCCAGAGTGTTCTAAAGAACAACTAGAGAGCTAACAGTCTTACTTATGACAAAAGTATGGCACACCTGAAGCCATCTTGATTGGAATAAACTGTTAACACTTAAAACATTTAATTTAAAAAGGAACAAAATGAGGGGGTTCATTTTGCCATAGAAATTATGGTTAGTGCTGTAGAAAGAAAAATTAGGACATGTTTTAAGTGAGATCTCAAATATCTTCCTGTTATATTTCAACAGGAGCAGCCTGTCAGTTGATGCCTTTGTGTTCTACTGCAGCTTCCCAGAGTGTTCTAAAGAACAACTAGAGCACTAACAGTCTTACTTATGACAAAATTATGGCACACCTGAAGCCATCTTGATTGGAATAAACTGGTAACTCTTAAAACATTTAATTTAAAAAGGAACAAAATGAGGGGGTTCATTTTGTCATAGAAATTATGGTTAGTGCTGTATAAAGAAAAATTAGGACATGTTTTAAGTGAGATCTCAAATATCTTCCTGTTATATTTCAACAGGAGCAGCCTGTCAGTTGAAACCTTTGTGTTCTACTGCAGCTTCCCAGAGTGTTCTAAAGAACAACTAGAGTGCTAACAGTCTTACTTATGACAAAAGTATGGCACACCTGAAGCCATCTTGATTGGAATAAACTGGTAACACTTAAAACATTTAATTTAAAAAGGAACAAAATGAGGGGGTTCATTTTGCCATAGAAATTATGGTTAGTGCTGCAGAAAGAAAATTTAGGGCATGTTTTAAGTGAGATCTCAAATCCTCTTCTATTTCATTAGAAAATTCTGACATGCAGACTGAAACAATCACTTTCAATACCAGCAGTAGACTTCCAGTTAACTCCCTGGTGAGCAGTAGCTTTACTACAGTGATCTAATGAACAACTAGAGTGCTAACATTCTGAATTTATGGCAAATGTGTGACACATCTGAATGCCTTCTTGATGGAATCAAAGTAAAAAACTGAAAGCTTTCCTACTGAGGAGACTGCAGTAAATGACGAAATTAGGAAACTTCATAACAAATAAGTCTCCCAAGATGGCCACCAGAGTAAAAAGAGCCCAAATGTAGCACAAATATCACCCTGATGTAGCCCACATATAGCCCAATGACAGAAGTGTGCAAAACACTTTTTATTTTTAGTTTTTCTGCAGTTTTATATAGTGCAAACTGGTCAGGTATTGGAGCGTTACATCTTACTTGGACCCCTGATTGCGTATTTTGCACGAAGTACATGAGATTGATCTTGCGAAACATTGAACTTTACGATTCTGTTAACCTGAAGTTGCTCTGAACCGGGCTTTGTAACACCCGTTTTTACCTACTGGTTTTAATTAATTCTCACTGTATTGTATTAGGAAAGAGTATTTACTGTTTTTATGTACACTTTTATGATCTATGTTTCTAAATCAGATCAAATAAAGTTTAATGAATTCTATGGCAGGACGGAGGCGAGGATTATGCATATCTTTCCTCACTTTATTTGCATAGCAGTTCAAAGAAAACGTAACACATCAATCATTAAACAAAAGACTACACAACCCATGAACCATTAGGGGGTAGTCTCCAAGGCAACTATAGTCCAATCATATCACAGTCCATCGTATATAATATTGTGACGTCCCTTCCGCTTCCTCTTTCTTCACTGCTCGTCAGTTAAGTGCATTCCTTACATTCTTGGCTTAATCTGACGTTGTTGCTGTTTGTATAGCGGTTTCTTGTGCACGTTATTAGCATTATTGCCTTGGTATTGTTTCATATTCCCTGCGCAGCAGGCTCTTGCCCGAGTGCGTTCTCCCCCTCGCAGTTTCTCCTGCTGTGTGCTCTGCGTGCGGTGAGATCCTGTCAGGCGCGTCTGGTCCGAGCGAGGCAGCTCCGTTGAGCGCTCCCGCTGGTCTTTACGCACGTTTGGGAATCCGGTCACTCCTTTAGTGTTCGCTTGATTCCCGACCAACCCTCGCCTAATTTTGACACCGCTACGCGGTGATTTCCCCACACGGCCACGTTAGTGACCAGCACCACCTGGTATTGGTATTGGTATTCTTATAACAGCTTCTGGGAAAGCCCAGCTGTTGGAGCACCGGCGAGGGGGCTGTCTTAAGGATTTTAAGGGCATTTGTTCTGTGCTCACACCCTCTGCTATCATGTCTTCTCCAGAAGACCATTTTTACTCCTCCTACCAGGAAGTGGAGGAGGAATGGCCCCCCAACTTCTCCCTCCAGCAGTGGACCAAGCCCTCTCTCTGGCTATTTCTAGGGCGGTGGCTCCTCTTAGGGATCAGGTTGATAAGCTGGCGAAAACCATCCCTGGGGTGTTCAGTGACCCAGATCTGGTGGTGGCGGGTCCAAGTAGCTCCCAGATGGGGAATAAAAGGGCCGTTAAGCATAACGCGGGGCACTTGGAAGGATTTGATAAACTTACAGAGACCTTCCTCAAGAGTGCGCGAACGCTAAAACATGCCCCCTGCCGGGAGGAGGAGGGGCCCGGAGAAAATTGCGACACTGTCACCACTATTGTAGACCCCGATGGCGGGTTTCCCTTAGAGGGAGAGGGTGTATCGGAGGACGATTTCTCCTCCGATGAGGATAAGGACTCGGGGCGTCCCTGGCGTCCAGAGTCCCACTCCTCTCAGTCCCCGGTTGGGGACGGGGTCCACTCGGACATGTTCGAGCCTACCCAAATTTACCATCCTAGGTCGGCAGAGTGGACACCTGACGCCAAAGTGGCAGAGTATGTGGTGAGGAAAATCCATCAACCCCTTGAAAGGGAGGTCAGGAATAGGATGAGGGGAGAATGCCCCAGGCCCTCACTGAAGGGGAAGGTGGCACACACGCCTGAAATTGATGAGAAACTATGTACCTTTTTCTCCAAGTATATGAGGGATCCCAAGAAAGGAATTGATAGGTCTTGGACGTGGTAGGGCCCTTGACCCAAATTATTCAATTGACGGAGCGTTCCAAAGAGTCAGGATCCCCTTTGTCCACGGATATTGTGGCTGGTTGGGCGCACTACCCTAAACCCTAAAACACTACCCCCTCCACTACCCAAACACCACTGCACTACCCTAAACCCTAAAACACTACCCCCAGCACGACACCCTACACTACCCAAACATAACTGCACTACCCTAAACCCTAAAACACTACCACCAGCACGACTCCCTACACTACCCAAACACCACTGCACTACCCTAAACCCTAAAACACTACCCCAGCACGACTCCCTACACTACCCAAACACCACTGCACTACACTAAACCCTAAATATACCCCCAGGATGACCTCTCACACTACACAAACACCACTGCACTACCCTAAACCCTAAAACACTAACCCCAGCATGACCCCCTACACTACCCAAACATCACTGCACTACCCTATACCCTAAAACACGACCCCCTACACTACACAAACACGACTGCACTACCCTAAACCCTAAAACACTACCCACAGCATGACCCCCTTTACTACACAAACACCACTGCACTGCCCTAAACCCTAAAACACTACCCCAGCACTACCCCCTACACTACCCAAACACCACTGCACTAACATAAACCCTAAAACACTACCCCCAGCACAACCCCTACACTACACAAACACCACTGCACTACCCTAAACCCTAAAACACTACCCCCAGCACGACTCCCTACACTACCCAAACACCACTGCACTACCCTAAACCCTAAATCTACCCCCAGCACGACCCCCTACACTACCCAAACACCACTGCACCACCCTAAACCATAAAACACTACCGCCAGCATGACCCCCTACACTACACAAACACCAGTGCACTACCCTAAACCCTAAAACACTACCACCAGCATGACCCCCTACACTACCCATACACCACTGCACTACCCTAAACCCTAAAACACTACCCCCAGCACGACCCCCTACACTACCCAAACACCACTGCACTACCCTAAACCCTAGAAAAGAAACCCCACCCGATGCCCAATCCCCCTTACCTCTCACTCCTCATGGTTCCTCTCTCCTCGTAGTTCCTGCTTCACGTAATCTCTGAGGGGCGGTGCACGTCGTTGTGAGGAAACGTAACAGCCTCCGTTTCCTTACAACGACATGGATCGTCTACATGTTTTTTAGAACGCATGGTCATTTACCATACATACCTTTACAACAAAATTCGTTGTAAAGGCATGCGTGGTAAATGACCATGCGTTCTAAAAATGCGTAGTAATGACTTCGTGATGTACAACGCATGCGTGGTAATGCATGCGTTGTAATGGTATCGCAAAGTAAAAAAGTAGTTGTAACGGCTGTTTACCGATCGAAGCTGGCCCCTGTTCTTCAGTGAGACGTTTATTTGATTAATTAGGAGGAAGGAATGTGGTTTTTTTACCGAAAAGTGCATTCCCGGCTGTTGTATTGTGAAAGTGTCCGCGTGGCCTGGTTTCACTTCCGGTGAGAGAGTGGAAGAGTCTGTTTGGATCTAAAGGAGTTCTGTTGTTGGACGGGGCCGGCACGACATGTCATCAGAAAACATAGCTAATGGAAAGCGTCCTCCCTGAAGTGTGGAGCAGTGCCATGAGAGGTCAACGAGTGTGCGTCCCACCGCAGTATGACCGTACCGCGTGACCCATGTGCCGCCTCCAGGGTACGGGAGGCAGATGCGGCATCACATGTCCTCTTGAAGACCGTTGTAGCACTAATTCTACATTTTGGTACTAGGGCATTTTAACTTTGTTGTTCCTGCCAGATACAAAGAGAAGATCCTGTGTTATTCAGTGCCCTCGTTACCTTTTTTGTGGGTTGTGGTGCTTGTCACTTCGCTGCCCCGCCGGTGCACACGACTGGGCACCCCACCTCGTGTGCCATCTGCAGGGCCTCTGCCCTCGGATCACTGGTTTCGGTTACTGGAGTGGCAACATAAATAGTTGCTCCCAAAGGACTAGCCTGAACTCTTAGGTGAATATCCCCTGCACCAGCATTCCACGGAAATTTTTTCCTAGCTCTCCCACGTCAACGAGCATGGCTCCGCTTGCGACACCGTATGACGTCATCGGAGCCATAAGAGGACCTCGTCGGCGTGCTGACGTCAGTTCCACCCATTTTTTCCGTGCTACCGAGGCAAACAGGGGACCGAGACATTTTCACATGTATACATAGTATAATAAATATATATATATTCACTGAAAAAACCATAGGTTTCAGGCACGTTATAGTTAGAAATTAGCATTTAAAAAACCTTAGAAATTCACTGAAAAAACCATAGGTTTCAGGCACGTTATAGTTAGAAATTAGCATTTAAAAAACCTTAGAAATTCACTGAAAAAACCATAGGTTTCAGGGGCGTTATAGTTAGTTGGACATTTCACTCGTACAAAACCTTAGAAATTCCCCGTTATAGTTAGTTCAGCTAACTATAACTCGCGCGCCCGCAATGCACTGCTGATGACGTCACATATTACATCACTCATGACATGGTCAGTGACATCACTCATGACATCACTGATGACATCTCAAATGACATCACTGATGACATCACTGATGACATCATCCAGTGAATGTGTGTTTTTCTGAAAATTAAATATGTTTTATATATGTATAAGGTCGATGGAAGAATAAATGGGTATATAAGTGTCTAAATGGATGATTTGTTTTGTAAAATTGATTGTATAACTGACTAAGTGTATCTTAGTGAATACATGGGTTAGTGAGTAATGTTTAAATATGAAAATATCTGTATCAGTCTCTCACTTTGTGTATAAGTGGCTGCATGGGTTGGTGAGTAGCTACATGAGTGTCTATATGGGTTATTAGTTGGTTTTTTGAGTATCAGTATGAGTGTCTGAGTGTCTGTATGGTTCGGTGGGGGTATTACTTAGTGCATAGATGCATGAATGAGTGACTCACTGTTTGTATGTGTTGAAGACAGCATGTGTGCAGGACTGTATAGGTGGATGAGTATGTGTATGGGTGTGTTAGTGAGTGAATGACTGTCTCAATAGTGTCTTTATGAGTAACTACATATGTTTTAAACTAGTATATGTGAGTATTGGGGTATATAAGTGAGTATATGTGAGAGCGAGAGATTGGAAGAGTTCCTGTACAAATAAGTAGGTGTTTCTATAAGTGATTGTTTAAGAGAGTAAGTATGTGTAAGTTTCTGTAGAAGTAAGTGTGGTAGTGTGTGTATAACTGTATATGCAAGTAAATGGATGTTTGATACTTTGTTTGCATGTGTGACTATGTGTGTGAGTAACTCTATGGATGAGTGGCGGTGTGTAACAGGATGTATAGGTGTATGAGTACATATGATGAGTGAGTACATGTATGAGTGACTGTATAGGGACTGTTGGTGAATGAGTGGATGTGTGTGTAGATCTTGGAATTACTGAATAGGTGTGTTGTAACTGGTATTGGTATGTCCATTGTTTTGAAAATGTTAGTTTGTATTTTTGAGTGTGTGTATCAAAGGTTATATTAGGGTGAGAGGAGGTTTGCCACTCTATCACAAGGATGATGTCATCAGTGATGTCATCAGTGATGTCATTTGAGATGTCATCAGTGATGTCATGAGTGATGTCACTGACCATGTCATGAGTGATGTAATATGTGACGTCATCAGCAGTGCATTGCGGGCGCGCGAGTTATAGTTAGCTGAACTAACTATAACGGGGGAATTTCTATGGTTTTGTACGAGTGAAATGTCCAACTAACTATAACGCCCCTGAAACCTAAGGTTTTTCCAGTGAATATATATATATATACACACACACACACATATATACATATATATATACACACACATATATATAAATATATATGTATATATGTATACACACACACATATATACATATATACATATATATATATACATATATACACACACACATATATATATACACACACACACACATATATATACACTCACACACACACATATATACACACACACATATATATACACACACACATATATGTACACTCACACACATATATATACACACACACACACATATATATACACTCACACACATACATATACACACACACACACACACCTACATATACACACATACACACACACACACACACACACATACATACATATACCCACACACACACACACATACATATACACACACATATATATATATATACACACACACACATATATACACTCACACACATACATATACACACACATACATATACACACACATACACACACACATATATATATACACACACATATATATATACACACACACACACATATATATATATATATACACACATTATCTACTGGCGGTCGCCAGTAGATAGTTATAGTTAGGACCTATTTTCCATAGGAAATCCGCAACATTCTATTTGAAATAACTTTGGCGCCGGTTGACGAATCTTCGCGAAATTCTCAAAACTTATGGCCCGCTCCGGTCCGCTCCTATCCTGAAAGTTTCAGGGTGATTCGTCAAGTGGGGGCCGAGAAAAAAGGGGGGTCCCAAAACGTGTTTTCCCCATGCAATTTTCCATAGGAACCTTTCATCGCAGCTACAGCCCGAACTGCTGAACGGAATTACACCAAATTTGGCAAAAAGGTAGCCCTTCGTTCAGAGTCGTGCCTTTTGCTTAAATGATGTAAATCCGTTCAGTAGTTCCTGAGAAAATCAAAAGTAAAATCACATATATATCTATGGCCGCGTAGGGTCTGCGCACCCTCCCGATCACGAGCTGCATGCTAATTGGCTGTCAAGTGGCTGTCAACACTCCAAATCAGGAAGTGTTGGCAGCCATTTTGTGCCTCAGAAAGAAGTCGCAAAACGCAAAAAGGGGGCAGGGTAGAAACACCCTGACCCCCTAGGTCTGCTCAGGGGGTCCCACAAGGACCCCCTGGGCAGAAAAAAGCATTTAAAAAAAAAAAAAATCGGCAGTATGCGCAGATCCCGCCGTGATTAAAAAAAAATCGAAGCGCGGTCTCCTGCGCTTTGATAGTATTTCGCCCCCGGGTGGGCCAAGTCCCAGGGGCATGCGGGGATTAATAGTAATATGTGGGGGGCCTTTAAGGCCCCCCAAAGCCCCAAGGACCGCCACCCCTCGGGGCTTTAAAAAAAAATGGTGCGGGAGGGCTCTCCGCCCTCCCGCAGCCCCGGGGACTGCCACCCCCCGGGGCTTCTTTTTTTAAATTAAAATGACCTGTGTGGGGGGGCTCCCTGGGGATTGCCACCTCCCCGGGGCACTAACAATTTTAAAGTGGGGGTCCATTTCGGACCCCCGAAGCCCCGGGGACCACCACCTCCCCGGGGCTTTCAACATGTTGGGAGGGGGCCGCGCGGCCCCCCTCCTGGAGCCTGTGATGGCCCTGGGGACCACCACCCCCCAGGGCCGGCTCCTGCAGTGTCCCGGGGTGCCCACCCCGGGACACTGCTGTTTGCTATGGCAGGACGGGAGCCTCGCGGCACCCGTCCTGTCATAGCAAACTTGCTTTGAATTTTGGAAGAGAGAGCAGGGAAACCTGCTCTCTCTTCCAAAATTCAAAACAAACTGCTTTCCACACGGGGAGCTGCATGTCAGCAGCTCCCCATGTGGAAAAGCAATGCCAGCTCCCGAGGGACGCGGGGAGCCGGCAGGACCGTGGGGGGATTGGGGACCCCCCACGGTCCCCAACGGAGAGGGCCAGCCCCGGGGGATGGAGTCCCCGGGGCTAGTAGTGGCCCGGGAGGGGGGCCATGCGGCCCCCCTCCCCAAAAAAATAAATAAATAAATAAAGGCCTGCCCCGGGGATGGGGTCCCCGGGGCAAAGGAGGCCTGAGGAGGGGGGCCACGCAGCCCCCTCCTTAAAAAAATAATAAAAAGTGTGGCCATGCCCCGGGGGATGGGGTCCCCGGGGCCGGAATCGGTCACGGGAGGGGGGCCACGCGGCCCCCTTCCCGTTTCGTTTAAAAAAAAAAAAGGGGTAAGGCCCTGGGGGATGGGGTCCCCAGGGCCCAAAAAAAGGAAAAAGGAAGGGGGGCCACACAGCCCCCCTTCGGAAAAAAAAAAATAATAATAAGAAAAAACGATCGTGCCGCAGGCCCCGCCCCTTCCTTTACCACTCTGCAAACGCGCCCCCTGGCGCGTTTGCAGATGGGGAACGAATTCCCCTTGAATACTGGGGGTCCCTTGGGGCCAACTAGCCCACCAGGAACCTCCAGTATGCGCTAGAGGCTGCGTTGCAGAGAGGTGTTCTGAGGCCACGCCCCTTTTTACACCTCTCTGCAACGCAGCTCTGTGGCGCTTAATGGAGGTAGCTGGTGGGCTAGTTGCACCCCAGGGACCCTCAGGATTCAAGGGGAGTTAATCCCCCAACTTAAAACGCACCACGGGGTGCGTTTGCACAGTGGTGAAGGGAGGGGGCGGGGCCTGAGGTGACATGTGTGCAAACACACCCTGTGGCGCGTTTTAAGATGGGGAATTAAATCCCCTTCAATCCTGAGGGTCCCTGGGGGCCAACTAGCCCACCAGGTACGTCCAGAAAGCGCCACAGAGCTGCGTTGCAGAGAGGTGTAAAAAGGGGCTTGGCCTCTGAACACCTCTCTGCAACGCAGCTCCCTGGCGCATACTGGACGTACATGGTGGGCTAGTTGGACCCCAGGGACCCTCATGATTCAAGGGGACTTAATCCCCCAACTTAAAACGCGCCACGGGGCGCGTTTGCACAGTGGTGAAGGGAGGGGGCGGGGCTTGAGGTGACATGTGTGCAAACAGGCCCTGTGGCGCATTTTAAGTTGGGGGATTAAGTCCCCTTCAATCCTAAGGGTCCCTGGAGTCCAACTAGCCCACCAGGTACCTTCAGTAAGCACAACAGAGTTGCGTTGCAGAGAGGTGAAAAAAGGTGCGTGGCCTCGGAACGCCTCTCTGCAACTCAGCTCTGTGGTCCTAACTGTAGGTACCTGGGGGGCTAGTTGGGCCCCAGGGACACTCAGGATTCAAGGGGACTTAATCCCGCAACTTAAAACGCACCACGGGGCGCGTTTGCACACATGTCACCTTAGACCCCCCTCCCTTAACCACTGTGCAAACGCGCCTGTAGCACGTTTTAAGAGGTAGTTTTAATCCCCTGCCCTATTATGTACTAGGGACTTACAGAGGAGGTCATGCTAATCACAGGGGTACCCCAACGCATAGTGTTCCCTAGTGTATGTAGGTGTTTTCACTGTATTCCAAGTGTCTTTTAGCATAGCACTGGCTCTGGTTAGTCAGAGTCAGTTACCACCAGTACACGTCGGAAAAAGTTGTGGGCACAGGATGATTTTGGAACAAGGCCTCTTTCTGCTCCTCTGTTGTTCTTTCTGCACATCTTTTGCTTCTTCCTGCACTTTTCTTCGTCTTTGTGGACTTCTGTTGCTTCTTTCTGCATTTCTTTTGCTTCTTTCTGTGCGTTTTTTCTTCTTTCTTCACATGTCCTACCTCTGTAGGCATAGTTAGAAACAAAAATTTAAAAAACCTTTGAAATTCACTTAAAAAACCATAGGTTTCAGGCACGTTATAGTTAGAAATTAGCATTTAAAAAACCTTTGAAATTCACTGAAAAAACCATAGGTTTCAGACACGTTATAGTTAGAAATTAGCATTTAAAAAACCTTTGAAATTCACTGAAAAAACCATAGGTTTTAGGGACAGTTATAGTTAGTTGGACATTTCACTCGTACAAAACCCGTGAAATTCCCCCGTTATAGTTAGTTCAGCTAACTATAACTCGCGCCCCCGCAATGCACTGCTGATGACATCACATATTACATCACTCATGACATGGTCAGTGACATCACTGATGACATCTCTGATGACATCTCAAATGACATCACTGATGACATCACTGATGACATCATCCATGTGATAATTTGATGCATCTTCTCACACCCTAATATAACTTTTGATACACCCACTGTAAATTACAGACTGCCATTGTCAAAACCATAGACACTCCAACACCAATAGACAACAGGATGTGGGAGCACACCGCTGACCTCTCAGGCAAGGATCGCCCCTGGCATTCTGGTAAATGCAGTTTCTTGTAGCTCGCTCCGATATTTTCGAGTGTTTCGCCAAGGTTGGCGCAGATAGTGCTGATCTCTAGACACGTGTTTCTGGTTTATTAACCGTCATCAGTAGAGAATACAGTCTTGTAATTTGGGGTTTGCCGAGTAGGCTGCCAAACATTATATCAGGTCCGGTACCTCTCACTGTCGCGCAGGTGCTTCATCCACGAGCTCGTCAGCTCAATGACTCACGGGAGTACTTTAAATAGACAACAGGATGTGGGAGCACACCGCTGACCTCTCAGGCAAGGTTCGCCCCTGGCATTCTGGTAAATGCAGTTTCTTGTAGCTCGCTCCGATATTTTCGAGTGTTTCGCCAAGGTTGGCGCAGATAGTGCTGATCTCTAGACACGTGTTTCTGGTTCATTAACCGTCATCAGTAGAGAATACAGTCTTGTATTTTGGGGTTTGCCGAGTAGGCTGCCAAACATTATATCAGGTCCGGTACCTCCCACATCCTGTTGTCTACTCCAACACCAATAACTACATACACACTCATTGATTCTTAGGTCTACACACACATCCACTCACTCACCTCTACAGTCACTCATACTTACGGTCACTCAGTACAGGACTTTCATATGCACTTATACACCTACATAGACACTCACACACCGCCACTCATCCATAGAGGTACTCACACACCTAGTCAGTCATGCAAATAATTAATCACACTGCCATTTACTCACCTATACAGTTATACACACACCAGCTCACTTACTCATACAAATACTAGCACATTCTTACGCTCTTATACAATCACTGATACAAGTACACACTCCTCCATACAGCCACTCTCACAATCACACACTCACTTATAGCCATTTATATACTCCAACACACATATATACTGCCTTTGACATATTAGTTACTCACACATGTACCACTAAGATATACATTCACTCACTAACACACCCATACACACACTCACCCACCCATACAGTCCATCACAGATGCACTCTTGAAACCATGCTCCCAGTGAATCACCCACTCACACATCTATGCGCAATCACACACACCCCACCCACACAAACACTCAGGCACCCATACAGATACTCAGACAACCAATCAATAACCCATGTAGACACTCATGTAGCTATTCGCAAACCCATGCAGCCGCTTTACACACCAACAGACAGACGGATACAGACATTCACACAGTTTAGTCACTAACCCATGCATTCAGTAAGATACGTTTAATCACTCACTTATAGAGTCAGTCACGCACCTACTAAATCATCCATCCAGACACTTATACACCCACTCATTCTTCAATACACCTTGGCATATATATTAAACATATTTAAACTTTACAGAAACACACAGTCACTGGATGATGTCATTTGAGATGTCATCAGTGATGTCATCAGTGATGTCATCAGTGATGTCACTGACCATGTCATGAGTGATGTAATATGTGACGTCATCAGCAGTGCATTGCGGGGGCGCGAGTTATAGTTAGCTGAACTAACTATAACGGGGGAATTTCACGGGTTTTGTACAAGTGAAATGTCCAACTAACTATAACTGTCCCTTAAACCTATGGTTTTTTCAGTGAATTTCAAAGGTTTTTTAAATGCTAATTTCTAACTATAACGTGTCTGAAACCTATGGTTTTTTCAGTGAATATATATATATATATATATATATATATATATTTGCACATTTGCTCCAAATGGTTGCCCTCCACTCGGGCTCAGCTTTCCACACGTTTACCAGGGCAAAATGAAGCACAGCACTTACAGGAACTGACTTCAAAAGGGCTTTATTAAAATATAACAAAGAGCCTCTTCATACAAAGCCTTCACAAGCTAAGTGCAGGGGTGCATACAAAACGATGACCTACGCGTTTCGGCTTGCGCCTTCTACTGGGTCCAAAGTGTGCTAACAACGTGTCCATTTAAAGGGAAGCATAGTTCATTTCCCCCACCACCAATTAAAAAACAAGGTCAATTTCTTAAAGGAGCCACGTTCAAAATTGGAATCATGTATAGTTTAGACATAAACAAAATAGCTTTATCTTACTTTACATTCTTTCTCTATTTTTCAAAGTGACATGAATAAATACATATTATCAATTTGTGAAGTACACCATCTAATCCTTCATATTTATGTCATTTTCTTATTAATAATCAATAGAGCCCCAGACTTCCAGTATTATGTCGATTATGTGTAATAGTTCGATCTCTCCCAAAACATCATGCTACTCTTTTAATTCAATCTCTAATAACACCCCTTACATTGCTTCAAGTTTATTTATATGTTCTTACTTCTAGATTCAAATTTATATACTAATAAAAATGACAAACACTACCGAAAGGTGCAATGTGCATATTTCCTGGGCTCCAGGGAAGAATCTGCGAGAAGTGCCAGGAAGGTCTAAAGTGCCTGTGCTTATACAAGTACAAAGTGCAAATGTCCTCTATCAACAAGTGAAAAAATCTAAAAAGATCTAAAACGAGGAGGTCACTAAAAGCATTATATTCAAAAAGATGGGTTCTATAAAACCCGCTCTTAACTTACTATACCTTTCAGTACTATATATTTACACCATAAATATAAAGTGCTTAGTGCTTATTCGTAGAAACTTTTCCGTATTCTACTCTGTATAATATTACCTCAACTGACCTATATATAAACAAACCTGTGCTGTGCCAGTGAAAATAAATGTGGGCAAATAGCATGTTATTTAGAATAGGGTGTGGGCGTAATTCCGTATAGCGTAATCATGCTGAATTACCTAAAAATTCTGCAAGATTAAGCAGAATTTTGCGAGAAAAGTAATTCTGCATTCAGAGATATTTACTTCCTGCAAAAATGCCCCTTCGCATCCAAATGGACCCAAGGATGTATTTTGAGCTAAGAAATGGCACTAAATGCAACCGAACCTGAATAACAGCACTCCCTAAATGTGTACTTGGGGTAGCATTTTCCTCCAATTTACTTCCAGCATTTAGCACTAGTTTGTTAGATTAGAATGCACCATTGTGTCCAAAATGGATGCAAGGATGCATTTTGCTCTAAGAAAATAGATCTAAACGCAACAGAACATAAACAGCAGCACGAGCAGTCACTCACGTTCACAAAATGCACTCTTGCTGTAGGATTTCCCCCACCCCCAAACTACTCTTAATTATGCAAGCAGGCGTAACTGTGTTATTATTGGTAATCCTGCGTCAAAGAGTAACTTGGAATTACCGAAATTACTTCAGCTTGTTTAAAATTACTCTCAGGCCTAATTTAGAGCAACTGTAATATTAACTGCCTATTCACATATTTATTCGTACATTCATAGAGCATGAGATAAACACTGATGACTCTCTCTTGGATTGAATGTTACAATGACTTTACAAAGGGAAACAACTCTGCTGATAGTCACAAGGTCTCTTCATGAGATGTTACCTTACTGCATACATTTAACTGCATTGATTTAATTATGTATCGTTTAAAAAAATACACACCATGGTTTAACCCATATATGGCTCTTCGTGAGTCCCCTTTCTATAGCACCTTCAGAAAAAAACTTAAAGCCTTTTTGTTTTAGGACTCCAGGCAGTCCCTCTGGTATGTCTCAACACAAGCGCCGAGATGCCCCCGGGTGAGTTGTGCGCTATAGAAGTGGTTTTAACATAACATAACATAACATATGTATATGTGTAGAGTGTAATATGCTGTGTATCATCAAAATTAGCACTATTACCCCAAAGCCCACTGCCATGTAGATCCTATAAAACCTATATAAGATCTGCACGTTTAGACAACATATACTGTAGGATTGGTGCCAGACTGATTCTAGACACCCCTACCGGGTATGTTAGCCTGTATACCAGCTAGCTCACAGTGCCACTAGAAACCCCTCTTACCAAGGAGAGAATAGTTCTTGACAACTATTGAACATGACAACCCTGATCCCTCAGGATCGTGGAAACAGTGCAATACTTTTTGCTCAGTCACTCGTGCTCACTTCGTCTCAGAGAGATACACAGAATAAACGGTGTGGACGTTTTCAATAAGCATCTATTGAACAGTCGTCATTCTAGTGTAGAATAGATGTGTTGAAACAACCACTAGACAGAAGCAGATATAAATGATTAGAAGCACTAGGAAAGTAAAAGGATGGTAGATTTCTACCATTGTGCTAAAACCATGAATAGAGGCAGGTATATAAAATATATGACAGTAAAAATGCATACTCCTACGATGCAATCCTAACTAGATGTACCTAAGTGTACCTAGAATGTGTGTAGGTGTTAAGCCAAGGATCCCTCTAAGATAAAGTCAACCCCATTACCTGAAGTTAGAGACTGTGGGACCCCCGTCTTGGTCTCGAGTTGGACACCCCGCAAGGGATGTTTAGACCACTGCAAGCTGGAGTATCTGCATGCAGGAGCCTCAGCGTCTCGCGTCAGTGTGTCGGCATGGAAGTCCTAGTTCTCCTCTGACTATCTTAGCAAGATGTGATGTTTATATACCCAAAAGGTGTCCCCAGGGGTTCTACCTTGCTGTGCCATTGTCGGAATTAGGATGACGTTGGGAATGAACTTTATACATAGCTATTATGCAGGAGATGGTAGTCCTGCTGAGTTTCCAAGAATCCTCATGCATAATGTATGAGGATTTTACTAGGGAAATCCCGAGTTCTGTGTGCAGTGTCGTATCTGGGTAAAAGGTCAGTACCCAAGAACCGTTATGTGTGTAATGTAGGGGAGAATATAGGTGAACGGTTAGGATGTTACCTGAGCCTATATTGGGGTACCTATATGGAATATAACACCCACTCCTCATCCAACTGGACGACATAATTAAATTCTAACATACTACTAGGCTGTCTAGGCACTTGTACGCAAACAACTACAGTAAAAACAAATAGTTTTGCTAAAAATTGTTAAAAAGTCTAAAAAATGCTAAAAAGGAAAAATTGTCACTCAAGCAATAGCTCTAATGTGTCCGAATATATAGTTCAAACGACTACACGCATCGGAAAGCCATGCAGGTCATAAAAAGTGTCAATTTGTTTTGGAGTTCCAAGTTGATTGTTTTTTTAAAAAGGCCGAATTTTTCCAGCACACGACAAGCCAAATGTTTATGTGTCCTGGCTGGTAGACGCAACATTGCTGTTGCGTGCCTTCGCAGACGACGATCCCTGTAACACCTCGCAGATTACGTCAATTGAGCACAGATGATCTTCTGTACTGCCTGCAGCTGATGCTGGGGCAGCCTGTGCGCCATCCAAGGCCTGGGTGTTAGTGGAGGAGCTGGTATCCATTCCAACAGCAGCAGAGACTTCCTGTGGTAGCTCTAAGAATGCCGGCATCAACATGGGAATACGATGGGGACACTGCAGAACATGGGCCGTTATCGGGTCCAGTAAAGCATCGAAGTCCGGTTGCGCAACTGATGGAAGTGTCAGGCAGAGATCCAACACGCATTCTTCTCAGCAGAACAGGCATCGGAGAACAGGTAGGACACAGTCCATCCAGACTGGTCTAAATGACAGGAACCAAGAGGCGCTTAGTTCCCGTAGGCGAGGTGTGCCCAGATGTTGTACCATGCGGTCATGGTATTTACGCTCCAGGAGTGCTTTTTCCATCTCCTTGGTGACTGGGACGTCCATTGCGTAGCAGAAAAATTACAATCAGGATACCTGCTATTAGAAACAGGATCAGCGGAAGTCCTCCAAAAATTCTTCCGAATACGGAGTGTATAAAGTTTGGTATAACTCCGAGGACCGTCTGAAAGGTGCTTAACAGTCCCGAACCTATGGTCTTAAATAGGTGGAATATACCCGTCGTATCAGACATATTAAAGATACGATTTACCATTTCTGTGAAATGGAATGGGCAGTTCGTACATATGAGTGCCTGTATCTCAGCCGAGGACCTTGCTATTTGGAGATCAAAAGTCTCCCGGGCGGAGGTTAAGGGCCCGGTTTTCTGTAGAAGCATGGCTTTCATTCTGCTCAGAGTATCAAACCGTATAAAAGAAACATTCAACGAAGGCCATAGCGGTGCCTCCCTGACTGTGTGTGTCGGTGGAAACAATACTTGCATACAGTAACCCTGGGGCTCACGGTGATTAGATATGCGATGCCCAGAAGCATCCCACAACAACCTTGATCGTTCAGTATCAAGTAACTCCCTTTCGAAAGTCGCTTGAATACCGGGGTAATGACGGCTGCTGGGGTATCTCTCAAGTGACAGGATAGGTTCGCCACCGAACCATTACAGGTCCCATGTAGCATAATATCCTGGCATATGAGAGATCCACTTAAAGTGTTCTAGCAGTTTGTACCGCTTAGAAACACTTCCAGATCCCCACTCCTGCATCAACATCTGTACGGTAATTACCAAGATTCCTTGATGAATTCCCTACCCATTTCTTCATATCTGCCTGCCTGTTTTTGTTCTAGGCAATACTGAAACTGGAAAGTTGTGACCAGTAGTGTTATATGGCCATGGATTAACCACTCAGTGGATGGTGATTCTGCCACAGTAAACGGTAGCTTGTCCAATTTTTCAATACGCAGCATTGTATATTTTGCTCCTCTTTGTGCCATCGTAATTTGCTTTTGCGTCAGATTGCACGCAGAAAACAAGGACGTACTGTTGATAAAACGCCAAGGCACATAACCAGCGCGCAATGATTGCAGCGTCCAGCTTAGTAACATAATAGAACGTAATTGTGATTGCCCGTGTTGTCGTATGGACAAATCCTGTTCTAGTACATCAATAGCAGAAGATACAATGTTGCCCAGTGAACAAATCCTGGATGTTAACGTAGTCATACCATTGTCAACTACGGCTAACGCCTTCTCTAGGTTAATCCTATCTATTACTCGAAGTCTCTCCGCTGCTTCCTGTTGGGAGATTTTCCAGATTTCGTTATAGACAGCATATAAGAAACATTTCTGACGTGGCTTTCTGGGACCTCATACAAAATCCAGTACGTCCACATCCTTTGTTAGTAAGGATAAGTGCTGTTTCACCTGGGGTAGTGTTGAGGTTTTTAGCCAATTGAGGCATAACTTCCCAACACTGTATGATGTCACCTCCCCTGGATGTTCTCTTTGTACATAGCGTGGGTCTGGCCTATGGATACTGAACCCTTCGGTGGTACCCCTGAATCTTCCTTGACATCTGTCTGTGTCTGTGGGCGAAACCAAACATCCCTTCCAATTGGGGTCTGATCTATTGTATTGTAAAATGTCATCTATTGTAGCCCCTTCTTGTGATGTAACAATTTCCTCGGTATGTGATGGTGTTGGAATCCAAGGTGTGTTCAAATCCTTGTTCTTGGCTATGCCAGGACAGGAAGTATGTTGCGCAGTATCATCCAGAAATATCATCTGATGAGGAATGAGGCATGCTCTAAATAGCGCTTCTGTTCCCTGGACCTGCCAGTCTCTAGAACCCCAGACTGATTTTAAGTCTATAGTGTCCTTCCATAAGTCGAAACCTTGTTCAGACAGTTGGGTAATGAATGAAGCAGAATAAATCTGTTTGGTGTTAGTAAGCATATTTTTCTGTGCGGATGTCGGTGCAACCTTATAGTGATATGAGGTCGGGTCTGAAATGTTAAACCCTGAAAAATATGAAAATTTCTGTGCAAAAGTTTTCAAACTACTTTTCGGTGGTGTAGGGCAATGTTCCCATTGGTGATATGTGAAAACATTCCTAGGGGTACTGGGTTTGCATAAAAAATTATGACCATAATGTTGATAACAATACACTGTGTTAAAGTCTGATGTGTCGTCTAACATTTCATTGCTAGAAAATGCAGCAGATTGTTCTAAATCAGACAACATATGAAAATCCCAATCATCAGAAAATGTACTGGAGGCAATGATATCATCTAAGGAATTTTTAAATAAATGAGGTAGTTCTGTCGGGCCAAATATATCATAATCAACCTTGTCCCATACTATATCACCAGGTATAGGAACTGCTGAAATGTTCACGTAGAACAAGTCTCTTTGTTTACGATGTGATGAATCATGAGGTTTCAGGATCAAGTTCACTTTTGATGCTGCAGATCTTTGGCGCAGATAAGTTCCATTAATAAGTAAGCAGAAAACAGTTACTAAGCCTATCCAGAAAAAAAAGAACAGTATACCGGTGATTATCCAAAGTTCTAGCCAAGGTGACACCAGGTATTTTTTTTTAAGAAAAATGAAGAAGTCTTTGATTTGTTGTTGACGAGATATTGGGGCTGGCGTTGTTTCAGGTTCACTTGGATCCAAGGAAAAGGTATCAAAGTCGATGAAATAGCCTGATGCAGTTCGATCTATTTTTGGTAGTTCAGCAGGTTTTGTTGAACTTGTAGATGGCTCTTCTTGAGGCATATTGATGTAGACATCAGCGTTAGGTCTAATTGAAATTTGTCTTTCATTGTGGTTTTGAATTTTTTGTTCAAGAGGATCGAGTTCCATTGCATTCTTGCATAGTCCATCATTCCGTATAAGAGACTCTTCGAACGTGATGAGCCTTTCTGTATGGAACTTCCTGTATGGTAGCGAGAAGAGGGCGTCGGCTACCCAGGAGCCCACGAGGCCTTCTATTCATTATCGGCCACAAATTGTGGTTTGATCAGATCAATGGAGATTAATCTCTTCTCTTTTTTTCCGGCAAGAGGCGGTAGAAGTACAGTTCTTGTTCCTTCAACGGCCAGGACAGGTACAGGCTTTCTGTAGGATGGCCCAAACTCTTTCTTGTCCACTATCTTTTCTCTGACCAGATCCACAACTTTAGGGACCCAGACAGGTCTTGCCGTGACTGACTTGACTTCCCCAGTGGCGGTCCTTTTCACCTGCACTTTACTTCGAAGTGCTCTGGATTCATTGAGATCCTGTAAAACAGCCAAACGTTTATTGATGTCAAAAGGTTTTTCATCCGCCACTGTGCCTTCACAATCGAGATCAGGTACCCACATTCTCGTCCCAAAAAGGCCCTCATAAGGAGTGACACCCCCTAGAGTACTTCTTGGCATGGTGTTAATGGCTCGCTGTACTCCATACAAATAATTGACCCAACTGCCACCCGCACCTAATACTCTTGCTGTTAAAGATTGCTTTAAGTCCCGGTTTTTCCTCTCCACAACCGAATTTCCCTTGGGATGGTACGGAGAGGAGTGCCGCAATGCAACACCTTATCTTCCCATGGCTTTCTTGTAAGCCCTAGAGCCGAACGCGGGGCCACGGTCAGAATGTAATGTGCCAACTGTGTATGTTCCTATAAAGACTCACAAATCTTTGATAACAGTTCGAGCGTCAGCCGAGCGCTGAGGCCATACCCATAGGAACCTCGAGCAGGAATACATTGCCACCATGATGTACTTGTAAGCCCCATCAGATTGTAAGGGGCCGCAGTGGTCCAAATAGACACACGCGAGTGGTTTGTCTGATATTAATAATGGTGTCTGCGCAGGACGAGCTATGGTGGAACCCTTCATCTGCTGGCAGATGTCGCACTTTAAGACATAATCTTTGGTCTGCTTTGTTAACCCTGGCCACATATAGCGTTGTTTCAGTAAAGAAACTGTTGCAGTAACTCCTGCGTTTGCAGAACCCAGACCCTCGTGTGCAGCTAGTATTAACCCTAATCTGCGATCCATGTTTGGTATTACTCTTTCCCGCACTCCTGGAATTTGAGCAAATGGAACGTTATTTGTATCTAACTTGTAGGAGTACTTGAGTGGAAAAGCTTTCGGCAATGCCTAATTGTCTTTGTGTGAAGCAGTGACAGCTACCATTATCTGTCCGTCTATTCTCGTTTTTGAACAAGTGATTGCAGCTACGGAAGCAGTACGTACTGCCCCCTTCACAGCTTCATCAGCAAATGAATTCCCTTCAACGTGAACACCATCACGTTTATGACCCAGCGTGTGTATCACGTTAGCTCTTGGTAGTGTGTTTTTCAACTGAGCTACCTGTTCCCATATCATTTTATGCTTAATTGTGCCACCTTTCGAGTCCTTAAACCCATTTTGTCCCCATTAGTGAAGATATTCATTGTATGACTGGACACAGTAAAAAGAATCGCACACAATTAGTGTGGGGAATTCTCGATCCGTATTTATCAGTGCCAGTAATAGAGCTTTTAATTCTGCCAGCTGAGCCGTGCAGTCTCCTAGATATTGTGTTTTTGTACAGCTTGGATGGAACTTGCCGTCCTGCATATGACCTTTTACAATCACACATGCAGCGCTGTATTGTTGTTTACTTCCAATGGCCGGCTGAGCAGATCCATCAGTGTAAATTATGTATTCATACTGATCTAGAGGCATTATTTCATTTGGGAGAGGATATTCTTGTTCATATTGCAGAAATGCTTGTGTTTTCAGACTTGGATCGTATCTGTATTCTACATCTGTTGCAGTGAGAGAATTAGCCTATTGTATCCATCTCGGATGTAAGGCTTTAGCATTTGGAACGCTTGCCTTTGTAGCAGCCTCTAAGGCCGGTACCGGAGTCACGACAATTTTTCATTTCCCCTGAGCTAGTGCTCTTTCTCTCACTACAGCAGTCTGTACTGCTGTCAGAATTTCTTCTGTGGATGCAAAACGCATCTCAGCGTTCATGTATAAGTGTGATTTGTATGCTATGGGTACTGTTTCGCCTTCATTGTATGTTAGGTAGGTGTACCCAGATTGACCCGCAACTATACGGATCACCAGGTTACAGACATTTACGCATGTTGGTAAGTGTTTAGACGCTATCATGTCAGCTTGTAGGGAACGAAGGATATCTGTGTGCTCCTGTGTCCATTGCCTAACTGAAAAATCAGGTCTTATGAGGTCGTAGAAAGGTTTAACCCTCTCTGCGTAATCCAAAATGTATGTTCCACCAAAATTCTGGAATCCCAGAATGGATTGTAAATTTTTCAATGATTTTGGAGGTTGGAGCAGCGCACACTTTTCTAAAAGGTTGGCTGCCAAGCTTTTCCCTTCACTTGAAAGCTCATATCCCAAAAATAGGACATTGAGGTGGGCTATTTTAGATTTTTTAAAGTTGAATTTGTAGCCCTCAGAAGCGAATCCCAAAATTATGGTGCTCACACTGGTCAAGTGTTCCTCTAGGTCATCATCCGTCAGATAAATATCATCTACATAGGACAATGCCTCTTCATCCATAGTCTGAAGTAACTCAGTTACCCTAGCTGAGAACAACCCCGGGCTGTTCTTATACCCTTGGGGGAGTCGACAAAATTGACGCTGGGACCCCAGCGCTGAGAATTGCTGTCAAATATCTGCTCTCAGGCGCTATATTTTGGCAGAAAAATTCATTTGAGATATCTAGTGTTGTTTTGTATTTTTTCCGCACAATGTTATTGATCAATGTGGCACTGTGTGCGTTCTGTACTGCAAATGTTTTTGTGCATGAGTTAAGATGTCTGTAGTCTAAAACTAGACGGTATGAATTATCGGGCTTCATTACAGGAAACAAAGGATTATTCATTGAAGAGGTGCAAGTTTCAATCACCCCCTGGTATTCAAGTTGATCTAAGATCTCCCTGACCTGTTTTTTAGCTTCTTGTTTTATTGGATACTGTCTCTGTGGAGTTGGAGTAGATTTTAGTGGTATCACTTTGGTGAGTTGACTCTTCATCCCAGCCAACATGGTTGCAATATAGTGCAGGAGCAAGGGCTACCGCCCACTCCCACGCGTATGTGTGTTTTAAATGTATGGGTACGAGGTCGGAGAAGGCTGGAAAAATTACCGTTTCTCCCTTTGGGCAATTCATAACAATAGCAGGCGGCCAATCTTTTTCAGCTAAAAGAATATCATAGCCAAAAGTTAAGTTCTTCCAAAAAAGACCTTTAGTTTTTCTGGGCTTGTCCCCCTCCATTTGGAGTGTTATTTCATGTAACCTATGTGGCACGCTCACCCTAGTATCAGGTGTTTCCACCGTGATATGTTCATTCAGCTCAGCTGTCACCACAAATTCCATCAGGTTCTGTTGAGCTATTGTTACTTCTGCTGCACTGTCTAGCATTGTCAGAGCCCATTCCCCTTCCGTAGTTGAGTCCTCAGGATTCTGGGCATGTCTGATCTTAAGACCTGCTACTTTCTTCTTTTTAAATTGAGGCTTTGATTTTGGTTTTTCTTCTTTCTTTGAAGTGTATTCAGGATCGCGTTGCGTGTCTCTGGACCTTGTACGCTCCTCTTGTCTGTGTTCTGACCGTCCTTCCCTCTCTGAGTTTTTCGATGAACTCTGAAAGGAATGAGAGGGACGTGTATCAGTGTCCTGATACCTGTCAGGTTTTCTAATATTATCTCTATTCCTAAGGTTATACCTCCTTTCGGAGGTCTCCTGTTGAGGAGACCTACCTCTGGATTGAGATCTATTCTCTCTTTTGTTGTTTGTTATTATCCCATTTCTTCTTTGAAGAAGCAGGTGTTTGCTTGGTGTTATCCTTTTCGGGACCACCCATCAGTTGAGGTTTTACTGCTCTAGTTCCCAAACTATCTCTACCTAATTCTGCATAAGCGGTTTCAATAATTTTGGGAAATTCCCGTTCCTGTTGTAAAGGAGTGAAATCCCTCAGGCGTTGGCGTATTGCCACCGCTGCTGCCTTCCCTTTAATGTTTGCTAATATTATAGCTGATACCTGGGCAAAATTACCTAGTAATTTCATCCCTAAGTTCAGAGCAGGTTCTGCTCCATACTCGTTCTGTATTTGCCTAAATACATCTGGTATTACTGCTAATGACGGGATACCATGAGTCCTGGTATATATGGCAGCAAAGACTGTACCCCAAGTGGTACAATCCTCTATTTGGGGAGTTATCCCCATGGGCAAGCAGATTGTTAACAGTCTGTGTTTTTCTTGTGGGGTTGTGTGTGGAAATACTGCCTCTAGCTGTGTTATTTTTTGAGCTACCCAGAGGGCATTTGTTCACGTTTAGTGGGCATCTTACCCATGAGTGCGTGTAACGTTTGTGGTGTTATTTTAGTTGTGGATGTTTGAATTGGTCCTGTTGGTGCAGTCGTGGCTGGCTGAAGTGTAAGTGTTCTCATCACAAACTGTCATGTTTCTGTAAAGTCTTATTAGTTCTTTATGAAGTGTACGTAAGTCTCCTACTGGCATTGTGTCAATGTCAGGATGTGGTGTATAGGCCGCTAGTACTGGCCATATTGCTCCGCCTCTTCCGAGCGGACCGAGTCTTACTTTATCTCTTGTTTGGGGAAAGGTGCCTTTAAACCATTTTATATGCTCCTGGTAGGTGAGCGGAACTTCAATGTCCTCATACGGAAATATTCGCTCGGTATGTCTTCTTCCATATAATAATGTAATGTGTTTGTTCGTGCATCTGCTTGTGGGAATTTAACCCATGAATAGAATACCTCTGTTCTATATGATTTGTGTGCCTCAATCACGAAAGTTACTGGCCTACCCCTGGCTGTTAAACCATATGCTGCTAGTTTTAGGGTGATGCCATTTCTAACATTTTCAGAAATTTGTATTGCATCTCCTTCTTCGGCTGAGAGATTTAGTGCACGCAGAGCGTCATCCTGCTCCTCAGTCATTGTTTTTAGTAAGAAGAGTTTTTCAAGGGAGCTTGAGATAAGGTGTTATGCACAATAGGAACAATGTGTCCTTCAAACTTGATTAACCAACAGCCAATACATAGGATTTGCCTACTCAGCTGCGGCGGATTTTTGTTCCCTCCCACTCCAGACGTCTCTGGGGAAATGTGAGTAGGGGTCTCTGAGAATAGCATGACTGAACTTCTCAGATTTGACCGTTAAATAAGTACCCAACCAACGTTGGCGGCGCCATGTCGTGTAGTTCCTATAACACCTATATAGGATCTGCGCGTTTAGAAAACATATACTGTAGGATTGGTGCCAGACTGATTCTAGACACCCCTACTGGGTATGTTAGCCTGTATACCAGCTAGCTCACAGTGCCACTAGAAACCGCTCTTACCAAGGAGAGAATAGTTCTTGGCAACTATCGAACATGACAACCCTGATCCTTCAGGATCGTGGAAACAGTGCAATCATTTTTGCTCAGTCACTCGTGCTCCCTTCATCTCAGAAAGATACACAGAATAAACAGTGTGGACGTTTTTCAATAAGCATTTATTGAACAGTCGTCATTCTAGTGTAGAATAGATGTGCTGAAACATCCACTAGACAAACAGATATAAATGATTAGAAGCACTAGGAAAGTAAAAGGATGGTAGATTTCTACCATTGTGCTAAAACCATGAATACAGGCAGGTATATAAAATACATGACAGTAAAAATGCATACTCCAAGGATGCAATCCTAACTAGCTGTACCTAAGTGTACCTAGCATGTGTGTAGGTGTTAAGCCAAGAATCCCTCTAGGATAAAGTCAACCGCATTACCTGAAGTGAGAGACTGTGAGACCCCGTCTTGGTCTCGAGTTGGACACCCCGCAAGGGATGTTTAGACCACTGCAAGCTGGAGTATCTGCATGCAGGAGCCTCAGCGTCTCGTGTCAGTGTGTCGACATGGAAGTCCTAGTTCTCCTCTGACTATCTCAGCAAGATGTGATGTTTATATACCCAAAAGGTGTCCCCAGGGGTTCTACCTTGCTGTGCCATTGTCAGACTTACGATGACGTCGGGAATGAACTTTATACATAGTTATTATGCAGGAGATGATAGTCCTGCTGAGTTTCCAAGAATCCTCATGCATAATGTATGAGGCTTTTATTAGGGAAATCCCGCGTTCTGTGTGCAGTGTCGTATCTGAGTAAAAGGTCAGTCTCCAAG
This sequence comes from Calotriton arnoldi, assembly GCA_963921515.1. Classification (NCBI taxonomy): domain Eukaryota; kingdom Metazoa; phylum Chordata; class Amphibia; order Caudata; family Salamandridae; genus Calotriton; species Calotriton arnoldi. The sequence continues at coordinate 566,382 of CAWUFW010002540.1, read as the reverse complement.
AACCGTTATGTGTGTAATGTAGGGGAGAATATAGGTGAACGGTTAGGATGCTACCTGAGCCTATATTGGGGTACCTATATGGAATATAACACCACAACAGTAACAAATATCTATATCTATTTCTATCTCTCTATCTATCTATCTATCTATCTATCTATATATATATATATATATATATATATATACACATATCCATAGAAAGAGAGAGAGACACACTCATGAATACACACTCAGACGTTTCAAATGCTAGCATCCAAACTCTTCTGGTCATTGTTTAATGCAAATCTGTGGCTTAATGTCTTAATGTTTGCACATAGCTATCTGTGAGGGTGAAGCATTATATGTATACATGTATGGGCCTGCGAGGGGGGATAGTGGAGGGATGGGGGTGAACTGACCATGCGTATATTATAAACGTTTCTTGTTTTAGTGTGTGGCTCCTTGGAGCTATCTTAACATCAACTGTTGGTTGTTGTGAGACCTGACAATCTTGATATGATTTTCCCCCTAACCTTTTGCCTTCAACCCTCCTGTTTGCTGACTTTGTTTTTGCTGGCTTTAGGATTCTGCACACTTTACAACTGCTAACCAGTGCTAAAGTGATTGTGCTCTCAACATGGTAGAATTGGCTTATACCTAATTGGCATATTTTATTTATGTGTAAGTCCCTAGTAAAGTGGCACTATCTGTGCCCAAGGCCTGTAAATTAAATGCTAGCAGTGGGGTTGCAGCACTGATTGTGCCATCCATCTAAGTAGCACTTTAAACATGTCCAGGCCTGCCATTGCAGCCTGTATGTGCTGTTTTAGACTGCCATTTCGATTAAACCTTTCTTTTTAATATGTACAAGAAACCCTTAGGGTAGGCCTTGGACAGCCCAGAGGACATTGTTCAATATAATTAAATAGTAGGACATGTACTTTAAAGTTTTACATGTCCTATTAGTGAAAAACTCTTACATTTTGTGTTTGCTACTGCATGGCCTACCTCTCCTTTAGGATAATATTGGAGTTACCTTATTACATTTAATAAGCTGTAACTTCCTATTTGGAACAGGTAGCTCATTCATGTTTGATGTCCTTGGAATTGTAATAAAAAATGTTAACTTATGGTGAAGTTGGATTTTAAATTACAATTTTAAAAATGCTATTTGACTGGGTGTAGTTGACAGTTGGGCTTTGCGTATTCCTCCTAGACAGCCACACACAATAGAGAGGTTAAGTGTGCATGGATGGGCCATCAATGGCAGGATGGGAGAGAGGAGCTGGACAACTTGAATAGGCTTCCTCCACACAAAGTATTGCACACCCCATGTAGTTAGTCTGGAGCCAGGGCAAGGAAAGCAGGGCACCTGCGCACTTCAAAGGCATGCCTCTAGAAGCCTCTCCCACTTCAAAGGCAGAACTGGGTATAAATATTAGACCTCAGACACCAACTCTTCAGTACACTACTGGACCTGTGGATACTCTGCCAGGAAGAAGGGCTGCTGTGCTGCTAAAAGGATCGGCACTCTGCTGGACTGCTGCCCTGTTGTACTGACATGCTGCCTGCTGCCCTCTTGCCTGTGTAAGAACGACTGGACCTGCCTCTGTTGAACCCAGGAGTGACTCCAAGGGCTAGTTGGCTGGCCTCCTGACTTGAGCCTTAGGGACAAAAGGCTCCAACAACCTCGACCCCAGCCCCTGGACTCTGCCATCTGTGAGTCTACCCTGCCAAGTAGTGCCACTACAGTCTTGGACCCTTGGAAGTTGGCCTAAGGTGTTCTGTCACCCACTGTGGATCCCACAGAACCGACGCATCCTTTCTGCTGCACAGCACAACCCGACGCAGAGCCAGCGCAGCGTCGCCACTGCGTGGATCTTCTCAGTCGCAAAGACTTGTGTCGCCATCACAGCCCGCCAGCTTATCGGAACCACCACTGCGCGACACATCCCTCGTTGACAGCAGCCTCAACGATGCTGCCAGATCCGTATCACAGCCTCGCAGCTTCTCGGACCTGACTCATCGCCCCAACTACACAATGCATCCCCGATGAGGAGCTTCGCTTCACAAGCCCATCAATGGGATCCTCAATGACGATGCAGGACCTCGCATCACAGCTTCACCTCATCTCAGAGGCATCTACTAGGCTGCGCAACACATCTTATACTCGGACTTTCGCAGCACTCCGCAAACCAGGATTTAAGGTACTAACTGGGTCAGTGTAGCCGGCCCCCTGCTCCATCATGGTCGGCCTGAACTTATGACTTTGTCCCGGTCCGGCAAGAGCAGATATCCACAGTTGGCGCTTTGTGCTTTTTGGCGCTATTTTCACAGAAATCTCTAAACCTGGATATCTCCTGTTCTACTACTTGGATTTTTGTTGTTTTGGTCTTGTTTTATTTATTAAAAATTACACTCTTATTCTAACTTGGTGTGGGATTCTTTTTTTGTGGTGTTTTAACTTTATTACTGTTTGAAGTTTTACACAAATACTTTCACATTGCCTCTAAGTTAAGCCCGACTGCTCTGTGCAGTCTGTGCCTCACCCTGACACGGATTGTGGTTACTGCTTGACTAGGGCTCCCACCCCAGTCAACCAGTAACCCAATTTCTTACAGTTGTTCATTTAAATAATCAAGTAGATGTGCTGCAGTGGCATTGCCCATGGGTTCCAAACCCTCTCCCCTCTTCCCTCCTATGCTCTATTACGGCACTCTGCAGATGTGATTCTGAACACTGAAATATCATTGATGAAAAGCCAAACTGATTGACTTTGTCAATGCACGCTGAATTGGAGGTGGAAACAGCAGACTGGAGTGAGAGTCACAGGGCATGTGCACAGTGCTTGAAATGGAAAAATACAAGTGCAGGTACCCTGTACCAAAGTACCTTCTTGTTTCTGAGAAGTGCCAGTACTCTTCTATTGAAAATATTACGTCACTCTTGAGAAGTGCAGGTACTCTCCCTCTCAAAATAAAAAAGTGCCTGTACTCAGGACCGGACAGTACCGGCCCTTTAAAGCACTGCATGTACATCTCCTGCAGCAAAAGATGCCCCACTCCTGCAACAATGCGAGCTGCTGTGTGGCTCCAGAAAAATACACTGTCCCTAAGGCGATCAGGTGGTGCAGGCCAGATCTTGTTCGATTCATTTCACTGAGTCATTAACTTTCTCATCTCTCATCAGCTTGAGTCCATAGCTGGGCGTAGGTCCGCGTAAATGCGCCAGCACTGCAGTGCCCCTGTGCGCCAGTAGAGTTCGGATCTGCGTGCCGCGCATTTCCTCACTGATCTGCGACTAGTGATGACGACATTTGCAGCGTGGGTTTGGCAGGCATGCTTCGGCTTTGGCTGCAGACTCCTCTGTTGCCATTGGACGGAGAGCCTTTTTTCGCCCACCAGGCAGAAATGAATGAGGTTGACGAAGCTGTGTGAAAACTGGCAGCCTGGTTATACATCACTCACTGTGACTGGAGAGGGGAATGTTCTGTTCTGAAGGAGAGCCGGCCGAGGACATGATGCGGCAAAGATGGCGCCTTGAGCCACCAGGCTCTTCATGCTGGAAGCTTCGGTCCCCAGTGTGAGCTTGCGCGGGCCTTTCACCGACGACGTCAGTTATATTTGCTGATCTTTTCCTTATATAATTTTGCGAACAAAGGGACATTTCACCATTTTATGTTTTGCCTCAGGCTCGAAGAAAACCCCCTGAGATGTCAGGTTGTGTGCCCATTTTTCCTGCAACGCTTTGTAGCAAGCGTGAGTGCAAAATAAAAAGCACAATAAACTCAAATAAATGCAAAATTAATTTATTTCTTGAGATAGGAAATGGTGGAGATAACCGGAAAAAACAGATTTAGTCACCTTTCTGATAGGACACACAAGCTATCCAAGAGCATTACAGGAAGAACCTTTATCAAAACATTTGGGCAGCACGTCCACAATATTAAGGATTAATTGGTCAGGCCTATAGCATGAATGGTACTTGAAGCAAGCAACAGTCAGGCAGTCAACCTAATGCCCACTAGGGTGACCAACCGTCCGTAAATTTCACGGACCGTCCGTAATTTGGACCTCACGTCTGTTGTCCATGAGGATCCTTTTTACGGACGCGTTTTGTCCGTAATTTTGGGCCTTTGAGGGAGCAGAGCTGTGCACCTGCGAGAGCCCTCTGCTCCCTGTTGGGGCCGCCTCACACTCCTCTAAGCTCAAGAGCAGGCCCACCCCGCGCCCATTGTCATTCTGTATGCAGGCTGATTGCCACATACAGAATGACAATAGGTCAGTCTGGGCTGGTACAGCATGTGGCGGCCTCCTCCAGCCTCGGTCTAGGGCAGGGCATTCTGTCACATGGAGGTGCAAAAACGCCCATGCTGCTGCTAAGTGAGAATCCAGTTCATCAAAGGAAGGCTGTGAAAGAAGTTAAAAGGAAAGGATTATAGTTCTTTCAGAGTCTCATCATTTTAGAACTGACGCATTTTCAATATTATATTCAAGGAAGCCATGGTTGCTGCTTTTTTATTTTATGCAACTAACAACCATTGACAAAGCCAATAGTTCTGGCTTGTTGTAGGTGAAACGTTACTTGTTCTAGGTGTAACGTTACTTGTTGTATTATATATCTGGATGCAAAGACAGAAGCAACAAAAATACCAGTCGGGTGGCACATTATACTAAGCACAGATTTGTAGCTTAGGTGTTTTAAGCCACGCCCTTAATTACATCCAACACCCCCTTTGGAGAGCCCTCCCCCCCCCCCCTAGTTTTTACATCCCACTTAAAGCTCTGGAAACAACACCATGTCACAGTCACTCACATCCTGGCACTGTCCATCATGCAAGACTCATGCCTTCCACTTTTTCAGATTGCCTATGTGCAGGGGCATTGTGAACCTTCCCCCACCCCACCCCTTGCTTTAGGAACTACAGCGAGGGTGGAGCTCTTGATGGGCCTCTTCTGTCTGCAACTCTGCAGACAAAGGCTCAGCTCATAATTAATGTGAAAAGGTGAGTGAGTAAGTAAGTGAAGGGATGGATGGGTGGATGGCTGGATGGATTAGTGAAAGGGTGAATGGATGAATGAAAGGATGGATGGATCGTGAGAGAAAGGATGGATGGATGAGTTAGTAGAAGGATGGATGAGAGAAAAGGTAAATAGATGGATGTATGGGTGGAAGGGTAGATGGATGGGTAAAAGGATGGGTGGATGAGTGAAAGAATGGATGGATGAGTGAAAGGGTGGATGATGGGCGAGTGAATGGGTGGATGGATGAGTGAAATGATGGATGGATTGGTGAATTGATAAGTGAAAGGGTGAATGGACGGATGAGTGAAATGGTGGATTTAAGGCTGAGTGAGTGAGTGAGAGGGCAGGTAGATGGACAAAAGGATGGATAGATGAGTGAAGGAGTGAAAGGGTGGATGGATGAGAGAAAGGATGGATGGATGAGTGAGTGAAAGGGTCAATGAATGGATTCATGAGTGGATGAGTAGATGGATGGGTGGGTGGATGGAAGGATGGATGGCAAAGTGACAGGGGGATGGAAAGAGAAAGGGAGGATGGGTGGATGGATGACTGAATGGGTGAATGGGTGGAAGGATGAGTGACTGGGTTGATGAATGAGTAAGTGAAAGGATGGCTGGATGGGTAAATGGCTGGATGGATGAATGAATGGATGGATGGGTGGAAGAGTGGAAGGATGAGTGTACGGATGGATAGGGTGAAAGGGTGGATGGATGGATAATGGATGGATGAGTAAAAGGGTGGATGGAGGTATGGATGAGTGAAATTATGGATGGAAAGATACATGATGGATAGGTTTGTAAATGATTGAATATGGACATGGATGGGCACACAGATGGAAGGACAGAATGAATGGTGAAAGACTGAATGATGGATGAAAGTATGATTGATTACACCTTGTAACCCCCATTATCTTAAGCAACATTTCCTATACATTGACTTTCACATTTATATGAGACATTGTCTGTATATAATATGTGTGTGATGTAATACACTCCGACACCCTGCCCTACATAATTGGGATGAGTAGCACTATAAAAGAAATTAAATACACATGAGAGATGGTCTATGTGAAGATGAGGGGCTCCATTGGAGGGTGGTAGCAAGGCTGGACTGGCTGGACCGGGCATCAGGCGTTTCCCTGGGAGGCTGGAAAGGTGGGGGGGGGGAGTTTTGTTACTGGGGGCTGGCACTGCAAAGTTCCTTGTATATCCAGCAGTTTTCAGGCAACAATAAAAGCGGCTTCACTTATATTCAGGTGTGGTTCTCACCAGTGTCTGGTGACTAATGTACCTGCAGGAGCGAGATGGGAGTTTTGAATCATCTAAGGTAGCACAGAGTGTTAATATGCCTGCTGCAAAGAATGTGTACTATGCATATCAAAGAATAGTATTTTATGTGCAGATCTCAGTGGGTTACTACTTTTGTCACTGATATTCTTTTGTTACTGTACATTTCATAAGTTACCTACTTAATCTAGCAGTGAGCTATGAACTTCCATCAAAGAGCTGCATGCAAACTGCATGGTACAGGTTACAAAGTTATGTTTTCTTCCCAGGCTTTCATTATCCTGATGTTGCTAAAAAAAGGTTTGTTAGGGTAGGAATAAATTCTTATCATTAAAGTTAACTCTAATCACGGTGTTAAGTTCAGAATCCTGAGTTTGTGCTTTTTCAGACCAAGCGCACTTCAATAATGCCTACCAGTATAGGTGACATGTTCATCCTACACCTTGTAGTGCCCTTTGCCTTATGTAACATGTTCTATACACTGATTTACACATGTATGATTCATTGTCTCTGTATGTGTGTGATGTAAAGTGCGGCGACATCTTATACTGGTATGAGAAGGTCTATAAAACAAATGAAATACATGTGAGAGAGGGGCTTTGGAAAGATGAGAGGCACTGTTGGTGATAGTGAGGCAATCATTGCAGAGCCCCATCAAAGATTGTCCTATGCTGGTGCACAGTAAAGTCATTATTTACTATGCTTTAGAAGCTAATACAATTGATATATAATGACACCTGTGTTGTAGAATGAACCATTTTTTCCCATATTTTCTTGGGGGTGCGAAAACAAAGGCTGTGAGCTGTCAGTTTGTTTGTAACAGACAACAACTTTTAAATATCTGTAAATAAACTGTGCAAATGTTTCAAAACATATCAGCAGTTAGGAAACGACAAATGGACCACTTGTTTGTAATTCAGAAGTGTGCTGGAAACAGAGTTTTAATAGGATCAAAACAATCAAGACACTTTACTTGGTGATGTTCAAATGATACCTATTTGCTGAAACCACATTTCCACACATTAGTATTTGTGCGCTATATAGATTTATCAGTAAAACTGAATGATGGCATTTTGCTTCCATTTCAATAGAAAATGTTCTGTATGTAAAAGATAGTGCCTCCTTCTGCCCTACAATAATGCCTCAACAGCGTATACAGTGTCTAGTCTATAGCACACTTCTGTGCATCAATGAGAATCTGCAGTTTAAAGCTCACATAAATGAAATGGCCCAATCAGTATACTATTCCCAATATACAGCTAAAATGAGGAGGGATGATATATGGCTAGCCAGGGCATGACATAGCAATGTCAACACCTATCTAACCGCTCTGACCCACAATAATACCATTACACTCAGCAGTCTGCAGCCAATTATAGCTCATGCAGTCTGGTTAATAACTCCCTTTTCCTGCTTAATGCTCTTACCCTCACACAAGACCTGTCCGCTATGGGTCTTATCCATCACTCAGTATTATACCAGCCCCTAAACCAGTCATCACCAGCTGAACAGAAATGGAATGCTTGAAGCGATCTGACAAATAAATCTGGTCACTCGGAGGACTGAACTCTAGTCCAGCACTGCAGGTCCAAATTAGCTGCTTCCTATGCGTGCTGCAGATCTTCCCAACCATTTCTCTCACCAAACATACCTGCTCAGGACCATGAATTGTAAACAAAATATCAGACTGGACAACCAAGTGCAGTAACCATATACATAGATTATTATCATATGAAATACCACAAAAAGACCTGCACAGTTGCTCAAAGCTGCACGCATACTGAAAAACTGTGAAGTGCACAATTGTCTCAACCTAATATAAACTTATTTTGACTTGTACTTAAGAGGTTGTCTATTTACTTACTTATATACTATTGCGCGACCTCCTCTGATGAGTCTGTAAAACTTACCTTTTGTCCATAAGTTTTGTCCTGAATTTTGAACTCCTGTCCTGAATTTTTGTCCTGAATTTTGACCCTTTGTCCTGAATTTTTACACTCACCGTCCTGAATTTGCACCCATACCAGTTGGTCACCCTAATGCCCACATAGGGGACATTAATGGAATCACTTAAAGTAAAGATTAGCCCCACACCTTGTAATTAGTGAGTAACAAGACCCACCGTGGCGTGAGGTCACAAGCGAGACCAAATCTCATAGAAACCTATCACAAAGCTGAGAAGCAGAGTCATTGACTAATCCTGCAGTAATTTAACATGGAAAACTCGTGCAGAAGCCGAAGACGCTAAGGATGGGAGCCTGAGCTACGTTGTGACCAGATTAAGAACAGTCCTGGTTAGGCCCTGCGCTCAATGGCATACCCATTGTAAGGACAGTGTGGGCAGATGCAGGGAGAGTCGAAGCAGTGGTGAGAGTTCCTATCCATGCACTTTTTGCTATCACTAGGGCATGCATTCACAAGGCTAAGTGTGTCTTGATAATTCCCAAAGCCATGAACTGTTTGAAAATCAGTAACACATGCTGAGTGTTGGCTTGGGGAGGTCCCAAGAGGGTTTGTGCTCAGAAATCTCCATCTCCATCACTCTATAAATAATCAAGAGGTTTACTTAGAAAAATAGAAAAGTGATGAATGGAATGCTTGAATTAATATCAGACTCTACTAATTACACTGACGCACATTACAATCCATTGGCTTTTTGTTCTGTGCACTACTATAATCAGGGCCCAGCCACTGGCAAGCCATCCTTGGCCTCACCACAATGGAGACAGTCCCGCTTGAACTGCTAAGCGATGTCTCCTCTGCAAAGGTACACATGGAACCCTAGGCATGTTTTGGCATTGTTAAACCTGAGAGGTGAATTGCTGCTTGAGTCCTGTGGCAGAGCAAGCACGGGACCAGTGTAGAGCATATCTGTGGTACTTTAGAGGTCCCCTGAGAAAAGCAACAAATTGATGGATGGGAAGCTTGAATTAATCTCAGCCACTGCCAATTACTCTGGGGTATATTCCAGTCTATAATTTTTTTGCTCACAGCACTTGTGTAGTTGATGGAAGAAAGAGGATAACGCAAGAACGATCTGTGAATGATCTACACGAAGGACGCTCTCTAAGGACACTAAGCAGATGATCCACGAGAGGTCCTCCCCACTCAGAAATAAACCTGGTAACCTTTGCTGACCTTTATCCATCACCAAAGTCCTGTCTCCAAGGAGATGTATCACATTGATTCTGGGTTGCATTTTCATACATATCTAACCGGTGAAGAGGATGAACTATGCTTTGGGTGAGATGATGGACACCTTGTGGTAGGGCCTCTTATGTGGCATGAGGTAATTGGACTGGTAGAGAAGAGGATGGCTGCTAGTGGCTTCTACCTCACCCATCTGATCTGCGGCTGTGGAGCGACAGTGGCAGCACAAGGATGGAGCCTCGTCCTGGCTTTGATGCCCTCTCGGCCTTGGCTCCCTCGTGATTTTATTGAGTTGCTGGCCATAGCACGCAGCTTTGGATATTGCCTAAAGGCCATGGCCCCCGTTCAGACTTGGATGGAAGCACTACCTTTGCTCAAGTAAACAACACTCCGTGGCTTGTTCGGGTGTCTCAATTTACCTTCTTAAAAGGGTGTGTGGTAGGAGTCATCATAAGAGCAATGGCCATGCAGTTATCTTATTCCCAGGTGGCACTGTGGGCTTCAACACAACTATGGAGTGGAGTCCTGAAACAATGGGACTCAATGCACTGCCAGACTAATAAAATCCAAAGGATACTCTTCCCCCATTGTATTGAGCATGGGTGGTGGGGGCAGAAGAATTGCCCTGGGCCTACTCAGCAGAACCCCCGAGGGATCACAAATACTCTGTTGAGCCACATACAGTCCCATGGAAATATAATCAAAAGCCTTACTCCTGAACTATGGAGAGGGGGGACCAAACCCTTATCCCCCGCCCAATTCAAAAGGTGTCCCAGACTTCTCCCATGTCCGTGACAATGAAATGCCTCGGGTGGTACTCTGAGGCCTAGTGAGGGCATGGGAAACTACTGCCAGCTCAGAGTTGACTGGGCTAATGCCCTCTCTGATCATCAATATACTATGGGGGATATTATCAAGGACTGCCGATAACTATCGCAAGTTATCTGCAGTTTTGTTAACGCCGCCTAACCCTGAAATCTATCGCCATAGTAGCGCCCTATTATCAAGCAGACGCTACATGGCGATAGAACCAGGGTTAGGCGGTGAAAAGTCCCGAAAACATTATCGGGATGGCGATAGTGAAACCTGCGTTATCCGGCGATACCTGGCGATCGGCACATTAGCGCCACAAAAGTGCCATCTTCACTCCAGGCGATATTGCACTGTGAAAATGCCCCTCTATGTCTAAGATACATTCAAGCAAGACTGTCTGCCAAACACAGGGCTCAGGCATGCAGCTGAGAAGACAAACAGGGACCCCGTGAGGCTCACGTTGTCTCTGCCTCTTACTCCTCCTAGCTCTCATCCCTTGGTCACAGTGCTTCTCTCCCTCCTCCTGCCACGGAAGAGCTCGTGTTCCTTTCTCTCCTTCTGCTCGTCCAATCCCTTTCTTCTAAATTGCGCCCCCACAGATAATGCTGGTGACTTCCTCTGTGCCTCCTGGGTCAGGGCTACTCTTGCCAGTCTGCCTCCCTGCGCTCTATGGTCCATGAGTCTCCCCTGATTGGCTGATCCCTGTGCTGCCTGTGCCCCCCCACCCCCACCCCGTTCCGCCGCCTGTGCCCTCCTCCCACCATCAATGCTGCCACCTTCATCTACGCGCTCACATTCACCACCTGCATAACCCTCCATCATTTGTTTGTGTGATACAAAGCGAACTAGACCCTTGTGGGGTTAGATATGAAACCAGACAAGTCATGTATAGTACAGAAAGACACTCAAGTACATAATAAACCATGAGAATACCATTGAGAAACATTAAAATGCAAAATGTACAGGTGAATAAATTATGGATGGAGGTTCAAACAGCTGCGAAGAGGAGTGCAGCTTGCAATATACATATCTACGCATGCAGTAACTTGCATCACTTGGCCTTGTGGTATAGCTGGACCAAACAAGGCCATCATCAGTGTGCAGGAGAGAAGCGGAAGCAGCATCAATCTAGTAAGCACATTTTATCTGAAGTACATTTTTGATTTGTTATTAGAAAGTCTGTGATATCTATGAATATATCATATTCTATAAATATTTGCTGTTGAATTTGGTGACTCCACTTTAATTTCTTTCAAAGACCTCATGATTTTGGTATACCTCATGAAGTAATGACTTCGACGAGAGCAAGGGATGAAGAAGTAATGTCCTGATTACTTACTGGTAATCCTCATTACTCTTAGTCCTCTTGTGCTTGTCTCAGTCATTACACCCCGCCCACCTCCCTCACTATTGAGGCCTCTGACAGATGTTTGGTAGAGACAGTAGGATACTAGCAATGCCAGTGCTCTTAAGCATCCATATAATGGTGGGCGGAGCTTGCTCTAGGAGCATTTCATAAAGTTTTCCTGTCTCTGGAGGTGGAATCCACCTCATGAAGAAATGACTGGAACAAGGACAAGCAGAACTGAGAGTATTGAAGATTACTAGTAAGTAATGTGACTTTGCCACCCCCTGACGGCCACGTGTGGGCATTCTTGTGAGTGTGAAATAGGCATAAAATACAATAACATGCAGAATGTAGCAGACAGGGACAAGTGCAGCACACATCAACAACCCCTGCAAGCCAGCCAACATCCAGGATGACCAGGATGAGAGCCATGATGCCTCGCTGGACCTTCGTCTGGATCCTTGATACCTCGCTGGACCTGTGTCTGGAGCCTGGAGTGGGATGTGGAGGAGCTGTGGAGTCGATGATCTGTGACGGTAAACATTGAAGCGCAACGATCGCCCGTACCTGGTGGTGAAGTCTGGCAGGACGCGTGGAGACACGTTGCTGACCTGTGTGAGGAGACCGCCTTGCGACCCTTGGAGCTGTTAATGGTAGAGGCGCTCATGCGCACCAACGTAGTGAGGTACGCATCGCATACTACGATCCAAAACTACACCTGGGTGCGTGGAGGGGATTAATAACGGTGTGTGCCGTCTCCCTGCATCACAGACCGGATGATGTTGGGCTGGCCGTACGCTGTGGAGGGTGAGGCCCCTGTGCTACGCCGAACTTGTGTTGTGTGAGCGCTGCAACGTCACGCCTAAGGGGACTCTGCTGCATCAACTGCATCTGTAGGCACATCAGAGGACTAGCCGGCGACTGCTGTACCCAGCCTAGTGAAATCACACCTGGCTGATGCTCCTGCTGGCTGAGTCACAGATTCGGAGAGAGTGCAGTGGATTGTGCCACAGTGTCAATGTACAGGTAAGGAGAAGGTGGGACGCGCAGCGCAGGAGGGCCGTGGTGCGAGTAGCTCAGGCCTATCACACGTAGATTACGCCCCCCCCCCAGTGGCGTCTCTTCCGCTATGGCGGAAGAGCGTTGCCCCACTGCCTCAAGCAGTGCAGAAGAGGCACAATCATCACATGATGATAACTAACTGACTGATGTAATCATGCTATGTATCCTCAGGGGGTGGGAGGGTGGGTAGGACTGCTCCAAACACGGGGCAGGGCAAGTGTGCAATGACTGTTTGCTCAGACCACTCAGGCCGCAAAAATCAGTCATGCGCACTTCCCTGTTCGCAGTGCAGGCTGCATTACAGCCTGCATGTAGAAAATGCCCACCCCTCCAGCCCCTGGCTGCATGACTTGTCCCGTTGCAAATTAGCAATCACTCTGCCGCATCGCAGTGTTGTGATTGACTCAGGGTAGGGAGCCTGGCTGCCGAATTCCTGTTCCTGGAAGCAGACGCAGGGGAGCAGGAGCTACGAAGACACGGGGCACGGCTTCGAGGTAAGACTTCCCTCATTACAATATTAACGACACCCGCTCACACACATACCCACGTCCAGGCACCATCCAGTATTATTTCCGTCGTGTACCACCTCACAGCTGTCCAGCACCCCCCCCCCCGAACTTCTCAATGGTGGCCGATGTGCGCACATGCACAGCGGGATTAACACTCATGTGCCAAAGGCACATACGTAGTTACAACGCATAACACGACATTGCATTCCATTTCAATGCATACTAATACTAGGCACATTGCAACGGTAGGTTAGGCATTGCATTGCGGAGACATAAACATCACTATTCACACTCCAGTGAGTGCAACCCTAAACTAACCTTTGCACCCCAATCCCAACCGTGAACCCTGGTTTTCCTTTTTGAGCCCCCAATACACACCCAAAACTCAAAATTGACCCATTTGCACACCCCAAAAATCATATTCTACCCCAATTGCACACCCCGAATTTAATATTTTACCCCAAATCACACCCCGATTTTCATATCTAACATACGAAACCCATTCACACACAAAATACTTAAAATTACCCCATTACTGACCTCACAATGTGTTGTACTCAAATGCGATGTAAAGGCACCTGCGATGTTGGAGTTGCGTAGTTAATGATGTACTGCCTGCGTTGTACTGGACGTCTCCCATGCCAAAGGCAAACCATAGCCTGGCCCGTCTGCGTCCGTCTGCCCCTGGACTGCGCTCAGCACCAAGGAGCTTTCCTCTTGGACACTCCACCGCTACGACGCCAGCACCCTCCTCGCCATCAACCCTGCACGCCACCTCGCCTGCCAAGACCAATCTCAGCTCCGGACCGGACATCGCCATTGCCATCACTGACGGCTGCAGTATCACCCACAAGGAGCATCCCGACCGTCAAGGAGGAGGCATTGCCATCACCTACAGAAGCACACTCCGACTGACCACGCACTCTAATGACCCAACAGTGACCATGGACCACCTCAACTTCCAGATCTGGACATGGCCCAAGCACATCATCTGCGGCACCCTCATGTGCAGGCCCCCTGGGCCATGGCCCCCCATTCTCCAATACCATTGCAGAGCTCGTTGCACCCCAGGGTGTCCCATCCACCGACGACATCCTACTCGGCGTACTCAAGTTCCACATGGACAACCCCAGTGACCAGAACACCACCCCCTCCTGGGGAAGGTCCCCTACATCAGAAGCAAGCAGCAAGTCACCTCAACAGGCCACATAGCAGGACACACGGTCTATCACGTCACCTCCGCCAGCGGGAACTTCGACTACAGTCACAACATCGGACTCTCCTGAACCGACCATCATTGGTAACATCACGTCTTCACCTTGCCCACTGGACGCCACCGCCATCATCGAACCCCCTCACAGCTGGATCTGTCAGGGCCTATCCGGGACTATGTGGGGAACACAGTCAGGGACTTTGGTAAGGACTGGGAACAGGGTAGAAAACAAACACAGAGAGGAGTACAGCGCTGCCCAGGATCACACAGGAAGACAGAGAAGAAAAGGGATCCAAAGGGGAAGCCTGTAGAGGTGAACAAGAAGGGTGAGACTTAGAAAAGAAGGGCACTCATGAGGCGGCTCAGCATTCAGAATCACTAAACCCAGGACGGATGTGCAATACAATTAAACATAAAACAACATTAACAATAAAGGGGATGTGTGGGGTAAAGCACTCAGGAGCTCCACACGGTAAGACTGAAGCTCAGTAAGTTCCTTACCCACAATTGCTGTTACAGACACTAACTGGAAATACCCACATATAGGATATGTATACAAAGGCAGGGTCTGTGGAGCTTATACCTATGGTGATGTTATAACAGAAACTCAAAGACAATACTCACAGTGAACAAGAAACACCACCTAGGTAGTCAGCCGTGCCCACGGATCCTTGCGATCAAACAGGAACACGCAAGGCAGTAACAGCAAAGGGGTAGAACTAAACACAAGCACAATAGACAAGGAGCTAGCAAAGAGGAGTGCTTAACAGGAAAGGAAGGAAAACACAGGGCACACTTGGCAGAAAGCAGGTAACAAACATACAAGGTAACAGAAGTAAGACAGCAGAATAGAAAGATAGCAAACTAGAATTGGAACCAAGGAGATGGGATGAAAGGCAGGGACTGGAAAAGGATATACAGAAAGGGAGGCTACAAGGGTGTACTAGAATAGTGCAGGGTTAGGAAACCAGAAAACAAAGTAGCATAGGATGCAGAGCTGGGGCAAGAATTGAGCAAAGGCTCAGGGGTCAAAGTAGCACTACAGGTCAGGAACAAGGAAACGTAAAGGCTCAGGAATCAAGGAAGCACTGCAAGCAGTGCTGGTTCAGGAAACAGGAAAATGGCTACAGCTCAGGAAACAAGGAGTCAAGAGCGAACTACAAGCAGTGCAAGTCAGGCACAAGAAAAATAGCTATAGCTCAGGAACTTAGGAAACCAGGTAGCACTGCAGGCAGTGCTAAATCAGGTACAAGGAAAATAGCAGCAGGTCTGGAAAAAGGCAGGACTAAAGCTCAGGAAATACTGGAAACAATAGCAAAGGCTCAGGAAGCACTGGAAACAAGGATTGGTCTCACCGGTAAACAGCTTACAATGACCAACACTGGGCTGAAGGGAGCTGGGGCTTAAAAGAGCTCACAGTAATCATATGCAGCTGGTGTGAGCAGGCTAGCAGCAGCCAGCCACAGGTGATCTGAATTCCTCCACCCATCCTTGGCCTGCAGGGGTGGAGACTAAGCAGTGAGCAGGGAATCCTGGGTGATGGAGTTTTCAGGCATGAGTAGGCTGGCTTCACAAAACCCGGCACGGACTGGGAATGGATGTAAGTTCCCAATAAATGTCCAAATGGCTGGAAGTCAGGCTTTGCATGCAGGGGAGGGTCTGGAAGTTTATTAGAGGACTGGAAAGTCCCCCAGTTCAGCCCCCTGGTGGTGGACACGGGAAAGCAGGGAGCAAGTCGTGACAGGATCAAGGCCAACGTAGAACGTCTTGTCAACTCCCTCCGCACCAACACTCCACCAATGGTTCAAAACGATGACACCGCAGCGCGTAACCACCACCGATGGATCTCCAACAGCGCCGACATTGGGGCACCCCTCATGAACGGCACTGCGTCAGTACCTTCCGCCTGCCTGATGGCAAGTGTGAGGGTGAGGCAGTGCCATAGGGATAGGCTGGCCCCATGCATTGCTGGAGTTGCGTCATCGTTGTGCCACGACTGCAGCAATGCATGACTTTAGCGCAGACAGATACGTCTGGATTCCTGACATATCTGTCATTACTTGCGTCATGGAGCGCTGTTCAGTGACTACAGCGCATCCATGCTGTTTCGAGGAGGGCGTAATGAGAAGTGTTGCAACGCTGTCTTGTCCCAGCTCAGCAACACTTTTCATGACTGGGGCACAGGAATGCGCACAATTTTATTGATGGTGCGTATTCCTGCACTGTATTTTTGTCGCAGGGCAGCGCTGCAACATTGCTTGCAGCGCTGTCCAGCACCAAAAACATGCATACATGTGGGCTTAAGTCTTATCCCCATTTCTAAGACCAGCTATTTTCTGGTCTTAAGTTCCTGCAGCTAACCGGCCTTAGCGAAATTTATTTTATCGATTCGCGGGACCGGGCCATCCTTGATAATAGGGCGAAGGGGTGTTAGCGTGAGTTTTTGTGGAATTTTGAGAAGGAACGCCTACCTTGCCTGTCATTAGCGATAAATATCGCTGGCATGCAAGGCAATGGAAAATCCAGCCGTGATTGCCAGAAAGCTGTCGCTAACACCTGTTAGCGACAGCTTGCTAATAGGGCGATAAAAAGACCCGCGTTAGCGGCAGGAAAGTGCCGCTAATGCGGCGATATTGGGCTCGATAATATGCCCCTATGACTTTCCAAGGTGTCTGAAACAAGACTGACTGACTGAAGATATTCCTATTCTGCATAGTAACCACCTGGGTTTCTTGGCACTATATGATTGTTGAGGCCTGTGTAAGGCGTATGATGACATTAACTATCTCCTCCCACCATACTTTAAATTGTGGCCCATATTGTGGACTCCAGAACCATGAGACCTGTCACAGAATCCCAGTCACAGTTTCCAACTAGTATTTTTGTTACCAGAGTGCTATTTTGTGAACCAACCTATGTGTTACTAGGTCGGTTTGACAATTACCAATTCCTAGCGGGTCGCAAATCGACCTGCCTTATAAATGTTATTGAAGTAGGTCACAATATGCAGCCTACTAGGAATCGCAACCATCTCAGAGAGGGTGACCTGCTGGGGGTCATCAGACCACAATATCTGTGATTGCTTTTTAAATAAAGCAATTGTTTTTTTAAACGCAATCCGTCTTCCTTAAGGAGCACTTCAAAATACTGAACTTGAATTGGGTTGCAAACTCGCAATTCGGTAACTTGTTAATTTGGTGTTTGTACATAAGATAAAGCATTTTTGTGCTCACAAACGGCCCAAATCTGCAAATCAGGCTGTTTGCGACTGCCAAAATGCTGTGTACATCTGGTCCATTATTTCTTCTCTCAGTACATTTCTTCTATCTGCCAAAAATGGAATGGTTCTATATAAGTACATGTATTCATTCATTCATTCATTCATAAAACTGGTATTCCTAAACAACAAAATGGGCATCTATTGCTGCCCATACATGACATCATGCAGCGTATTTTTTTCCTAACTGCCTAATGAACTTTCTCTCTAGGTGTAATCTGCCGCTTGATGTTGATAATTTGTTTTTATGCAGTATTTATCTTGTCAGTCTTGTAGCTAAAAGTTGTCGTTATAATAATAATCCATATTTGTAAAGCATGAACATATCACCCCTTAAGGTTTCAAGGCGTTTGGGGGCATCGGGGAGATTAAGTGAGCTATTGCCCAGAGTCACATGATGCTGAGCCGATCTACTGCCGGCGATTGAACCATGACCCCCGCGCTCCGGAGTCAGCCGCTCTGGCCGCTGGACACCTGCCTCCTGCAGCTCGCACACAGATTTCTGAAGCATGTACATTAATTCATTGTGCCATCTCATTAATACTAGTCCAAGCCCCGCTGATGGAAGAGTGACACACGCTCAGGGCTGTATGGGCCTTTTATTCCACCGGGCATTTCCCTGGTGGCCGGAGCCCGTGGAGGCTTTGAAAGGCAATGGACTCTCCGGGTGCCTCTGTCACTTTCCTCAGCTCCCTGAGGTTGATTGCAGGAGGCATGTGGAGACTTTCATAGAGAGAAAGAGAGGGGGAGAATGGTAGGGAGATCAGGGAGGGAGAAGAGAGAAAGAGGGAGGAAATGGATGGATGGATGGATAGAATGAGAGAGATAGAGTGAGAAAAGGAAGACAGCAGGGCTGCTTTGAGCATTTTGCCAGGGTGGTTTTTGGTTCCCCAGTCTAGCATGCGAGTACTGGTGATTGATGGTGAATGATGCAGGCCGCGACCCTGTGTAAGCCACTCCCCCAGGCTCTCCGGGTATATGCTATCAGGTGCACGATGTCCCAGAGTAAAACTAGGACACATTATGCTGCTTTAATCAGTCTCACTAGTACTGCCAGCTCTAGCACATTGGACGACGCACAAAAAGAGAGAAACATGGGCTGGGAAAGAGTATGGAACATGAGTTCCTTCATCCGCAACAAACCTTAAATATTAAGCTTAGGTTTGCGTTAGTTAGGATGAAAGGAACAGGAAAGTATGTATCCACCTTCCCACTGTGGAAAATTGACATTTTGGACTTCATTTTTGTAAATATATTTCAAATGCATATTTATATTTAGCAAATGTTCTATACATTTGAGGTACTTCTTGTCCCTCTGGCAGTTCTTAATTTGAGCCAGTGGTTGCCATCTTTCTGCATCACACATTTACCAAGGGAAAAACAAACAAAGAAGAATGACGGATTTAGAGAAAAATGGGAAAACTGCAACAGAGGGAGAAAGCAGGATCCTACAAGGGTGAGATAAAGGAGCAGAGAGTGTCTGGTAGTGGATTAAAGAAATTCAGGTGATTTTGAATCTACACAGCTTAGTATTCGGTGTGCCAACATTTAATTGCACTGGCCACAGTCTTCGGAGCAGAACTTCAGGCACCAGCACTCTTTCTTTCACAAATTAAGCACTGCCCTCATGGTAATTTAAATTTTGGCAGATTATTATGATATGCTGAAAAAAAACACACGCACAGAGTGATTTTATTGTGCCAAAAGTATTTGCTGAATCAAAGGCACCCATGGCTGAGATACAACACTTTATGGAGATGTGAGCATTATAAGTATGTATTAAGGGATAAACGTAACGCCATTTTCATTTTATTTTCATTGCGTACAACAAAAATGGTTTGGGATTAAGTCCCAAAAAGGGTGTTTTAAAGTCACATCTTTTTTTGATTCTAAATGAGTATTAAAGCAGACCTTGTGAAGAATGTGTGGTGTTGCCGCGCTGACCGTTGCTGACAGCTCGCTATTTTTTTAAAATTGGTTCATTGAGTACTGTGTTTAAATTGTTTTTAAAATTGAAGTGGGGAAAAACTTACGTTAAAACTCGAGCTCGCTGGCTCGCTGGCTCCTAGCCGTACCCCTGAGGCTCTCCACCCCTAGGCCTTAGCCAATTGGCCGTAAGGAGGAGGAGTAAGAGGCGGGGCCCAGGCACAAAAGCTCGCTGCAGCGCGGGAGCGGACAATCTTGTGTGGTGTTGCCGCGCGGACCGTTGCTGACAGCTCGCTATTTTTTTTAAATTGGTTCATTGAGTACTGTGTTTAAATTGTTTTTAAAATTGAAGTGGGGAAAAACTTACGTTAAAACTCGAGCTCGCTGGCTCGCTGGCTCCTAGCCGTACCCCTGAGGCTCTCCACCCCTAGGCCTTAGCCAATTGGCCGTAAGGAGGAGGAGTAAGAGGCGGGGCCCAGGCACAAATGCACGCCATAGCGCGGGAGCGCAGCGGACGCGCCGAAGGCGCGCCTAAGGCAAGCCCGTCTGCGCCCGTCCGCGCCCAGACGGGCCCAGGGGCCACGAATCATGGTCAAATTATTAAATACTCGTCCAAGGCACTTAGGCTGTTAGCTCAACCATGTCTCCCTTTTGATCCTGCTGCTCATAGTCGCATCATGGATAACGGTATTTTTCAAACTCAGAGCCGCCATGTTGCCCTTCCTCCCCCTACTTTGCATTACTCTTCTACATCTGGTCCTACTTCAGTCAAACATACGGCCCTGCGCATCTTCTATCTCAATACTCGTTCGCTGGTCAAACACCAGCTAGACATCTTTCTGTTGCTTACTTCAGAAAAACCAGACGTCCTTCTGGTCACTGAAACCTGGTTAACTCAGGACTCTACCCCGGATATCTTAGCGGCACTTCCTTCGGATTATTACATCTTGTCTGTTAATCGGCCTGCGGGAAAGTCTGGTGGAGGTGTAGCCGCCATCATACATAAAAACTACAAGTTTACGACCATGACTTCCCTCGATCTCCCGGAGGTAGAGAATATTGTCATTAAACTTGACACTAACACTGGATCTCTTATTCTTGTACTTATTTATCGACCCCCTCAGGCCATGCCTACCTTCCCTCTCTCCTTGAGTGAACAAATGGCCAATCTTGTCATGAACTATGCTAATGTCTTACTTATAGGAGACTTGAACTACTGGTTCTATGATGCCCTCGGTGGGCCTCATGCTGCAGAACTGTCTGAATTACTCTCTAACTTGAATTTGGCCCAGCACTTATCCTCCCCTACCCATGTAAAGAGACATAATCTGGGCCAAATCTGGTCCTCAAACCTTATACTATCGGTGCCCACAATCTCACCATGTATATGGTCAGATCATCATTTAATAAAATTTACGGCTACCATAAACTTTATGCTCAAAATCCCCACGGTAGTGGGAGGTATGACAAGAAAGTGGAGGACTCTTGATAAATTAGAATTTGTCAAAACACTGGCCAATTCAGCTCCCATCTTTAATACTGATGTTGACTCTATGGAAGAGACCATCTCGAACTGGCTACTGCTTGCTTGTAATGTCCATGCTCCACTCACTAAATTTTCTCGTGCTCGCCATTCAGATGCACATAAATGGTTTACCACCGAGCTTAAAACACAAAAACTTGAGCTTCGTCAAAAGGAGAGAAAATGGAGGTTACGATACTCCATGGAAGATAAACAACAGTTCTTGTTAGCTCGTAAAGAGTATAAAAAGCCATACTGGAAACCAAAGCAGCCTATTTCTCAGCTAGAATATTAAACGCTCAGAATAAACCAAAGGAAATATTTATGATAGTTAATGACCTTTGTAATGCTGAGAGAACACTCCCCAGTCAGACGCCTACCCAAGAGCTATGTAACTCTTTGAACAATTATTTCCTGGACAAAATCTCTATAATCAAAGCTAGTATTCCCACTACTGTTAGCACAGAACACTTGGACAACTTGCCAACTAATTCAGCCATTATGGCTCATTTTCCAGGCATTTGTCCTCAGACTCTATCAGATTTAATGACCCGTGTAAAATCGGGGTCCCCCAACGATTGTTGTCCACCTCATGTTTTGAGGGACGCCTTTTCTGCTCTACCTCATAGCGTGCTTCCTTTCCTTAACGAGTCTCTTGCACAGGGCAAGGTCCCTAGTGCTTTCAAGAATGCAATTGTGGTCCCTCTTTTAAAGAAACCAGGGGCTGACCCCCTTAATCCTTCGAATTACCGTCCCATCTCTCTCCTTCCCTTCTTGGCCAAGATCTTAGAGGCCCATGTGGCCAGGTGCCTTTCTAATTTCATCGAACAGTCAGATCACCTAGAGCCACATCAAGCTGGTTTTCGACCTGCTCACTCAACTGAGTCTGTAATTCTTGCAGTACTGGACACTCTGAGAGCTAATGCGGACATAGGCATTCCCCAGGCCCTGGTGCTCCTGGATTTATCGGCCGCGTTCGACACGGTCGATCATAAAATCTTGATGGACCGTGTCGGGCAGGCCGGTATACAGGGCCCCGCTTACAACTGGATAAAGTCCTTCCTTGAAGGCAGAGCTCAAGCAGTGCGACTTGGTCCATTTACTGCCTCTAAGCTCGCTACTACATGCGGGGTGCCACAGGGTTCGTCCCTATCACCTCACTTATTTAATCTTTATCTCATGCCCTTGATCCACTCATTGAAGAATAGAAAGATAACTTCTTTTAATTATGCTGACGATCTCCAGCTTGTTTTTACCTTGGATTCTCCTGACTCTGTCCTTGAATTCCAAGCTACTATGCTTCATATTCAGCGTTGGATGGACCTTAACCATCTTAAACTCAACCCGGGCAAGACGGAATTAGTGTTGCCTGGGAAGAGTGAGATCTTTGGGGCCCTCACTATTGGCCGACAGAATTAGGAAACCCCCTACTCCCTCTCCTTCTGTGAAAAGCTTGGGGGTCATTATAAATGCAGACCTCTCGCTTAGAGGACAAGTGGGGGCAGTGGTCTCCACCTGTTTTTTCCAATTGCGAAAGATTAGGAGGATTGCCTACTTGCTGACTCATTCAGCCCTCACTCAGGTGGTGATAGCTCTGGTTCTCTCGCGCCTTGACTTTTCAAATTCCATCTATCTTGGCCTGCCTTTGTTTCTACTTAAACGCCTACAATTGGTACAGAATCAGGCTGCGAGACTAATTTATAAACAACCTAAATGGCAATCCGCCAGACCCTGTCTATCCAAACTCCACTGGCTACCTGTCGCCCAACGTGCAGCTTTTAAGACAGGGTGTTTAATTTTTAAGGCATTGCATTGCAGGAGCCCCAAATTTGTCAGCAGTATGATTGTGAAGTATGCCCCACTTCGCAACCTACGGTCAGCCCATTCTCACTTACTGACTACCCCTGCCATTAAACTTAAACGTCAGGGTGGACGTAGGTTCTCCTACCTTGCCCCTAAATTCTGGAACTCTTTACCTCTGGCAATAAGGATGTGTGACAACCTGCTGGGGTTTAGAAAGGTGCTTAAGACCTGGTTGTTCGAGCAAGCTTACGCATAGTCTAGTGCGCTGCAATACTGTTCAAGATTAGCGCCATGAAACCTTCTAGTGACCGTTCGCTTTAGAAGTTCCTGCTAACATAACATAACATAACAATGTATTTCTCTTGGAGACATTTATAGACATTATGTCCAGGTTCTGGGAGAGGGGAGAGAGGGTTGCAGGACCACCACTTTTTATTAAGTAGCTTAAAAAAACAGGTACCGGAGTTGGGCAGCACCCTAGTGCAATCGACAATTGATTTGCTGGCCAGCGACTCTTCTTTAGAGGAGCATACAGGAGCAGATAACCAAAGGGCTTTTTAAAAAAAAGGGTTTAGTAAAGATTCATTAAAAATGTTGTGACTTATGTTTTAGTTTATAAGAGTAAGACACTCTACTAAGAGGATACTACATTACTCCATAATCGGGGAACATTCAAAGAATAACTGAGTATTATCCCCAGTTCTAAAAATTGAACCCAGATCTACAAAGCATCATAGGAGGACGCATGAGGTGCTCCACGTAAGGGGATCCAGATCTGCCCTTAAGCTCTAAATTAGGCTTAGATCCCAAGGGCGAATAGAGGGTCGCACATGCCAATGGGCACAACAAGGCAGGAGCTCTTGCAGATACCCCTTGAAGTAGGTTGATACTAAGGGCCTGATTATGATGTGAGTCGGAAAGCCTCCGACCGCATGTTGGAGGCTTTCCGACTCACATCGTAGATTTCACTTTTGACCACCGCAATACAATGCCAGTGGTCGAAAGTGAAACCGGCCAGTCATTCTGGCCAGTCGAAGGCCCCACCGTAATCCCTATGGACGGTGTTTCCGCCGTCGGGATTGCAATGTCGGTTTCCGACAGGCTTTCCATGTCGGGCTTTCCGACATGGAAAGCCTGTCAGAAAGCGACTTTGGGGGCCCCTAGCAGGGCCCACATTCCTCCACGGCCTTGGGGTGGGAGCCGAGGGGGCACTTATGGTGCCCCCCTGTTAATCCCTGCACCGTGTGGCAGACACCTTGAGGTGCCTGCCACGCGGTGCAGGGATTAACAGAATCTCCCATTTCTCCATGGGAGCTTGTGCTACGGCCAGTTTACGGCCTCAGCACAAGCTCCCATAGAGAAATGGGAGTATGTGACCGCACCATGTGCGGTTGCATTGTAATACTGCAGTCTGGACTGCTGACCGGAGGTCGGTCGGTCCAGAATCCGCGATGATGTAGGTCGGAGGAAACTCCAACCGACATCATAATCATGGCCTAAGTGGTATTAAGGTAAGAGAAGAGCCTTGAAGTACATCACTGAGGGAAGAGATGAGAGTGTTATTATGTATGCTTTGTCTGATGAACCAATTAAAGAGGAGGGCTTTAGGATCTACCTCTCACAGGTGATGTGGAAGGGCGGCAAAGAATACAAGAGGATCAGCTCCCCTCCACCACCTCAAGTGACTGACCTTTAAGGTTAAATCATCAAATATTAACACTACCAAAGATTCTATCCAGCAATAGGGGTGGGCCTTGTCTGATCTGGTTGTTAGTTAGAATTGGCTTCTCTGGACTCTTCCTATTGGTTAGAAGATTAGAAACAGGACTAAAGGTTGACATGTTGGTAGTGTCAGTCTACACATTCCATTGAATACCTATGTGAAATATGCCAGTTTATTGTAAACCTCTGACAATCATATTTATGAGAGAAACAACAACCAACATGCCAATACTGAAAGTACTTTCAATTATTTTTCATTTGGGCACACTTTAACAACTTGATGCAACCCAGAAACTTCTGTTTCAATGTCTCTTTTATTTCATTTTTTAGAAGACTTTTTCTTTTTTTTTAGTCTTTTTTCTCAAAAACAATCCAATTTTTTCAGAAAAATTATTATAAAACACCACATCCACATTTTACAAAAACACCTAATATATAACAATTGTTTAAGAAAGAACATTTAGACACACATAATGGTAGTCCAAGGAAATGACATATAACACTTAATACCAAATTTACACATACTCAAAGACAAACACAAAAACAAAAACAGTTCAGAAACAAAAATTACAACACACACTTGCCCAGATAGGTTTTTAAACTTGCTTACAATTTTTGCAACCTTATATTTGAGCAAGACCAAACAGTGCTTTATTTTCACAATCCCTATTGTGTTTCATCAATGGACATAATACCTTCCTATTACAGTACTGTGATTCACAAACAACAAGGGATATTCTGTTCTGTCAAGATCGCACTCGTTTGGAATAACCACGGTCTACGCATTTCAAACCCACTTTCCAATTATTGGGGTTCTCTTCAGGACCAAAGCTAGTTTTTGAGATCAGCCGATCTCATCTGTTCAAAGCGAATCAGAACGCATCTTCCATTTAATACTTGAAATGCTACACGGTTCAATCCCATAAGGTGGTGCTTCTTAAGGTCATTCGTGGTTAATTTGAAAGTTCCAATGATAGCTTTGACATATTCACCACCTTATGGGATTGAACCGTGTAGCATTTCAAGTACTACATAGAAGATGCGTTCTGATTCGCTTTGAACAGATGAGATCGGCTGATCTCAAAAACTAGCTTTTGGTCCTGAAGAGAACCCCAATAATTGGAAAGTGGGTTTGAAACGCGTAGACCGTGGTTATTCCAAACGAGTGCGATCTTGACAGAACAGAATATCCCTTGTTGTTTCTGAATCACAGTACTAGTAATAGGAAGGTATTATGTCCATTGATGAAACACAATAGGGATTGTGAAAATAAAGCACTGTTTGGTCTTGCTCAAATATAAGGTTGCAAAAATTGTAAGCAAGTTAAAAAACCTATCTGGGCAAGTGTGTGTTGTAATTTCTGTAATTTTTGTTTCTGTACTGTTTTTGTTTTTGTGTTTGTCTTTGAGTATGTGTAAATTTGGTATTAAGTGTTATATGTCATTTCCTTGGACTACCATTATATGTGTCTAAATGTTCTTTCTTAAACAATTGTTATATATTAGGTGTTTTTGTAAAATGTGGATGTGGTGTTTTATAATAATGTTTCTGAAAAAATTGGATTGCTTTTGAGAAAAAAGACTCCAAAAAAATGAAAAAGTCTTCTAAAAAATGAAATAAAAGAGACATTGAAACAGAAGTTTCTGGGTTGCATCAAGTTGTTAAAGTGTGCCCAAATGAAAAATAATTGAAAGTACTATCAGTATTGGCATGTTGGTTGTTGTTTCTAGTTATTGGGCTCAGCGTTACTGATAAGAGCCAAAACCCTCTTCTGTTAGTTAAACATATTTATGAGGCATATAAGTTTATCGCAATTAAAGGGTATGAGTCTGATATCCAAAATGTATTGGCAGGAAGGTGTAGTGAGGGAAGCCTGAGCTTCTCCTGTTCTTGACTAAGTATACGAGCTGTGCTTACCTGTGTTTCTTTACGCTTTACGTGAAAATGAACAAGGTAGGTAGCAAACAAGTGATTTTTGTTCAACAATGCATTTTTCTAATATCAAAGGTAGTTAATGGCAGAGTTCTATATGCCATACATACGCCGAGGAAAGCGAGAAATCTGTGACATCAGTGCGCGCTAGCACGCACAGCCCTGCAGGACTTTGGCCTCAGGCGCTTCCTTCCTGCCACCGTGGGCACCACTACCACAAGAGGTTGAAATGAGTAGGACCTAATGGAAACTGACATCTACTGCTTTGATTTTTTTCTTGAATACAGTTCCACTACTTTTTTCAAACAGGTTCACAGTTTCTGAACCTTTTCTTTTTCCAGTTCAAAGATAGTCCTTTTTATTTTTTGCTGTATTTTGTATGCATTTGTTGCTCTCCTGTCAAAAAGAAAAAAAAACGAATAGGTTCTGCTTGTCTCTTTGTCGTGAGGCTTTGTATTTCTTACAAATGTTCACCCGTAGATAAATAATAACGTGTTTATGTATTCAACCAATCACGCTGTAAACAGATTTCTTACACCTCTGTTTGTCATTTTGAACAAATATTTCCGGGAGATATATTTTTCTCCACCATCTCTTAATAATAAACAATATTTTACAATTTTATTTGAAGCTTCACTCTGAGCTAATTAATTTGATTGTGCTCATGAGAAGCTTAAAAATTGTTAACCAACATAAAACTACGTCAAGTAACTTGCGCACTGTTACCAGACACCCCCTCGCCCAGCTTCATTGACTTTAAACCTAATGTCCATGGAGCCCAATATTATGGTTTGTGCAAAATACAATGACTAGGGTTACTATGATAGGGCTGCCATGTACGTCAGTGAGTGCATAGTCTATGGGGATGTATGAACCAGGGGCGGCTCCTCCATGTAGGCGAAGGAGCGTCGCCCCACTGCTTTCTCGCAGTGCGAGAAGCAGAAACAAAATAAAGGCATTACAAATACCATTTTATGTTTCTGCTTCTCGCACTGCGAGAAAGCAGAAGGGTTTGGTTGGGGGGGGTTGGGCGGTCCTGCTCTAGGGCTGGGGAGGAGTGGCTTGCCCACTCTGAGGGCGCTGACTGTTTTGTCGGCCCCAGGGCCGACCAAACCAGTCAGACGCACTCTCCCTTTTCTCCATGTAGGCTGCATGCAGCCTACAGGGAGAAAATGGCCTCCCCATATACGCCTGTGTGGTCGGCGTCCCAACCAATCACAACGCTGCCATTGCAGCGTTGTGATTCGCTTAGGGGAGGGAGGAAGGCTGCCTGCTTCCTGTGTGGAGCAGAGAAGAAGTGATGGCGCAGGACGACATGGGACTGGACCGGGCCGGCGAAGTTAAGTTAACTTTTTTAAATTTATTTTAAATTAAACCCCACCACCCCCCACCCGCAAGTCATGCTGGCCGCGACTGGTATGAACATTTGTGTGAATGAATGGGATATATGTGTGTGGGCGAATGAGAGCCTGTGTCATATGTATTTGTGGCACAGGACATACCTTTCACCATTTGTGGCACCGTTACATGTACAACACAAACATACAACCATTTTTTTTTTGATGGAAGAAATTTAAAGTGCAGAAAAATGTGCTGCAAAAAGTTCATAATTGGGAACATTTTTCTACACTTTAAATTTCTCCCATTTTAACCCCTTGACCGCGATCGGAATTCCGCTCATATGCTGGACATTCCGATCGCGGGTGGGGTCGTGACGAGCTCAGCTCGTCATGCGCACAGCGCTACCGCGCAGCATGACGAGCTGAGCTCGTCATGAGCACGGAAAGGGTTAAAAAAATGGCTGTATTTTTCAGTTATAAATATGACAGCGTGTGTATGAGCCACTGGGAGCAAGATGCCTGCTGTGTGTAAATGCGACACTTTGAAATGGGAGAAAATTCAAATGAAGAGTTAACTTTATGTTTATATGCATTACATAAAACTCATCATTTTAATTTTTTCCCATGTCAAAGTCTCTTTACAAACAGCAGGCATATTACTCCCAGTGGCATGTATACATGGTGCCATATTTATAACAGGAACATACAGTCATTTGTTTAAATGTGAGGAATTTAAAGTGAAGAAACATACTTCATAAAACATTAGGGCTTAATTTAAAGTAGAGAAAAACATGAA
The DNA here is from genome assembly GCA_963921515.1 of Calotriton arnoldi. Lineage (NCBI taxonomy): Eukaryota > Metazoa > Chordata > Amphibia > Caudata > Salamandridae > Calotriton > Calotriton arnoldi. The sequence goes on along the minus strand of CAWUFW010002540.1, from coordinate 537,680 downwards.
GGCAATGTTTCATAGAAACATTTTCCTCACTTTTAATCTCTCCCATTTAAAAGAAAATTACTGTATTTTTCAGCTATAAACATGGCACTGTGTCTACCAGCCACTGGGAGCAAGAGGCCTGCTGTCTGTAAATGTGATGTTGAAAAGGGAGAAAATTAAAATGAAGAGTTAATTCAATCATTAAGTTAACTCTTCATTTTAATTTTCTCTCATTTAAAAGCAATCATTAATATAATTTTGTTCTCACGATCCAATATTGAGTTGAGCACAAATTTTATTTAAGAGTTAAGTATCATAGTGCATCAGTTCTGAACCTCTGTGACCCACATGGGTCATAAGAGTGGATCACTGCTCATTATCAGGCTCTGTTGTCTGCAGCTTGATAATAATGTAAAATAAACTTAGCCTTTTTTTAACTTTAAGAGAAAAACACAACACTTATTTATTGCAGTTCTTAGTTAAAAATGAACTCAAGGCTGAGAGCTACGCTGAAGGTTTCTGTGAGCTACTGGTAGCTCCCGATCGACTGGTTGAAGACACCTGATGTAGATTGTCGTGTAATGCCTGCGTAATACGTGCCATGGAAATAATTACCTGTGAATTGCAATGTTTAAATTGTAAAACAATAAGTGCTGTTTCTCAGGGGCCCACCAGAGGTGGTGTCGAATATCCTCATGTCTCTTTCATCCACTACCACGCTCTGCCTGCCCTTTCTATCCCACTCTTTCAGGTTCTTTTTCATCAATGGTTTCTCCCTTTGTGACTGTTCTTTCCATCTTTCTCTTCCCCCATCTTCTTCCCCTCTGCTGCCTTTCTCTCTCTAGTTCTAGGACAAACTATGAGTATGAAAAAATAAGTCCTGGCCCCCCAAAAAAGAGTGGCATCTTTGACTTTGAGCACTAAGCTGGTACACCCACTTTTAGACACCCACCCAGATTTTATGTTTGAAAATGTATGTATATATTACATGCATTTCAATAACACTTGCATACATTGTACATTTGCGAATCAAGTGCACTTTACTCAAGTACACATTGCAACCTTTTTCAGGCGTTAGTCTAGATTTCTGCAACCAACCCTTAAACAGTCCGTGCTGTGCACTACCCCCCCATCACCCCTCTAGTTTCTCATTCATCCTGTTTCAGCTGCCCTAGGCACTGACAGTCCAACTCTGCAGGGCAGCATTTTCTGTAGACTATGCAGATTTCCTAGTTTGATGCAGGTTTCAGAGATTTTGAATATTTTCTGCAGGTTTTCTTGCATTTTGGAAATTAACCACGCATTTTCTATCTCTGCCAGGTTTTCTAGGAGGAGGGTAAATATTTAAAAGCAACAGTAAGGAAGAAGGAATGACAGGAGCCAATAGAGCAGAGCTGCGTTGGCCGGATGTACAGCGGGAACTTGCACAATGATGGGCATATTTATTTACTGGTAGTTTACGTAGCAAGAAAAGTTGCTGCAATGCATTGCACGAGTGGGAGAGAGATGAGCCATAGTTACCAAGATATGGCACTGTTCAGCCCCCACTATGCGCTGGCACACTTATAGCTGCCTAGCACTAAGGCAGGCTCACTTGCACCGCGGTGTAAGGGTGCCGCATTACTGGAAGGGATACTTTCCTGCACAAAAACAATCCTTAAAGGTATAGTCCTATTTCTATGTGTGCAGCAGAATGCAGCACATATGAAAAGTAGAAGTAACAAGGAGAAAGGGAGATATTTCTCATTATGCCTCTGTCGGGTAGGTGCACCATTTAAGTGCAAACCCAGGTTTGCAAGTCTTTGTAAATCTGGATTTGCGTCAAAACACACGGGTGGATGCAGGGGAACGCCCATGCTCCACCCATCTAATGTCAACCTGACGCAAAGTAAGTCAAGTCTGCGCCACAAAACTTGTGCAAGCCCAGCGCAGAATCTTACTAAATATAGGCCTGAATCTTTTTGGAGACTGTGCTGTCTGCAACATACATTCTACCAGAGTCTGTTACTCCCTGGAACTGGGTGCAGCAGGCATGCACTGTTAGGTGTACAGACATGCAGAGGGGAGGAGTGGAGAAATGCATGGGAGGGAGCAGGTACCCCCCTGATATCAGGACACTGAAAGACTCCTGAGAGATGTGTATATGCTGAGATGTGTGAGAACGACTCATCCCTCATCACTAATCACAAACGTAGCAGTACAGAGTTGTGTGCTGGGGGACATGAACCCTTCATATTTCAGCTGGCTTGGTCTATAAACGTTCAGGAAAGGTGAAAATACGTATTGTAAGTCCAGTTTAATGTACTCGTTAGTTTTGCATTTCTCTAAGAAACATTACTATGGGTTTTCACCATCATTTTTCAAGAATGTTTATGTTTCTGCCACAGATTTTCACGTTTTTCTGCAGATGTGCAGTACATAACCCTGTATCTCTTGGTTTAACATTTTATACACGTTTTTTTTTACAGTTTTATATAGCGCAAACTTGGCCCAAAGGCTTCGGAGTGCTTTACTTTACAGATTACATTACAAAAGGTCAGATTTTTTTAAATGTCATTTTACTCACAGGGAGGATAAGTGATTTGCCCAGAATCAGAGGATATTGAGCCGATGACGGGCCTCAAACATGGTTCCCTAATCAGCAGGTCCCATTAGGTTCCCTGGTGCCCTTTATTTATCATTTCGGAAATTGCTGTACAAGGTTTTAAAAGGCCCTTCCAATAGATACATATACATACAATTAGGCAGGCAAGAGGTCCGGATGTTACTATAAAATGTAGAAATGTGGAAAAGCATCTATTCCATACTGAACCTGGGCCCACGAGGCTCCTTAGCTCCCTCGGGTGTCAGGAATGCTCTGTTGTTAGTTGTCCCCTGCAGACATCATGCTGTGCACTCATCTCCTTAGCACTGAGCCGGCTGTCCCTCCTAGCCAGACCGCCCTCTCCTGTGGGATGATTTTAACAGCGGCGGTGCGTCCATTGGGGCGCTGGGGCGTTGCCCCACTAATGCAAATGCAAAGTAATACTCCTGTACGTCTGGCAGACGTACAGGTGTATTACTTGAAGTCCGTGCCGGGGGGTCACTGACGATCACCGGGCGACGCCCGAGCAATCATCAGGACAAGGGGGGGTGGTGACGTCGGGTGTAGCGCACTTAGTGCGCATGCTCAGTTCTGGGCTGGTCATTTTTCTGACCAGCCCGCGGCGCACATGCGCATTAGCCTGCAGATTAGAAGAGCGGGGGTTGCTTCATGGCGCAGCCCCCGGTCTCCTAATGGGCGGGTGTGTACCCCTGCCCAAGCCAATCCTGGCGCTGCTGGGGCAGCGTCTGGATTGGCTTAGTCACAGCGAGGCACGGGATTTGGGAAGCGTAAGTGTTAACTGTAGTCCGTAGTCGGACACTCGGACTGCGACACGACACCACGACACACACCTCGTGTTCTGGTGCGAGGGCCGAGGCTGCCTGCTACTACTGCTCGTCGTGGGTGGATGGCTCCGGTAAAGAAGAGACTCACTGCTGGACGAGACTTCGACTTCACCACATAATAAAGTAAGTACTTCGCTCCATTTCCAAAGTGAGCAGATGCTTGATGCCGAGAAATATACAATGTACCTTTCACCGCGCCACCAAGCTGATTGTTGTAAGTAATAGTACATTTTAAATTACTTACAGCAATCAGCTTGGTGGCACGGGTGGAAGGAAATGCTCCTGTTAACGTTGCTGTGCGCTCTCTAAAGTGCACAATCAAGCGCCGGCCATTAATATACTCTAACCCAGGAAAAGAGTATATTAATGGCCGGCGCTTGATTGTGCACTTTAGAGTGCGCACAGCAACGTTAACAGGAGCATTTTGTTAACGTTGCTGTGCGCACTCTAAAGTGCACAATCAAGCGGCGGCCATTAATATACTCTTTTCCTGGAAAAGAGTATATTAATGGCCGGCGCTTGATTGTGCACTTTAGAGACGCGAGCAACGTTAACAAATGCTCATGTTAACGTTGCTCGGCGCCCTCTAAAGTGCACTTTAGAGGGCGCCGAGCAACGTTAACATGAGCATTTTGTTAACGTTGCTCGGCGCTCTCTCGATGCATGCAGTCACTTACTTATCTTCCTTTTTGCTTTTCCACGCATGTGCTTTTTTCCGCAGCTCCTTGTTGCCCTGTCTGATGCCCTAATTAAAAGGATCCCTGACTGGATTCCTTCTAGCTGTAAAAGTTCATATTTCTAGCCAAGTCTTTGGTTCATGCCCATGAATGACGACACCAGTTCTAGGAGTACAAATGACTGACTGTGTGGCATCCAGGCCAGGCCATAAATTCAGTCTGGCTGTGTCCTGCATTGTAGAGCCCTCACATGCTTCTTCGCAAAGGGTATAACAATAGCGAGCCAGAATGCTCAAAGTATTTAAAGAGAGGTAGCAGCTGTGCCTCCAGACCGCAAGTTGAAGGTGGGGATTGAGTCTGAAAGTTGGGGGTATTGCGTCCGTTTGTCTGTTTCTCACAGGTTTGAGATCATGTTGCATGCGGGATACAAGTGATCAGAGAGATGGTGGGGGCACTCGGAGGCAACAGAGCATGAACGGCGGAGGGAGGGGGTGCACCGAACTCCTGGGCCCTTGGGATGCTAAAAGTAGGGACCCTCTCCTCAAGCCCAGCAACAACAGCAAAGGGGCACATGAAAGGGTTGTCGAATGTTTGAGCAAAGGGGTTTAAGCAGGGCTCTAAGTGGGATGAAAAAACTGGGGGAGGGGGAGGTCTCTAAGGACGTAGTTTAAAACACTTAAGCTAAAAATCTGTGCTTAGCATAGTGTGCCGCCGACTGGTATTTGACTGCCTCCGTCATTGCATCCAGATATATACTACAACAAGTAATATCACATCTACATCAAATCAGGACTATTGGCTTTGTCAACGGTTGTTAGTTGTATAAGATCAATAAGCAACAACTATGGCTTCGTTGTACATATTATTGAAAATGCTTTATTTCTAAAATGATGAGACTGTGAAAGAACTATAACGAGTCTCTTTGAAGTTACATCCCAGGCAGTGAAGGGTGGCACTGCTGCAGAGTTAAGATTTTATTTCCATCCTTAGGGTGAGGGCAGAAATAGAGAGCCCGACAGGGACCCGTCTCGGCACCTGATTTTTAGAACTGTCGGTGCTGAGCACCGGCAAGACCCACCTATATTTAGCCAAAATAAGGATAAAGTAGGATAGATTTGTGCAGTAAGTTAAGATCACATTGACGAGTGCTTATGACTATTGGGAGAGTTGTTTCCATGTGTGAAATGTAATACACACTCTGAGGCAGTAAAAAGTGTTTTTCTCATGTCAGTTTTGCTCTCCTGTTGAGTAATAAATGTGTCTTTGTTCATTTATCAGTTCAGTTTCTCTAAATTATTTAACCACAATATAAATACTTGAACAAATACATTTGAGAAATATGCAGTTATTTGCTACAAATATCAGAGAAATTTTATTTGTAAAGAATGGTATGAGCCACTTAAATTAGTATCTTTTAAATACCAATATTATGGTAGTAGAGAGAGTCTAAGTAATGTTTAATATTCCTAAAACATAGAAAAGTATCATTTCGACTATATGCAATAACAACTAAGTGGATATACATTAATTTTGGAGGCTGTAGCATAATCTTCATCTGTGTTGAGTCCCGAAGGTTTCGTGGTGACTAGCATGATAATGATTTTTGGTGTCTCAAACGTAATTCACAATTGTCAATTTGTGGTGTTGTGTTGTTTCCACCAATCAGTAGGAACTGCGCGTTTGTGGATGACACAAACTTAGGATGGTGCCAGAATGATTCCATGTACCCCGTAGCATATGTTGTCCCTTGGACCAGCTAGCTCTGAGTGCCACTGTTAGCCCCCTAACCTAGACAGGGAGCGAACAGTTCTGGCAACCACTGAACATGACACCTCTATTACCTCAGGAACCATGGTGACAGACTTCAAACTTTCGCTTAGTCACTCGTACTCTCTTCCGCTCAGAGAACTATACAAAGAATAAACAGAGAGGCGTTTTCAATATTTATTGAACCAGAGTGATTCTTGTATAAAATATGTGCCCAGGGGGACGCACCCAACACTAGGGCCTAGGCAGTGTGATAGGATTCTCACAAAGTGTTCTGTCAGCAAGTTCGGCGTTTCTGTAAAACCAATCCAAGCGTCACGAATGCAAAATGTGTGTCAAACATTAATGTGGCAAAGAGCAGGCAACTTTTAGAAAAAGGATTTGTGTATATGGAAGAATGATACTAATTCCTACCGGGTTCAACTTGGGCACATGACACCCACTCCTCATACATATGTTGGTGCAAAGCTACTAAAAGCAAGGCACTCACACATTAGCAAAAGAAAATGCTAAAAATTGTGCTTAGTAAAATTGCTTAACATCATCTTAAAATAAAGGCACTCATGCTATTTGGAGGCCCAAAGCAAGCCAAACTTATATAAAATATAAAAGCACTTACAATTTAGGCAATTTTAAAAACAAAATTTGGAAGTAAAAACAGGCTGAATAAAAGCTCCCACCACATGGAAAGTCAGATGTTTACATGTTCCATGTAGTAGACGAGACACTGGAAAAGAGTATATTAATGGCCGGCGCTTTCATAGTGCACATTAGAGAGCCGAGCAACGTTATGCCAACAACAAGGCTTGTTGAAAAGAGTGGCCGGCGCTGTGATTGTGCACTTTAGAGGGCGCCGAGCAACGTTAACATGAGCATTTTGTTAACATTGCTCGGCGCTCTCTAAGTGCACAATCAAGCGCCGGCCATTAATATACTCTTTTCAAGGAAAAGAGTATATTAATGGCCGGCGCTTTGATTGTGCACTTTAGAGAGCGCAGAGCAACGTTAACATGAGCAATTCGATAACTCATTATATGCAACACAATAACGTTTTTGCAATGCTCTTCTGTTATAGCAGTGTACAACAAGCACGCACCCATGTCACCCCCCTTTGGTTGTTCGGGCTCGCTCGCTACGCTCGCTCGCTACGGTGCTCTATGAAATTCATTTTCCGCCCCACCACTTACAAATGTCACCAGCCGCCACTGGATTTTAATGTATAGCGCTTATTCCATCCTGGGGTAGCTGCCAAGCACTGAGGCGGAACAGGAGAGGGAAAGAGGGGACATGAGAGGGAAGGAAGCAAGAAGCCGGAGGGGAGAGAGGGCGAAATGGAACATGTTATGTGAATGTTTGTAATGTATGTGTCTTGTAATGCACTCGCATGGCTGTAATGTATGTGTCTTGTTCTGCACTAACATGTTTGTAATGTTTGTGTCTTGTTCTGCTCTAGAATGCTTGTAATGTTTGTGTCCTATTCTGCTCCAGAATGTTTGTAATGTATGTGTCTTGTTCTGTTTTAGCATGTTTGTAATGCATGTGTCTTGTTCTGTTCTAGCATGTTTGTAATATATGTCTTGTTCTGTTTTAGCATGTTTGTAATATATGTCTTGTTCTGTTCTAGCATGTTTGTAATGCATGTGTCTTGTTCTGTTCTAGCATGTTTGTAATATATGTCTTGTTCTGTTTTAGCATGTTTGTAATATATGTCTTGTTCTGTTTTAGCATGTTTGTGATGCATGTGTCTTGTTCTGTTCTTGCATGTTTGTAATATATATCTTGTTCTGTTCTAGCATGTTTGTGATGCATGTGTCTTCTGCACGCTAGAGGCATTTGTCTACACTGTGTAGATTGGCTCTGTCTCTCGCTGGTCATTAGCTCTGTCCTGGGCCGCTTGAGTCTTCAGCCCTTCTCAGACTCCCTCCATAACGACCTCTCTACTCGCCACTGTAAGCAAGCCATGTGTTTCCTTAAGGTTGCAGCAGCACAGCAGTGGGACCATAGATAGGAGTGCTCTTAACAATCATCCTTTTGGTGCCCTTCTCTGAGGGGAATCTGAGCTGCGAGCACCAGTTTTCCTCACAGAAGCTTTCCTTTTGGCCTTCCTATGCTCACAGACCCCCCATATTACATGTTCTATCTCCACCACCTGCTGACTCTGGTGGATATTTACTTGAGTAACTGCTCGTTTCTTACTGGTTGCACTTGGTGGCATGTGGGGTTTATGACATTTATTTACGAGGGGGCATATTATCAACGGCCAGCGATAATTATCGCTGGCCGTGCTTAGCGATAATTTTGTTATCGCAGGCTATCTCTGGAATTTATCGCCCTGGTAGCACGTTATTAACAACGCGTTTCTCCAGGGCGATAAAAATTCCAGAGATAGCAAGGTTATCGCCGTTTTGCAGGGAACATCGCTGGTTTTTCAGCGATGTTCCCTTCAAAACGGCGATAACCTTGCTGATACTACCCACAGGGTCGTATCAGCATAATCCACCCCAATGTTAGGGATAGGTAAGTCTGCATTTTAGCAGACGTTAGTGTTTGGAGAAAACAGCGGTTTTCTCCAAAAACTAACATGTGCTAAAATGCTGGGGCAGCCTTGTAAATATCGCGATGTGAACATCAGCGATATTTGCAAGGTAGTCCATCCGGGTACGCCCACTTTGCATCTCATCAGAGATGCAAAGGGAGGCGTTGGGAAAAGGGTGCTAACATGCGATTATGCATGTTAGCACCCTCTTGTAAATAGGGCGATAGTTTTATCTCCGCTTTTTTGGCTTTTTAAGCCAAAAAAGCGGAGATAAAGCCCTTGTAAATATGCCACTTAGAGTTTCTGTATAGCTCTACATGTCCCCTTTCAGTTGCTTCTGAGCACTAGGTAAGATACAGACGAGGGAGTCAAAGTCCAGTTGGAGAAGGGAGGGGTCCAGTCCAATTTTCTTCTTTCACCACGCCCCCTGCAGTTTAATTTAATGCATGAGGGCAGCTCATTTCAAGCATTTCCTCTGGTTCTGCCCTAAGGCTTGGGTTCAATGACTTCCACAGTCTGGGTTCCTGGACTTCCAGAAATCTGCTTTCATCAGCCCCCTTGTTTGTTCAGTCTAAAGGCTCCTTGGGATATATGGTTTCAACATTGCAAGTCATAGGTTTGTTTTGGTTACTTAGCAGGTTGCCGGGTCCGCTGGCCTGCCAGAAGGTGAGGAGGGATGGAAGGGTCATTCTTCCCCACACCGCACACTTTATGCACTCATACTGCACCATATTCATTAATTGATTTTTTAATACAAAGCTGCTATCGTTATTAACGGCGAAGCAGGTAGAACAGCTAATTTCACTAGATGGCATCAGATCTCCTGTGTTTTCTCTTTCCCTACATAGCATATTTGTTAACTTTGAAACAGTCTCTCCTCCTATGAAATAGGATGGCCCAAGCCCCGAAAAAACGCCTGACATACCCTTGAGTTTGATAAATCAAGGGTTGGTTTACCTTCGGGCTTCAATGAGCTCCTGTGAGCCATGAACCCTTAGGCAGCCTTTTGGCCTCCACACAGTGAGGCACCCTCCCCTATGCCCCACGTTCTATTTTGCCCTGTTTCCACCACCTTATCAGTGGTTGGTCGGCAACAGGATAGTGAGTGCGTAGCCCGTTCTACCTTCTAGCTGTCTTCCACGCGAGACATGCTCAGTGCGTAGTCTGTTTTACCCTCCAGCTGCTTTCCACCTGGTACAGGCTCTAATCAGCACACACATTCGACACACTGCCAGCTGTATATCTGTGTACATGTATGATTGAATGCTACAGTCAACCTTTTCTGTCCCCACTTCCTCTTAATATAGGATTTGGACGCCACCTCGAGTGTCTGCGCCGAGGGTAAGGCGCCACTAGCACACCCGACTATGCGGGTAAGCATCATAATTGGAAAATCCTGATATTTTGTGTAGCCACATTTGCACTGACAGTGTTTGTATGTGGCACTGCATTAAAGAGTGTGTGTGTATGTGTTAACACTTTCTTGTAACACTTGTCTCTTTTCTGGAAAGCTGCTGACCAGCAGAACTCGTGATTGGTTCAAAAACCTACTAGCTGGTTGTATGCTGTTTAACCACCAACTAAATTTGGTTTGCATGGTTGGCTCACCTTATTTTGCACTTCTTTGGTCCTGAAGAATGCCATGTCACCTCTACGGAGGGCACTACGGCTGAAACATGTCGACCAGTTAGAGACTATGACAGGTTGAATCTTCCTGCCATAGCCCACACTTTTTTAATCCTGACCCCTGGATGTCTCATTAAAGCTTGCCCTGACATACCAGGGAGTTAGTTTTAACCTCACCTTCACGTTCTTTCTACACTCCCTCCATGCCCGGCTCATCTGAAGGTTTTAGAATACCTCTTGACCACATCATAAAACATCCCTGAGCTCCTCCCTCTCAGAGAGGGGGTTGTAGCCCGCACTGCGACTGGGTTCGCAGTGCGAGGAGGTTACCCAATGATGAAGCATGCCACCCACGGGTGGGTAAGGGAAACCTTCTTTTAAAAGGGATCTCCCCGCACTCCTTTTTCACTCTTGACCCAAGGGTGCCTTTTTGTGTTGCCATGGCTGCAGCTCCGCCAAGGTACCCTGGATCTCCTCTCCAGTAAGCCTTATACATGTCCCGGAGAACTTAGAAATGTATTCGTTCACCTATCAGAAAGAGTGAAGTGCTTTTAAAGCTGACATTATGTGGACAGAATTCTGTGGATTTGGATACATTGTTGTCACTTGTCTCTGGAGCCTCTGAAGTCTGTGGGACTTTGGTGTTTGCAATGTTACAATAGTCTATGCGTACCATCATAGGGGTTCTTGACACCTCTACTCATTCATCACTTTGTTTGAGCGGAGGATTCTCCTGACATCTGAGAGCTGCACGTTGATGTCCTTGACCACCGCGTTGGCCTGAGGAAAAAAGAGTTCATCATCGCTAACTTTCAGTGCGGTGGAGTTGTGTGCTCCAGAAAAAACATCCAAAAATATTCATGGTCCAAGCGTAAAAATATGTTGGCATGACTTGTTTGTCTGTTTTCTAGCTGAACATGGATTAGAGTTTCATCAAAAACATTTGGAAGCTTACCTGGCATTCCTCTAGGTGTCACACCAGCTGTCACTTGTAGATGTTAAAGAGCAGGCATGAAAGTCCTTGTGGTCCTCGATATGACACCTTCGAATATGACGTGTTCCTTTAACCAAGTTAGATCTGTTAGCTGTGGTTGGGATGAAGTTCGGGATCCATTCCAACGCAAAGGCCGTTACTCCGACTATTCACAGAGTCTGGTCTACAGGGCCATCCCTCCAAAGGGGGTGTTTGGGATATTACACCCCCTAAAAAATGTATTTTGTTTTAAATAGTCGGGAACAAGTGTTTTCAGTTGGGTATGGTGAAGTGTCTGTCGGATTTCATTTGGGATTTTTACATGCCCACACTGACAAGAACACACACTTTTTTCAATCTCGTCTCTGTTTTGAAGGCATCAAAAAATGTTGATTAGTTTGAAAAATGTTGTGTTTTAAGTGCTCCTAACAAAACACCCTCTTCTCTCTTTCCACTGCCCCTTAAGCCCCTCTCATGTCCTGCTTTTCAAATATTGTGTTTGAACAAGATATCCCAGCATGATTGTTGGGAAATCTGACGCTCATACTCCCCCCCCACTCCCCAATCTTAATGATATAGCAATGCTCCTGCTGTCCAATAAAATGTCATGGTCCATGGTGTCGTAGGCTGCAGAGAGGTGGACGAGTATGAGGGTTGTGTTACTATTATTGTCAAATGAACTTCTGAACCGTTTGCTGTGGTATTGTGGTTGTTAGTTTTTATTTTGGTTCCTGTGGTTTTTATTTAACCAGAGTAATTTCCTTTATTGTTCCACTTAACATCCTTGTCCAATATTTTTTTTAAATGGCATAACTGTAACCACTAAAAATCATTCGTCATCTGGAATCTACACCACAGAAGAATCAAATTAATTCATAACTGTATCTTAATATATAGTAACTAACGATACCCTCACTTTTAAATATTCAAAAAAGAGGAGACCATGGTGGCCTGCTTGCTGCTGTGTGAAACTTGGCGCTGCACCCGCTTGCGGTTTCTGTTGATAGAGTTTCTTGTTCCACTGCTCTATAAAGTTGGTGCAGATCGGGTGTACAGCCTTTACAACGATGTCTTTTCTATGCAGGTAATTACCAGATATGAGTGTTTACCTTCACCACGTGGCACTTTACCACACAGTTCAGTATATTTTATTATGTTATTTTTAAAAAAAGGGAGTAAAGGTGTAGATAGAGGTACAGGGAGGTAAGGGTGATTTTAGTTTTTAGGGGTGAGTAGTGATAAAGAGAGCTAAGGGTGATTATAGGCTTTAGGAGTCGGTGTAAGGAGCTGAGGGTAATTTTAGGGTTTAGAGCTGGCTAGTGGTAATGGGAGATAAGGGTAGTTTTAGGGTTGAAGGATGGGTAGAGGTAAAATGAGTTAAGGGTAAATTTAGGGTTAGGAGTGGGTATAGGTAAGAGATAGGGCATATTATCAAGAACGGCGTTAAAATTATCGCCGCTTTAGCGGCAGAAAACTGCCGCTAAAGCGGCGATAATGGGCTTGATAATATGCCCTTGAGAATTTCCAATAGAAGCCCATGTTGACACCAGAACATGGGCTTCTATTGAATTCTCAAGGGCATATTATCAAGCCCATTATCGCCGCTTTAGCGGCAGTTTTCTGCCGCTAAAGCGGCGATAATTTTAACGCCGTTTCTTGATAATATGCCCCATAGTTGGTTAATGGTAAAGGGAGGTAACGGTAATTTTAGGGTTATGAGGTGGAGAGAGTTAAAGGGATGTATGTTTAATTTTAGGGTTTAGTGTTGGGTAGAGGTAAAGGGGGTTTGTAGGGGGGGTCCCCCTCCAAAAAACAAATATATATATATATATATATATATATATATATATATTTTTATATATGTGTGTACACACACATGACATAACCACAAAAATGCTCAGTGTAATGCAATGCATTGTAAATGTCAACACGTTGTATTTCATATGCGGTAAAGGCATGCGTTGTAATGTCTGTTATTCGCAGATCGACTAGCACCTTGGACCAAGCTGGAAATTTTCTCCTTTGCTCTCAGTGTAGGATAACTCAACTCATCAAAAACACAGCCGACACATTAAAACACATTCTAAAGCCTCTTGCAGCCTGTCGTCATGCAGGAGTTAACCGAGCTGAAGTCTGGCATCTGTCACCAGCCGTGCCTGTACCAGCTCGGCCCGTTCCCTGACATCTCATAATCTCTGCTCTCTTGTAAGCCTGTTTTCATTTCTTGCCAATTGTGGAATTTCAACAAGTTCCTGATTGTGCTGTTGCGTTGCATCAGCCGTGTGTGTCAGCCATCAGCGCCACAGGAGACGAATAGCAACAGGACATGTCCTGTGGTCAGTGATGATGTCACTCACCAGGGGCCCCTTGGCTTGTCATCTGTGATGTGGAACATGGGAGACAGGGAACTATCATGCTCGCCAAGGCGTTGCACCCATGACGCCTGCGGTCTTGCTTGCTGAAGAAAGGTTGTCACATGGCATTCCCTCCTGGATCTCCGCTCGCTAGGAATGTTCCCCCAGGTCGGCTATAAAGCAAATAAAATGAATTGACGATTCCAGATAAGCCGTTGTTACTTCAACATTATGTCGACATTTTCTCTAGATGAAGTATTGTTGCACATGGAAACAAAAGAAATACATGTTGCTTCTATATGTGCCTGGAAACAAACGAAATGCATGTTGCTTCTACGTGGTGTTGTTTTTCTTGTGGTCATCAAAGTGTTTTGTTCCTGTGTGTGCCTCCTTTTTTTAGGTCTCGCCTAGCGTTGCAGCGCGCATGCGTTGCTCGCTCTGCGAGACATATTGTGTTAGAGGAGATTTCAGAAGGGGACTTGAAGCCCCGCCCATTATTTTCATTGGCTGGCGTCATCGTTTATGCTAAACGGTGGCCTCCGATTGAAAATGAGGCTTCTTTGTTACCGCCCTGTCTCCATTTGGGACGGCCCATCCGGACTGGATTGTTTGCTTAACGGCTGTCGTGAGGGTATTTCTTATCTAAAGGAGGCGTGTAGTGACGGATCATGTTTCCCAAGTCTTGTTTTTTCAGCTTGTTTCACTCGCCTTTGGCAAGGGCTCCATAAGTCGGTAACCACTTTTTTTTTTTTGTTATTTGAAGCGCGGTCCTCTTTCACTTTGGGGACCGCGCTTGTTTATTTAATTATTTAGCCGCGCGATTTGCTTTCACCGCGCTTGTTTTCTTTCGGCTTTGGCAATGAATACAGCTTTTTTTTCTAGCCAGCTGCAGTGCCCGCTGCATGTACAGAGGAAGGCGTTTTCAAGCCCGTATCCGCGCTTGTTTATTTAATTATTTAGCCGCGCGATTTGCTTTCACCGCGCTTGTTTTCTTTCGGCTTTGTCAATCACCACAGCTTGTTTTTCTAGCCAGCTGCAGTGCCCGCTCCATGTACAGAGGAAGGCGTTTTGAAGCCCGTATCCGCGCTTGCTTATTTAATTATTTTGCCGCGCGATTTGCTTTCACCGCGCTTGTTTTCTTTCGGCTTTGGAAACTGTCCCTCTGTCTTCTCCTATTAAGTCTGTTTCCTTCCTTTCGACTAGCGGCGTAGCTATGTTTAGTGCAGTACGGGCAGTGGCACCAGGGTCCTGGTACTAGAGCAGCCCACTGCACCCCAAATTATGGTTGCCTATTACTACCGAACCAGCACGAGGCGGGCGCAGTTTCTTTGTATGCATTAGGGCGCGTGACAGTCTTGCTATGCCATGGGTTTCGAGTAGGACGTTAGGACATCGGTGAACACCGCGTGTGCATCGTCCATCAGCCGTCTTGTTTATATACGCACTGCTGCAAGTCGACTTACTTTTACGGCTCAATCCCAAAGTCTAATTCTGAAAATCAAGTAGGATGAAGTTAAGTAACGATATCAGTCCTGGATTTTCCCCATTTAAAGTAATAGGCCACTTTGCATATTTTTAGCTAGGCAGATTAAACTACAGTGAAATCGTGTGCAGTTTTGGAAAATTAAAAATTACAAATCTGGGAGAAGCACGTTTTATAACTGCATTCGAGGCGACTGAAAGGAGATAAAAAATAATTCCAGTATGTAAATCGGAACAAAGATTGACCCCCACCACCACCCCTAGACCCCACGGTTCGAACCATGTGTTGCAATAAAAGGCAGTTTTTTAGGTTTTATTTGAAATTTTCACACTTAGGTCTGAATGCAGCAGCCAATGAATTGCACGTTGAAAATCACTTTGAAACCGTGCCACATTTAACACTCCAGGGTGGGCATACCACGGGTTCAGGCGCAGACGCACTGTTTGTCCCTACTGTTCAGAAACCAATCTTCCTACTGTGTGAATTACACGATGAGTTGATAGTTTACTTTTAATACCTACGCCCAGCGGGTGTCCAGTATGCACCAAGTCTGTAGGTACGGTGCACACCATGTGTACAGCAGCACCTGACGGCGCACCCGGTGTCTACAGAGGTACATGTAAGATGTGCACTGTGTGTACAGACGTCAATAGACTGCCCTCAGCGTGTACAGATTCAGGGATGTGGTAGGTGGTGCATACAGAGGTGGGCAGGACGCACACGATATATACAGAGATAGGTGTGGCTGGTATGCATGATGAGCCTGTACATGGCGTGTACAGGCTCAAGAATGATGCAGACGATGTGTACAGAGGCAGGTAGGCAGGTTGCATATTGTGTACAGACAGAGGCAGGTGTCGTGCACCTGTTATGCACAAAGAGATGTGTGTATGCTAAACATTATGTGTATAGTTGTAAACATGAGGCACGCGGCGGGTGCACACACTATGTAAAGATGTAGGTAGGTCGAACACACACTCTGTACAGAGTAGGCGCGGTGCACGCAGCCTGCACAGTGCTTAATTTGTAAAAACAATAAGTGTCAGGGCCCTCGTGAGGAGGCCACTGCAGATTGCACCACCTATTGCCCCTGCCAGCGCTGCCAATAAAAGCACCAGCACAACTGTGTGAAGAGCAGCTGCTGTTTGTGCGTTTTATTGACGACTCCTGTTTCTTCCATTGAGATGAAATACCGCCGGTGCATGGGTCCCTTCATTTTGTGACAAACGATGTCTGCTTTCAGGTGAAGTTGCTGTCCATTCAGTATTCTGAGGTGCTTTCATCTGCGCCACTCGGGGTGTTTGCTCTTTCACCTAGTATATCTAAAGCGCCCTTTCTGTTGGTATAGATGGTGAGGTTCATTGCATTTTTTAAGCTATTAGTATTGTAAATAACAATGCCTTGTATTCATGTTTTAAAACCCAAAACATAAATAGAAGGCATTGTCATTTACAATGCCAATAGCTCAAAATCGTGTGAATGCGAGACCTATTGCATTGCAAATGCTTGTTCTGTCATAGTGGCGTGTTATGCAGATGTCTGGCTCCTCGAGTTCACAGTTTATGCTGGTGGTTGCAGGAGGTGGCCCCCGGGACTAATTTTTGGAGACAGGGGACGTCTTTTTCATCATCAGGCTTTGACTAACAGCAAGAAAAAGAAAGGCAGAAAAGGGAGAAAAAACATGGAAGAGAAAGATGGGAAAACGGTGACAAAAGTAACAAGCATTGTCAAAGCCAATTAGTCACACCTTGTTGACCTATTGGCTTTACCACTGCTTTTGCCAACACTATACAGTATCGATAAAAAGCTGATACTTTGCAGCATAAGTAAGACTGTCCAGCACATGCAAGAAAAAGATAGACAGGAAAGAAAAGGTGCAATGGCATGGCTGCTGCTAGTGACGGTGTCATTCCGTATGCATGAGCATACACTATTGCTCATGCATATGGCCATACATGTGAGATGACGCATGTGCGTTCATGTGTCACCTCGCATCCGTGCGCCTATGGGATGATGTGGGGGCCATATATTTTTAGGTCTCGCCTTCCAGACAGCACAAGTTGTCAGGTTGTGAAAGATCTTTAGTGAACTTACAGTGGGCTTCTAGCTCTCCCATTGCTTACTATTGGTTGGTTTTATTGTCACTCTCATTTCATTTCTTCGTATTCAATGGCTCACCTTCCGCACCTTGGGGCTTATTTTCAATATTTTGACGCACGGCAGCAAGCCGTTTTGACGCGCTGCCATGAGTCAGAAACAAAAGGGCAGGAAAGCTCCATATCTACAAGATACGGTGCATTCCTGTCATTCTCCCCTGTGCCAGCGCACAAACAGCAGCCATGCTTTATTGTTTATTTATTTATTTGCATAGTTACCAAAAACCATTGCAATACAATAAAACACCCAATAAAACCATTAGTACACATAATAATAAAATACAATGCTGGTAACTCATCATAAAACATTCTGTTGATTGCTTCAATGTGCTCTTAGTGCAAAAGTGCTTAAAGTGGTTTTAACGTGCTAATCTCGTGTTTTGTCCTGGCATGCTTCGCTCAGGCTGAATGGAGTTAGTTGGGCTGGCTGTAATGTATGGAACTGCCCCCCACTAAGAGTGCAGACTGCCTGATAGGTAGGTTGGATATAGTAAAATTTGCTGCATGGTTGGTGAAGACCCGGTGCATTAAGGGCAAGCAGTTTACAGTCTGAGTGATACACAGGGTTATAATTGTGCAGGATATATTATTTGAAGAAGTTGATTGGAGCCTCTTCTTATGTTTCCTTGCTTGGTAGTGTTGTATTGTGGTCGCTAGATGGATATAGTGCGTCGTGAGGCCCAATGCTGACTACATGGAAGATTGTATTTGGTCCAAAGAAAGATTCCCTAGGGTGAAAACTCGTCCGTTGTTTGGCATTTTTTTTCCCACCAATTTCAGAAACTTCACCAGGCAGCAGTTCAACTGTGGGTCATCAGGGGCAAAGCAGGCCAGCACAGCTTGTCTCTGAGTGCGAATCCCTTGTTGATTTAAATGAGGTTTTAGTAGTTGTTTCCTTTCTTCCATGAGATCTTTGCATGTACATAGGAGATGCAGCAGGTCTTCTGGTGTTGAGCCGCATAGGCGGCAGGTGGAGCCCGCTTTTCCCTTAAACCAATGAGGGAAGTGCTGTATGCAAGGTAGGAGGCCTAGTCTGTACTTCAAAAACTTGATTTTGGTGGCATTTGCGTACCCCAGGTCAAAGTATTTTTGAGGCGCGGGAGCAGTGTAAGTGCTCAAAGTCATCCAGCCATGAGTCCTTTTTGTGAGAGCAGCCTTCTCCTAAATCCATGAGAGATACTTGACCGTTTTCCATACAAGTTTTTTGAATGTAGTATTGTTAGTAGGTGTGTCCCAGAGCTGGGTTAGCCTGGGTTAGTTGATCAGGCTATTGTTAAGATAGTTTGAAGCGGGTGATCCAGCTTGCCGTTGTAACTCTTTCCATAGGTATTTTTTCAGAGTTCCTGGTGCGGCTTTCTGGACTTTGTCCCAGGTGATAATACATGCCCCTTGTTTTGCCAAGGACTGTTTCTGCCGGCCGAATTCTAGCCTAATCTGTGCTAGTGAGGTGTATTTAGGCAGGCCGAGAATGATCCTGTACGCTGTTGTGACTATGTTGTCCAGTACTTTTGAGTCCCTGCCCCTTTGTGCTTCGCTGCTACAGGCAATTGTTGGTAAGAGTTTGGCGCGTGCCACTTGAGCCAGGGGCAGTATCGATGGCTGCTCAGTTTGGAGTTAAGAGCCTTTAGTGAGACTGCCAGAGCGAGGCCTTTGCGTCTGATGGCATTTTTCTGGGCAATAAAGTGGCCGTCTTTATCAATAATCATGCCTAGATATTTATATTCTGGTGCGGATTCAATGCATGTGTTGCCCCAGAACCAAGTCAGAGGTTTCCTTAAGTTTTTCCTGATTGTCATCATCCTTGTTTTGTCCAGGTTGATGGTTAGGCCATTGGCAAACAGCAGCCATCCGCCAATGCAAACTCACTTGCACCATGTTGTAAGGATGCCTGCGTTGCAGGGATGGTTGTTGTTGTGCAGGAAGGCACACCTTCCTGCACAAAAACAATCATTAATGGTGTTTTGCTCTTTCTATATATGCTGCAGAATGCAACACACATAGAAAGAGCAAAAAATAAGGAGGAATACAATGATTTCTCCTCATTGCACCACTCCTACATCTCCCCTGGGGAGGCATAGGAATCTGATGCATTCCCAGGTTTACGACAGTTTGTAAATCTGGGAATGTGTCAGGTTCCATGGATGTTGCGTCGGAACACCCACAGCAACACCCATGGAACACCCCTTTCGCGCAAAGTAATGCGTGAAAGGGGCCCATATTTACAAGGCCATGAAAAGTCACTCAGGGTGGCTTTACGTGGCCTTGAGAATATGGGCAGGCACACTGCGCTGCCGTGCGTCAAAATAAGTTACCACACAGGTTATATGAACAGGGCCCTGCATGTAGGTAGGCCTGCATTGTGCTGCACATTAATCCTGCTCTTCATTCAGATGCTTTAAAGTGCCATAATGTATCCTAAGCACGACTCCTACCAGCCATGGTGCAGCTCCCTAGCAGGGATGAACTGGAAATAAAAATCAGCCCTGGCAAAAATGTCCAAACCTGCATGAGGCCACTATTAGAATGGGGCTAAAAAGGCTCAGTGGGTCAATGCAATCCATCCTGCTCAGAAAGCACCCCCTTGCCTCCAACCCACTGGGAAAACACAAGTCTTTGTTAAAGAATGCCTTTTTAATAAGGCGTTAATAGGGCATATGTATGAACAAAAAGGGCCAATATATAAACAGATTTTAATAATCTAATAGTCTCTCAATTAAATTAGAGGGAACATCCAGCAATTATTCTTTTCACAGTGGGAGGGGCTATTCGATAAATATTGCAGCCGCCTTGGCGTTGTTGAATACATGTTCTAATCGGTTTTATTATCCAGTGGCTCAGGTTTGATGGTTTTAGCAGCCATGCCCAACTCTGAACTGCATCGTCCATGGTGCTGCTGTCTGAGTCTGTCCTTTGAGCAAGAAGCTTGTAGCACTCAGATGCATCAGGCAGGCTTAAATAAGCAAGACGCATCAAACTCTGTTAAAGCAGCCTGGCGCGAAGAAGGAATCTCAAAGTTTTGGGGGATTTTCCTGGTCAGAGCAGTAGGTATTGGCAAGGACCGCCCCAAAACTGTCAGGCTGCAAGACACATTCAACACACACAGGGCGGCAGGAAAGTAAACTCAAATGGCAAGTGGGGCCTCCCATACAGTAGCGGCTGCTCTCATGGCAGAGTGGCGGGGCTGGAGAAGGGTGTGAGGTGGGGGGGCGACGGACAGACAAAAAAAATAAAGAGAAAAAAGAACTTACCTTCTCCTCGCTGATCACCGCTTTTCTCTTTTCTGCTGAGGCTCCCAGACTCCACTGCGGCCAATCCCAGCACTGGGATTGGCATGAGTGGGCTTGATTTCCACTCCAAAGGGTACTGGGAGGCTACACCTGCTATTCACTCCACCTGACAATGCAGCTCGGGTTGGGGAGATGTCAGTGCACATGCTGGTTTGGCCGTCCTGAGACAGCTGGCCAAACCGTCATGCGCACTGAGTGCAGTGCCATCACTCCTCCCTCTGACTGGCCCTCCCACAATGGCCCCACCTACAAGACGAAGCAGGAAAGGAAAAATAAAACGATAATAAACACTTTTTTTTTTCAAATTTTGAGGCCGCTGGCAGGAGAGGCAATGCTCCTCCGCCATAGCAGAGGAGCCTCCATTGCTCCCATATTATCCTTTCCCAAAGTCTTCATGCAAATAGACGGCATCTGTATCAGGTTATGGCTTCTTCCAGCAGCCAAGAGGCTATTATGTCTTTGGGCTTCAAAGTCAAAAGGTGCTTGAGCATTACTTCCTCCTTTCTCTTCCAAGTTCTAATGTATTTCTGAGACACAGTGGCTCTGACAATAGGTCACACTTTGCAAATATGTTCGCCAATATTTTTGCTTGTAGGCAATTCAGAACATAATAACGAAAGAGAAAAGGCTTGTTGCTTATGCTTCAGATCATCATGAAAAAAAAAAAATGTTTGCCACAGCGTGTGGTAGTGTTTGTGTGCATGCACACGCATGCATGCGCACACATTTTGACGCTGTGGCAGCCATTTTGGCTTTTTTAAATTTGTCATTCAAAGACAGTGAATGTCCATCTTGGAGCAGTAAATTAAAAGGCACAAAAACATGTCAGAAATATGGCCTGTCGAAATATGTCTGGACATTCCTGTGTTGCAAGAGTAGCACCAGTGGTGGACTGGCCTATCGGGCACCCTGGAACTGGCAGATGGTGTGACTTGAAGGGGCCAGGTCATGGGACAGTGTTTTTGGGTCTTGTGAGCTGTTACGAAGCAAAAAACAAAACAGCCCCACACTGGCCCTTTCCATCTGGCAGTGCTAGAGTGCTGACTAGGACAGTCCAGCACTGACTATTGCTGGAAGGCAGAGGAGGGACCATTTTAAAAGAGCACACATCTGTATGAGGAGTGTCCAGCAGGGCTCAGAGACAGCCTAATCAAACACAGAATGAAAGTAAATCAAACCTGGCTGTCCAAAATAAACACATAAACTAGGGGAAAGAACATAAGGGGTGCCTCAGAACTTATTAGGGATCATAATTCAAAATCAACTTTAGGTGGAGACTTATGTTATTCTTTTATGTGTCTTAGTTTAATTTTTCATTGTTGGTGCTACGGGTTAGAAGATATATTTACTTTACAACTAAACATCGCTCTCTCACCAGATAGAGCTTTTGATAACTAAACTGGAAATATGTTCCAACTTACCATCCCCAAGGCCACACATTAAAATTGGGGCTTACAGATGAAAATCAAAAGTCCCTATAGCTAAGGTCATTGCAGTTCAACAACCCTTAACTAGCACATCATATAAAGACAATGTTCCAGTTGGAACCAATTTAAAAAATGAATTATACTGTTTATTACTGTGTACTCATATCAGAAATGATTTAATCAATGAGAAAAGAGAAGACCTGCTTAAGCAAGGAATATCCCATTTATATTCAAAGGGCTATGCCTATGTTACGGACACTAATGTTCAGGAATCATGACTATAACAAGACAATTGGAAAGATGATTTGAGGGGAAAAGAAAACACTATTGTGCAGTCAGTAATGTGGCCTGTGCTTGGTGTGGGTTGTGCAGGACATTTTGCAATAAAAACAACCCAAATAATTTTGAACAGATGACTGGCATTTCAGTGATAAATGATATAATATTTTCATTTCTAACATTCATCGGTATTAGTTTGTCAACTTTCAAATAGCTATGTAGGAGGCCTGACTGGGTCTTCTTCAGAACAAGTAGACAGGGCAAGTGCAAAGTCACAGAATGTTGTAGAATGCTATTAATAATGGGAAATATTGAAATTATACAAACTGTAGCTCGCTTATAAAGTGCAGCAGGTAACTTGAAAATTGATCAGAGGTGGGTTATGAGTAACTGTATATTCCACTCTACATAATCGGTCCTATCAGGGCCAGGCTGGAAACAAAAATCAGCACTGGCAAAAATGTTGTAACCAGCCCCACATTACATGAGGCCATAATTAGAATTTGGCTAACAGGGCAGTGGGTGATGACAGTCCATCCTGCTCATAAAGCACCCCTCCTCCCCCAGCCTACAATCCACTGAAAACATGCCAGAGAGTCAGAATGCACCCACAGTCTCCAGATTTACCCTACTTATTTGGCAAATCACAGCATTTATTCTTCTACATATGTTTTTTTTATTGCAAACTACTTGTGTTAAGAGTAAACTTTCAACTACACTTTGGCAAACACTCATATTGTGAAATTAGAGGCTTCATTAAAATGTCTTTGTTCCTTTTTTCTTTTCATGGAAAATGCTTTTACATATAAGGTCATAAACTGAGAAAGTTCCGAATGTGGCTAGGCAGACTCCTCTGTTCCATTGCACATCTGAGGGTTTGTGTACCACAGCTGCCAGTGTATACTTCTTCAGGCCTCCTAGGTACAGATAACATCACAGACTGAATCCAGCATGGGCTTTACACCTCATGGTGAATGTGAGCTAACTGCACACTGTCATGCTTTGAAACTAAAGAAAATGGCACTTCTTTTTCAAGTGCACATTTAGGGCCTGATTACGACTTCTGGCGGAGCAGTGGCGCAGTGGTGCAAACCGCTGCGCCACCACTCCGCCAAAGGTCGCTGCCGCCCGCCCACCAGATTACGACTTTTAAGTAGTCTGGCAGGTGGCATGGCAGTCCCAGGGCGGTGCTTCATTCAAAATGACAGTGCCTTTGAAAAAGGCACCACAATGGGAACGCCTCACAAGGTTCCTGCACGGCATGGACTCAAAAGTCCATGCAGTGCAGGAGCTGTTGTGCATTCACACAGGGGGGCACATGTTATGCCCCCCTTTATGCATCCACAAGCGTAGGAGGCACAGGGGGCCCTGTAGGGCCCCCTTTGTTTCCTCTCCTCCAGGGTTTGCATGGAGTACGAACCTCCATGTAAACCCTGGAGGAGAGGAAACTCGTAATATGCTTGGAGGGACCACAGTGGTCCGGCCAAGCATATTGCGGCCTCCTGACCGGCACGCCACCTCCAGGGAACGGCAGTTTCCTGGCGGCATTGGCGGTCCCAGGGCAGTCCGACTGTCCAACTCGTAATGGGGTGGTCAGACCGCCGGTGCGTCGGTGGTTGGACTGCCACCACTGCGTGCAACCAGACACGTAATTAGGGCCTTAGTGTTACGTTTTCCCCTACAAAAGAAGCTTCCCCGTGTTATACATGCATGCCACATACATACATTTTAGAGTAAAAGTCCAGCTGCAGCACATGACAAACCTTTATATGGACTGGATCTCACTAATTATGAAACTGTAGCTACACTATAGAGATTTTTTATCTAATGAAGTATTACGCATCCACAACAGTAGTGGTAATGAGTAAATGCATTTCTTTACAAACGCTGCACTAAGATTCCACATTCTACTCTGCCTCAGAGCACCCAGAATGTTACTGCTCTGTTCAACATCCCACATATTATTTATGCAACACATGATGACGGGTACAGGCCTGCAATCACCAGGAAACTTCCCAAAATAACAGGAACATACCAGCACATCAGAAGACAGTGCAAAAGGAGCATTATTCCCAAGGATCGGAGTCTTTTTTTCAGTGCCCTGCGATTGCGCTTTTAAAAATTTTAGTTTTAGATTTTAAGGCAAGTCTATCTTGCTTTAAATAGATGGCACCAGAGGCTAGAATTGCCAAGTTTTCTCTTTCCTTGGAAGATATTTTCTTTTAACTTTCAACAAGTGCTCGTGCTGTGTGGGGTCTCACATAAATGTTTTTTTACCAGGGCCCCACAAAAACCTCTGACATGATTAACACAAATTCTAGGGGTACAGAAAAATTGGCAGATATATTTTCTAAAATCCATCTAGCCCTCTCCCATCTCCTTCTACCACTGCCTCTCATTTTCTAAAGCCATTTCTGACTCTTCTAAAATGCCATCTGTCCCCTTCTCCAGTCCTCTCTAACCACAATCTCCCCCTCAGTTACTTGCTTTCCTTTTACTCCCTTCCTTTCTGCAGGTAACAGTCCCACAGTCATTATATCCTACTCAAGTCTTCCACGAGTTTTCCTTTTTACCTACACTTTCCTCCATTTTTCACTCCCTTTCTAAAAGCAAACTCTTGCCTTCTAAATGAATAAAATCACTCTTGTTTTCCTATCCTCCTACTACGGATCTCGCTACCTCACAACATTTCTTTCTCTCACTCCCTTTACCCTCCTCTTCCTCATGTTTCCTTTCTCTGTGTTTCTCCCCCCCTCTCTGCCTGTATTTATCATCCCTTGCTGCCTCCACCAGGCACCAACCACCTTCGCCCACCCTCGCGCCTCAGTTTTAATATATTTCAGATTAAGAGTGATGGCAGAAAATTGGGCCGCGGATCGTGGAGAGGAAAATATGTGTATTTCCATTTTTGCCCTAATGATATCGGGCTGTGGCTGATGAAACGTGGTGACAGCTCGGCTCGCGGCGCCCCGCCGTCCCACGTCACTTAGACGCAGAGGACGACATGTGGAGAGGGCACGAGGAAAGATGGGGACGCAATGCGTGGAGAAGCAAGCTTTGCGCAAAGTGCACAACTGCCTCATCTAATGCTGCTAAGACGTTGTTGACAAAGCCACGTAAAGGGTAATGAGGGGCTGATAGCTAAGAGATAGTCCCCCTAGGGCAAAAGCCATGGGACCAGAAAGTCAGGCCCAGAATTAGAAGCCCATGATTGAGAGCCCTGCGAACAGGAGAGAACTAGGCCTGCAACATGGAGCCAACATGTGGGGAGAGGAACTAAGTGAAAAGGTACAAAAGGATCTTTTAATTATTGATTTAATTGTTTTTTTTCCCTGGGGTGAGTTTTGTGGTCCTTAAGAGACATCAAAAGCTCTTAACAGTGTTAGACTTGAAAACAAACAGTAGTGGCTATTCTTATGGATTACATGGACAAAATCAAATACGTGACAATGACATGACATAAATGTGGCAACGAATAGAGGAGGAAGGCCAGTGAACGAGATTAAGGGCCTTATTACGAGTACGGCGGTCCAGAGCATCAAAGTATTCGTGGTGGCTGTCCGACCACTGCTCCACTGGCGGTCTGCCCGCTGTATTATGAGTGTGGCGGTTTTATGTTTTTTTTGTTTTATGTCAATTTTTTGGGCGTTTGTTAGGTTTGTAGGGGAATAGGGAGGGAAGTTTTTTGTCAAATATGTATTATTAATTGATTATAGTTTTCAAATGATAATAATTTGTTAATTAGATAATTATGGAAATAATTTTAGATTATTTTTTAAAAAGGGGACTTTTTTTGTTTAAATGTAAATGGTTAATTAGACAAGTAATTACATTATTTAATTGTTTTTATTAATTTGGATATTAGTTATATACTTTTTTGTATGATAATTTTGTGGTGATTATTTATATAAAATAATGTGCATTGTTATTTTTTCTATTATTAATTTAATTTGTTCTTGTGAATGTTGAATTTTAGAGAAATTAGCTGGGAAATATTCTAAAAATATTTTTACATTTTATTAACGGGTGTCACTTTTAATACAATTTTATTAATAATTTTCTATGTTAATTACGTGTTTTTAATTTATATAAATTATATGAAGTTAAAATTGTTGATAAGTTTTTGGAAATATGTTATGTTAGTTTATTTTATATAAGTGTAATTTATTTTGTATAAATTTAGGATAGGGAAGGTTAAATCTGAGATTTCTAAAGTTTAACATTTTACTTACTGTTGTTTACGCTGGAGTGGGAATAATAGTTTTGACCTCCCTAAAATCCAACACTTTCCCTACTTTTCCACAGCTTGGATTGTGAATACTAAATCTAACCCCTTCATAATCCAACACTTTCCCTAATGTTGTACGGAGATATAATAGTAAATCTAACCAGCCGCGGTCCGTGCAGGTAACAGCGGTGGGGCTGGGTAAGGGGGGATTTCGAGGGACAATACCGAGGGAAAATTAAATAAATAATTAATTTCCCCTCTGCATTGTTCCTCGAAATCCCCCCTTACCTGGCCCCACCGCCCCACCGCTGTTACCTGCACAGACCGCGGCTGAATTTAACCTCTCCAAAGTTCAACATTTTCCCTACTATAGCTTACATTGACATGGGAATAGTAAATATGACCCCTCCAAAGCCTAACACTTTCCCTGCTGTTGGTAAGATTGGTGTGGGGGTAGTGAATTTGAACAATCAAATTCTAATTTTGTATCTATTTTTTTAAAATTGTTTGAATATACATAGTTTGTTTTAATTTTAAAATCTAGTTTAATGTGATTTTTGTATTGCCTTTTTTGTATGTTATTTTTTAATGTTGTAATTGTATACATTTTTTTTTTTAAAGTCTAGTGTTTGTACTTTACATTTTTTACGAGTGTTTTTTATTATGTTTAAATTATATTTTTAGTTTGTAAAAATGTTTTTGGCAATTATTTTAAAGTATTTATTTTTATTTTTTAAGTTATGCTTGTATTTTTATATAATGTCTTATAGTTAAAATTCAATATACTTACCTACTTTTGATGATAGAGTGGTCTCCTATATTTTTATTGTCGATATTTTTGACTTTAAATACTAAGGGGCCGATTCCGATCTCGGCCGGTAGGGCTCCAAATCGGATTCGGCTTAACCGGATCCGATTCGGAGCCCTATCGCCCGACCGATTCGTACGCGCGTCCGGGCGAGCGAGTACGATGCGAAATCGCCGACCGACTCGTCTGGGCGTCCCGACCGCTCCGACCGACTCGTTCCCGGGTCTAACCGCACCGACCGACTCGCTCGGACTCGACCCGCACCGCGCAATGGAGACGTTCCCCGGCCGGGTAAGTACAATGCGCGCCGCGAGCAGTCCGACCGAGCCGCGCACTCCGGCTCCAAAGAGCAGTCGGAGCCGTACTTTGGGGGTCCGTGTCGGACCCCCCTGTACGCGTAGCCGCACGAGTTGCACACAGGGGGGACCCATGGGTCCCCCCTACCTGTGCGTGTACGGCGCGAGTCGCTTCGCCGCGTACACGCTGTAGGGGCGCCCTTGTCCGCCTCGCACCCATTGAGTCAATGGGAGCCCGCGTACGCGTTGTACGACAGGCTCCCATTGACTTCAATGGGAGTCCGACCGACTCGAGTCCGATGGCATACGTGCGCATCGTACTCGTTCGGTCGGGCTGCACGGGTCCGATTCGGTCGGAAATCTCTCCGGGTCCGGCTCGGTCGGAGAGATTTCCGGCCCGAATCGGAATCGGCCCCTAAGTATATAAAGTAGATATTTTTGACCTCAATATTGCTTTTGGTAATATTTTTGTCACCGATATTTTGTTGGTGATATTCTGGTCCACTATTATTTAACTCTCTCACTAGTACCTGCAGCTTTTTTTCAGTTTTTAAGGTGTCTTTATCTGAGATATCATATTTCATTTTGATAGTATTGAGCTGTATCTTGACAGAACAAAAGAGTGGAATGGTGCACCCGTACGTCGATTAATCAATGAGTCTTTTGGGTCCATTAGAAAGTTCCTGCTTTATTCAAATCCAGTATTCAAGGTCGTAAATTCCAATCAATAAAAACATCCAGCCAACGCGCTTCATTCAAGCAGACTTGAACTTCATCAGGGCTGTAAATAATACATACAAAAACTCACAATAAATATAAACATAAAATACAAAATACAAAAACATACATATATATATATACAAGGAACATATAAAGAAACACAAAGGCACAACCTTAACATTAAATAAAAACAAAATAGAACAGTGCAAGACTTCTCAAAACACCACGATAAATAACTGACACTTATTTGTTTGTTCATGAAAGATTCGAGGGTCTACAACGAAAAACATTCCCAACACTAGGATCAACAAAAATCTAATAGCTCAATAGTTAGCAAATTCAAAGTTATTTGAGATGTTACTTTTCTCTCCTCTAAAAAATGACATACTGCTGAGCATGAAAACATGTCTCAAATATTCTGCTGAGACAAAAAAGCAGTTGATGTAACCATTAGATACATGTACCAATTATTCAGGCAAGGCAATGACAGGTTGATTTTGACAATTTCAGAGGTATATACGAGTCATCCCAGTATAGGAGAAGGCAAAGTTAATACGGTATAATAGGTTATTTTGTGGCGATATGTAACTCTCTATATCATATTATGATCAATTGCTACTGGAGTGCCGCCATACCTCTATATCAAAAACATACCTTATAGTCATTAGTTGTTACGTATCAATTTTGATTTAAATTCAATCCATCAATTGTTTTTTCCATTTATTTTTTCAGCGTCGTAAATATCCGTAACATTTATTAATTGTTTGCTATGGGGGGTGATTATTAATCCCCTACTACAATACCTGAAAAAAGAGTTACAGAAGTTGTAACCCAAAGTTTGTTAGTAAAGTGCAGAGCTGACATGAGTTCTACTAAGTACACCTATCCCATAGATTCTAAATATCAATGTATCGAGTCATTTCATAATCCATCCGGCCCCAATTGCTAACAATTTACAGCAGAATATTTGAGACATGTTTTCATGCTCAGCTGTATGTAATTTTGTAGAGGAGAGAAAAGTAATATCTCAAATAACTTTGAATTTGCTAACTATTGAGCTATTAGATTTTTGTTGATCCTAGTGTTGGGAATGTTTTTCGTTGTAGACCCTCGAATCTTTCATGAGCAAACAAATAAGTGTCAGTTATTTATCGTGGTGTTTTGAGAAGTCTTGTACTGTTCTATTTTGTTTTTATTTAATGTTAAGGTTGTGCCTTAGTGTTTCTTTATATGTTCCTTGTATATATATATATGTATGTTTTTGTATTTTGTATTTTGTGTTTGTATTTATTGTGAGTTTTTGTATGTATTATTTACAACCCTGATGAAGTTCAAGTCTGCTTGAATGAAACACATTTGCTGGATGTTTTTATTGATTGGATTTTAGGACCTTCAATACTGGATTTGAATAAAGCAGGAACTTTCTAATGGACCCAAAATACTCATTGATTAATCTATGTACGGGTGCACCATTCCACTCTTTTGTTTCTGTCAAGATTTTGTCTGCCTCTGCAGTAATACCATACAACGGCTGGTATTGGAAGGGGAGTACACCGTGCCATACTATTTTGAACTATATGTGAGGTGCAGTGGAGAGGTCCATCGTTGCCTTTTTCTTTGTATGAGTATTGAGCTGTATCACTGCTATCTCTGCTCTCCTCACTCTTCTGATGAGAATCCTTTTGCTTTGCAACAAAGAGGTTATACTGTTCCTATGGAACGAGAGACAATACACAGGGGATTCTGAACCGACTAATCTAGTGGGATCAGAGTAAGGAATCCATTATGTTGGATTAGAATGCCCTCACACACCCAATTGACCTTATCCATGCCTGTTATCAAAATTGGGTCTAATAACATCATAATCATTATTATTATCATTATTATTATTATTGTTATGGCTGCTGGTGTTGTTTTTGTAATTGTTATTATTATCATCATCATTACAATAACAATAACAGGTATTGTTATTATTTCTACTACTGCCTAATGCTACTGCTACTTTACTGTTATTGTCATTGCGATCATCATCATCATCATCATTATTATTATTAATAGCATTGATATTATTAATATAATATGATTATTATTAATATTATTATTATCATTATTATTATTGCAACTGCTACTAGTACTACCACTGAATGAATAATATTAATAAGATGTGAAAATGGGCATAGATTTTTATTCTAAGTAAAGTTGGTATACAATTGCAATGTTAAATTGGGTAATAAATTGTGAATTATAGTAACTTTTTGCGGCTTATAATAAGTAAAAAGCGCAGAGAAGCCTTCGACAGCACGAAGGCACCTCTTGTGAAAGAGAAAGGCTTCAGGCTGCTCAAAGTACCATCCTAGGCTTTATCATTCAAAAAGCAGAGATAGAGGAGCGTTCCCATGGTTTGAAGGGAAGCGGGACCCCGGAAGCCTTAACAGGCTTACTGCAAACTAACACAAATGTAATCCCTTAACCTGAAGCCAATCCCCAACCTGAAGCTAATCCTCTTTGTTATACGCGCCTAACCATGCGTAATCCCATATATTATGATTATTACGGAAAATACACCCAGGCAGCAGTTAATAGTGGAAAGGAGTCTGTACAGAGGCTCTGCGGTGAAGGCAGGAGCAGTACTATGTAAGGATGCAGGATTGCCTGATACTGTCCACAGGAGATCAGGGATCGTTCACTTTTGTGACAATACACCCTCTTTATGTCTCTGTCTCTCTTTCTCCCTCCCTCTCTCAGCCTCTATCTCCCCCTCATCACATGTACAAACTCACTCTCTCTCCCCATATACACATCCTCACTTATTCTTTCGGTCTCTTTCTTTCTCACCGCCTCCCTGTTTTCTCTCTGTCTCTCTCAGATATTCAAAATATTTTAATCTGCAAGACACACTGTAGAAATGCATTGAATGCTATATGAAATAAGGCGCATAACCTTTTTTTTTTTAGAAAGCTTTTGTTTTTAGAAATATCTACAAACAAGCATACGTTTGTTGAATTGTAGGCATCAGTGTCTGCCTGTCTGTCGGGGCGCATGGATGCCTGCTTGCCTGTTGATCTGTGAAATGACTGTAGGCGTTGCTCTTTCTATATGTATCGATGCTCACATCAGAATTGGTTGAGCACACGCTCACAGGCTTTGACAATGCTTGTTATATTGTACTGCGCACGATGTATCTGACCATCACTCTGGAAGAGTCTATTGTGTGGGACGAGATAAAACAGTTACAGCAGTGCTCGTTCACTTTCTGTAGAGCTGTTTTTCATCGCCTCTTCTACCACATCTTCTGCACCGCTCTGGCTGTCTTCGTTTTTAGTTTCTGGAGCCCATCTTCAATCTCCAGGTGGACCTGTGTTTGTCTGATGGTTTTAACAGCGTTCTCTAGCAGGCTTACATTGCCATTGTTTCCTTGGTCTTCACACATAAGCTGTGAGAAATTGCCCTCCTGGATTATTGAATTGAATTGAATATTGTACTGATAGAGCACGCTGCCACTCCCAAAGGAGCACCCTGGCACTAAGCGGCAATGAGTATGGCTGTGTAAACTTAATCAGTCTTGGTCAATCCTTGGAGGAGAAATGCATCAGAGAAAGAGTGAATAGCACAGATCATCGGGGATGCCAAAAAGCCAGGTCTTGACTTTAGCTGCCTTTGAGATTCAATGCTTATCAACTCCTTAAGGAGTAGGATCCAGGCTCTTGTACCCAGGAAGGTAAAGGATTTACCGCCTCGAGTTTTAAGTCTGTACGTAGATGGCTTGAGCAGGTAAGCATGCTAGGACCTAAGAGGCAGTGAAGTTGTATGGTGGGTGACTCTGGAAGTTAAATATTTTGGCCCCAGTCCTCTAAAGACTCTGAAAATGAATAGGAGAATTTTAAAAAGGACCCTTTTTATGCACTGGCAGGCAGTGTAGTACTTTCAAGGATGCTGATGCATAGGAGCGGCGAGTGAGTTTAAGTACCAGCCTGGCCACAGAGTGGTGCACCACTTGGAGTTCCTGCAGGGTTTATTTTGCGGAACCTGCATACACGCTATTACAATAGTTCATTATAGAGGTTATCAAGGCAAAAGCAACTGTTTTTCTAGCCAATAATGTGAGATATTAAAAAAAACATTTCAGTGCTTTTATAAGACTGAAACAAGTTCCAGCAAAACTTATTATCAGGACTGGTATGCTCTTGACTAGATTAGTCTTCCATATACACCGGAAGTCACTATTCTGCTGGCCTTCCTTACATTGCAAATATTTCTGTATGTACATCCCACCTTTTCCCTCTTTCATGCTGCCTCATATTCCACAGTTGTGCTGATTCACGGCAACTGGGTTACTTCTCCTTTCACATTGGTTGTGTTGCATGTGTGTGTTGCATGCAATGTGGTGTGATGTGACTTTGAGTGTGTATAGAGTATTGTTGGATGTGAGACTAGTAATTTTTCAGAATTCTTTACCAATTCACACATGTGTGTGTGTGTGTGTGCGTACATACATGTGTGAGTTACATGTTAACCTGATGGTGCGTTTGTACCTGAGGTCCACTCAGGGCTCTTCTGACGAGTTTGCGTTACTGTCCCTGACTTGTGGTTTTGCATCATTAAGAGTCTAGCAGTTATGTCTGCTCCTGAAATTACTGGCCAGGGGATATATGCTGAGTTTTTTACAGTGTTTAGAGCTCTATTTTTTTTCTTCAGTCGTCCACAAGTAATATGGAGGGAATAATTGAGGTTGTATGGCGGTATGTCCATCATGGAGGTCCCTAGAATCTTTTAAAGTGCAAAGGGCACTAACTGTTGTCTAATAACTCGTGTTT
Organism: Calotriton arnoldi; assembly: GCA_963921515.1. Lineage (NCBI taxonomy): Eukaryota > Metazoa > Chordata > Amphibia > Caudata > Salamandridae > Calotriton > Calotriton arnoldi. The sequence goes on along the minus strand of CAWUFW010002540.1, from coordinate 504,841 downwards.
TTTACATTTACATCTTTAGGGTCAGTGCTGGTGATTGTTTCGTTAACTGTATGTTTCACGCGGAAAGTTTCTAGCAAGTTATTGTTATTTATATATTTATGATAAGATATGTACACATGTGTAATAATATCTTCCCACTCTCTTAGGTGTGTTTGGTGAGTGCGTAGTTAGTCATGGGCCCGCGTGTCCATTTATGAGGTCAGGATCCATGTAATGTCATCATACTGGATACTGTGCCATGCATTTGGAGAAGCAGGTTCACTCCAGGTAGCAAACAGAAATTTAGTGTCACATCTAGGGGAATGTCTACTGCCTTACAGTGGTGCAATTTTTAATGACTACCATTTTGTGGCACATAAGATCCCTCCCGATTATCTGTGCGATCTCTGCCCCTTCCAGGTGACATCATACATTCTATAGACCCATAGTTAGCGCGCTTTGGATTGTTGTCTAGCAACATGTTGAAGATGATATTAGTAGCCAGGTGCAATACTCTAGAAAGTATATATTTACCAAAAATCTAAACTGGGACATTGATATTAACAACAGTGACACTTAGTAATGCCACGCTTAATGTGTCCACATGAAATATAGGTACTTTGTTTAGCTGGTGTTCTAAATGGCCGTTGTGTTTCAACTCCACAGGGCATGTTCTGCGGGACGCCAACAAAGTTGCAGTCTGAGGAGATAACACGAAGGTTGATTTGAGGACTTCAGGGATCGTCATAAGGTATGTTTAAACTTTCTTTCAGGCCACAGTTTTTCAGAATCTTGCATCCCTTCCTCTGGGCTGCTCTTTCCACGTGGCTTTAGTTTAATCCAAGATTTTATGTAGATTTCTACACTTATTGCGGAATTGATGCATGTGATTATGGTTAATTTGTTAAACTAGAGGTAGCCATGGTGGTGTTGTGATATGCATATGGGTGACATTTGATCCAGAAAACTTGGGGAGGAAAAGAAATTGGGGCACTGGCCCAACCAAATCCCATTTTAAGTACCAACCTCCAGTCTCCACCTCAATCTCCTCCACCTTGCGTTTGACAATATCAACTTTATGCAACATGAAGTACCCATAATGACATTCACCTCATGGTAGCTGGTTTCTGTGTTGCCACTCAGGAGTCTGTTCAGTTGATTATGTTTGCCTATTCTACGCGAATCAAATTGATTGAATGTTTCTAACATGCCTGATTGGGCAAGAAATATTTATTTGTATTTAATTTTAGTTTTGTAAACACGTGATGACCCAATGGATGTTCTGGTGCTAAGTGAATTTCTGATGAGTTTAAGAGAAAGTTAAGATGTGAATTTCCAAGTGTTCAGCAATTTTCGGAATGCCAAATGGTTGGAATTTGTATGATTAGCAATAAGAAGCGATGTTCCAGGGTTTAGAGCCTGGGTAGATGAAGGAGCCCTTACCTTTTTCAGATCGTTGAGACTACCAGACATCCATTGTGATTTGTATCATCTGCTAAATTAGGTCTAGGACCACTGTATTTCGTACCACATTAAACCCAGGTCCATGACCACTGGGTCACCCCATTTTCATAATGGATGCAGAAGGAGAGAAGCACACATGATGTGACAGCGTTAAGATGTATTTATTTGTTAGTAAAGTTCCACAGACTAATAGTAACTAAAAATAAGTTTAATCTGGTTAAATACAGCAGTAAAAAAATTAAAAATCTATAGTCGGACATAAAAAGACTAAATGCCTGATTACAAGTTTGGAGGTCTTGGAGCGGGCAACCACGTCAGCGCCCCACTCCAAGACTGCCAAACTTGACCGCCGGCCGCCCGCCTGATTGCAAGTTATCTTGTGGTCTGACGGGCAGTCCTTTGGCGTTCCCACAGCAGTGCCTATTAAAAAGGTACAGCAATGGGAACGCCAAAGCTCATTCCTGCACAGCATGAACTGTGAAGTTCATGCTGTGCAGGAAAGGGGGTGACTGCACACAGGGGGGCACAAAATGTGCCCCCTGCAGGCACCCCATGACTCTGAGGCAACAGTGGGCCCTGTAGCGCTCCGTTTCTTTCCTCACCGCCACAGTTTTCATGGCGGCCTCAACCCCATTGAAAACTGTGGTGGTGAGGAAACTCCTAACATGCTCAGCGGTGCCACAGCAGCACCGCCAGCATATTAGGGCCTCTGACACCCACGCCACCGTCGCGGGATCCATGATCCCTGGCAGTTGCAGCAGTCCTGTGGCAGTCCGACTGCTGTATTCGCAATACGGTGGGTGGACCGCCAGTCTGGCGGTTCAGGGTCTTCCACCACGGGTTCGGGGGTCTGATGGACTGCCAAACTCGTAATCAGGCCCTAAGTGTGTAGGATCCTTTACAGGATACTCACTGTTTCCTCCCCACTGTTCTTCATCCACACTCTGGTGCCTCCTCACTCTGCCTCCTTCTCACTCCGCTTTCTCCTGACTGTGCTTTCTCATCACTGCTTTCTCTTCAGTGTAACTCTGCCTACTCTTCACTCTGCCTTTTCCTCAACCTGCTGCCTTCTTACTCTGATGACACCTCACTTTGCTTCTTCCTCAATCTCCTGCTTCATCAATCTGGTGTCTCTTCAGTCTGCTTCTTTCTCATTCTTCTAGCCCTACCCTGTGGTGACTCCTTGGCCTGCTGACCCCTCACTCTCCTGACTCCCAAATCAGCTACCTCCTCCCACTACAGGATCCTAGCGCTACTGACTCCTCACTCTGCTGCTTCTTCACTCTGATGACTCATCTTTCTGTTTCCTCCTCACGCTATTGACTCTTTAGTCTATTTCCACCACCCTCTACTTCCACTTAACTCTGCTGCCTCTTTACTCTGTTGTCCCATCTCTCTGCTTCCTCCTCACTCTTTTGACTCTTTTCTCTGTTGCCTCCTTACTCTGAAAAGTCCTCGCTCTCCTGGCTTCATGCTTTGATGCCTCCTTGTTCTGTTTAATCCTCACTCTTATGTCTACCTCGCTGCGCCTCCACCTCTTTGCTGTCACTCTGGTGACTCCTACCTCTTCTTCCATCTCTCTCTGCTGGAACCACGGAGGATCAAGTGAGAGCAGCCAATACTGTTATCATGGCTAACCTCCTGCGACCTTTTTTCATTCTGGTTGAGAACCCATGTCAGCACGCTGCTCTAATAAGATCATTTCTTCAGGGAAATTATAGATTTATAATAACCTTTTCAATATAACGAAGACCGATAAGTACAGATGAGTGCGTCTAATCAGTATTGTAAAGGGCATGTCTGGTGAAACTTTCAGAGCTGGCAGATTCCATTCTTTGTCTGACATCTCTAACAAGAACGAATCCTTACTTTAATGAAAATGCTGGAACAGCTACCTCCTCTTTGATTGAATGGGATGCTTTTAAGACAGCGATCAGGGGTTGACGCATCCCAGAGGTGGTTGGGGTGCGTAGAACTTTGGTTGGTGAGGTGGAAACTCAGGAAAGGGTACTTAGAAGCCTTCAGCAACGTAGGCCAGGTAATCCTGCTCTTAAATATCCCCTGCTTGAGGCAAAGGAATTACTGGCAGCCCAAGTTGAAAAATGATGTTGTTTTGATTATAAGGAATATTTGACTCGTACTCATGCAGAGCGTGATAAAGCAGGATCCCTTTTGAAGTGACTTATTAATCCAAAAGCTCCCGAATCTTTGATTCTTGAGCTTGACTCTGCTGCAGGTGAAGCATTATATAATCAAGCTGCTATTAATAATCACTTTTGTGAATATTACACTTATCTATATGCTCCAGCGCCTAGAGCACCTCCTCGGGATTTTGAGGATTCTTTGTCAATAAGCCTACTGTGAGTCCTCTCGGGTGAGGATGCAAATGATTTGGGGGGTATAACTATACAATAAATTTGAGTTGCCATAAAAAATATGGTGCGTGGTAAGGTTCCTGGAGCATGTGGCTTACCCGTAGAGTTCTTTGCTCCATACATAACATGCTTTGTACATCTTGGAAGACAGGGCACCTGCTGGTGTCTAAATGTGAGGCGCTGGTCATTCCTCTTTGAACACCTGGTTTCCCTTCAATAGATGTTTGATCCTATAGGCCATTGTCTATGCTCAGTGTAGATTACAAAATTCTAAGTCATATTCTGCTGAGCAGACCCTTACCACATATGCCCTTTTTAATTCATACTGATCAAGAGGGCTTTATGCCTGGGCGTAATAGAAAATATAATATTCAGAGGCTCATCTCTCTCTTGAATTATGATTTTGTGGATAAGGAGAGTGCAGCTGTCATGGCAATTGACATTGAAAAGGCCTTTGACAGTTTAAGCTGGAAGTTCTTATATTCTGTAAAGGCTTGAATGGGTTTGGGTACAAAATGTATTTGCTGGGTCAAACTTTCCTAAGGCACAGGTGGTATCTGAACCCTATGATGTGGGACGCAGGACTAGACAGGGGTGTCCAGTGTCTCCCATATTATTTGATATCTCAATGAAGCCTCTAGCCAGTTGTGCCCACACTGGGAATTTTTATAATGGGATGGAGGTCCGTGGGCAAACCCATTTTGCAGCATTATATGCTGATGATATGCTGCTCTTTCTCCGAGTTGTTGGGATGGATTTGCCTGGTTATATAGACTTTTTAAACCGCTTCAGGATAGTATCTGGGCTACATAATAATTGGCAAAAATCTCACTTGTTTCCACTTTGCTAAGATGTTGCGCAGCCCCTAAATTTACATAGGCTCAATTGGAGCCCTACCTGCATTAAATATTTAGGTGTAAAAATATATCATAGCCAGCAAGATTTATTACATGGGAATATTGCAGCAGCTGTTAGAACACTTAGAACTAGAAATAATTTTTGGATGAGCTTATCATTTTCTGTGGCTGGCAGAATAGCGGTAGCTAAGATGATGGCGCTACCAAGATTACTCTATTTCTTTAACACGTTGCCATTGGTGCTGCCTCTCCAATTATTTAGGTGATTGCAATTGCTACTTCTGGAATTGTTTTGGGGAGCAGGTAGGCATAGAGTAGCACTGACAAAACTTCAGCACCCTGTAACGGAGGAGGATTGGCTGCTCCTGATCTTGAATCTTATTATCTAGCGGCTCAACTGCAATGGTTAAATAAGTGTGTTTAGTGTCAAATGAACCCTGGAGAGGGTGTTATTGGCTCACTTCCTGATTTGCAGGGCTTATTGGAAGTCTTCTTTCTTCCTCGGCGGATACTGCCTGCAATTTCTCAATAGCTGCTAGTGAAATAGCAGTGCTGGCAACATTGCTTGCAGCAAACCCAGGTCCAAGTACCCTATTCGCCTGATATGCCATTAAAATGGATGAAAATAGTGGCCCAGGTAGGAGCGTTAGCAGGGATTGAAAGATGGACTACCTTTGGGGTTAACCGTGTTAGGGACCTATATCGAGATGGAGTATTGCCTAGGTTTGAAGACTTGACTGAAGAAGTTAATATACCTAGAGGACAATTTTTAGCACACAGGGCATTGGTTGCAACAATAAGGAATTATTGGAGAAATGGAGATGCTGAACCTGCCACACATCAGGTGTGTCAACAGCTCTGAACAACAACAGAGTATGTAAGAGTGGTCTCGTATGTATATTGTGCGATTCGTGCAAATATTCTTTCTCCTCTTGCTGAGTTGAAAATAAAATGGGAGAGATGCTTAGAGCTCCAAATTAATGATTTGGACTGGGATAGGATTGTAGCGCATATATAAGCTGTTTCTAGAAATGCTAGGTTCAAATTAATTATTTTCTGTATCCTGCATGCAGCTTATCTTAAGCCTGGCATGATTAACAAGCTCTATGCGAATGCTGCTGCAAAATGCACTAGATGTGGGGAGTAGGGGGCAGAAATGTTCCACATGGTATGGTCCTGACATTCATTAGCGGGGTTCTGGTAGGAAGTAATAGAATATTTTAAAGGAATAACCTTGCAGGATATTCCTTGTACACCCTTAGTCTGCCTCCTGGGGGAGGATACCCTCGCCCTAAAAATAAGAAAACTACTACTAGATTTACTGACTTAGGTTTGATTTTGGCAAAACGAGAATTGACTATGCAAACAACCTCCACCAATGGATCGGCAACTGCGCCGACACTCTCGCCCCCCTCCAGAACTCTGCCAGACGACACAGTGCGAAAGCCACCTGGTTCACCACAGACCTCAGAGAATCCAAGCGCTCTTGCCAACGACTGGAGAAAACATGGAGAAACAGAAAATCCCCGGAAGCATGCACCGCCTACAAGGCCGCCACCACGGCACACTACCAACTCATCAAATCAACTAAGAGAAACTTCATCCAGGACAGAATCCTCTCCAACTCCCACAACTCCAAGGAACTCTTCACCATCATACAAGAATTAACCAGACCCCACAGCAAAACTACCGACGTCCCTCCCTCCCAAGACCTCTGCAACAAACTCAGCTCCTTCTTCCACCACAAGATCAGGATGCTCTACAACAACTTCGATGACCAAGACCACGGCACCGACCCTCCATCCTCCACCAGCGACGCCACCCAGCCGACCCTCCTCACCTGGACCCCTGTCACCACAGAAGACACCGCAAGGACTATGAAAAGCACCCACTCCGGAGCACCCACTGACCCCTGCCCTCCACACATCTTCCACAGGGCCGCCATCGCACCAGAACCACGATGGACAATCAACTGCGCCCTCGAAACAGCCACGTTCCCCGATGACCGGAAATGCGCCGAAGTCAAACCCCTCCTCAAGAAACCCTCCACAGACCCGACTGACCTCAAGAACTACAGGCCCATCTCTCTCCTCCCCTTCGCCGCCAAAGTCATTGAGAAAGTCGTCAACACCCAGCTAACGTACGTCATAGAAACCAACAACATCCTCGACTCCTCTCAATCCGGATTCTGCAGCAACCACAGCACCGAGTCCACCCTCATAGCCGCCACTTACGAAATCCGCACCCTCCTCGATCAAGGCCACACTGCAGCCCTCATACTACTAGACTTCTCAACAGCCTTCGACACCGTCTCCCACCGCACACTAGCCACCAGACTCCACAACGCCGGTATCCAGGGAACTGCCTTAGACTGGGTTCAATCTTTTCTCTCAGGCAGAACACAAAGAATAAGACTCCCGCCCTTCCTCTCCGAACCCACAGAGATCAGATGCGGAGTACCCCAAGGATCCTCCCTCAGCCCCACGCTCTTCAAAGTCTACATGGCCCCCCTCACAACCATTGTCAGAAAACACGGACTCAACATAGTATCATACGCTGACGACACCCAGCTCATCCTCTCCCTCACCAAGGAACGCAACATCACCAGGCACAGTTTCCAAGACGGAATGAAGGATGTCGCATCCTGGATGAGTAGCAGCTGCCTGAAGCTTAACTAGGAGAAAACAGAAGTCCTCATCCTCGGGTCCACCCCCTCTGCTTGGGAAAACACCTGGTGGCCCCCCTTCGGAACCCCACCCAACCCTATGGACCACGCCCGCAACCACGGCCTCATACTCAACTCCTCACTCACCATGAACCGCCTTCCACATGCTTCAGCACCCTCCGCATACTCCGCGAGACCTTCAAATGGACCCCCCCTGACTCCAGGAACACCGTCAACAACGCACTCATCACCAGCAGACTGGACTACGGAAACACGCTCTATGCCGGAATCAACAAAACACTCCATTGTAAACTCCAGACCGTCCAGAACGCTGCAGCCAGACTCGTCCTCAGCATCCCACGACATGACCACATCGCCCAGCACCTCCGCGACCTCCACTGGCTCCCCGTCAAAAAAAGGATAACCTTCAAACTGCTCACACATGCCTACAAAGCCCTCCATAACACTGGACCCCAATACCTCAACGAAAGAATCTTCTTCCACATTCCCAAGAGAAATTTCTGCTCTGCCGATCTAGCCCTAAGCCACGGTCCCCCGCATCCACAGGGCCAGAACGGGTGGCAGATTCTTCTACTACATCGCGGCCAAGACCTGGAACGAACTCCCCCTCAGCATCAGACGAAGCCCGACACTGCACCTATTCAGAAAGGACCTCAAGACCTGGCTCTTAGGATGACCGCGGAGCTGCCCATACACCCCCCTCAGCGCATTGAGACCATCACGGGTGAGTAGTACGCTCTATAAATCCCTGCTTGATTGACTGGAAATTGGCACATGGTCCTCAAATTGCTAGATGGCATAAAGAAATGGTTAAATGGGCAAGATTGGAGAGTGCTGTGTTGTTTCATGAGATAAAAAGAGAACGAGGGAAAATTGAAAGGGTTAAAGCGTGGGAACACCTGATGCATTCATTTGTTGGCCTCGGAAGCAGACACAGATTTGTCGAGAAGCTCCCTGAGTCCTTGCGGGTGAAAGAAGAGAAATCTAGTTTAATACTGATAAATTGGGTGATAATGGGTACTACTGTGTTATAATTCTCCATCTTGAATATATTGACGCTTTATTTCTGACTGCTTTACTTGATTAGGGGTAACTGTGGGTGGGGGGATTGATGTTATAGTTTTATTGTACTAATTTCAGAAGACCTAAGATATGTATGAAATTCACAGCAGTTGAAATATGCTTGAATGCTTGTGGATGCATGTCATATGAGATATATTGACTATCACTTTTAATCTGTAAATTATAGATTAACTGGGTATTTTTTCTTTTTAATCTATATTTTAATCTATTTATTATAATGATCTGTGCACCTTTTTAAAGCAAATTACTGTATATGTAGGGCACATCATTTATAATCTGTATTATATGCCTGTCACTATTGAACTAAGGTCTATTTAATTAAAGTAATAAATATTATTTAAACTTCCAAAATAAAAAGAAAATACAGGAGCAGTGACCCCGGAGCCTCTGTGTGCTGAGGTGACCCTGAGGAGGCACTGGAATGGAGCAGAGGGGTATCGAGGAAGCATGAATGCAGATTACACATCCAAGAGAACTTATCATCCACTCTCTTATGAATAGGACAGAGGTACCCACAGAGGGGAGGGCGGAAGCCAGTCAAAGACAGCAGATTTGGGTATCTCATGAGGGCGCTGCGGGACTCTACCCTCTACTGTTCCACTCAGCCCTCCCCTTCCACTGCACCTTTCTGTCAGTTGGAATGATCACATCTACTTTATCTATACTATGATCATATGTAATTTATAGGTCTGCCTACAGAGAACTTTAGGTATATGCTTGAACTCTTGTTACAAATGTTTGAAAAAGATATCAATAGAGTGGGCTTTGGATCTGCCCAGAGGGGTAGTTATTCTCTAATCTCATTCTTTTTGCTGTTGGCTGCATATTCAATCAATCAATCAATCAGGGAATTGTAAGCGCGCTACTCACTCGTGAGGGTCTCAAGGCGCTGAGGGGGGGGTCCGCAGATCTGTTTAGCCGAAGAGCCAGGTCTTGAGGGTCTTCCTGAAGGTGTTCAGGGAGGGGGCGCGTCTGATGTCTGCCAGTAGCTCATTCCAGGTCTTGGCTGCAATGTGAGAGAAGGATCTTCCGCCTGCTCTGGCTCTGTGGATGCGCGGGGTTTCGGCCAGTGCGATTTTGGAAGATCGGAGGTTTCTTTTGGGTACGTGGAAGTTGATTCTGTTGTTGAGGTATTTGGGTCCGTTGTTGTGTAGGCATTTGTAGGCGTGAGTGAGGATTTTGAAAGTGACTCTTTTCTCCACGAGGAGCCAGTGGAGACTTCGTAGGTGTTGGCTGATGTGTTCGTGTCGGGGGATGCCGAGGACGAGTCTGGCGGCGGTGTTCTGTACTGTCTGGAGTTTGCGGAGTAGGGACTTGTTGATGCCGGCATAGAGTGCGTTTCCATAGTCCAGTCTGCTGGTGATGAGTGCGTGGGTGACTGTCTTCCTTGACTCAGGGGGGATCCACTTGAAGGTCTTGCGGAGGATGCGGAGGGTGTTGAAGCAGCTGGAGGTGACGTGTTGACCTGTCGGTTCATGGAGAGTGATGAGTCGAGTACGATGCCGAGGTTCTTGGCGTGGTCTGAGGGGGTAGGTGGGCTTCCGAGGGCGGTCGGCCACCAGGTGCTGTCCCATGCAGAAGGGGTGGTACAGAGGACGAGGACTTCTATCTTCTTGGCATTGAGCTTCAGGCAGCTGTTGGTCATCCAGACTGCGACGTCTTGCATTCCTTTCTGGAAGTTGAGTTTGGCAGTGGTGGGGCCTTTGGTGAGGGAGAGGATGAGCTGGGTGTCGTCGGCGTAGGATACGATGTTGAGGCCGTTTTGTCGGACGATGGCTGCGAGGGGGGCCATGTAAATGTTGAAGAGGGTGGGGCTCAGTGATGAACCCTGTGGGACTCCGCAGGTGATTTTCGTAGGGTTGGAGAGGAAGGGTGGGAGTCTGATCCTTTGGCTTCTTCCGGTGAGGAATGATCGGATCCAGTCCAGGGCTGTTCCTTGTATGCCTGCGTCGTGTAGTCTGACGACTAGTATGTGATGGGAGACGGTGTCGAAGGCCGCTGATAGGTCGAGTAGGATGAGGGCTGCAGAGTGGCCTTGGTCCAGGAGGGTGCGGATGTCGTCTGTGGCGGCGAGTAGGGTGGTCTCTGTGCTGTGGTTGCTTCGGAATCCGGATTGCGACGGGTCGAGGACGGCGTTCTCTTCAATGAATCGTGTCAGTTTCCTGTTGACTGTTTTCTCTGCAACTTTGGCTGTGATGGGGCATCTATGGAAGGTCTAGTGCGGCGTGGTACAGCTCTGGACTGAGAGCTTACATCTTGATCTGCAGTGCATTCTCAGTACATTGCAGATACAGTGGTTTGGTTGAAGATTTCTCTTTGAAAAGTAAAGGTACATTTTTGCATTTTTGAGCGTCCACGGTCTTTTACTTTCACTACTTCTGGCTCACTATGTTCTGTGTCAGCAGCATTATCGTTTTGCATGCAAGTCAAATTCCACAGATTCGCTTTTTAACATTTATGAACAAAAGAGTAAAGTTTTCTTGTGAAGGTAAACAGTCTGCCTTTGCAAATTTGTGAGACATCGCTCACAGGAGGATTTGCTTCGTATAATATGAGTTACTGTGTGGTTAAAAACAAAAGTCTAAGGAATAGTATTGTTTATCAATGTCATTGTTTATGGTGTAACAGCAAGTCGTTATATATGCAACATGGGTTTAGCTTTGCCCGGATATTGGGTACAGGTTTAATATATTTACAAGTGGAAAAGAAGAAGAGTTTGCATTCCTTAGAATTTATCTTGTCGTATTTTTCTTCTATAGCATGTTGTTAGTGATGCCACAGTTTAGTCTTTTAGTCGGTCGTGATCTCACATCTCTTTATACATTATATTCCCTTACATGAGGGATGGGTATGGAGTCTGGTTCCATTCTACACTGCTCTTCCTTACTCAAGGTTGGTTCTTGTTTTGGTGGGTTGTCCCCCACCTCTCTGAGTTGTAATTGCGTTTCACATTGTATTTTGTGATGTGTGTAAGTCGTCATGCGCTACACATCTTTTCTTGTCTGTGTATAAGTCGCCTTGCGCTTCACCTCCTGTTTGTCTTGTGTGTAAGTCACCCTGTGCTTCACGTGGACATATTGTGTGCTTAAGCCACCTTGTGCTGCACTTTGGTCATGTTGTGTAGTCTTCTTGTGCTGCACTTTTTTTTTAAAACATATTTTATTGGTTTTACAATTATTAACACCACAAGTTGTTTCAGTTAAACAGAGTAGATGCCATACAGTTATAACATGTTAATGGTCGGAAGACCTACTTGCAATTGTATTCAGGAGATTGGTTCATTTAAACAAACTAGTACCCTCCCCCTCCCTGATATTAGCAACTAGCCAACCCTCCCTCCCTCCCCTCCAGACTTACTTTTGCGTTATCATGACCTAATATTATCAACCAAGATTCAATGTACTTCTTTAATTTCTGAAATCTAGTTTACAACACTGCTAGGATTGGCCCAATTGGGTTCTCACGGGGCCTACTATTGGTTGGGGTCGCAATGCCTTCAACAGGTCTAAGGCTTTTATCGTTTAATGCAATGATTGTTCAGCAGTTATAAATTGTTCCAACAGTGCATCCCATTCCATTGAAATCGGGTGTTTCCTAAGCCCTTTATTCTCTTCTCTCCTTATCTCCATGCTTTTAGCCCTCCCCCAACGCACCACCTCGCCATGCCACAATAATGCCGTTGGGGGCTGGACAGACTTCCAACGCATTGTGATTGCCCGCTTCGCTAGTATTAATACTAGATTGGCAAACCTAGCCTGAGTTCCTTGTGATTTTCGTTTTTTACCTATGCCCAGTATGCAGTATTCTACTGTGTCCTTCCCCACCCCTGGTGCTAACTCATTAATACGTTTATAGACTGTCGCCCAGAAGGATGTCAGTTTCGGGCATGCCCAAATCATGTGGAGCAGCCAAGCCGGTTGCATGTGGCATCTGGGGCAGTCATCCGCTGTGCCTGGAAACATTTTGCTCAATCTATGTGGGGTCAAGTATGCTCAATGTACTATCATGTACTGAATTAGCTTAAATTTAGGATTCCGCGAGACTTTCTTGGGGCATTCCAATATTTTCTCCCAATCCTTGTCTGAAATATCATGTCCAGTATCTACAGACCATTTATTTTTGAGTTCCTGTAATGAAACCGCTGACTGCGTCCGGATATTGCTATACAGCCATTTTATGAGGTGTCCTCCATTACCCATAAGATATAGCATGTGGACGAGTTCATGTGTTTGGGGTTCCGTGCCATCGGGACACCAAGTATTTCTCACATATCTACTGATACCAGCATGTAGAATATATAGTGTATTAGGAACCCCTTGTTCTCTCACAAACATGTTGTGATCCATAAACATGTTATCTGCATACAGCATTCCTACTGTGTTAACGCCTTCATCTATCCATTTGGCCAGACATCTATTAGAGAGTATCCCAGATGGTGTAGGAATCCCTAGTAACGGGATATTTGGAGCGTATGGATGTTGTCCTTTGGTATATTAGATAGCTTTCTTCCAGTAGGATATAGCCACTTTTAGTAAAGGCTGTACCGACGACGGGGTTTTACTATTTGGTAATAACAGTGTGTGTAATGCACCCTTGTCCCAAGTAACCCTGGGCGTAATACTTCGCTACGCTCACGGAGCATGCAAAGTTTGTGCTACTACACACTACGCAAATTGCACATAGCAGAGTGAAAAACTGTGCTAATTGACATAGCGTAGCAGCAGTACAATAAACACCTACAAATGCTTTGATAAAGCAATTTTCGATGCTAACAAGCATATAACCAATTCACAAAAATGAACTTTGACAATGAAAATATCAAGCAATGAGAGGTGATGATTTTGGGGTCCCCCCTAACCTAGGGGGAGGACCAAGCAGATGCCTTGAACACAAAAAGCATATCATGTGAACGATTCAGTGGTGGTCCCTTCCTCCTAGGACCACCCCAAGCACAGTTACGGGCAAAATACAATCCCAACCAAAGGCCCTGCAAAGCATTATGGGACGAGATTAGCAGTGGGCAGTGAATATTATAGTGTCCAATATCAAAATAATTCTACAAAGAGCTGCAGTTCAACTAGTCGTTACTAGATGTCCCTCACGAGTCAAATGCAAAAGCATTGAAATTATTAATACATCAAGCTGCAGTTCCACTAGTCGTTACTAGATGTCCTCACGAGTCAAATGCAAAAGCATTGAAACCCTTTCATGAAGCTTTTGCATTTGACTCGTGAGGGACATCTAGTAACGACTAGTGGAACTGCAGCTCTTTGTAGAATTATTTTGATATTGGATACTATAATATTCACTGCCCACTGCTAATCTCGTCCCATAATGCTTTGCAGGGCCTTTGGTTGGGATTGTATTTTTGCCAATAACTGTGCTTGGGGTGGTCCTAAGAGGATGGGACCACCACCGAATCGTTCAAAAGATGTGCTTTTTCTTTTCAAGGCATCTGCTTGGTTCTCTCCCTAGGTTAGGGAGGATCCCAAAATCATCACCTCTCTCACTGCTTGTTAGTTAATTTATTGTTTTCACTTTTGTGAAATGACTATATGCATTTTAGCATATAAAGACAGAGATATTTATTTTATTTTAACTTGCACTGTGCAAGATGCCTTTGGCAATTATTGTACAGTGCAGTCAAGCACACAGTTACGCACTATGCAATTTGCATAGCTACGTGTAGTTCAAAATGTACTTCGCGTAGCTACGTGTAGTGCTACTACGCAAACTACGCCCAGGGTTAGTCCTAAGCAGCCCGTGATATGTCTATCTCATGTAAGTGGCGCCCAGCCATCCAGTAAGAAAGCCACCGGAGTTGACTAGCATAACAGTACGCCCGGAAGTCTGGGACACCCAAGCCCCCCTGATCAGTACCTAATTGTAGCTTAGAAAGACCCACCCTCCTTCTGCCTTTAGCCCAGATCAATTCAGTTAGCATTGTGCTTAGCATTTGAAATATGTACAACGGGATCATGATCGGCAAATTAGTAAAATAATAAAGCAATCTGGGGAGCATCACCATTTTAGAGATAGCTATTCCTCCCGCCACTGAAAGTGGTAAAGATATCCAGAATGTGATTTGCATTTTTATTGCCTTGATTGCTCGCCCCAAGTTACCCTCCAACATGTCCTGTGGTTCTCTGTGGATTTGTATACCTAAATACTTAAATGTGGTTTGTGCTACAGTGAATGACCAGGGCCCAAACCGAACTTGTTCTGACCGGCCAGTATCTTTAAAAAAATAAGCATAGGATTTGGCTTTGTTTATGGTGAGGCCAGAAAGTGTTTGAAAGAGCTTGAACACCGTAGGAAGGGGTTCATTGGGGCCTCGGAGATTGCTGAGGTAAAGTATAATGTCATCCGCGTAAGCGGACAGTATATGTGTCGTGTTCCCTAATTTAATACCTTTATCCTGTGCTACTGCTCTCAATTTAGCAGCCAGCGGTTCGAGTGCCAACAAGAACAGCAGGGGCGACAATGGGCATCCTTGCCTTGTACCCCTTGCCACCTCATAGGGCCGCAAGATATGGGTCCCTGTACGGGCCCGCGCCGTTGGGTCCGTATATAACAGTTTAACCCAGTGTATGTATTCCTGTGGTATGCCAAATAACGATAGAGCACGTAACATATAATCCCAGCAGAGTGTCAAACGCCTGACGCAGGTCGAGTGAGATACAGCAGCCTGCCTCAGCGTCCCCAGAAGGTATCAAAGTAGTATCTGATGTAATCGTCTAGTATTTAGTGAAGTACTTCTACCTGGAACGAAGCCACACTGATCAATATGTATCAATCTTGGTAGATAAATGAGTAGTCTACGGGCTAGTATTTTACTGAGGATTTTATAATCAGTATTTAATAGGGAAAGGGGGCGGTATCCCGTCATATCCGTTGGGTCGCGACCAGGTTTCAGCAGTGAAGTAACCAAAGCCTGTCTCGTGGTGGGGGGGTAGGAAACCTGTCTCCAATGCTGCGTGGTATAATTTTTTAAGATGGGGGGTCAGTTGTGCCGAAAAAGTTTCGTAGAACTCTGCAGGCATGCCATCGAGCCCTGGGGTCTTATTACGTGGAAGGTCTTTTATGGCTGATCGAATTTCAACTTTCGTGATGGGTTTAGCAAGTTCCTTCTTTTGTATATCAGCAAGTTGGGGGAGCTCCAGGCCCTCAAGGAAGCCAGTCAATTCCTCCTCCTGCAGTTCCGCAGGTGCAGCATATAATGCTGTATAATAGTCTCTGAATGCCCTGTTAATGTCAGCTTGTGTAGTTACCGTGTTTCCCTCTGGTGTGTGCACCTTGAGTATAGGGGTAGGGGATGGCGTATCTCGTATAATTCGTGCAAACAATGTCCCGGCCCTATCTGCTTCTACATGTTGCTTTTGGGTATAGGCACGGTAATCAATTGTTCTCAGTTGTTCTAACAGTTCGGCATGCTTGATACGTGCTTCCTTATGTGTGTTATCTGATGCTGCAGTGCTTTCCAGCCCTCCCAGTTGAGCTTCTAAGTCCTGCAGTTCCCTATCCACTATAGCCCGGATTCCTACTTTAGTACTGATAGCCACCCCGCGGATGACAGTTTTGAACGCCTCCCACTACACCTGGCGTGTACTTGCAGTGTGTGCGTTTTCATTAAAGTAATGTTCTATGGCAGTGGAGAGGGCAGTACGAAAGACAGGGTCCTCCAAGGAAACTGGCTGCAGTCTCCATGTTGGCACTGGTGTAGGGATCCTACCCCACTCTCGTATTAACTCCAAGGGATTATGATCTGATAGTGTCTTCCCAAGGTAGGTAGTGTGTGTTACGTTTCCGAGTAAAGGTGTTGAGCAGAACATCCTATCAATACGTGTATGCAACATATGTGTTGGGGAATAAAATGAGTATTCCTGACTTGTTGGGTTATGTACTCGCCATGCATCTCCGAGCACCCATCCCGCCGCCCAGCTCGCTAGTGCTTCGGATTGCTTCTTACTACTGGTTCCCGTTATGGGTGGGTGCGAACGGTCCAGGTCCGTGTTCAATACAGTATTAAAATCTCCTCCCACCACCCAGGGGTAGCCTTCCCAGTCTGCCAGTACCGTGTTTAGTGATGTTAAAGATTTGTCTTGTTCTGTATTGGGGGCATAAATACTTCCGAGTATAAGTGGTTCCCCATCTAGCGTACCGCGAAGAAGAACATATCTGCCATTTGTATCAATTCGTTGTTCTGCTACTATGAATGGGATGCCAGACCTTAATCCACACAGCCGCCCCCCTCGCAAAGGCAGAGTAGGATGTACCGAATAGTTGCCCCCGCCATTTTTTCCGCAACTTAACGGCTTCACTATGCGTAAGGTGCGTTTCCCGCATTAGTACAATGTGGGCTTTTCGTCTGTTTAATTGTGCATATATTCTATGTCGTTTATGCACCGACCCCATCCCCCTAACATTCCAGGTTAAAATTTTGTATTTTCCCGCAGTAGACATAATACAAACTATGTTGTTGTAACATATTTAACCCAATGCAGTCTTGATGACAATGAAGAAATCGACAGTGAGTGAGCCAGGTAAAACTAACAATAATCCCCAATACTAGGTTCCCCCCGTAAAACATCAGAGGACCAAACTAATAGGTTAATAAGAACTATATGTTCTAGCGAACTAGACAGATTAGCAGTTGTAACGGTGGGGCAGTAACCATGGTCAGTAGGTAGCTTAGGGGTGCATTACACCGGAGTAGCCACACAGCCGGCCAGTCCAGGGCCCCATCACAGCCTATATGGAAACGGTGCCACAAATACATGTCTATCAGTAAACAGTTATAAAAGCTAGTAATATCTCCCCTTAACATTTGTACCTACAAACCATTGATTTCAACCCAAGTAGTCGTTCACTGTCATAGGGGTGACAGAAGGAAATAGTGCCAGGCTTCTTTCGGAGTCAGAGTGTACAGTGGTGTCTTCTGAGGAATCGTGCGATTCCACTGTTGAGTGTGCATCTTGGTCGTCCAGCGCTGCAGCCGCCTTTATCGCAGATTTTTGTCCTTCGATAATTTGTTCCCGTGAGGGACTTGCCGCGTCATCTAATCCAGACGGTTTCTTTCGAGCCGTATTTCCATGGACAGTCTTCAGAGCTTTGTGTGGTTTCGGCCTCAAGGTCAGGGATGAACTTTGTGAGGGATCCGGCATCAGCGTAACCTCCATCCATTCTTCCGCCTCAGCTAGGCTATCGAAAAACAGGGATTTTTGCTTGTGAATCACTTTCAGCCTTGCTGGAAAAAGGAGAGCATATTTTAAATTGTGGCCTCTGAGCTGCGTTTTCACTCCCTGGAACGATGCTATCAGTTTTTGTACCGCCAAAGTAAAGTCTGGGTATAGTGATACTCTTTTGTTCTCAAATTGAATTGGGGCATTTTCGCGGGCTGTACGAAGCAGGGTGTCACGATCTTTAAAATTCAGAATACGCGCTATCATCGGCCTAGGTGGGGCGCCGGGGGGAGGAGGTCGGGCTGGTATTCTGTGTGCTCTCTCCACGCTGAAGAGCTCAGTGAGGCCCTCCGGTGCAATCACATCCCTAAACCATTGTTCTATATATTGGGTAGGGTTGGATCCTTCACTCCATTCCGGTAATCCCACAATTCGTACATTGTTGCCGCGGGCCCTTCCTTCAGCATTATCCACTCTGTCACGTAGGTCAGAGAGCTCCCGTCGTAAGTGTTCAATCTGTTCAGAGTGGTGCTTATGTTGAGGCATAATCTCTGCGAGGTGTAACTTGTTGTTGCGGACCGTATCTGCCAGTTTACTGTGATCGGCTTTCAAAAGCGTGAGTCCAGTCGCGAGTGCACTCACTTGCCATTCAATTGACTGTCTGGAGTTGCGCACCTCCTGAAGGATCAGGTCCAATTTGTCAACTTGAGTATCCACATTAGTCAGGGGTATACAATCTTGGTCGGAGGTACTATTTGCATCCTCCTGCTCTGCGGGGTCGTGCTTTCCTGATGTTAGTGGGTCAGTCTGTTTCCCCCTGGTACGTCCCATTATATATCGTTGGTGTTGCGCACTGCGTGTGGAATAGTATGCGGTGCTTTTAGCCAGTTCGAGTAATGGCTACCCCACCCAAAGCAACAGCATGTTATAAAATTCAGAGTTCGGCTGCCCTCAATAGCACTCCATGCATGTTTCACTGATTGCAGCTGCAGCACCAAAAAATCCCCACAATGCTGGAAAAACAAACCAAACTTTAAGCCCCGAACACCGAGTTCTGGATGAGTGCTGTGTACTGTCCATGCAGTCCCCGTACTCACTGTTTGGCTCTATAGCAGCTCTCCAAGGTATGCAAGCATCTGGTCAGCTCCCTAAGCAGTGGGCCTAAGAACGACTCGGTGTTGTTGCTGAAATCCAGGGCCAATATCTGTATGTTTTACGGGCAATTGGAGTTGATTAGAAGCCCCTATAAGCCTCCGTGTATTCAATCGCATATATTCCTGCTCTGTATTGGATTGCGCAACCGCCCAGATCGACAACTCTGGTCCCGGTGTGCAGCTGGAGGGAGGCACTAGTGTATGAAAATACCCAAGAGGTCATCTGTGCCGTCCGCCTTAGTTTGTCCCTGCGGCCGCCGGTACTTGTACTGAGAGGTCCGGGAAGTCGGACTCGTTATGTTATGTTAATGAAGCTTGTAGAGCGCAGCTGTTGCCCGAAGGCGTCCTGGCGCTAAGCGCTACCTAGTGGGTGTCCTAAGAGAAAGATTATTCAGAGAAGAGCCAGGTTTTCAACCCCTTCCTAAACGAAAGGAGATCCGTGGCCTTTCTCAGATGCACAGGAAGATCATTCCAAGCCTTGGCGGCACAATAAAAGAAACTCCTGCCACCCCAGCTGGCTCGTGTGAGCCCCGGTCTCCTCCCACGCAGCACTCTGTGATCCGGGGTTCCTCGACTCAGCCGGTCTGGGTCTCCAGACTCTGGCGGAGGAAGTGGTGGGTCCCTCAAGCCCCGGTTAGGGGCAGAATGCCTCGCAGGACCGCCATGGCCTTCCAGCACCCCTGTTTCAGCTGCAGCTACCTCTGGTTAAATGCTGCGTAGTTCAGCCTCCGCCATTAACTGCTCAGCATATCTCGTCAGGCACTCCTCTTCCACACCAGTCTGTGTCGATAGTCTGTGGCGGTCAAGGCGGTGTCTCCGGTAGACCACAATCGGAGCCGGTTGATCTCCGCAGTGCTTTTATGACCCCTCCGTATTTCCGCCGTCCTCAAGTCGCCTTTGACACCGTGCTGCGTAGTGCGGCCTCCGCCCTTCCTGTGACTCAGGCCGCGGCGCTGGGAAAGTCGTCCGGAGTCTCAGTTTCCGTTCGGATTCCACATGTTTTTTTTTTCCCTCTGCTGTCAGGTGTCGCCTTAAATTACCGGGGATCAGCAAGCAAGGGTCGAATTACACCGGATCCACATATGAATTGTCAGGATAAGGGGCCCTGGTCCGGAGCTCGGCTAGGACACGTCCGCCATGCTTGGCGGTTAGCCACGCCCCCCTTCTTGTGCTGCACTTGTCCTTATGGGTGTTAGTCCCATACAACGCAGGTTGTTTGTAAAATTCTAAATGTGTTTTACCCTTTCTTGAGGGAGGTTTTATAGGTCATTCTACCCTGTCTAGAGGGATGACTTAATGGGTCTCAGTCCCATTTACACAGTTTACGTTATGGGTCTCAGTCCCATTTCCGCATGTTTTGTCCCTTACATGAGGGGTGTCAAGTTGGGTTATAGTCCCTTCTCCACATTTCACTACTTAGTTTTGTTCCTTACATAAGGAGTACGTACATGGGTGCGGTCCACCCATAGTGTTTCACTTCTGGGAGTGCGTTTCTCCCATGTTTCTCGTCATAGTGTTCACTTGTTTTGTCATGTGGTGTTAGCTCACCTTGTGTCTGTGAGCTGTACGTTCTCTACTTTCTTTTTGTTTCTATATTAAAGGAGAAGGATGGTGATAGTTCGTGTGTATCTTTTCATTCTTCCTTTCTCCTTTGTTTAGTCTGTGTTCCCTCTCGTGATGTGGTTTTTACCATTCATCCCAGGGTTATGGACTATTGTCTTCATTTGTACATTGTTGTGTTTAGTTGTTTTCATTTTAGTATGGTTTTATTAGTTTTCAATTTAAAAGGGAGAAGATAATGTAGTATCTTCATGTCATGTTTATAATGATCCCTTTTACCTTGTTCCTAGCTGGTGTTGGTGTGATGGGCATGAGTGGAATGCTGGGGTGCCTGGTGTGAGTGTTGACATTTGGAAGATGGGCTGAGCAGCTAGCAGGCTGCTGCTGGTGGGGCTGTTACCACAGATCTTATGGACATAATAAATATCCTTCAAAGACACTACTTGGCTACGTCTGCTATGTCACCTCTACGCATGGGACCATACCACTACAGAGATGTTGGGATCCTTGCAATGAGCTGTTGGCAATTAGCACATGCATGTGGCATGGAGTAGGCTGTGTGCAGACAGAGGAGGCATGCAGCAGATGGAAGAAACCGAGAGACCCATTTGAGACCTTCACGGGTGATTTGCCGCGCTTTATAAATCCTGATTGATTGAAAAAAGGAGTCAACAATCAGAAGCATTAAGTAAAGGTCAGTGTTTCATGCAGGGTTTTAGGAATATAAAAGATGCTTTTTGAGACTGCATGCAGTATGAAAAAGCACAACTATACAAATAAACAGTATTATTTACATGTGAGACAGTGCTGTGTAAGGTATTTTTGATAGGCAGTACAATCTGACAAAACAAACTGTCCACTGCTAGGCTATTAGATGTAGTAATTGCTAGGCACATGCACAAGCGCTTTAGACTATGCTCAAAGCAAGCAGTAACCTCAAGATCATACACATGCAGGAACATATATGGGAAAATAATGCAACCACTGAACATGATGGAGTGGATGCCTTGTGAAGCTCATCGTCAAATGCGGCTCACAGTATTGATTACAAACGCAAACTGGGGTCCATTTGGATGCCTCTGCTTTCACATGGCACAAGGAGAAGAGTTATGCGACATGCTTAATTTAAAATACAACACGGGTCCATTTTCAAATATGGAAAATGGTTGGTTACAGACTTGCTCTTAAGGTAAATGCTCTAGACATTTCTATAAGTGCAACAGGAAGTGGACGTGAACACCTTGGAGCCCAGGCCTTGTCCAGCTAAGCCATCAGAGAGTTAGCTAGGATTCTGTGACTCCGTTTGCTTCTCTGAATGCCCTCCACTCCTTGGGGCTCAGTGTCCCAGTTCTGCCCTACACCTAAAGTACTCCAGAGGTGTTTGCAGGGCCTTGCACCGTCTCTAAATCCACAACACGACAGCCCGCTAAGGGGAACTGTTTTGGCGCCAATGCTTTTCACAAAGCTGCGCGTTAAGAGCATGGATGGTGGTTTCCTCTCTTGTTTGAGTGAATTTCGTTTACTTGCAAACCCTTGTATTGAATTGTTTATCAGAGGTCTAATCGCTACTCTCGCAAATGCCTGCACTGCAGTCTCTGACTCAGGTTCAGGCCTTTCATTCACTTCAGGGAGGCGTGGCCTCTAGAGGATTAATGGGGGTTTGAGAGTCTAGGGAAGAACAGGCACTGCCTTAAATGGCCTCTGCTGACTTGGACGGCCCAAGGGCTCCCACCAGACTCTATTAAGCCACATCTCTGTGCTCAATGAATTCTAAAATGTATTTCACGTTTTTGTTTAAGGTCATGTGCTGCTCAATTACAGTACTTCAAAGCACTGTACATGTACTTTGTGAAAACACTGACTCCGTTTTCTAGTACATAAAGAAAACTATGTGTGCTAGCAGAAAGAAAGCTTTGTGCCGCTTTTGTTGCTGGGGCCGATATTGCAGCTATGCTGCAAAACCGGCCCCCGGTAACAAAAGTGGCCGAAAAGCGTCCCCAATCCTGGCGGCCCATCGGGGAAACGCCCAGTGCCCGCTACAGCCAGTCTGGCCCTGCCCTCACCGCCGACCAGCATTTCGCAGTCTGCCAGGCAGGGTCGGATTGGTAACGCGGGCACTCGGGCAATGCCCGAGGGGCCGGTGTCCAGTTCCAGCTGTGGGCTGCTTTTTTGAGCAGTCTGGGGGGGCTGATTTGGGTGGTTTCTGCGTTGTACGGATTCCCCCAGCGGCCCAGTGGGTGCCTGAGTGGCCTTTCTGGAGGCAGATCGTCGTCCATTACCTCCCTTTTATCAAAGGGCAGAGGTGTCACTCCCTTTCTGTCGCTGGGCCGGCCAAATAATGTGTGCATACTGAGCGGGGGCAGGGGGCCTAAGCAGAAGTGGCCTCACTTGTTTTCAGGTGTATTTCACCAGTGTAAACTAATCCGTGCATTTTTTTGACCCCTCCCTTTTTTTAAAATAAAATTTCGCCGAAGCAGTGTTTTGCAAAAGGCAATATGCAAATGTGGGCCACTTTTTTTTTAGCGTGCCCGGGCCGATTTTTAATCCCAATCCAACCCTGCTGCCAGGTCCCTTCTGATTCGAGCCTGTGCGACCTGTACATATATATTTGTAAATGACAAGATGACTACATGATGACAGTGAGGGCACTATGTTCCAGTCCTGGACTTTCACTTTACAAATCATTGTTTTCAGGTGTATCAGTTATTATAAGAGCCGCATATGAATTAGGTCTGAGCATAATTCATGTATTTGGGGTAACTTCACGTTATGCTTGTTACGGCAAGAACACAAATGGCTGTTGCTTGGGATACTTGTCTTTTTCATGCTTTTTTGTGCAAAATGCACTCTTCAGTCAATAATTGATGCAAGGCTGCAGTTCAAGCTAAACTGCAGTGGTAAATGAGGGATTTGCATTTGGTCTAGTTTCGCGTAATTACACAAAAGCAGCTTAAGCAAATTTTGCACTACTCTAATACGAATGCACTTAGGGGCTAAGCATTGGTTCTATTGTGTTAATTATATACATATTTTGTTTGGAGAGTACCATCTGTTTTAGACATAAGACACAGGTATTAATTGATGCTAATTTACATGAATGCACGTTATACTGAAATTGACAACTGTTATTTTATTTTTTATATAAAGTTTGTTGAGTAGCATTCTTTTTTATTTTATAATTTTCAAATTTACCTCTATGTATATTTTGGCCATGAAAGTAGATTTTTTCCCACGCCTGTCTTCATGGGCTACTTGTTTTGTTTTCAAATAATATAATCTAGTTGCTGGACCAGGAAGTAGCCCTGGTTGCAAATCTTTTTTCTCACTTATTTTCATCTGGAATTGCTGAGAGTTGCAATTTGGAATTTCTTTCTCTTCTAAGAGTGTATAGACAAAGTTTCTTGTATTCTCTTGGTAAGGGGGCACCTATGGATGGCGCGGATTCGTTGCTCTGAAAGTATCTCTTCTGCCACTTTACCTTAGAGCTGGCGAGATAGTTGGCAGATAAATTCAACAGCTGCAGAGATTTCTGTGCAGCCTGCGGATAAGGTTTAAGGTCCAAAAAAAGGCCACTCAAAATATAACTTTTCCAGAGGATGATAGAATGAGCGTTGTGAGCATGAAGAATAACACTACCTATTCATACCTGCCTCAATAGGTTTGCAATAAACCAGCTTAGGGTTGCCAACTGGGTTTGAAGGCAATAACTACCATTATTTGACCTCCCAAAGGGCTGCCTGGTGTCACCTTTCGTTGGCACCATTGCCATGATGATTTTGGCTCCTTAATGTGCCTACCTTTTGTCTCTTTACCCCTCTCTTTCTGCTGTTGCCTTTTTTGGATGATGAGGTTTCTTGTCTGAGCTCTGGGTTCTGTTGTGCGTAGGTGGGTAGTGGACCAAGGTGTGCGTCGATTGTGGACCTGGAGTGCTGCTCCAACACAGGAGACAGCAGCTCTTTCTTCAGGGCGGGTACGTTTTGGATGGAACTCTTGAATTCATCTCAGCCACTGGTCATTAGCCTGGACTGTATTCACTCCTATTGTTGTTATGCTCACTTTTGCATTACAGAGACCAAACCAGTCTTGGCCCTCCTCCAAAAAACATCTGAGGTACTTGTCTTGCCATACAGAGGGGACCTGAGGTACTGTTCACTGTAGGCTGTCCCTATGCGGGGTTGACCACTAGTGATTTGCATGTGGTTGTTCTCTGTAGTGGCAGAGTGGGTGAACAAACGATGGCTTGGAAGCTGGCCCAAGTTAGCTATGGATGAATTTATTTCAAGCATTCGACCCATCACTTTTTATTTCTCTCAATATTTTCCTAAGTGTGATGGCTATGCGCAGATTTGATTCCCGTGCTCGCTGTGCCACTGGACTCAAGCTTAAGTATACAAAAAGTGATGGATGGAATGCTTGAAATAATCTCAGCTACTGGTAATAACTCGAGCTGCATCTCAGTCCATCGTTATTTTGCACACAGTGCCACCTCAGTTTGAGCCCAACCACACGTAAATTAGTCTTGACCCTGCTCCAATGGGGACAGTCCAGCCCGAGCTGCCAGGCCAGGTCCTCCCTGAACCAGAACACAAGAACCCAGGATAAGTTTCACCCTCATTAGGGCTCATTAGTCAGGTATATCTTGGTTCCAGTGACACAGTGTGCACAGGACTCATATCTAGGTGTACCCGTCCCACTTAGGGTGACACATTAAGGTATACAAAAAGTGATGGATGGAATGCTTGAATTAATCTCAACCTCTAGTAATTACTCAGGGCCGCATCCTAGTCCATCGTTATTAGAGGTGGGATGGTGGGCGAAAAACGATGGATTGGAATGCGGCCCGAGTGATAGTCAGTGGTTGAGATGAATTCAAGCCTTCCATCCATCATCTTGTTGTGGTTACAGAACTCAAACTGGCCATGACTGGATGACGCCAAACACACCTGTAATATGTTGGGGTTGTTTGTGTTCCTTTGAAGAAGGGACATGGCGAAGCAGTTTGTGCTGGACTGTCACAAATGGGACAAGCTAAGACATATTTTCATATGGTTGGTCCCTGTTAACAGTGGCTCAGTGAGCAAAAAACACAACAGAATGAAATGTTTTCCAAGATATCATTGACTATGGAGACACAGCCCACAATCTATATGGGGGCAAAGGGAGACAGCAGTGGTGAAAAGAGATTATTGCCCTGTGCTGTGTGGGAATAACTGCTTGTTAATTGTAATTCCTTGCCCAGTATGATGGGTGAGCAAGAAACTAAACTCAAAAACTGACCAATAATGTTTGATTATTGATTGGTACTTTGAGCATTTGCTGGATTAGCCGGTCCACATGTTATTATTAGGGAAATCGTTGCTATTAAACCCTGGTCTGTTTTCTGGGAGACAACGCATGAGAATATTTAACTCTGCTAATGCTTTGCTGTTGATTATTTATTTAATGCGGGTCTTCGTCCAGCACGTTGTCACTGCGCTGCAGCGTGACGCGCGATATAAAAGCAATTAAACAAATTACATTAAATGAAATGGGAAGTTGGGATCAGTCGTGTTTAATTTGGCGCTTGAGGAAAGAGAACAGTGAACGTCCAAGCGAGGAGTTTTTCTCTCCGATGCGCCTGTCATTGGCCCTTTCGGTCCTTGGGAAGTCAGGTGCCATTAGATCCTCCTCTGCAGCCGAGGAGTGATTACTCTGTGTTTTGTTCTGGATAGTTTTACAAAGACGTATTTCTGACATTAATACCATTGGGTGACAACTATGGATATTGTTGTAAAGGAGCTAACATGTGATAGTACCAGCTCCATCCTGCACAGAGGGCGGGTCTAACCCTCTACAGGAGGGTTTGGGTGCAGGGCCGGACTGGCCGTAGCGGGCACCGGGCATTTCCCTGGTGGGCCGCCAGGGTGGGGGCTGGTTTTGGGCCCCTGGGGGGCCGTTTTTGTTACAGGGCCGCTTTTGCAGTATAGCTGCAATATCGGCCTCTGTAACAAAATCGGCCGAAACCGGCCCTGGCAAACAGCTCTGCCGCACCCCATGCCCCCCCCGGGGGGGCCGGCCGAGCACTTTGACTTGGCCGGTTTTGGTTCCCAGTCCGGCCCTGTTTGGGTGTGCTCTCCCCAAATCAGTGCCTTCACTTTCCTTTCCTTCCATTCTCCTGGGCCCGCTTGGGACACACGGGGCTAGAGAGGGATTTAGCCTGCTAGATGGGTAACAAGGAGTGGCTTCCAAGGTAGTGTACCACATCAAATGGCCGGAGCGCACGTATACCTCAATTCACAAAACACAACGCCCTTGAATTGTAATTATGCGTTTTCAGTCTGGTCTTGTACATGATGACAAATCGTACCCAGGTGTAAAGGAAAATGCAGGTCTGCTGGCTTCGTCACTGCTTATTTTAGTGTTTTACCTTTCTTTTTATTTTCTTCCTGTCATATTGAGGGTTCGTTTCTTACAGTAGCGTAGCAAGGTGTCTTGGGCCCTCATGAAAGTAAAACATTGAGGGGTATATTTACTAGGAAATGGCGAATTGCTGCGAGCAATTTTGCAGCGCCTTGCTGCGTCATTTCAAAATCACAGGGATGCACCGTATTTACAAGAATACGGTGCATCCCTGTTTCTTTCACTTGCGCTGGCCCTAAAAAAAGCTGCCTAGCGCCAACACAGACACCCTTGCACCATAGTGCAAGGGTGTCTGATTTGCAGGGAGGATTGTGTGTGTGCAGGAAGGGGCACCTTCCTGCACCTAAACAATCTTTAAAGGCGATTTGCTCTTTCTATGAGCACCCATAGGAAGAGCTGAAACGAGGAGAAATAAAAGTATTTCTCCTCGTTGCACCAATCTTAAGCCTGCTCTTCAGTGGCGTTCGTTTTTGGCGCTGCGATCTTGTAAATCTTGGGCAGCATCAAAAAGCTATTGGGTGTTGCGGTGGAACGCCCACAGCAACACCCATTGCAGGGACCTGTCACGCAGATAGCTGCCTGAAAAGGGATGATATTTACAAAGCAGCGTTAAGAACGCCACTTTGTAAATATGCAGCAGGGCATTGCGCCACCGGAGCGTTGGAAAAAGTGATGTTCTGGTGGCGCAATGCCCTTGTAAATATGCCCCTGGATCACCATCCCTTAGATTAATACTTAAAAACAAACAGCCACTAATTAGAGTGGAGTAGGCCCCCTACATCCCGGGGTCCTGGTGCCACTGCACCAGGTGCTCTATTGATAGCTATGCCCCTAGTTCCATGCACTTAAAGAGCTTTCTATGATTATTTTTCACTCTAAATTATACCCATCCTAGAAGCTTCAGCTCTCTCCATTAGTGTCCTACCACGACCGCAACTAAACTCCAACGGCTCCTTGAACACCTGTGCAACAATTTGTAGTGTAGCTCTATTTGCACACCTGCATCCTTAAGTCACTTATACAATTAATGGTTAGTTTGCCTGCATCTAGACGGCCCAGATTAAACCACATCATGTATAGGGAAGTGGAATGCCAGGTGTAGGGGCCAAGTGAAGCTCATGTACCCCTAGACAGTCAGTACCCAGATAGGTAGGACTTAGAAAGAAGGTGGTTTATCAGGTTGATGGCCTGAGTTATTCATGAAGGGTTGGTCTAATCTTAAAACAGCTAAACATGTAATCCCACCCCTTTTCCTGCACACAGCCCTCTTCTTGGCCCTGTATGTAAACATCCTGGTGCAGAGCTTGGTGCACTGTGATCTCTGTACGCTTTAAACCCCAAGCCCAGAGCAGCACTACAGCACATTCCTTAAGTTAGGCTGCTGTCTGAGTACTTTTATGCTATAGCTCTGATTAATTTGAGCCAGTGGTTTCTGGTGCTCTGCACTGGCACTTAATTGTCAACCCCGGAGCTTGTGACAGTCTGCCACAAGGTGGCACTTGTCTCAATTATTCATTCAATATACATTGAAAGTTACTATTACCTGCCCCCCAAGCCATTCTTATAACTTTGGGGGTCTGGAATAAAGCAAATTATCACACTTGTAGGAATGTGATGGTTAGTAGTTGTGTTGCTACTATCATTGGCAGCATGGCAGGGGCAATGTGAGGTGCAAGCTGCAGTGGCCTCCTGACAAGAGCCCTGGCACTTACTTTTTTTTTTTTTTTTTTTACAAATTAAGCACTGTAACTACATGCATTGGCAAAGACAGTAGGTCTGATCTTGTTCGCCAGACTTTTGTTTTTCTTAATGCTTGGATGTCATTGTTTCTGCAAACCTTCATTGTTGGGAAATCTGCCAGGACTTCATCCATTTAAAAACATTTGGCTGAATGGGAAAATATGTTTGGTCCCAGTAAGCACACATTGCCATTGAACTATCTGGCACTTAAGGAAAGTACTTCATGTGTGGATGGACTCCATGTGAAAGGTCAGAAGGCCATCACTCACACTGCAGTTAGCCAATGGCTGAAGTGGGCTGACACAACACTGCCTCATGCTATAGTGGGTGGGAGAAAAATATGAATGATATAATAATAATACATGAATGGATGAACATGGTTGGCTGAAAGCCACTATAAGTAAGTATATTATACATATAATTTTAGTAAAATCAAAAGACCTTTGCTAACGTCAGTCCTAATAAAAATAAACCTTCTTGGTCTCTTGCCACCAACCCAGATGAGCTTTGCAGAACACATCTAGGAAGACCATGTGGGAAAGAAATATGAGCATACCACCTCTTTGGTGGGAGAGAAAAATCTCATCACAGTTTACATAAGGTATGGTAAACAGTAAAACTGTGGTTTCCCAGCATGAATTGTGGCATAGTTTTCCATTAACTGTCTCTCATTTTTGCTGGAGCTCTGCTTGATTTTCTCCTAATTTGGGACAAATTGGCCCTTGTTTTGAATCGCACGGCCATCAATTATGCTCAACAGCGTGCCTCAACTTGCCCTATTAATTTCTCATGTTACACATTATTGACATAGTCCTTGACCAAGCACTCGTTTGTATTACAATCTCTCACTCTTGACTCTTCAGATATTGAGCCACTGACCAAAACTGTCGCAAAGAGTTGTTTCGCGGCTCCCACTTATTAGGTAAGTTGTTTATGGCGAGCTGCTAGTCTTGGTGTACTTTGGCCAGTGGAATTTGTAACATTTGCCACACAGAATTGGTTATATTACAAAAAATCACTTTCATGACATCACAGCCATGCAAGTTGGCTTGTAGAAGATAAAAATGGATACTCATAGGTTGGAATACATGCTTGTAGCAAATCCCTATGGGTAGCCTGAGAAGCTAATTTTTCAAGTGCCTCATAAAGAGGATGAGGTGTTAAGGCTAGAACTGGTGACTTTGGACCAGGGGAACCAGGTTGGAGTGTCAGCATCAATCAACATCCTGTGATTCTGGGCAAATCACTTAATCTCCCCTTGCCTAAAAAAAAAAAAATGAATGTGACCTTGTGTAATGTAACTGGGGCACCTGTAAAGCGCTCCAATGCCTTTGGGTCCAGTTTGCATTATAAAAAACTGCAACAAAAAAGGGGCCAGGTATGATTTTTCGCTCATCTTCCTGCTTCAACAGGTTTGACTGTGAACACGCAAGTGCCCCTTAAATACCATGAACTCCACCAAGCGGCTCTGGATACATTTTCTGGATCAACTCCTTTCAGTGTTGGTTGTGACAGCACTAGAAACAATTTAAGAAGAGGCAAATTTCCCTGCTTGACAGTTCCAGATATACCATGGGATCTGTTTTTAGGCTTTCAATCTAGTCTACAGTGAGTATTTTTCGCAGTAACAGGGGCGCTTTGCAGCTTTGACAGAAAATAGGCTTATTTTGAGAGGAACAGACAGAAGGGGCTGGTGATGGGTAGAGTAAACGAGTCCTTCTTCTGCCATTACCGGCATTGCCAGGCACGCGAACCCGCTCAAGCAACAATATCCTGAAAATAAAATCTACCCTGTACGGAGAATCCTTTCAAGCCTCATGTAGTCATTTTGGGAAAACTATTATTACTGCTTTTCTCAGAATCTTCTCTGAAAATAACATTAAAAATAACATTGAGTGCAAATTTCAAATAGCTTTTATTCAGTCTGCTACTTTAATATAATCGCTAGAGCATGTTCTTGCTCACAGAGACTTCCTCTGGCATCTCCAATATCAAGCCTGCTTCCTTGCTTGTTACCGGTTGGTGGTCCCCTGGTTAAGGTGAGGGGCAGAGGCCATTTTGCATCTAGAAAGACAAGGAAGGAGAGATTGGCTTCTTTTGTGTTAGATTTCATCTTGTCATTATACAATATGGCTTAATCCTACGGTGCCCAACTCAGTCCGCACGCGCACAGAATGCCTGGCCTTCCATGCAATCACAAGGATCCAACTTTATGCTCTCTGACATCCCAGGTCTTTTTAAGGTGAACTAATTTCTAGGTGTGTATCAAATTGCACAATTTGGTATCGTGGAATTTTCTGAAAATTACTTGAAATTTTCTAAAATTCACTGCTATATCTCAAAATAAGATTGAACATGAGGGCATACCTTGTATTTAAAAATCTAGCAAGATATCGACAAATTATTATTATTATTGTAAGATTTGTAGTGCGCATGGCTGCCCCAGCAACGGGGCGTCCCAGCGCAGCCAAAGACTTGAAGCTGTATCGGGTGGTGGGGAGTTACGCCGGGAAGAGCCAGGTCTTTATGGCTTTGCGAAAGGCAAGATGATTCTGGATCCCTCTGATGGAGGCTGGGAGCGAGTTCCAGAGTCTGGCCGCAAGAGTTCTAAAAGAGCGGCCTCCGGCTTTGGCTCTTAGGACTCGAGGAATACAAGCCAGCCCTTGGTCGGCTGAGCGTAGAGTACGCCGAGGAACATAGAGAGCTAGCAGATCTGCCAACCCCGGTGGTGCTTGTTGAGTCAGAATTCTCTGAGCCACACAAAGCGTTTTAAACTGGATTCTTTTTTCCACTGGCAGCCAGTGTATTTTAGGTAGAAATTTAGACACTGAGCAAGATTTCGGAAGCGCCAGGAGAATGCGGGCTGCTGCATTCTGTATTCTCTGCAGACGCCGGATACTGGACTTATTGGCGCCTAAATAAAGAGAGTTACCATAGTCCAATCTAGATAAAATCGTGGCCTGAACAATGGTCTGACGGATTTTCGAGTTAAAGAAACCAAGTAAAGGTTTTAATCCTCGCAGGAGGCCAAAACAGGTTCCTGCTACTGATTTAGATTGCATATCAAAGGAGAGACCACTGTCGATCCAAACACCGAGGTTCTTAACTGCCTCTTTAGGCAATGGTGCTGGTTTTAGTCGATCTGGCCAATAGTGTTCCGACCACATATCACGGTCTCTCCCGAACAGCAGAATCTCTGACTTACTGGCATTCAGCTGCAGGTAGTTTGAAGCCAACCAGTCCGCGATCACCAACAAATCCTCCTTAAATTTCACGAGGTTGTGGTTACATTTCTTAGAGAAGGCAATAACCAATTGGGTGTCGTCAGCATACGATACCAACGACAAACCTCTACTTTTAGCCACCGCCGCTAGGGGTTGAACATAAATGTTAAAAAGTAAGGGGCTCAATACTGAGCTTTGAGGCACCCCCTGTTGCAGGGCGTACTCCCGAGAATGGAAAGGTGGCACCAAGACCTGGAAAGATCTATCCTCCAAAAAAGAACGAAGCCAGGCCTGGGCCGGCCCCCTAATTCCTATCTCCTGAAGACGATTTAAAAGTATCACGTGGGAGACAGTGTCGAAGGCGGCACTTAAATCCAAAAGAACTAAGGCCGCAGAATTTACGACATCGAGGCTACCATGGATTTCTTCCGTCACTGCCAATAAAGCTGATTCGGTGCTGTGACGAGATCTGAAACCGTTTTGCGACAAATCTAGTATTTCATTTCTCTCGATAAACTCTGTAAGAATGGTGTTTACATGAGATTCTACCGTCTTTGCCAGAAACGGCATCTGAGATATAGGACGGTAATTACCCAGCTCAGAAGGATCCAGAGACGGCTTCTTCAGGAGAGGTGTAACTTTAGCGTGCTTCCACGCGGATGGTACGGACGCTTAAGTTAGAGATAGATTAACCAGATCCCTACTCACTGGCGAAATGAGGGTATGAAACTGGCGAAAGTGAGCAGGTGTCAGAGGGTCGGCTGGAGAGCCTGATTTAATTTTCAGACAGAGGGACTCAAAATCAGTGGGAGACAATAGGGGGAAAGACGAGAGTACACTAACCACAGTGGATCCAATGATCCCATGCCTTTCCACAAGGTCAGTGGTGCCAGTGGCCGGAGGGAGGCTCTTATATATCTTCTCCACCTTATTCAAAAAGTAACTAGCCAGGTCGTCACACTGAAGATTAGAGGTGATAGGTGAATCCACCTTCAACCCAGAACTCATCATGACCTTGAGCAGGATGAAGATTGTTTTAGAGGGGTTATTACTTGCTGAGATTTTTCCAGCTATAAACTCTGCTCTGGCTCTCCGGGCCAATTTATGATAGAGTTTAATAGACGCACGGTACTTGTTTTTAGCTTCAGCATCATAAGTGCGCCACCAGGCGCGCTCAAGTTGTTTGCAGTGTTTTTTAGCTTTAATCAGCGAGTCATTAAACCAGGGATTAGACTGCCCTCTTTTTTTTACACTCAATTTGGCAGGGATGCAACTGTCCAAAACTAGCGTCAGCCAATCCTGGAAACACGTATTTGCATCCTCAATATCAGGTGGAAGCTGAGGCTTGTGGCTTAACAATAAATCCAAGAAATGATTGATGTCTAACTTGTGCCAAGGACGTTTTAAGACTGGTACGGGGCAGTTCAAAACAGGCTTTCCTTGCCACCGCAGGGCGAAAGAGATGAGAAAATGATCTGTCCAGACCACAGGGATCGGCGACAGAACCTTTAGGGAACCCAAGTTGGAAAATACAGGGTCCAACAGATGACCTGCTACATGCGTGCTCTTGGGGACACATTGAGCCAGCTGACAGGCCTCTAAATCTCTCAAAAAACTGATTTGAGGAAAAGTGAGAGTTTTTGTGTTAGAAAGTCTCCTTTGAAGAAAAATTGTGCAAAGTTTACCACTGCAGAATTCATTAAATTTTGCAAATTTGTTCGAACAGGAAATTCAGAAATTTGGCAGATGAAGTAAAAATTGTACAGTTTCCCTATTGAGGTGTGCTAGTGCCAAAGAATTAGCCAGGAGATGGTACCAGATCCCTTCCTCAGTATGGAAGGACCCATGGAGCACATAGCAGTGGCGTAGGATGTGCTCATTCGTTGCAAGCAACTCCTTGTTGATTAGGCATCTGGCCTAGTCAAACCAAATGACGCTCCATCTTGAATTGTTGTAGGGGTTTCGGTAAGGTATTGAGTGAACTCACTGATAGAAATACTTCACTGGTGGGATTACAATGATTTTGAATGTAATAATATGTTTATTAAAGAACAAAATAAATCATATGAACTGTACAAAAGACATTGCATTATTTGAATGCACAATTATTTTAAATCATATGGAAACAAAACTACAGAATTGCATACCTGTTATTGTTTGGCGTTCATGAAAAAAGTAAAAGATTTTGGGCCTTATGTTAGTACAATGCATTCGGTAAAAGCGGTCGCAGTTTCTTCTGCGACTGTTAAAGAATGCACCATTTTTTGTGAACTGACATATGTTCAAACATGTTGGTTTGCAAAATTCCGTTTCGTATCTGGTCACAATTTGACTTACCTCATTATTATGTATGAGGTAGATTGTAAATTGCAAACCACTAAGATTTATTGCCATCACAAGGATGGTGGCCTGCTAGCGTCAGCAGACCACCGTCTACAATTGTTCTTAAATAAAGCATTTTTTATAAATGCAGCCTGTTTACTTTACAGAAAAACAGGATGCGTTTATTTATTTTTTTTAAATTAAGTTTAAAAATCTTTTTTACAAGTAAAGTAGTGATCCCAGGGACCACTGTCTACTTCTAGAAAATGTTTTTTACAACATTCACAAAGAGGAAGGGGTCCCGAATGGACCACTTCCTGTTTGCGAGTGGGTTACCACCTCTTTTGAAGTGTCGGTAGCCTATCAATGATTTGTGACAGCAACTTCGGTCGCAAACCATCAAAACATACCATGTTATAAGGGAATTGAAAGGGACGCCCTAAACATGCCCCTTTTTATATGCGATTTGGCATGTGGGGTCAAACCTATTTTGCAATTTGGTAACAAGTTATTTTGCGGTCACAAAGGCTCCGATTTTGAGAATTTAAGGATTTGTGACTACAAAATAGCTTAGAGCGTAAAGTTCTTTGTTCACCACGACTTTCCAATTCTATGGGATTTTATTTGTTACTTCAGATATTCACATAACAAATGACCTCACACTTTCAATGAAATAACATGAAATAATTCCTCTAATCCCTGACTTCAATGGAAGGAAGAGGAACCGTAAAGGAGGAGGCCAAACCTCACCGCTGCTAGGTGAGTTGAAAAGAAAGCTAAGGCCTTCTCCTCGAGTAAGTAAATACCCACAGCTGAACCTTACCTGTATTCAAGGCATACCAACTCTTGCTTTCTCCTGTCTAGTTCTGGAGAGAGGGCAGTCTAAAGTGGAAATACATTTGATATCCCAGGTTTTGAAATATTTTCGTGCTGCTGCAGTCCTTTTTGAACACAGGAATCAACAGCATCCTCCCTCCCACTCTTACCAGCGCGCTGCCGGGTGGCAAAAGCAGTTACCGCCACGGGCGGAAAAAGGTCTAGCTACACCACTGCCCAGCACATGTGCAAATCACCCATTTCAAGAAGGAATGACAGGCTCTCTGTCCAGTCATATTACCACAGGCACTAACGGACTCAACATATAACGATGAGGCCCTTCACAAAGTTAAAGTCAGTCGTAAACTTATATTTACAATCAAATTTACCTTGTTAACACCTGGCAGGAATCCACAAAGGGATTCCTGGCTGGAGTAAGCCCATTTATGTGTGAGATCATCTTGAGGACTGAGTTCTCCACACCTGTAAATCCCAATTTAGGGCCCGATTACGATGCCGTAGGATACGGCTCCGAACCTCGGTCGGAGCCGTTCCTACTGCATCATAATCGGCTGTTCAGATTCCTTTTCCGACCAACCCCTTTTGATGAGGTCGGTCGGAAAGGAATCCAAATTGGATTTCCGAATGGCCTCCGACAGGCTCGGAGAGCCCGTCTGCCATTCGGAAAGCCTCCAGTAATCCCTTGGGTGGCTCTTTCTGCCCGAGGGATTACGATGGCAGATTCCCACAGCCTTTCTGTGCCGGCCTTTCCGACACAGAAAGGCTGTGGGAATCCGACTTTGGGGGCCCCCATGGGTGCAAGGCCTCCAGATGGCGGCCATGTTGATCCCTGCACCCGGTGGCAGGCACCTTAAGGTGCCTGCCACCGGGTGCAGTGATGAACTGCACCTCAGCTCTTTACAATGAGAGCATGCATTCCAGTCGGAATGCATTCTCCCATTGTAAGGATTAGGTTGTTCGGTCGCATCCTACTTGCTGGGTTGGGACCGACGACAGGAGGTCGTTCGGTCCCAGTTCCCAAATGATGTCGGCCGGACTCAGGTCCGTCCAACATCGTAATTGGGCCATATGTCTCATAGATTTGTGGACGCCCCTAAACACGTATGTTTGAGGGCATTCACAAGCTCCTCTCTTTCCCCTTTCCACCCTGGAAATGGTAGGATTTTCGCTGCTGCCAAGGACTAGATAAATCCATTTCAAGGGTTTGAAGGAGAATGAATCACCCCCAGATTTAGTGGTGGTGTAAGGGAAGGGATTTCTCCACGGCAAGAAACTCACAATTTCAAATATTAATGACGCGTCTGCTGCAACAGTACTGTTTCCAACAGAAAGTAGACCAAGTAGTGTACAATATTGGTCAGCTTAACTGAAATATTAAGAACAAAGCACTACATCGTAGACATTTCGGTACCTCATTTGTCAACATTACTTGAGGCAATCATATGTCCGCATATCTACGAAGAACAGAAAACATAGTTTACTACTTATGCATCCTCTGGAATATTCTATTCATGTGTGCGTATACCATTTATCGACATAATTCTGAATCATATACTTGAAAATTCATTACTACTTTCTCTT
Source organism: Calotriton arnoldi (assembly GCA_963921515.1). Taxonomy (NCBI): domain Eukaryota; kingdom Metazoa; phylum Chordata; class Amphibia; order Caudata; family Salamandridae; genus Calotriton; species Calotriton arnoldi. Next base: position 468,398 of record CAWUFW010002540.1, on the reverse strand, counting down.
TAGAAGTGTTTTTATTATAATTAAGTATATACAAAAACATAATCAATCATAAACCATATTATGTAACATTTTGAAACTTTTTGGGTCATATTCTCTTATTCAATTCAATGAAACACTTTATTGACCCATATGGTTTACTGTTTTGCTAGCAATAACAATGGTGGGCACCCGCCTCCCGTCAAAAGGTCCATCAGCTACTTGTGGACCAAACCAAGTATTGAGATATTGAAAGTGTGTTCATTCTACATTCTATTTCCTCATGAATGACATCTGTGTGAGACATGCAGGTCATGACAGGGTAATCTTCCAACCTCCTCTCTCCAAGCTCAAAATTTGAGCACTATTATGTTCTCTAATAGTAACATCTATATTTGCAATCTTTTGCAATCATTGATAACATTGAAAACATTGAAAACTGCAGTATTAAGTGTTCTAGAAAATATTTATTGTCTGTGGCAGTCAACTTCTAGGCTCGTCTCATGTGGATCACATCACTGTCGGTGGTGGCTGCCTCCACTGGCTCGGATCATGTGGCAGATACTTGTGTCTCAACTGGGGCAGACTCCAACAGGCTCTTGCGGAACTCATCAGTATGTGCATTGGTGCCCTCCAGGCTATTGGCACCTGTTATCTTTGGTGGTCCACTCCTGGCTCTTCTCATGTGGATCTTATCTGTATCAGTGTTGGTTTACTCCAGGCTCCACTCAAGCCGTGGAGCAGAGCATTATCACCACTCTCGCATCTGGATGTGACACTGCCCTGCTCCATGGCCTCCCAGACTTGACACACTGGCCCCCCTTTAGGACATCCTCGCACCCATGACCGGAAGCAATATGATCACATCACCCCCCTCCTGATGGAACTCTGGCTCTCCATGCCAGCCAGCAGCCCCTTCAAAACCAGCAGCATCATTTACAAGGCCATCATGATCAGCACCCTCGCTTATCTTACGGACAAGCACACCATCTCTTGTAGCTCCCAGAATACCCACAGCCAGGACACCATGAGACTGGAGAGTAATAAATGTGAAGAAGAAAAAACAAGACAGCAGGCTTTTTCCATCTATGCACCCAGGATCTGGCACAACATTCCTTTATCCATAAGGGCTGCTCCAAAGCTGCTTCAATTTAGAAGAGTTCAAGACTCACCTCTGTAAAGTACACTACACTACAATGCACTAACCATCAACAACACAGCTACCTCTCCTATCACTTGGTGAGGTTTGCCCTGATCAGGTACCACATACATGTGTACATACTCTTGTGAACTTCATTGTCATAAGTGACTGTCCACTCCACGACTAGCTCATGTGGACCTCATCAGGATCTATGGCAGCCAGCTCTAGTCTTTGCTCAAGTGGATCCATCATAATCTGTGGTGATCTACTTTAGGCTCAATTTATGTGGGTGTTATTAATATCTGTGGTAGCCTCCCCCAGGCTCAGCTCATGTGAGACTGCACTCATGTGGATCTCATCAGCATCTCTATCAGCCTCCCCCAGGCTCAGCTCATGTGAGACTGCACTCATGTGGATCTCATCAGCATCTCTATCAGCCTCCTCCAGGTTCAGCTCATGTGAGACTCAGCTCATGTGGATCTCATCAGTATCTATATCAGCCTCCTCCAGGTTCAGCTCATGTGAGACTCAGCTCATGTGGATCTCATCGGTATCTCTATCAGCCTCCTCCAGGCTCAGCTCATGTCAGACTCAGCTCATGTGGATCTCATCAGTATCTATATCAGCCTCCTCCTGGTTCAGCTCACATGGATCTCGGCAGTATCTCTATCAGCCTCCTCCAGGCTCAGCTCATGTGAATCTCATCAGTATCCATGCAGCCTCCTCCAAGCTTAGCTCATGTGAGACTCAGCTCAAGTGGATCTCATCAGTATCTCTATCAGCCTCCTCCAGGCTCAGGTCATGTGAGACTCAGCTCATGTGGATCTCATCAGTATGTATATTAGCCTCCTCCAGGCTCTGCTCTTGTGAGACTCAGCTCATGTGGATCTCATCAGCTTCTCTATCAGCCTCCCCCAGGTTCGGCTCTTGTGAGACTCAGCTCATGTGGATCTCATTAGTATGTATATTAGCCTCCCCCAGGCTCAGGTCATGTGGATCTCATCAGTATCTCTAACAGCCTCCCCCAGGCTCAGCTCAGCTGAGACTCAGCTCATGTGGATCTCATCAATATCTCTATCAGCCTCCTCCAGGTTCAGCTCATGTGGATCTCATCAGTGTCTCTATCAGCCTCCTCCGGGCTTGGCTCTTGTGAGACTCAGCTCATGTGGATCTCATCAGTATCTCTATCAGCCTCCCCCAGGCTCAGCTCAGGTGAGACTCAGCTCATGTGGCTCTCTTCGGTATCCATGCAGCCTCCTCCAGGCTCAGCTCATGTGGATCTCATCAGTATCTCTATCAGCACCTCCAGGTTCAGCTCATGTGGATCTCATCAGTATCTCTATCAGCCTCCTCCAGGCTCGGGTCATGTGAGACTCAGCTCATGTGGCTCTCATCAGTATCTCTATCAGCACCTCCAGGTTCAGCTCATGTGGATCTCATCAGTATCTCTATCAGCCTCCTCCAGGTTCAGCTCATGTGAGACTCAGCTCATGTGGATCTCATCAGTATCCATGCAGCCTTCACCAGGCGCAGCTCTTGTGAATCTCATCAGTATCCATGCAGCCTCCTCCAGGCTCAGCTCATGTGAGACTCAGCTCATGTGGATCTCATCAGCATCTTTATCAGCCTCCTCCAGGCTCAGCTCATGTGAGACTCAGCTCATGTGGATCTCATCGGTATCTCTATCAGCCTCCTACAGGCTCAGCTCATGTCAGACTCAGCTCATGTGGATCTCATCAGTATCTATATCAGCCTCCTCGAGGTTCAGCTCATGTGGATCTCATCAGTATCTATATCAGCCTCCTCCAGGCTCAGCTCATGTGAGACTCAGCTCATGTGGATCTCATCAGTATCTCTATCAGCCTCCCCCAGGCTCAGGTGAGATTCAGCTCATGTGGATCTCATCAGCTTCTCTATCAGCCTCCCCCAGGTTCGGCTCATGTGAGACTCAGCTCATGTGGATCTCATCAGTATCTCTATCAGCCTCCTCCAGGCTGAGCTCATGTGAGAATCAGTTCACATGGATCTCGGCAGTATCTCTATCAGCCTCCTCCAGACTCAGCTCATGTGAATCTCATCAGTATCCATGCAGCCTCCTCCAAGCTTAGCTCATGTGAGACTCAGCTCAAGTGGATCTCATCAGTATCTCTATCAGCCTCCTCCAGGCTCAGGTCATGTGAGACTCCACTCATGTGAATCTCATCAGCTTCTCTATCAGCCTCCCCCAGGTTCGGCTCTTGTGAGACTCAGCTCATGTGGATCTCATTAGTATGTATATTAGCCTCCCCCAGGCTCAGCTCATGTGAATCTCATCAGTATCCATGCAGCCTCCTCCAAGCTTAGCTCATGTGAGACTCAGCTCAAGTGGATCTCATCAGTATCTCTATCAGCCTCCCCCAGGTTCGGCTCTTGTGAGACTCAGCTCAAGTGGATCTCATCAGTATCTCTATCAGCCACTTCCAGGTTCGGCTCTTGTGAGACTCAGCTCATGTGGATCTCATTAGTATGTATATTAGCCTCCCCCAGGCTCAGGTCATGTGGATCTCATCAGTATCTCTATCAGCCTCCCCCAGGCTCAGCTCAGCTGAGACTCAGCTCATGTGGATCTCATCAATATCTCTATCAGCCTCCTCCAGGTTCAGCTCATGTGGATCTCATCAGTGACTCTATCAGCCTCCTCCGGGCTTGGCTCTTGTGAGACTCAGCTCATGTGGATCTCATCAGTATCTCTATCAGCCTCCCCCAGGCTCAGGTCATGTGGATCTCATCAGTATCTCTATCAGCCTCCCCCAGGCTCAGCTCAGGTGAGACTCAGCTCATGTGGCTCTCATCAGTATCCATGCAGCCTCCTCCAGGCTCAGCTCAAGTGGATCTCATCAGTATCTCTATCAGCCTCCTCCAGGTTCAGCTCATGTGGATCTCATCAGTATCTCTATCAGCCTCCTCCAGGTTCAGCTCATGTGAGACTCAGCTCATGTGGATCTCATCAGTATCCATGCAGCCTTCACCAGGCGCAGCTCTTGTGAATCTCATCAGTATCCATGCAGCCTCCTCCAGGCTCAGCTCATGTGGATCTCATCAGCATCTTTATCAGCCTCCTCCAGGCTCAGCGCATGTGAGACTCAGCTCATGTGGATCTCATCAGTATCTCTATCAGCCTCCTCCAGGCACAGCTCATGTGAGACTCAGCTCATGTGGATCTCATCAATATCTCTATCAGCCTCCTGAAGGTTCAGCTCATGTGGATCTCATCAGTGTCTCTATCAGCCTCCTCCGGGCTTGGCTCTTGTGAAACTCAGCTCATGTGGATCTCATCAGTATCTCTATCAGCCTCCCCCAGGCTCAGCTCAGGTGAGACTCAGCTCATGTGGCTCTCATCAGCATCCATGCAGCCTCCTCCAGGCTCAGCTCATGTGGATCTCATCAGTATCTCTATCAGCCTCCTCCAGGTTCAGCTCATGTGGATCTCATCAATATCTCTATCAGCCTCCTCCAGGTTCAGCTCATGTGAGACTCAGCTCATGTGGATCTCATCAGTATCCATGCAGCCTTCACCAGGCGCAGCTCTTGTGAATCTCATCAGTATCCATGCAGCCTCCTCCAGGCTCAGCTCATGTGAGACTCAGCTCATGTGGATCTCATCAGCATCTTTATCAGCCTCCTCCAGGCTCAGCTCATGTGAGACTCCGCTCATGTGGATCTCATCAGTATCTCTATCAGCCTCCTCCAGGCTCAGCTCATGTGAGACTCAGCTCATGTGGATCTCATCAGCATCTTTATCAGCCTCCCCGAGGCTCAGCTCTTGTGAGACTCAGCTCATGTGGATCTCATCAGTATATCTATCAGCCTCCCCCAGGCTCGGCTCTTGTGAGACTCAGCTCATGTGGCTCTCATCAGTATCTCTATCAGCCTCCTCCAGGTTCAGCACATGTGGATCTCATCAGTATCCCTATCAGCCTCCTCCAGGCTCAGCTCATGTGAGACTCAGCTCATGTGGATCTCATCAGTATCTCTATCAGCCTCCTCCAGGTTCAGCTCATGTGAGACTCCACTCATGTGGATCTCATCAGTATCTCTATCAGCCTCCTCCAGGTTCAGCTCATGTGGATCTCATCAGTATCTCTATCAGCCTCCTCCAGGCTCAGCTCATGTGGATCTCATCAGTATCTCTATCAGCCTCCTCCAGGTTCAGCTCATGTGAGACTCAGCTCATGTGGATCTCATCAGTATCCATGCAGCCTTCACCAGGCGCAGCTCTTGTGAATCTCATCAGTATCCATGCAGCCTCCTCCAGGCTCAGCTCATGTGAGACTCAGCTCATGTGGATCTCATCAGCATCTCTATCAGCCTCCTCCAGGCTCAGCTCATGTGAGACTCAGCTCATGTGGATCTCATCAGCATCTTTATCAGCCTCCCCGAGGCTCTGCTCTTGTGAGACTCAGCTCATGTGGATCTCATCAGTATATCTATCAGCCTCCCCCAGGCTCGGCTCTTGTGAGACTCAGCTCATGTGGCTCTCATCAGTATCTCTATCAGCCTCCTCCAGGCTCAGCTCATGTGGATCTCATCAGTATCTCTATCAGCCTCCTCCAGGTTCAGCTCATGTGAGACTCAGCTCATGTGGATCTCATCAGTATCCATGCAGCCTTCACCAGGCGCAGCTCTTGTGAATCTCATCCAGTATCCATGCAGCCTCCTCCAGGCTCAGCTCATGTGAGACTCAGCTCATGTGGATCTCATCAGTATCTCTATCAGCCTCCTCCAGGCTCAGCTCATGTGAGACTCAGCTCATGTGGATCTCATCAGCATCTTTATCAGCCTCCCGAGGCCTCAGCTCTTGTGAGACTCAGCTCATGTGGATCTCATCAGTATATCTATCAGCCTCCCCCAGGCTCGGCTCTTGTGAGACTCAGCTCATGTGGCTCTCATCAGTATCTCTATCAGCCTCCTCCAGGCTCAGCTCATGTGAGACTCAGCTCATGTGGATCTCATCAGTATCTCTATCAGCCTCCTCCAGGTTCAGCTCATGTGAGACTCCACTCATGTGGATCTCATCAGTATCTCTATCAGCCTCCTCCAGGCTCGGGTCATGTGAGACTCAGCTCATCTGGATCTCATCAGCATCTTTATCAGCCTCCAAGAGGCTCAGCTCTTGTGAGACTCAGCTCATGTGGATCTCATCAGTATCTCTATCAGCCTCCTCCAGGCTCAGCTCATGTGAGACTTCATGTGAGACTCCACTCATGTGGATCTCATCAGTATCTCTATCAGCCTCCTCCAGGCTCAGCTCATGTGAGACTCAGCTTATGTGGATCTCATCAGTATCTCTATCAGCCTCCTCCAGGCTCAGGTCATGTGAGACTCAGGTCATGTGGATCTCATCAGTATCTATATCAGCCTCCTCCAGGTTCAGCTCATGTGGATCTCATCAGTATCTCTATCAGCCTCCTCCAGACTCAGCTCATGTGAGACTCAGCTCATGTGGATCTCATCAGTATCTATATCAGCCTCCTCCAGGCTCAGCTCATGTGAGACTTCATGTGAGACTCCACTCATGTGGATCTCATCAGTATCTCTATCAGCCTCCTCCAGGCTCAGCTCATGTGAGACTCAGCTCATGTGAATCTCATCAGTATCCATGCAGCCTTCACCAGGCGCAGCTCTTGTGAATCTCATCTGTATCTATGGAAGCCTCCTTCCGGCTCAGCTCATGTATATCTTATTAGTAGCCATGCAGCCTTCACCAGGCTCAGCCCCCATGGATCATCTGAGCTGCTCCAACACTAACTCTGTGCGAGACACCACTACTGCCAAAATGATGCCCTCTTTGCCCACTCACAATGCAGCACTAAGCTTCTGTAAGTGTGCAGCCTCTCTCAGGCCTCTTGTAACTTCTGTGTTTCATCCTTACCACCTCCTGGATGTCACCTTCGTTACTCACTATCCTATAGTGGGGGTGTTTTCACACACAGGCACAAGTCATGTGCATGCACACACACGCACACACACACACATACTCTCTCTCTCACTCTACGCCTCTGTTTTCGTATCTGACTCTGTCTGGTGCCCCGGTCTGCCCTGGCCCCTATGCATCCATATTATGTTTCTGTCGTATTCTCTGTCTCTGACTCTCTTTCTGCATGACTTTTTCTGTTTCTCTCCAACTCCTTGTCTGCCTGTTTCTGTCCCACTCTTCCCTGTCTGTTTCTGTCTTTGACAGTCACAAATTCTCTTTCTCTCCCTCTCTTTCTCTGTCTCATGCTCTACCTGGCCCGGGCCGGGCCGGATTAAGACCTTTAGAGACCCTAACCACTAAAAGATTTTGGTGCCCCCATATATATCTAATTCAAAATATAAACAATAATAAACTGTAAAATAGCATTTTATTTTTCGAAATGAAACAAAACTTACAGTAAGATGAAAAATAATGTTTATTTTTGTATACTTCCACTTTATAGGTTCATCTGCACCATTTGCAGTTTTGCACTATATGGTTAATAGTAAATCTGTCAATTGAAAATGTCTGTGGTGCCCCCTTCCATTGATGCCCTAAGCACGTGCCTATTTTGCTTAATGGTTAATCCAGCCCTGTACCTAACTCTACCTGCCTCCCTCTCTGTCTGCCTCGTTTGTCTCTCAGAGTGAAAGGAAGATTATTCCAGCATTTGGAGGGAGGGAGGGCGACCCTCCGCCCTCAGGACCCCCAGAGGGTTCACATCGAGGTCTGGAATACAAACACTGGCGCTGAGTTCTGTTGCGCACTTCGGGCTGATCCCACAACATCTGTAAAACCTAATTGTGTCTCCGCGCCTCTCTGTTCTCTGCTGCAGGACAGGTGTTTACACGAACACGCCGTACTCGCCTTCAAAATCTCAAAAGCGTTTAACAAAAAAACACCCTTGAGCAGATGAATACATTTGAATGTTCTTTTTGCTGTGATTTCGGATTAAAGGCGGCGGCTGCCGCTCTGCGTCTCTGGCGCTCGCTCTTTATTCCAGACATCCACAGAATCTGACAATTAGGACATGATTCTCAGTGGAACAAAAGTTCAAGGTCTGCAAAAACAAGCCCGTAAAATCGGGTGCGGAAAGCTCAGACCCCGTTTTTTACCGGAAGCAATACCGCGCCTTGTAAAAGCTGGCTAGGCTGGGGGATTAGGTATTCGGTAGGGGATAGGGGTAGGGGGGCAGGATCCCTGGAATCATGCGTCATGGGAGGACAAAATTATGTTGCAGTGTTTATGAAATTATGCGGCAAGAAAATGCCGATAATTCGGCATATTACAGTGGCGGCTCGCATAGGGCGTGCTGCGGGGCGGGGGTGGGGTTAGTAAACTCGGACATACGACGGAACGGAGGAACGTAATAATTACTTTCCTCCGTTCCGTCATATGTCCGAGTTTACTACCCTCCACCCTGTCCCTCCCCCGCCCCGCTCCACCTCCCTGCAGCACGCCCTATGCGAGCCGCCACTGTGTGACACATTTTGTGATACTAACCGTTCATTTATTTGTTATTTTTACACGTTAACAATCTCTGGGCAAAGGTTTTACCCTATTAGCACTAGTTTAACACCCAAATACAGCAATATGCAACAGAAAGGTCTACGGTCAACCTTCGCGAATTGCCTTACGCTGCACAACAACACACACTGCAGCATTTTTGGTAACTTTTGATCCATTTGGGTTAGAAGCAACATTTTTGTTGTTAAAATCTGCAAATTATGCATCAGATGATGAATTATGTGGCAAGTGAGGCAATTCCATAATTATGCAAAAAAAAAAGCTGCATCTGCAGCATCACAATATTCCAGTGTCCTTGGCTGGGGCATGAGCTGCAGACAGAGGGGCCTGCCCCATGCAGCACCAATGGGGACCTGCCCAGCCTTCCTGACCACTCCACCCACCACACACCCCAAGCAGCAACAGGCACTGGCCATAGGCAGAGACTGATACTGAAACTGCCTCCCACCTGCCCCAACACTTACAACGTTGAATGGCCCTAGCCGCCAATGTCCCACCCTGGCCCCGCGGGCCCATGATCAGAGAAGGCGGCAAATTGTGGTGGAAAATCTCACGGAATCAGGAAAAACTGTGCAGATTTTGACCAGTTGGTTCCATGTGGCATATATCTTTAGCTCTTTAGGGTCAACATGTTGTACGTTGGGATAGTAACATTTGTATAGCGTTTCATAACCATGTCTAGGTTCCAAAGCACTCTTTGGGTGGTAAAGTTATGGGCTACTAGGTTAGTTGTGCATGGTTGGTAGAGGGTGTTTTATCGCACGGCATGTGTGTCAAGTACTGGGTGCCAGAGGTTTGGGGGCTCCATGCATATTGCAGCAAACGTAGGTGCACTTAGGCGTGAGGTGAGACAGAAATGCATAACAGTTGCACTTGCAGATACAGAACTGCTTCTTGCCTGACCTACGCCAGGGCATACTTTGAGAACAGCCAGGTCTCCTTACCTCTCTCCAGTTTTCGGAGTGGTTGTGGAGCCTTCTTTTTGGTAGGAGGGAGTTCCGAAGCTCTGCTGTCTGTCTACAGGGTGATGAACAGAGAATGAGGGTGCATACAGGGATCATCTGCTGAAACAGACCATGCGTCCACCTTCCATCTTCATACATGGGGGCGTCCGCATGTACATTGACTTGGTATTTTATGTTGGCTTAGCTAAGGCATGCTGACTTCGAGAGGTTTCCTGGCATAACAACTGTAGAATTGCAAAAAATAACTTACTCAAAAGGTAAAAGACAGTTGTAGACTTTTTAAGGAAAATGAAAATATTGCTTTAATCCCTAAAGCCACACAAAGGGCGCTCCACCATTTGGATCCTAAGAAAAATCTGCCTGGAAGCATTTATTGCGAAAATAGTATTTCGTCATAAAAGTGCTGAGATGCTGAGCACAGGGATTGCTTTTGATGATTGTTCTGCATTTTTAAAGAAGAAAGGAAGAGCTGATCCCCTAAATGTCACAGTGACCTTCACACAAGACCTCGAACTGAGGCCTGGTGGCCACCAGCAGCCAGGGGGCTGTTTCAGCAGAAGCATGTGACATGCAGAGGTCGAAGTGGGTGGGATCTGTGGGGCAAAAGGTGCTTATACTTTTTTTTTTACAAAAACGGTTCCTGTGCTTTTTTTTTTTTTTAAGACAACCAACATGGGACTGGTAATTCCGACAGTTGAGATGCCTCAGCTGAAGTGGAAGGGAGTGACTCTCCGGTGCTGTGAAGGCGAGGGAGAGACAGACAGCTGAACAAGAAACATACAAACGGGCAGTGTTTGAATCTGCTGTTTAAAGACTAGCTTTAATTCGTGGACTCACTTGATGCTCTGTGATAACAAAGATTTATTCTTTTTTAGAGGTATTTTAAGGATCTTACCAACTGAGCTGTGGAGTGCATGTTCTTAATGGACATATAAAAATGTTTGCACTAGGTACAGACTGATTGCCTATTGCTAAGATCTATATTTTCAAACCACTTTTTTTAATCTTAAATCTAAATCTTTTTGCCACTTTTGTAGCAGGCTATCTTATACTCTGTGTGATTGCAAGTTTAAAATAATGACTTACATATTCACAGTGCTTTCTGACACAGGTTGAGACCTCGTAGCACTAAAAACACACAAGTCACTATTCCATTCTGCACCAACCAGGATTAAATTGATCATGGCCGCGGGGCAGCCAGCATGCAAACACTCATTATATTTAAAAGGTATAAGGAGTAAAGATGTAAGATACGGGTAAGAAGTTCTTAATTCCTATAAGGTTATTTGTAGATGTGGCAGTGTTCTGATCCAGAATCTGTGTAATACCTTAAACGGTGCAGACTTTTCTAACGCGTCTACAGCTGAGAAAGCCAGTGCTTAATTTGTGCTGGTGTTTACAAATCCTCAGCACCGGCACTAATTTCTTAACATACGGAATGCAGAGCAAATCAAACATTCACCCCCAGTCAAGAGATCTGGGATAAATCTGCCCAGGACCCACGTCTGGGCATACCCGGCGCACGTAGGGCGAGAAAGCAAAAGACACACAGATGATGGACGGAATGCAGAGCAAATCAAACATTCACCCCCAGTCAAGAGATCTGGGTTAAATCCATCGTTCTTTTGCTCACCATGCCACCCCAGTTTAGACCCAGCCATATGCAAATCAGTCTTGACCCTGTGCCTCATGGGAACAGTCCAGACCGAACTGCCAAGCCAGGTCCTCCCTGGACCGGAAACAAGCATCCTGGGATCAGTTTCGGGGCATCACCCCTCATCAACCAGGCTAGCTTGAATCCAGTGGCACAGTGAGCCTGGGACCCACGTCTGGGCATACCTGGCGCACGTAGGGCGAGAAAGCAAAAGACACACAGATGGTGGACGGAATGCAGAACAAATCAAACATTCACCCCCAGTCAAGAGATCTGGGTTAAATCCATCGTTCTTTTGCTCACCATGCCACGGAATAGTGGCACTGTCTATCCATTTTTGAGCAGAGCACATTTGCAACAGTGTATAACAATTCAATATACATTAAAAAGTAATAATAATAGTTCAAACTCTCCCAGGCTACTCACACAACTTTGGGTGACATGGTATTATCCAAATTGCACGTTTGTTGGAGTGTGATGCCTGGTAATTATCATTGGCATTGGTATTTGGCAGTGATGGCTGCAGTAGTGGGTGGTGCAAGCTGAGGTGGCCTCCCATGAAACACCTTGGGCGCAGCTCTTTTTTTTAAATTTTTTTAACAAATTTAGCACTGGAGACAGCCCTCTTCCCTGCTAGGTTGTCCTATCCGTTTTCTTAGCTGCTTGATGGTTTTCTGTGCTGGCTTTCATTCCGTGTTACAGCAAACAAATGATGGACGGAATGCTGACAATGCAAACATTCTCCCCCATTCAAAAGATCTGGGTTAAATCCATCGTTCTTTTGCCCACTACGCCACCCCAGTTTGGACCCAGCCATATGTAAATCAGTCTTGACCCTGTGCCCCATGGGAACAGTCCACACCGAACTGCCAGGCCAGGTCCTCCCTGGACCGGAAACAAGCATCCTGGGACCAGTTTCAGGGTATGTCACCCTTCTTCAGCCAGGCTAGCTTGAAACCAGTGGCACAGTGAGCAAGGGACCCACGTCTGGGCATACCCATCCCACTAAGAGCGAAAAGTGTTACAGCAAACAAATGATGGACGGAATGCTGACAATGCAAACATTCTCCCCCAGTCAAAAGATCTGGGTCAAATCCATCGTTCTTTTGCCCACTACGCCACCCCAGTTTGGGCCCAGCCATATGCAAATCAGTCTTGACCCTGTGCCCCATGGGAGCAGTCCAGACCGAACTGCCAGGCCAGGTCCTCCCTGGACCGGAAACAAGCATCCTGGGACCGGTTTCAGGGTATGTCACCCTTCTTCAGCCAGGCTAGCTTGAAACCAGTGGCACAGTGAGCAAGGGACCCACGTCTGGGCATACCCATCTCACTAAGGGCGAAAAGTGTTACAGCAAACAAATGATGGACGGAATGCTGACAATGCAAACATTCTCCCCCAGTCAAAAGATCTGGGTTAAATCCATCGTTCTTTTGCACACTACGCCACCCCAGTTTGGACCCAGCCAAATGCAAATCAGTATTGACCCTGTGCCCAGACGTGGGTCCTGGGCTCACTGTGCCACTGGAATCAAGCTATCCTGGCTGAAGAGGGGTGAAACCCCGAAAACGGTCCTAGGATGCTTGTTTCCGGTCCAGGGAGGACCTGGCTTGGCAGTTCGGGCTGGACTGTTCCCATGAGGCACAGGGTCAAGACTAATTTGCATATGGCCAGGTCTAAACTGGGGTGGCATGGTGAGCAAAGAATGATGGATTTAACCCAGATCTCTTGACTGGGGTGAATGTTTTGATTTGTTCTGCATTCCGTCCATCAATTGTGTGTCTTTGGCTTTCATTCCGTGCCATCAATATGTTTTTCAGTGTGTGAATAGTGCTAAATTTTGTCAATATGTGTGTCTGCCCACGGTCCCATATCTTGTTCTCCTAGGCATACTTAGATCGGGCTATATAAAAATAACTATAATTATTATGCAAAAAAGGTTAATACTCCCATTTGTGCCATTTCTAAGTGCTGGAAGCAACAGGTAAAACTATTAATCAATGTAATGGTACGCTATTGATGAAAGGCTGAGTTGGCCTATCAGGATCTAATGTGTCATCATCGAAACGATTTCTCACAAAAATATTTTTTAAATGGTAAAGTTCTAAGCGAGTGTAGCCTCTGTGTGGTAATCTGAACTTTTGCAATGGTTCTTGTTAACAAATATAATTTTGCCATTTGAGTCACTTACAAAGAAAAGCTATTGAAGGTAAGCCCCTGAGTAAAAATGCTGGTGAGTTGCTGGTCCAACACGGTTTCACAGTCCCAACGGTGCCAACTAACACTCAGAAACGAAAAGTTAGGCTCGTGCGTAGGCAAAGGGAAAGCAAGGAACTTTGGAAACTGAACGAAGACGTAAATCAGCAACTACGTGAGACTTTACTCAAGGGAAGAAAATGCTCCATTAAAATGTCTTGTGCGTTTAGCTCTAGGACTGGTCTACTCAGGGCTTGGTGCTCCACCATCAGGCACTGTTCACTTCTGTTAGGTCCTGTGGACGTACATGAGTCCTCCACTGTCATCTAATGAGTGCTTGTCATTTCTCCCTGACGGGTCTCCTAATGCATGGCTTTAGGTGCTTACCTGTGTGGTTGGCATATGAGTGTGCATGCACGTTCTCCATGCATAGTTCTCTTTGCTGTGCTTAGCTCCTCACAGGATCTTTTTGCAGGTTTGTAAACCTCCTCAGTGGAAGGATATTTTTATGCGCTTGAATTGATGGATTTGCTTGTGCGTGCTTGCTATTGTATTGTAAATGTATTTATATAGCACTTACTACCCCCTGACGTGGCGTTGTAGCACTTTTTAGCGAGTAGCACGCTACTCCAGAACCCATAAAGGATTAGTGGTGAATTAGTTTAGGGAAATAGGAATTAATTTGAGCGGTGGACATGTGAGTCTGTTAGTTGGATTGAAAAGGAGAATGGAGGGATAGAAGATAGCTGTTTGGCAACTGCTGCATTCATATTTTGCTGCAGTTTTCTTCACTCTATGGTGACTTTAGGCAATCTTTTACTGTGCTGGATCCTTTACTTTGCCTGCTTCTATCTTGGGCTGCAGCCCTGGTTATTCCATCACTCCCAGGCCTCATTCACGGTTTTGTGTTTTGCTCTGAGATGGGTCTGTGGGTGGGTTTCTTCCCCCATGTGTGAAGGGCTGTTCCATTTGCTTAGCTCTGTGAAGGGTCCTCACAATGCCCCATGGATGATTGTCTTCAGTAGACTTTGCTCTATGCTTGGTCTCTCTGCAGATCCACGCCATTGGTAATTTGTTATCTTAGATGTGGGTTTGAAAGGTGTGAGCAGTGCTTAATTTGAGCTTTTGGTTTCCGGTGCTCGGCACCAGCACTTAATTGGTTTCCGGTGCTCAGCAACAGCACTTAATTGTCATCACTACAGTTATGACACTCTGCCACATGGTGGTGCTGCTCATCTAATTTATCTCGACACCATAAAGTGTAAATGAATATATTGATTTATTCGTCAATACAAGTTCAGATTTATTCAATTTTCTGGTGTGTTTTTGTCCTATTTTCTCCTTCCTTTTCATTAATTATTACTGAAAGGTCTGAGTATTGTTTTCTATTTACTATTATTCAGTAAACCAAGAATCACTTCTGTGCCCGACAGAACCAACATTCTCTGCATTCATCTAATTTAGAGATCAGTAAAACAATAGTTGTTTATGAATACAATATACAAAAATGCTAATACCTGCCTCCCCAGCCATTCCTTTAGCTTTGGGGACCTGGAATAATCTGAACTGTCGCACTTAAAGGCGAGAGAGATGGTTAGTAGTTGTTTTGGTACCGTCATCGGCAGTGATGACGGGGCAATGGGTGGTGCACACTGCAGTGGCCTCCTGGTCAGGGCCCAGGCACTTATTATTTTACAGATTAAGCACTGGGTGAGAGCCTAGCTTGAAGTAAGTGATAATCAATAAAGTCTTTTCAGATGACTTTCCACAGAGGTCTCCATTCATTTTAACAAAGCGTGATTGAAAGAAGAGAAATTAAATGAGTATCCATGCATTTTTCAAAGACACATCTTGTAGCAGTACAAAGGTTTGTTGTTTCATATTCATTGTCTTATTATTCAATGTAACAGCAAGATGTGTTTTGCCCCTTTAAAGCTTAGTACGCCTGGTGCTTTTTCAAGGCTTGATAAGATTGTAGTAAAGAGTGAGCAGTTGTTTGCGAGTGGCGTCAGCACAAAGTGAATCCAATCTCTACGTTGCTACAGGTGGGAGGCAGGGTAGTGCTCCATTATGCCCATGGACATGTTATAGGTCTACAGCCAACTATTGATAGTGTCTGCCCTAGGATTGCTTGCTGTAGCTGATTGTCAGGACTGCTGTGCATGTTTCTCTGGCCTTAGTCCTATGAATGCTGTTTGCATAGGTCTGCACACTGCCCAATTGACGGTTTTCTACTGTAGGCTTTGTTGATTTTTCTCTGGATAGGTCTACACTGAGCCATTGCTAATGTTTATGTTAGGTATGCTTTTTGTAGCTGCTTTCCTGCTAGTTAAGGGGGTGGGGGTGTACAATTCTGCACACTGCTTCATGCGTGGTTCTCTTTGGTAGGTTTTGCTCTGTAATGGGTCTCTGTACCAGTCTAAACCCCACTATCAATAATGTTTAGCATGGATGTGTTGTTTATAGCTGTTTGACAGAACCCCAGTGCATACTTCTCCTGGATGTGCTTAGGAGTGATTGGATTTTGTACCACTCTGCACACTCTCTTATGTATGGCAGTCTCTGGTAGGCTTGCTCTATATTGGGTCTACACCCTGCCGTTGCTGATATTAATCTTGAATGTGTTTGTTAGTGATGCTGGACAGAAGTCCAAAGCATACCACTCTTGGATGTGTTTAGGTGTGGTTGGGTTTTGTACCACTCTGCACACTCTCTCATGTATGGCCGTCTCCGGGAGGCTTGTTCTATATAGGGTCTATTTATAGGTCTAGACCCTGCCGTTGTTGATGTTAATCTTGGATGTGTTTGTTGATGATGCCTGACAGAAGTCCAATACATACCACTCTTGGATGTGCTTAGCTGTGTGGTGGGGATTTGCACCATTCTGCACATTGACTCATATCTGGTTCTCTTCTGTAGGCATAGTTCCCTGATGGGTTTATATATAGCTCTACACCCTGATATTGATGAGTTTGTCTTGGATGTGTTTGTTGTAGCTGCCTGACCAAACTCCAGTGCATATTCCTCCTGTAAGTATGCACGGTAGTTGATGGGGGTCTGACTCTGTACCTTTCTGCACACTTCCTCACGTGTGTTTCTCTACGGTGGGCTTAGTTCTATGATGGGTCTGTATTCAGGTCTTCCCCCTGCCATTGATATAGTTTATTTTAGGCATGCTTGTTGTAGCTGCCTGACAGGGCTTTGATCCATCTTCCTCTTGGTTGTGCCTAGCTGTATGATGGGGCTTGGTACAAGTCTCCTTCTCCATTCATGATTTTCTCTCATTTCCTGCTAAGGACTTTCCTGTGTGCTTAACTCTCTTAACAGCCATATCTCACTGTACAATAGCTCTCTTCTTGCAATTAACTCTGTGGTTGACGGGTTCATAAAATGACTGCCATAAGTGTGCTTGGCTCTCAACTGGGTCTCCACACTGTTGTTGATGGTTATATCATTGGCTTAGCTCTGGTTGTGTTTGTGTGCAGGTCTACACCCTCATTCAGGGAATTGACAAAGGTAAACTCCCACGTTCTCCAATTTGGACAAGGCAGCTAAGCACGCTAGCTCCGGCATTCATTTATGCCTGCTTAAGTTTATTATGGGCCTCTTACACCATACGATCAACAGGGGTAACTTCCTTTCGATAGCCACCTCCCAGTCAGCTCCTTGTAATACTCCATAAACACTACACCAAAAACCATCATCTTCGTAATATACTGAATACAAATTTACACATCATACAGAGTTTCAGTCTGCTCCTTCCCACCATATACTATAGTATTAACCTGAATACCACATTTGTTACCTGCACGGGCACCTGTTTATTTATTCCTCTGTATATCTTTACTGTATCTGTACTTTACTCATGTAAAACCTCAGTAAAATGTATCCTGAAATTAAAATGTCTATTATGGGCCTTGTCGGATATGTTTATGAATGGGTCTGCTGATGGGTCACAGCAATCACACAGGTAAGCTCCTGCTTTCACCAATTAGGACAAGCCAACTAGGCATGCAAGCCCAAACCTGCACTAAACTAGTAAAAGCACCCTAGCATGCAACCTTCAGTTTGCATCTAGTCAGGCAATGCCAACACAGCACTACAGAACCACGCTAATGGCCACAACACACTAACGAAAATACCAATACACCATAGACAATAGCACCACAAAATATACAGATACCACATCCTCATTCGTGGTTCTCTCCCTTTCCCATTAATGACTTTCATAATAAACATCTCTTATTCAGCGCCAAGATGCCTACGGGTCAAAGCGCGCTTTACAATGTTCACATGTTATGTTATATACTTGTTTAGTCTGTTATGGATACGGTCTCTATGGTGCGAGGTCCTGGTTGCGTTTATGTGTGTCTGCACTTCTCTCTGAAAAGCCTACAGTGGCTCACCTATCTTTACTTCTTTCTGATAGGCCTCTATACAGTGACTCTCCAATGTGCACTTCTCTCTGACAGGCCTGTATGCAGTGGTTCTTCTCTGTGTACGTATCTCTCATAGGCCTGTACAAAGTGGGTCTCCCATGTGTGCTTTTCTCTGATAGGCCTGTATACCGTGGCCCCTCTATTGTTGCTGTATACAGTGGCTCGTCTATATGCACCTCTCTCTAATAGACCTGTGTACAGTGTCTCTTCTCTGTCCACTTATCTCTAATAGGACTGTGTCCTCTGTGCACTTCTCTCTTATAGGCCTTTACTCAGTGGCTCTTCTATGGGCACTTGCCTCTACCAGGCATTTAGACAGTGGCTCTCCTGTTTCCTTAGCTCTGTTAGGTCTAGATAGTGACCCTCCAAATTACCCTTCTCTCTAATAGGGCTGATATGCCTGACAGACCTGTATACAGTCACTCTTCTTTACGCGCTTCTTTCTCATAAGCCTTTACACAGAGCCTTGCCTATGTTGACTTGCCTCGGATATGCTATATACAGTGGCTTTTCTATGTGTGCTTCTTTTTGATAGGTCTACATACATTGGTCTCCTATGTTTTCCTGTCTCTGATAGGCCTACATTTAGTGGCTCTTCGATGAACATCTCTCTGAAAGACCTGTATACAGTTGCTCTTGTATGCGCGCTTCTCTCTCACAGCCCTCTACACAGTGGCTCTTCTATGTGAGCTTGGCTCGGATAGGCTTTTGCACAGTGGCTCTGCTATGTGACCATGGCTCGGATAAGCTTTTGTACAGTGGCTCTTCTATGTGAGCTTGGCTCGGATAGGCTGTGGCACAGTTGTTCTGCTATGTAACCATGGCTCGGATAACCTTTTGTACAGTGGCTCTTCTATGTGAGCATGGCTCGGATAGGATTTTGCACAGTGGCTCTTCTATGTGACCGTGGCTCGGATAGGCTTTGGCACAGTGGCTCTTCTATGTGAGCTTGGCTCGGATAGGCTTTTGCACAGTGGCTCTTCTATGTGACCGTAGCTCGGATAGGCTTTTACACAGTGGCTCTTCTATGTGACCGTGGCTCGGATAGGCTTTTGCACAGTTGCTCTTCTGGGTGAGCTTGGCTCGGATAGGCTCTTGCACAGTGTCTCTTCTATGTGAGCATGGCTCGGATAGGCTTTTGCACAGTGGCTCTTCTGTGTGAGCTTGGCTCGGATAGGCTCTTGCACAGTGTCTCTTCTATGTGAGCATGGCTCGGATAGGCTTTTGCACAGTGGCTCTTCTATGTGCCCATGGCTTGGATAGGCTTTTACACAGTGGCTCTTCTATGTGACCGTAGCTCGGATAGGCTTTGGCATAGTGGCTCTTCTATGTGAGCTTGGCTCGGATAGGCTTTTACACAGTGGCTCTTCTATGTGACCGTGGCTCGGATAGGTTTTGCACAGTGTCTCTTCTATGTGAGCATGGCTCTGATAGGCTTTTGCACAGTGTCTCTTCTATGTGACCATGGCTCTGATACGCTTTTGCACAGTGGCTCTTCTATGTGACCATGGCTCGGATAGGCTTTGGCACAGTGGCTCTTCTATGTGAGCTTGGCTCGGATAGGCTTTTGTACAGTCGCTCTTCTATGTGACCATGGCTCGGATAGGCGTTTGCACAGTGGCTCTGCTATGTTTGCTTGTCGGTGATAGTCCTATATCCAGCTCTCCATACAGAGCGGGCCATTGCTCAGACAGTGCCCTGGGCAGAAAGAAATGTGGTGCCTTGGCTGCTGCTGGTAACTACAATGAGACATCAGGCCAGTCCCTGGCTGATTACATCAGAGCATTGACTGGCCTCTGAACACAAACATCTCCTCATCTTCCCCAACTCACCTAAATCACTCACTGCTGCTGAACTCTATCACTCTGGCGACAAGCTGTTTGCAGTGCTTATTTTGAGCCAATGGTTTCCGGTGCTCGGCACCCTCACTTAATTGTCAGCACCGGCTCTAGTGACAGTCCACCACATGGCGGCGCTGTCTGTTCAATTTTTAGATGAGCACAAACAACTGTGTTTATGAAGTCAAATCACACTGAAAATGAATAATACCAGCCTCTCACGCCATTATTACAGCTTTGTGTGGCCTAAAATAGTCTGAATTATCACACTTGTAGGAGTGAAATGGTTAGGTGTTATGTTGTTGATGTCATTGGCAGCATGGCAGGGGCAGTCTGCGGTGCAGGCTGCAGTGGCCTTCCGAGAAGGGCCATGGCACTTAGGGGCAGATTTACGAGCCCCCTGCGCCACCAGTACGTCACTTTTCCTGACGTACTGGTGGCGCAGGGGGCTGCTCCATATTTACAAGGAGAGGAAAAGCCACCCTGCGTGACTTTTCCTCTCCTTGTAAATACGGCCCCTTCACACACAGCACTTTGCGGTGAAGGGGCGTTCCATGGGTGTTGCTGTGGGTGTTCCCACGCAACACTCATGGAACGAGACACATCTCCAGAATTACGAGAAATCCTAACTCTGGAGATGCGTCTGAAAGCTACGCCACCCTAGAGGTGGCGTAGCGAGGCATAACGAGGAGAAATGTTTTCATTTCTCCTCGTTTTTCCTCTTTCAATGCGTGCTGCATTCTACAGCACGCATTGAAAGAGGAAAATGCTGTATTGATTGTTTTTGTGCAAGAAGGTGCCCTTCCTGCACAAAAACAATCTCCCCACGACGCAGGCATCCTTGCACCATGGTGCAAGGGTGCCTGCGCCGGCGCATGGCTGCAGTTTGTGCGCCAGCGCAGGGGGAAGGACAGAGATGCAACATATTGTTGTAAATATGTCGCATCCCTGTGCTTCAAAACTAGCGCAGCGCAGCAAAATGACTTGCTGTACCGCGCTGCGTTAGTTCAACGTAAATCTGCCCCTAAATGTTTTACAAATTAGGCAAAGTTTGTTTGGGAGATTGGGCTGGTGTGCGGTGGCAGGGGGTGAAGTAGATGGAAGCAGTATAGTAGCGTAAAATGACGAGGCCCCCTGCAGAAGGTGAAGAAGGGGCCCTGAGCTTCTCATATTTTACAGTTATTCAGTGACCTTGGGCCGAATTGGTCCCCTCCAAATGGTTTGGGGCCCGACTGCAGCCCAGTGGCAGCCGGGGTCTGTGTGTTGCCCTTGGGTGGGAGGACAGAGAAGGGGGTTGATGGAGTGTTAAAAACAGCACCTGCAGCATGTAAAAAACTGATTAAAAGCAGTTTGAACTGTGCCACTGGAGCCAAGGGCAGGGAAGCTGCTGTTGGCATGACCTTAATGCATACAACTCTGCAGTCTGCACCCCTTTGAAGGCCGGCCTAGGGCCAGCTCGGACATGTCAAAAGCCAGCCCTGTCTCAGTGATGTTGCCTCTCGTCATCTGTTGCTGCACACATCCCCGTGGCTCTACATCTGTCACTGCACACATGCCTCATGTATGGTTCTCTCCCACGGACGTAGCTCATCATATATGCTCTTACCCCTGATCCCCCACATCCGCGCCTCGCCCTCCTACCACAACGAGCCGACCGCTCAATGGAAACACCTCTCCTTCCAGGAGGGGGTGTCTGACTGTGCTCACAGCTCAGGAGCAGAGGAAATGTTTTTTTTCTCGGGGCACCAGCAGAGAACAGACAAATAATGACTTGGGAGAGACAGGGAGCGAGCGCGAGACAGACAGGCGAGGGCCCTCGCGCGCTGTTCCTGCAGACACCTGCGGGGTTTTCAATTAAATGCCTACGCTTCTCGCTGATAAGACCATTTCAGACTCTTTGTTCTATCAATCCCGCACACACCTCTCGAAAAGCAGAAGAAAAAGCAGAGCGTGAAGGTCGCAGTTCACATTTAATGTCGTCTCGGCTCCTGGCTGTTGGTCGGGAGCGGCGGGAAATCAGAGGAATACGTGTGAGCCTGCTTGGCAGCAAAGGGACAGCTATGTATGAGGCCACTTCCCTTTCAAGGCTTGGGCAAGGCTGGACAGGTGGCCATTTTACAGCTTATGAGCAGCCATATTGAAAACCTGTCAATTTTCATCATGTGAGGAGGAGGTGGGGCCTCGGAGGGGTGGGCCTCCGAGAAACTTCTTAAGAGGCACTGCTGCTTCCCCTGGCTTCTGCCATTTTTTGGGGGGTGTTTTTAGGACCCGCAATGGAAATCTGCTCTTCACACAGCCCTGCCAAGTACCACGCATCAGGCGTGAGGCTAACGCCTTTCAGTGCGATGGTCCGCATCACCGCATTGAAATGCAGTATCACGCATTATAGTGTCTCCTCTGTGAAGCCGGAGGGCTGCTATAATGCACATACTGAGAAAACTGCAGTTGCGCTGCGCAGGTAGGTCGGGGGCTGGCTCATCGATCTGCACGCATAAAGCTCTCTTAGCTGCTACAATGTATAAAGCGCAGTACAGCATCCAACACCACGTGGCACACATTCACTGACTGACGTCAGAAGTCAGTGCCGGAGCTGCCCAATGGCTACTTCCGTTCCCAGCATCTGTGAGAACAAATCGGCTGCGGCGCGAACGGGTGGCTTTTTATTAAGTTTGCATTTAGTTAATTTGTGCTACTAGAGGCCCTTGTGCAAGTTATTTACCGCCAGGTTCTGTTGCCTACACATGGCTTAGCTCTGATCCTGAAGAGCGAAGCAAGTTGAAACAACCGACTAACGATGAAGGGCGTGAAGCAAAAGTGTGAACTCTTTTCAAGCGTGATGATCCCGATCTATCATCTTTCCAGGGGCAGACTCGTGAAAGTAAATCCTGCTGCCAACCTGGAAGAGCCGCTCGCACAGCGGCGGTATCTATTAATTGATTCTGTTTAGGATTGACGTGACCCACCCAGCACCGGTGGCCAGGCTGAGTGTGAAGTTTGAACCACGGGCCCGGCGGCCGCATGAGTGGTTGCCCTCAGCTCCGCGCACTGTCACCATTCAGGGTGAGAGCCAGAATGTGTTGTGGTATTGGTTGCCACGGGAGTCCATGTGCGCGGGCGCCAATGGGGCCCGCCTGTTGCCCCAAAGAAGTAAGTTCAGTTGCTGTGTCTAATTCTCCTAATTGCACTTACTTCACTACGCTTTTAAAAGCATGGTCATCTGGAGCAGCCTGTGTCCGTGTTACCGAATCTGTCTTAGTAGTTTTGTGCCTTAGCGCACTAATTCATTTTAGGCTGTGGTGACTTAGAGCCACAAGTCATGGACCCTTTATGTTTGAATCTTTTGTGTGTGATTCCAGATCTGGTGCCCCTACCTCAGTGCACTGCAAGTCATGGACCTTTTATGTTTGAATCTTTTGTGTGTGATTCCAGATCTGGTGCCCCTACCTCAGTGCACTGCAAGTCATGGACCCTTTAAGATTGAATCTTTTGTGTGTGATTTCAGATCTGGTGCCCCTACCTCAGTGCACTGCAAGTCATGGACCCTTTATGATTGAATCTGTGTGTGTAATACGAAGATCACTGTTCTAGTTGTTGCCAGCACCAACCACTCCCTGAGTGCTGTCTTACACTCACCCCACACCCATCCAGCACAGGCGTCACTGGACATGTGACCCTGGCAATAAAAAGTGGCCGGGCGCACGTGCCTGTAGCCAGTTCCACTATCTATCAAAGTGTGTCCTTGTGGTCATTATGTATGCATGATGGGCCAGGGCCCTACCACCTTACCTTGTGCTGTGGACTGCGGACGCAACCATGTCACCTCGGGCAGTGTTTAAGACCTTGGACACGTAGCTCTGTCGTCCCCCCCTGTAAGCGTAAGCGAGTGGGCTGGGGCGGGGACGCCAGGCCAGCGTAGGGGTGTGAAGGATTTGCCCGGGGCTCTGGGCGTGGTTCGGTTCTGGCCTGGACAAGGAAGTAACTAATGCGTGTGTCTCTGTTGTAGTGTCGGCGCCACCCTGCCCGCAATCGACAATGTTGCAATGTAGCATGCACCCTGAGGGCGGGCTCGCACGAACGGAGAAATGAAGGAGCGCAAGACCGCTCGGGGTCTTGGCTCATACATGCCAAGTGTTGTGTGTATCTGTAATGCCGCAGCAAGAGACAAATGCCTAGACCTACTCGCAGCGTGAGTTCAGCCATGCATGGACTCTACATCTGTGTCCGCCCTATCCTTACCATAGGCCTACACTCACGTGGCCGCCCACCTTCAATGGACAACATCACAGTGTGGTTGTCAGGCTTGTGGACATGCGCAGACAGGCATGACAATGGTGTGCAGTAGGAGTGCAAGTGATGCAACCGCGCTGCGCGCACAAGTAAATAGGCTCGGGGGAGGGAGGAGCAGCTGTGACGCAACGTAACACACAGTGATGCCGCACATTTGCCACATGCAAGACATGTTAAACATGAATCCCAAAGTCGCACACATCCCACCCCACCCCCAACAAGCCACTTCACATTTCCTGAATGCAAGCAGATGAGAAACTAACATAAGGGATGAAAGCTCCTTTGTCTGAACTATCAGGCGGAAGCACATCTGCACCTCCGACCTCGGAATTGCATGTGCCCGGCACCCCCTGACAGATACTATAGCAGCTGATGACGACTCCCACACTACGCACAGCCCGACGAAAGACCAACGTATACACACCCCACACACAGAAGTCCTTGCTCGAAGTTATCTTGCATGGAATGGCCTTCACACTTACTCCCACACCATCCCAGGCGTACAACCGTTGCACACTAAAACAACTCATTGATCCGAGCTGTGGCATTTCATCCACAGAACTGGCGCAGGTCAGAACAGTGCCGCTTCAACCAGAGCCACTAACGCAATGGCAGAACATCCCGGACACATGCAAAACCCCTGTCACGTGGAACAGTACCATGCACGTATGCTGCATTTACTGGGGCACTGCCATTGGCAGTGCTGCGGATCAGTTACAGGCTAAGCTTCCGCCTTGCCAACGTCACCTGCGTTCAGCCTGTGTTGCATTGTCAATTGTGCATATTCGAGTGGTCCATGGATGTCTGCCTATCCAACAGGACGGTAGCTGAACTGGATTTTGACATGTGTGTTTGTCCCCTGTTGGCCCACGACCAGGAGTGTCACCGTGATACCCGTTTATGGGATGCCTTGATACTTGGCATACATGCTGGTAGCTGGACCTGGGAGATTGCACAACTCCTCGTGTGCAGTGACCACATTGAACCGCTCCCTCATTGGGCTGTAGTGCTAATTGGTGAAAGGGGGTGGACGCAGCACATCTGTCCGGACCTGCTAATGGATGGCCTCACCGTTCTGTTTGATGAAGTCGACAACGAGCTCATGTTGGAAATGATAGCCTACGAAGCTGTAATCGCTTTTATGGACGAGTAACTACGTACCTGCAGCCACAACAGATTGGAACCCATTGCACATGTCCCAACACCTTGTTGCATCTTGGAGATCTGGTCACATATCCCACGACAACAGTGGACATGGCTGCATTCGCCTGGACTCCGAATACATGAGCGGACAACAACGCCAAACAACACACACCTGTGAAAGGTGAGGCACTCCCCCGGAGTGGTCTGCGGCGCTTGGCAACGTTCCTCATTCTGACATACTGCTGCATTGGTCTGCATGTTGTGGCACTGATCTTGCCCGTACTGACACGCATATGCTAATAAAGTCTACGCACCTTCACTTGTATTCAACTGTGATGAGTGTTGGTTTGAATGACAATGTGTGTCTCACTGCCTATCTGGGTCACGGCCATACATGCGCACTGATAGCATTACCCAGGGAGTACCTTTTTGTGGAATCACTATTCCTACATTCATCCATACTTGATTGAGCATAGCCATGACACATCTGTGTGAATTAGAATGTTTTATTCACATTCAGTGGAGTGTTGAAGCTGGACCAGTACAGGGCCATGCAAACCCCACTTTGCAATGTTGCCCCATGGAGGGCCAGCCGGAGTCCTTTAGGGATTGGCAAGTTCATCGGGAGTGGAAGACTTCAGTCCGCAGTGTGCTTGCTGTGTCATTGGTAACCAAACCAAAAATGGCAGTCCATGTCGAGGTCCAAGGTGAGTGTCGCTGAGTGTATCGGGGGACATTGGAAGGTGTTATTCCAGGGCATGATGCAGAGGGCAGAACCAAGCTGAAACAGGCCATATGGCGGAGATGAATGCTACCACTTCATTCTTACCACAAAGCCCGATTCATCATCATCTCCGTTCTCTGATGTGTCCGGTGCCTCACATGCGGGTGGTGGTGTTTTGTCTGCATCACTGTGTGGCAGTGACACATCAGGGGCCGGAGGTGGAATGTCTGCCGCAGTGTGTGGCACTGACACTTAAGGGGGCGGAGATGTGGATGGAGTAGTAGCAGCAGCATCCATCCGTGCCAGGCCTTGTGGTGGCAATGCCATGACGAGGATCCGCAGGGCATGGAGGATCACAGCTACATCTGACTGGTGTGCAGCCGTGGCAAACATTCTTTCCGCCGGCATCCGCTCCAAGCTCTCCAAGCTCTCCATCATTCTCCTTATGTGTCCCAACTCCCGGCTGACATCGCTGGAGCCACTCTGACTAGACAGTTGTTCTTGGCTCAGAGTCATGACTCCAGCGATGTCAGCCATGGATTGTTGGAGAGCATGGAGCAGACAGTGGGTGTCCGTTAGGGACTGTAAGTCGTCCCTGATGGGACTTAGACACCCACGTATGGCATCTAGTTTGGCTGACATGAGTTCAGACCCCACCCGCAGCTTGTTAGCCATCTTCTCCTGGCACCCGAACACACGGCGTTGGAATGCCATGTGTTGGTCGTGGGGGTCCTGTGAGACAGCCGTGGTGGTGGGTGCTTCCTGCTGTGTGGTCTGTGCAGGGGGTGGTGTCTCATCGATGCAGCTGGGCTGCCCTGCTGCTGGAGGTGGGGTGCCGGAGCTGTCCATGAGCTGTTGGAGGGCGTCGGTGTAGATGTTGGTGTGGTCCTCTTCATCATCAGTGCTGTGTTGTTGGGTCTGCTCTGTAGGAGGTGTTGATTCTCCCTCTGCAATGTGAAGGGGAGATGCAGATTGACATTGTGTTCACATGTATGTTCACGCATTGTACAAGTTTACATACAGACTGCATGACAATGTACATTGTGACTGTTTGTGAGGAGATGCCAATTTGATGCGGGACAGTTGACATTTCTGCACCATCAGGGATGTGAGGGTGTACTTGTACATTATCATCTCACAGTTTCCTGCTATGCCACATGCGAATGGCCATTTTCTACACACATGCGGCAGCAGTTGTGTCCTCTGTTCTGTTGTGTGAATGTTGCAGTTTGTACCACATTGTTGTCAATGTTGAGGTGCTCTGATTCTTATGTGTGTGTGCTGCATTGTGGGTGAGTTGCCCCTTCAGCTCTGATTTGGCTGGCCCTTATCCCTTCCAGGCGGTGTGCCTTTCACTTCTGTGCTTATACAGTGCTGAGATGTTGCGGACTTGGGTAAATTGGTCTCTTGTTTGGAGTTGTGACTCTTGGGCATGGTTTGTCCGCAGATGTGCTACACTTAATTGTGCATGTGTGCCACTGTGCCCATCTCCCCCCGTCCCCCCAGTCCCTGGTCGTTACTCACCCTGTTGGGTCAGGTCATGTTGTGCAGTGTCCGGTCCCCCAAATCCTGCCACCGTCTCCCCAATGATGGTCCCAGGCTGGTCCTCCGTGGGGCTTGTGGGGTTCTGGTTGTCCTCTGTACTTGCTCCGGCTACCTCCATGGTGCTTCACGGTTGTTTGTGTCTTGGTTGTGTTTTTGTTTGCCGCTTTTATAGTGGTTTTTCCCGCCTGACTTGTGTGACTTGCAGGCCTGGCGCTGCTTATCGCTGAATTTTTTTTATCACAGTTGGGCACATCGCAACTTTTTTCACGTTCGGGTTTGGATTTTTATCGCCGTCCAGGTAATTTTATCACGGACATTTGACGCGTTGTTGGGAGACTATCACATGTTACCGCCGTGTTGGGAATACGACGTTAACACAGAGTTATTTTCCCGCGATAGACGGCGATGTGAAAAATTGCGTTAACATATTTTGGCGAAGATTATCGCACGTTCTTGAGAATATCCCCCTTAGTCTGCTGAAGAAAATGAAAACACATCCTTTCTGTTAGGGGCAATGCTGGGGATTAACATTTTATCAGCTTTTATGTTGTAAATAACTTGTAAGTCCATACCTTGTAGTTTCTTTATGAAGATTTATTCAAGATAAGATGTTAAGCAGATGATGAATAGAGCCCCACCAGGAGCAGCCTTCCTGCTGCTCAGCCCATCCACCAACTGACCATGCACTCACCAACATTCCAGACACCAACATTCTCTCACACAGTCACCCTGTCTGAGCAGCAGGTATAACACATCTCCTTTCCTTTGTAAAGGAAACAAAGGAACTCTGGAATAATACATCAAAGTTCAGATACATAGGCATGGAATAAAAGGTGGGAAAATTCCATGCAGGCGAAATATAAACAAAGAGGAAAAGAGGAAAAAGAGAGAACCAGGAGACACAAGTACAAAACACCCATGCCCCATCTCCCTTTGTACCACAAAAACAAACACACACACTCCCACACCACAGACCGCAAACAAACCCAAATACGTAAATCATGCAAGCGGGCCAGGCAAACACGAAGAAAGTACAAGAGTGCCAACAACAAGGTGTAGGAGAAGACCGACCAAAGAAGCGAAGAAAAAAAAACAAAGAAAGGGTGAAAGCAGCCGCACAGAGCACAAGGAACAGAAAAACTGCCTTTCACCCAAAATCCACACCAAAAACAGCAAAACGCATAGGTGGTGAGCTCACAACAAAAAGGAAAGCAGTAGAAAAGGAGAAGCAAGCTACACCAAAGCACTACCCCAACACAAGCTGGGGTGGAATGTGTGGTAACACACCACACGGCACAACGAACACCTAGAAAGTTTATAACTTCCCCCAAGACAGGTTGGGGTGGAATGTGTGGGAACACGCCACACGAAACAAAGCAACACGCCGAAACTGCAGAACTCCCCCCAGCGCAAACTGGGGTGTGATGTGTAGGAAACAGTCTACACGGAACCTAAGCTGGCGCACCAGACTACACTCAACATGTAAAGAACTCCCCCCAACGCAAAATGGGGTGTGATGTGTAGAAAACACTCTACACGGAACCTACGCAATGCTTCACTCAACACTTACAGTACTTCCCCCAACAAAAAATGAGGTGTGATGTGTAGAAAACACTCTACACGGAACCTATGCCAGCGCAATGCTTCGCTCAACAACTGCAGCACTTCCCCCAACAAAATGGGGTGTGATGTGTGGGAAAAACACCACACGTAACATAAGACACTCACTTCAGCACTTCCACCAACAAAAGAAATGGGGTGTGATGTGTGGGAAAAACACCACACAAAACATGTTAATGCAGCAACAACAGCAATCAGAAGAAAAAGAACACTCACTCTACAAATCTGCAGGACGATGGATGGTAATATAACACCAAAAGACAAAAGAGGTACGGTGTTCCTGGGTGGCAAGGAGCAGACCCATATGATGAAGCATGACACCTAGCTTGCTGGGTGTGTGAGGGTCCTAGTTCCGAAAGGAGGTATTCCCCACCTCCCCACCACTCTGAGTACTAACCAGGTGGCCAACTTGCCACCCAGGAACACCGTACCTCTTTTGTCTTCTAGTTCTACCCAGGGCAAGTACGGTGGACCTTTATCAAGCCCTCATTGTCCCCCTTGTTGTTTACTAATATAACACCAACCCATAACCATGTAAAAGTGGGAGACACTAAAGCAAACAACAGCACCATCCTAAGCAATCAACATAACGTAAAAGAAATAAAGGTACGTGTATTCATGAAGACTCAACTCCCTGGCTGCATAATGCAAGAAGACAACAAAATCTGCACACACAACCTTAAACAAAGAGAAATTAAAGAAAAATAATGACAAAACAATAAAGAGAAAGGCATTTACAGATATACACTAAGAAAAGACAAGTGACAATCTCCGGTGAGCGACCTCTCACCCGAAGCCCAGCATAAAAACATCTTTGCCAAAATGTCCTCGAGTCGGATGGAGAATCCAGAAAACTTAAGTAATCCTTGAAATGGAGTCCAGCAAACAGTCTCACTCTAAGCCAACAGCAGTAATATGGTGTTGAATCAAAATAAAAGTTGTTGAAATTGTGAAATCGGAAACAATGAGCTCACCTCACGAGTATATCCTAAATATAATAAGAAATGCGAAGTTCCACAACCTTGTCCGATTCAATCAACAAGGCCCTCATTAAACGATGGTGCCACCCGATAAGCGCGATGATACGATGCATGAAAATGCACAAATCAGCGCTCCAACAACATGAGAATTGCATTTCAGCTGAAATAATCAGGTAACAACGGGCAGCTAAGAAAGGATTGCCTCCGTCAGACCTGGTACAAGATGTAATAGTGCCCAAACTCTTGGATGAAGATAAAATGTCACTTCCGACAATGACCCGGAGCAGACGAACGAGCAGGCAATGAAGAATCACCAAAGCACTTCCCAGGTTGAGCGTTACCGCAAACAAGATGGCGGCATGTTACTAACGCAGAGCCGGATGGCTCACAGCACGTCTTTGCACGCAGGCTCCCAGAAACAGAAATACAGCAAGAAACGTCACAGAAGATCCGTGGAGACATCGCAGCACACACTGATATAGGTAAGATCGCGCGCTCTAAAGAAGACACGCGCCTCATTTTCAAATTTTAAATGCTGCGAAGCAACCGCCCAAATGTCCAGAGTTTGCCTGTGGCAATAAAGCACGAAAAGAGGCCAGTTGTAAACCCGGCACTGACTGCAAGCGGGCGGGTGTGATAGTAAAAAAAAACAGCTCCTACTTCTCCTAACCCTTCGAAGTGATTATTCCATAAACTCCACTCCTTTGAGACACCTCCAACACTTCACAAGAGGAAGAGGCAAGAGAAAACCTCTACTTGTTGCTCCACATGAGAACGCAGTATAATGTAGTAAATACAAACACAGCCCAAGCAGTGATGAAAAAAAAAAACCCCGGCAAAATGAGTCAAACAACGGTTGCAGCAGACAGGCTGAACAGGAGCACTGCAGATCCAGCACATCAGAAGAAGGAACAGCAAGGACTGGGTTGACTTGTGTTGGGGCGACCGATGTAGAGGTCACTGGTGGGGCTCAGGGTTGACAGGTTGCTGTAGAATAAATGTTACCCAGAGTTCCTCTTCATTAATTTCCAGTTACTCATATCTTGAAGTCCATTCAGGTAGCACACGCTGGTTCTTTTGATTAAAAATCGTCGCCAAAATGTTGTAAATAACTTGTAAGTCCATAACTTGTAGTTTCTTTATGAAGAGTTATTCAAGATAAGATGTTAAGCAGATGATGAATAGAGCCCCACCAGGAGCAGCCTTCCTGCTGCTCAGCCCATCCACCAACTGACCATGCACTCACCAACATTCCAGACACCAACATACTCTCACACAGTCACCCTGGCTGAGCAGCAGGTATAACGTTTTAGTTTTACTCGCCATAGTTCATTTATGAGTACGTTTTTTTTTGTTGTGGCTTCTTTCGATGTTTCTTGAAACCACATCTCTTACTGGCAGCGGCCCTTCCAATTGGGCGAAGGAGCGTCTCCCCCTTGCTGCCAGTCCAGCAAAAGTGAATAATAAAACGGTAATAAAATGAATTACCATTTTTATTTTAACTGCTCCCAGCCTGAGCAGTGTTTGGGGACGGGGCATTACTGCTGACTGGCATCAGGGGAGTGGTGCTCACTCCACCAGTTTACACTGCGCAAGTCACTTCCGCCGGCTGTCTTGTGACGGCCAGCCTGACATGCACAGTGTAAACCTCTCCACCTAGCTGTCTCAGACAGTAGGGTGGAGAGCAGGCACAGGAGGCCTGTGCCTGCTGGAGCATCGAGGCAGCCCGCTCCAGCCAATCCTGGCACTGCTCTCATACTGCTCATCTGTAGCATGAGAGCAGCGTTGGGATTTGCATTATGGGGTTGACTGAGGCTCCGTGAGGTGCCGTCGCGCTGATGCCAGAAGAAAGAGGAAAACACGGAGAGCGAAACACGGGTAAGTACTTTTTTTATTTTTTTATTATCATTTTGCTCCTCACTGGGTTTGTCTCTCGGTCCCCCCGATGCCCCTCCAGTGTTTAAGGTCACCGCCCGCCACTGATTTTAGCACCAGAAAGACTCATGGTGGTAGTGCGCTGTACAAATAAAATCATTTATTTGTTCATTCAGTGGTCAGAGATGCTCCAGGGCACGTTTACATTGTAAAAGAAGCACGCTTTATTAAGTACGAGCTGGAATAGAATCACTTCAACTGTGTATGCATTGCTAGGAGCAGTGCATGATTTGCTATGGTTTATCCAGCGTGCTCTGCGACTTAATGTTGACCTTGGTAGCAGAAGCTCTCAAGTGAAGTGGTGTCTTGAAATACCTGAATAACATTGAAAGTTCCTATGCATTGCAGGGGTATTTGCTCGTGGACTATGTTTTCGTCCACAGAAGTGATGCTGTGAGTCCGGTAATGACTGTTGCCCGTTACTACTCTGGCTGCAGGCAGCAATCCTCTCCAGGTTGGACTATTGCAACATCCTTACCTGGAAACTAACAAGGCTGTGATCAGAAGACTCCAGCTGTCCCAAAATGCTGCGGCTTGGCTGTTGTCTTCTCTCCCAAAGCACTGCCTGATCGCTGGCCTTATTCGCAGATTGCATCGACACCCTGTGGATAAGCGTGCCCACTTTAAGACCTTGTGCATGGCTCACAAGATCTTCTTCTCCCAGGGGTCTCCCATTTTGTTCAATCTGCTATCTCCGTATCTTCCCTCTCAGCCACTGGGCTCAGCTGATCTAAACCTGGCCTCTGCTCCTCCTGTTAAGAGAGTAAGAGCAGGAGGCCGCTCTTTTCGCGCTGAAGCACCACCCTCTGGAACGCACTCCCCTTATCTATTTAGAGTATTCAGAACCACTGGCCTTTTGGGAAGGTTTTGAACACCTGGTTGTTTTCCTCTTAAGTGCCCCTATTGGCACTTTTTTGTTGGGTCGTTCTGTGCAGCTTGTTCTTTGTGAGACTAGCGCTGGGATGCCCCGTTGCTGGGGCAGCCATGCGCTCTACAAATTTTATAACATAACATAGCAGCTGTAAGTGGGCTACTAATGTTATAGTTCCAGGTATGGGTTCCCCTTGAATAGCTATTGCAGCCACAAGACACTGAGCCAAAGCCATGCCCCCAAAGCTGCTTACATACTTGTACCAACTTTCTTGCAGATTTTCTAGATTCACGAACCATGCATTATTCCTTAAACTTCTGGTTGGGTCCTGAAGAAATGTTTCATTCTTTTGTTTCACCCACAGGTGGGATCAGTTTGACTGCTGCCCAAAAGCTCCCAAGCCATGATCACGTTTACAATGTGTCAGAATAACCCCCTCTTTGTAATTTAAGAAGTCATTTAAAGCTCAGTTGTTTCACTGTTGAATTACTTTGGATTCGTGTTTTCTTTCACTGCCAGTCTGTTCTTATTTTCAATGTTGTTGTGTCTTGTGTTGGATGCTGTTGGTTGCTGAGTTACTTGTAACATACCATAGCATCGTTAATACTGCATAAATTCTTTAAAACTATGAAAAAGTTAAAATAAACTAAAATACATTTCTCAGTGGGCTCACCATTCTCCCCTCACTTGTTTGGAGCCGATCCCTGGCATTTTTTGCATGGTCCGGAGGTGGTTGGTAGGGGGCAGCCACTTCTGCATCACCTTCTTCCCCCGTCTCTTCCCCCAGCTTCCCTTATCCATTTTCCAATCTAGGCTCTAGTTTCGACTACTTGATCCACTAGTGTTGTGTTTACTGCAAACAGTTCTGAAGCATCATCATTGTGCAAGCCCAAGGCACTACCATAGTGATGTGACAACAAACTTTTAATGCTGCACACACCCATGCGAGTAAAAGTATCAGAGCATCAGAACATTCTTGGCACAAATTTCCCTTCACCAACGATTCAGGGGTACAAAATTGAAGACAGGCTTGCGAAAATCTCTCCTAATTTTCAAAAGAAGAGCGCATTCATCAGAATACAATTCAAATCAAGCTCCTCATCGCGGTTCTTCCCACCAGCCAAAGCTGCAGAGGTAATAGTCAGATCTTGAGCTGAGCTTTGCCAGGAATTATATTGGTCTTCAGCACAATGACCAACCAAGAGTAAGAAGACCAGTGGCAAACGATAAGCCTCTTCGGCACTGCATTGCATCGCAGAGGACCATGGAGGGGAACTTCTGTCAGAAAAGTGAAAGATCGCTAGGTGCATTCTTCTAGTACTTTTACATCTGTATGTTTAATAACCAGAAAGAAATTACTTGTAAATGATTGTCATCCACTGGTCTCTAATATGCACCCTTTTTCCAACTTTGTGGTTGTGATAATGGACAAACTGTTGACATAGCTGTCAGTGTACATGGACTAGGACTGCAGCACGCCAGCCATATTGCCCAAGAGTGTGTGCTTCCCTTAGCCTGAGGACATCAGCACTTCTGTGTCAGGACCTAAAGTTTTCCACTTCCCAAGTATGGGGCACAAGGTGCACACTAAAACCCTGCCATTTGATATGAAAATGGTTGCAAGGAGGATCAGGACGGTGTGCCAGGTTTGTGGAAAGATGCCCACCCAGTGAAGTGTGTGGAGGAGGTCAGTGTGCCCATCACTGAGGGTCTTCAAAAATACATCTGTGAAGGATAAAAATAATTGTAAGACAAGGTTAATTGACATGGAATTAATAGCTTTAAAAAAACCTCTCAAAAATACAATGCAGATATCATACAAAAAACAAAAAGTTCAATTTCTTTTAAAAACACTTCCAAAAGATCACAATGGCTTGAGTTGAAAATGAGCTTGGTGAGTTTGTATGGTCAAGCAGTCAGAACTTTGGCACATATTGACAAAGGCCATCATGTGGTGCCCTTGTCACCCTTCTTAGCAGTCCAATTCCCTTTACATTGAGTTTATCTCTTACCGATACAAGTCTGGCATAGCTTTTTAGCGAAAGATCACGACCTGTTATGTGACTTTGCTGTGTGGCATTAGCCATAACTTCTCACAATCTCTTTATTTCGATTAAAGATAGTTTGGGAGTTCAACGACCAACATTTTTGGGAGTTTTACTCCAATTTAGAAATGATAGTAAATATTAAAAAATATATATTAATTATTTATAGTAATAGATTTTTTTATATATGTTAATGTTTAAATATGAATATGAGTTTGAAGTTTTGGCTAGTGTCTTTTTAGATTACATTTTAGTTTAGTTTATTTTTAAAACATTGTATGTGAGTATGGAGTATTGATTGTGTATATAAAATGTTTAATTTGTATTACCTTGTATAAAATGTTTTAGATTGAAGTGCAAAAAGTAAATTTCACCTCTTTAGGGTCCAACAATTTCTTCAAATAGGCTTAGATTGGAGTGGGAATAGTGAATGTCACCCCTTTAATGTCTAATACCTTCCCCCAATATGCTGAGATTGGAGTGGTAATGGTAAATGTCACCTCTTAAGTGTCCAAGAACGTCCCCCAATATGGTTAGATTGGAATGGGAATAGTAAATGTCACCCCTTTAATGTCCAACACTTTCCCCAGATTGGTTTAGATTGGAGTGGGAATAGTAAATGTCACTTCTTTAGTGCCCAACACCTTCTCCATATTGGTATAGATTGAAGAGGGGAAATCTTACCTTTTTAGTGTCCAACACCTTCCCCAACTTGGTAAAGATTGGAGTGGGAATAGTAAATGTCGCCCTTTTAGCGTCCAACACCTTCCCCAACTTGGTATGGATTGGAATGGGAATACTAAATGTCACCCTTTTAGCGTCCACTCTCTTCCCCAATTTGGTATAGACTGGAGTGGGAATAGTAAATGTCACCCTTTTAGCATCCAACACCTTCCCCAACTTGGTAACGCTTGGAGTGGGAATAGTAAATGTCATCCCTTTCGTGTCCAACACCTTCCCCAACCTGGTATAGATTGGAATGCGAATAGTAAATGTCACCTTTTTAGTGTCCAGCACCTTTCCCAACTTGGTATAGATTGGAGTGGGAATAGTAAATGTCACCCCTTTAGTATTCAACACCTTCCCCAAATAGGTTTAGATTGAAAATGGGATAGTAAATGTCATCCCTTTAGAGCCCAACACTCTCTTAAAATTGGTTTATGATGGAGTGTGATTATTTAAATTTAATTTTAAAATCTTTGTGTGAAATCCTTTGTTTAAATTGTATTTGTATGTAGTAGAAATAGTTTGTGTGATTGAATTAGTATTTTGTTTGTTATAAATAATATTATTATTTACATATGTTTATAGAATAAAGACTTGTAACACATTTCTCTAATTTTATTTATTTTTTCAATTTTTTTTTTTTTTTTAAACCGATTTTATTGTGTCAACGGTCATGTACAGTGCAGTGCTCCTTGACCCAGGAAGCATCTGCCATATTAAACATTGCAAATTATTGTCATTGACAATTGATTTATACATTCTTATTATCATAGTCAGTGAAAACATTATAACATAAACGCGATGAACCTCCCCCATTGTTCAAATTTTATTTAATGTATATTTTTACATTTTAAACATATATATTTCAACTTAAAAATAAACATTTATATATTAACACCAATTAGGATAATTTAGGTTTTATTTATAATGTTTGATGTATAGTTTGATAGTTATAATTTTATACATACATATATATTAAATATAATATCCTCGTCACATAGTCCCACTTAATCCCGGCCCTTGCGACAGTGGTGCACGCTGGCCGTGTGGGAACCATAACAGCTGCTAAAACCAGATTTTCCCTCAGCCAGGAAAGAAGAGCGTGCACTCCAAGTTGCTGCATATTTGTTTATTATACCATAAACATCAGGAATAGTGTTGGGGAGGTATTGGCAACAACCAACGCGTTTCACTGAGCGTGTCACCTTGATCTCGGGTGGGTGAATGCCGTCTCCTTGTTACGTTAAATAATATAAGTGAAATTGACAAGGTAGTGAGCATAAAAGATGGGATAGTAGTACATACTTTACAACGTGATTGTGGCAGCCATGATGGAACATGGTGGTTAACAATATACACGTATGACATTCAAACATTCAAGATATCGCAACAAGAAATGCAATAACGGCATAAGATCTGAATAGACTTGCCCATATATAAAAGAACACACAGTGCATGCCCAAATTTAAATACCTGACATTTGTACATGGTATGTACAGATGGCCTGAGGGGCCTGTGCTGAAAGTAATGCTACCAAAACTAAACCAAAGCCACCATCTTGGACTCTGGTAGTATATATTGTTAGTATGTCTAACAGCGGTAATTCTGGATAATCAGCACTAAGTCTGAATGAACGTCTTAGTTCACAATAAGTCCTGAAAATAAGTTAATCTTCCATGTAAACAATGCGGGCTGTGCCTCTGTCAAGTACTGCGATCAATCATGCTGCCCATAACCATCAACAAGATCCATTCCTGGTACTGCCGAAAAGAGTGCCTGCCTGGTTATAGGTCTTCCCGTCATGTATAAATCTAGTAATGCCTGTGTGGGCCATCACAGCGTTGTGACTAAATACAACAATATCCCTCCTGATATAACGGTAGTGAATACATGCTGGAATGTATACAAGTCATGCGCCAATCTGATAATGCCCAAGTGGGCAGTCACACCATTGTGACCTAATACAATATTGAGAATGTGATTAGATACAGGCATCACGTGAGGCAGAGTTCAACATAGGTGCTGACTACTGAGAGTTGTATAGAGCCCCACATAAGCCAGCTCGTGATATGTTCAGGGGGGTATGTACAGAATTGGCCGATTACCACAGCATGGTAATAACTCCAAAGTGGCTGTAAAAAAAACTCAAAGAGACAAGCAGAGTCTGAAATATTCACCATGTGAATGACCCTGAAAAATACATAAACCAATGAAATATGTGCCAAATCAATACACATGATAAATCGAGCACAAGAAAATAATATCTGATAGAGGAGTTGGTCTATTCATGCAAGAGCGAAGTGTGTTATGCAATGGTCCCTCTGATCATCGTGGAGTGTACAAGATACTAAAATTATCAATTTGATCACACTGGTAAAAAACTCAAAAAATTATGTCAGTCAAAGCCACACTAAAAAAAATTCTACTCTGCATATTCCAAATGATCAAATATCGCCCAAGTGGGCAGTACCGTCTTAATGTCAGACTACTATCACCAGTCCCAGTGATCTGGTTCAGAGGCATCAACAACAACAGGCAAAAATGTCCAGATGCTCCAACGGTGGAACCTCTATGTATATATCATGGACCAACTCCAAATCCCCATAGACGTCGAGCATCAGAACTCTGCAGCTCAAATAGCTAGCTCTGTGTGAGGTTGATGAGGTGAGAAAGTGCTGAAAAAAGTGAGAAGAACAGAAGAGGGAGGCAAAGGACGTGAAGAAGAAGACAACAACGAAATGCAATTAATAAAAGTGGAAGTTAAAAACATTAAAATCATCTAGCAGTCTGAGATAAAAGAAATTCACATTCATGGTTAGGTTAGAATGCCTTAAACATGATTCATAACAGCCTACTACTTATTCAATCTAATGTACATTCATCGGTATTGAGGCCAGTCGGAATCTTGGTGTTCAGATCAATTATATATTTGGATTCAAATTTTCTAAGGGCTAGTTCTCTATCTCCCCCTTGGGCTGTGGTATTGATTTTGTCAATGGTAAAGAAACTCAAAAGACCTGCATCACTAGACATGACCTTTAAACCCCCAAAAGATTTAACACCATTAAAGCAGCGTGAGATTCATTACGACCTTTAAAAATATGTCGAAGGTTGTCAGGGATATTCTGGAGAAAAATTGGCACATCTTACAGGGGTTCCCCCTCCAGAGTCTTTATAGGCCCCACGTACCCCATCCCCTGGGACCGAACCTTATTTTAAGGAAGGCTCTGAGTTCCCTTATAAGGTTATGGAACTCAGAGGTGGCTTGCAATATCCTGATCATGTACACCAGGGTTACTTTTTGAGTCACACCATCATCTTTCCCACAAACTACTTAAAACCTTGGTACGTAGCTCTTTCATATGAAGGAGCTAGCATGTTTGAAAACGTGAATAATAAAAATAAAGCCTCTAGTGCAAAATCAAACACATCAAAACCTGCTAGATATTTGTTGCAAACAGATATTAGAAACAGTTCAATACAAGCCAGTTTAAAAAAAAAAAAGCTGCAGTATTTTGGAATGTGTAGAAACATGCAGAAAGATTCTAGGTTTTCTCTATCTAAGGAGTGCAAAAATACACGTTCTCTCTGCTTGTCATTGTAAGAAATTAAAATAGAGCAGAAGAAAGAAAAGCAACCTTCCGTTTTCGTTGATTAAAACAGTTGCTTCATTTATACTCCATGACCATACCTGCCTTTCAGCTTGGCTGCTAGCTCTGGCAGCAGGCATCGTGACATCAGAGCTCAACTGTAATAACTTACAATAGTCGAGTTCTGACGTCTTTTCTTTATAATCAGCAACTGAGTGCGTCACTAGTTGGCGATTATAAAGAAATTAGAGACGTGCATTTACACAGGAACTACAGAATGCTATGTATATTCCTTCCACTCCACAACACAAACAGGTACCGGCACCGCTGGAGTCTAGTCCAGGCAATTTTTATTATTCAGATGGCTTTGACGCGTTTTGGCAGCTGCTACTGCCTTGTTCACAGTACACACACACACACAAATATATATATATATATATATATAAATATATATATATATATATATATATATATATATATATATATATATATATATAGTCATGATACATAGATGTGGCATTAGGTTGAGTAAACCTATACTTACTTAAATATTCTTACTGTGTCGATATTTTGGCTGTAGATATTTTTACTACACATTTTTGTACCTCAATATTTAAAACTCCACATTCTGGTACCATACCTGTCTGCAGTCTTCCCCAGTTGGCTTGTAGCTGCAAAAGATCAGCACATTTTAGTATACTCAGATGGGCCTATTTGGAGATCTCCTAGAGATCCTGCCCCACTAGACCCCCTAGTCTGGTTCTTTACACCCCGTCTCAAGCCCTGGGGCTCCAGGGAGTTGAATCTGGTTGTGCCCACCCGAAGCGTGCTCTCTCACTCATGCAGTGACCGAGTACATATTGTATAAAGCTGTACAAGGGAGGCTCCTTACCCAGGTACTTTTTAAGGCATGGGCAAAGTAGGCAAGTGCCCAGGCCCTCAGCTTAATGGGCCCCCTGGGAAGGTGATCTCTCACTCTGTATAACTTCGGTCTACTTCTCTGTCTCACTCTCTCCCCCTCTACATTGTAAACGTAAGGATTTTTGAGGCCCTGGCAAGACATACATCAGCTGTTTTTGTGTGATTCAATTTCTGAAAGTTTAACTTAGTGTAAAACTGATGTGCAATACTCTGGCTTCAATTAGCACAGCATGGGTAGTAAAATTCAAAATTGTCCCAAATAGGGGGACCCTATATATGACTTGCCCAGGACCCCAAAAATCATTGACGACCTTACCAGAAAATGGTCCATGTAGGCTGATGCTGCAACCCTGCTACTCTGGAGGGTTTAAACCCTTCCCACGCAGGAGTCACCTTTTGACGACTCAATGCCTACATTCCTATTTCTTAGGCTTACACTCATAGGGCCTCATTTATTAGGTTTAGCCGTAGGGCAGTGCCAGAGACCTTCCTGCTGCGCTGCCCTACGGCAAAAGAAAAGGGCAGGAATGCGCTGTATCTATCATATACGGCACATTCTTGTCCTTTTCCCCTGCGCCGGCACACAATGGGCTGCCGTGCGCCAACGCAGGCAACTTTGCACCATGGTGCAAGAGTGCCTGCGTTGCGGGGATGATTATTTTTGTGCAGGAAGGTCAACCTTCCTGCACAAAACAATCACAAGGGGATTTTTCCTCTTTCTATGTGTGCTGCAGGATGCAGCACACATAGAAAAAGGAAAAACAGGGAGAAATAGAGATATTTCCCCTCGTTGTGCCTCCCTTACGCCTCACCTGGGGAGGCGTAAGTTTTTTGTGCTGCCTCAGATTTACCATTTCTCGTAAATCTGGGGCAGTGTCAAAATGCTATGGATGTTGCTGGGAACGCCCCCAGCAACACCTATTGCACGCCCCTTTAACGCAGAAAACTGCTTTGAAGGGGACAATATTTACCAGGCAGCATTAAGCCAAAAAAAGTGGCTTAGTGCTGGTTGGTAAATATGGAGCAGACTCCTGCGCCACGGAACGTCACAAAAAGTGACGTTTTGGCAGCGCAACGAGCCTGATAAATGAGGCCCCTAGTTCCTAGGCCTACGTCCGAACACCAAATTGATTGGCTTTCTCAATTTTTTACTATAAACCACCTATGAAGACCTGACTTTTCAATTATCCAGGCCATGCTATGCAGGACAAGACATACACACCAGCTCAACGCCATGATACCCTCGAGGATGACAGTGCATTTTACAAATACATATAACATAACATAGCCAGTGTGCAACGTCACAGACTTGAATGAGGTTTGCGAGGCCTGATACATTTTAATTCATTATCAATCACAACATAATGGTTTGAGTTTACAAAAGTATCCCACCGGCTAAATCTTTTAAGTTCCGCATGTTGACAACTACTCTATAAACAATAGAACATAATTCTTTTCGTGTTGTTTATATGATTATATCTGATTGCTAGTTTAAGGCATGTTTTGGTGTTCGCTCACTGGCTACTCCGAGCTCTTTGATGAATGTGACAGTTCTGAGGAACTTTATCTCGGACTCTCATCGCCTTTCCACAAGTTTGACTTTTATAACACGGGTCTGGCAGCTCTTCAGGCCGGCGCCGCAGCATCTGTGGCTGTTCCAGGTCCAGATGGGAGAGTTCACTGTACTGCGGAGAGGTGAGAACGGCTGTGTGTACAAAGCGTGCTCCTCTGCTTCTTGTAACTGTCGCGCGCTGCCGTCTCCTGTGGCAGGGACAATCACGTCTGTCCCGTCCTGCTTCCCGTACACGTCCACGCGCCAAAGGGCAGGGGCCTTTTATGGTTCTAATGAGCAAATTCAAAACTGGTCCGAGTAACGTCTCCTGCATCCTATGGGATATCATTATTATTATAATAATACTGTGGTTGTTGTTGTTTACACCACAGATCCCCTTAAAATTAGAGGTGTGCAAAGAATTTTCGAAAGTTCACATTTGTATCACGCGGCTTGGGAAATTTGATTTCTCGGTCTTCCTTCACCTTCACACATGAGAAGATTTTCTGTGCATTGCAAACTATTTTCACTTTAGTCGACTACAGCCAAGCTGGAAAATGCATGCATTATTGTATTTACAGGTGTATCTGTTTCTGAACGTTTCTATGCACAGCAGCAGTGTACAGGAAGAGGACACGCCTGGCCTTCCTTAGGAGTGCCTTAGAATTCCTGTTTCAGATGGTTACTACTGTTAATTCGTGATTAACATATGACAAGATCAGTTGTAATGAGAACCTTCTTTGTTTTCTGTAATTTGTGTTTTTCAGAACTGTTTTATTAGTGTTAAGTAAGGATGTGTGCAGCAGAAACTGCTGCAAAAGTTTAGAATTTAACGTATCAGTGACAATGCAAAAACTTTGCAAAGTTATCCGTAGACCTTAAGAAAGAAAGTACTTTGCAACTTCATGCATCCCTGAGTCAGAGCTGTCAATATATCTGACACTACAAACACCAGAATCACCACCATTAATTTGCTTCTTTGCACTCAAATTTAATACCACCGATGATGACATCATTGAAACAGAAGAGCTCTCGCTGTGAGATGACATCATTTATAATAATAGATCCCATTCCCTGTGTTATTAGTTTAATACCATGTGGTATTACTTTAATTATGTCAGCAGTGGATGAAATTTCAGTTTGAAATGCAAAATTTGAAACATTCCCAATGTTCACAATGACTTCAAGGCTTTGTAAACTTTCCTTGCAGGTGAAGATTTTTGCAAAAAACTACTGTGGAAAATTTTCATGCAAAAATATCTTTTGAGAGCGATTTCAGCCACTAAAATTACACGTGTTGCCTGAAATTCCAACTCTGCATGCTTTGTGAATTTTGTAGAGCTTGCAAAATTTTGAGATAAAAAAATCACAAAGTTCATGGAGGAAATATTTTGCAGCATTGCAGACAACAACTTCTCATTAGAAAAGATCTTGTTCAATGAACCAATTAACGTCAATGCTTTCCGGAAGGGTGCTTCTTTCTGGATATCTTGAAGTTTAAATGAAAGCTGATTCCAGGCTCGAGAGACCAGGAAGGAGACAGAAGAACCGCCTCTCCTAGATGCTTTGATTCTGGGGACTGATGCCAAACGTATTAGAATGAAGCGCTGTCATTGGGCGATAGAGGCTAATCCTGTCAATAAGGTACTGAGGGCCTGACTCACAAAAGGCACAGCGAACCAGCACCAACGATTGAAATAGTACGCTCTTTAATTGGCATCCAATGCAGCTCCACAAGGTGGGAGATGGATGCCCTGTGAGGTAACTTCAGTAAAAGACGTGCAGCCGCATTCTGAACCACTTGTAAGCATTCGATGAGGCAGCGCGACAAGCCCAAATAGAGTGCATTGGTGTAGTCCAGCCTAGAAGTAAGTAAAGCATTGACCACCATTCTCTGACAGGCCACTGGTAACAGAAAAATAAATTTCTTTAAAGCCTTCATTAATGCAAGACAAGAGCCCACCACAGCCGCCAACTGGGGCTCGAAGGAGAGTCGTTTGTCAAACTTGACTCCCAAATTCCCAGCCACCACAACAGATGGAGGGGAAGGCAGCCCCTCTGGCCACCAATTTCTCCAGCACAGGTTGGGAGAAGGTCCACACTGAAGGATTTCTGTTTTATCAGAATTACACTGCAGGTTGTTGGTTCGCATTCAGTTCATCGCTGCTCTCAAACAGGCTTTGAAGGATTCTTGGGTAGCCCGAGAGCCATTCTCACTTGAAAGGAGCTGAGCATCATCTGCATGTAAGATTATCTCAAAGCCAAAGGACCCCACCAATGATGCCGATGGAGACGTATAGCTAAGGTCAGGCCCAGGGATAAGCCCTAAGGTACTCCCAGGCTGAGAGCCTTGGCAGCAGAGGAATATGGAGCCATCCAGTCAGCTCGCCCTCTTTTGTCACAGAAGGAGCGGATCCATTCCAATGTCTGTCCTCACATTACGATATCTAGAAGGATGGTGTGAAAGTCTATGTCAATGCCACTGATAGGTCTAATAGAATCAAGGAAGCATAATGGTCTTAGTCCGGAGTCAACTTGATGGAATCTGCCAACTCCAAAAGCACCGCCTCACTACTGTGCCATGGCCAGAAGCCAGACCGGGAAGGGTACAAAACCCTATATTTCTCCAAGTACGTACATTATTGTTGCTATTGTTAGTATTTGCAGAAGTATTGCTCTTTGTTATTTTCATCATTATAAACAGCAATTAAATGCGTTGATAGCAGCAGTCCATCTGAGATGGATAAACAAGTAGCCATTGCATTAATGAAATAACCCTGCAGTATCTGTAATTACAGACAATATTACAGGATGA
Source organism: Calotriton arnoldi (assembly GCA_963921515.1). Lineage (NCBI taxonomy): Eukaryota > Metazoa > Chordata > Amphibia > Caudata > Salamandridae > Calotriton > Calotriton arnoldi. The sequence continues at coordinate 423,915 of CAWUFW010002540.1, read as the reverse complement.
GCTCAAAACCTTATTTTGTTTAAAACAAAAAAATGCTTCAGATGATTTTTCTTTTCGTTTCTAAACTGTCTGTTAAAGCCTGGTCCTTTTGAGAATACATTACAACAGCGGTGAGCGGATAGGCATTACACTCTGCTTGCTCTAAACCCTGCCACATAGTGATTGGCCATGTCGCAGGCCCCGGGATGCCGACCACGCACTGCATGTGTGTATGAGTCTAGGATCTATCATGTTGGAGCTGGAGCTTCAAATATGAGGTGGTGGGTTAGGATTTGCAGCTTAACGGATTTGGGGCACCACAGAGTAGAGGAGAAAGGCAAGTAAAGAAACGTGCCTTGATTGCTGAGGGCCTCTGGGGTATGGGGAGAACATGTATGTGTGTGTGTGTGTGTGTGTGTGTGTGTGTGTGTGTGTGTGTGTGTGTGTGTAAAAGAGCATGCACAAGACTAGTGTAGTGTACTTCTACTTTAGCAATTTCCTTCCTTAGCCACCACTTAACCCCTCGTGTCTGTAACTCTGATGCCCCTCTGTGTGTAAGGGCCATGACTGGCATGATGGTGTTCCTTCCTTGGTGGCTTCCTCTGCTGCATACATTCAATGCCACAAACAAGGCTCGCACTTCATCCAGACCTGAATGTCCAGTGCCTTCCTGAAGCTCAAGCCAAACAAGACACAATTCCTGTTATTCGCCAAGAAGAATAAACAAGAATCTATACAAACCTGGCTCGTTGACACAACATCCAAGTCACTTGGATTCACCCTGGACACCAACCTAATCCTCAAGAAACACAGTGCCAAAAATACAAAGGTACTAGCTTACTCCTAAAGAAAGTGAGAGCGTTTCTTCCAGAAAGCAACTTCAGAGGTGCTGTTCAAGCCCCTGTGCTCTCACATCTGGATGGTGGTAACTCCCTCCTGCATGTCCTCCCAGGCTCCTCATTGGCACCCCTGCAGGGCATTCTACATGCTGCAGCACTTCTCATTCACATCCTGAAGAAATATGATCACATCACCCCACGCCAATGGACCTCCATTGGCAATGGCTAGTTTGTGAGAAAGCAAGTGCTGGTGCATAAAGCTCTGCTCAGAAATGTGTCTGGTGCTATTAAATGTCAGCAAACTAAATACCAAGGATGCATCATCTTAAATCAACCTCATGGCTCTTCCATCCACTATCAGACACTCCCTGCCCTTTATCTCACTCATGCAGATTCATGCGTTCTCCCTTTGCAGCGGTTTTTCTGTCTTTCTCTTCCTACTTCTTTCCTTTTTATGTGTTTTCCCTCTCATGCTGGCGGTCAATGTCTGATGAGGAAAAATAAGTGCTGTCCACAAAAATAAGCGCTGGTGGGCTCCAACGGCAACCACTGGCTCAAGTTTAGCACTGTTCATTGGCTTCCCTTGCTAGTCCGCATCATCTTCAAAACCAGCTCCATCGTTTACAAAGCCATCATGACCAGTGCCACCGCTTCTCATGCAGACAAGTCCCCCATCTCTGGCGGTGCCTGGCACAACAACTGCAGTCAAGGCCCCATCAGACTGCAAACTAAGAAGCGTAAAAAAGAAAAAGCAAGGCAGCAATTCTTTTCCAACTATGCACCCAGGATCTGGAACAATATTACCCTATCCATCATGACCTCTTTAACACTGCTCCAATTTAGGAAAGAGCTGAAAATGCACCTCTTTAAATAACATTACATCACAATGCATTAACAGTTCACAAACCAACTACCTCTTGTGTCACTTGTTGACTTTATTTATGTCTTTGACCCTGTACAGTGCTCCACTGCCTTTAGGATCGGCTCGCTCTCTAGAAAACCACATACATACATACAAACATTAATACTTTCTTGCCATATTGGAATCATCCTTGCCATGATGGTGCCTAAGATAGGCATTATGATGGCCATGGTGGATAAAAGCTAATAATGGGAAACTGTGAATATCCTTTGCATGATCGTCCCTGGCTCTGATGTAATTCAGGCCCTGGCATAATGGCTTATTGTGGGAATGGCTGCGTTGATGGGACCCTTCTGATGCATTTTTTAGATTTCTTTAGAACACAGAGATTGGTTTTCTCGACCCCCTGGCACGAAGGACTCAGTCAATGCACAAACCAGAGACAGAAAACCAGTTAGATTACAACTACCCCACAATCCACTGAGCAAAATTTGAGTGAGATATGGCTCAGGTAATGATCAGTCCCTATGAGCCAGACAGGGATAGGTACTGGAACCTCAAACCGTCCTTCATTAAGTAATTCTCTCAAGAACACTAAGAAATGATGGACACATTTTAAAGATATATTTTTAAAAGAAAAACCCTATTCTAGTGCACACATTATGAATTGTAACTACAATGAAAACAAATAGAATAGTAGCAGCAACATTAGCCAAAAAAGTAAACAAACAAGTAAAATTCCACACATTTTTCTGTATGATTTTATAACAATCCTACCCTCATTTCTTATTTTCTATTCACTAGAACTAATCTTAGCATAAAAGAGTGTCAAAGACGGTTCACACCCGCATACCTGTTTAAACAGTAAGGCTTATGTTAAAAATAATAGCAGAGCCTGATATTCTCTCAGAAAAAGCCCAGCTTGGCTGATAGGTTCATCAAGTGAAGGTTGAATCTCTCCTCAGTAGCCTTCATTAAATGTGGGTGATGCAATTCTGCATGGTCTATCTCGTTTTCACCTGACATGTAGGTTCCTTTTTAGCCCGTTGCTCCCAGTGCTCAGCTTTCATAACATTATTTCATCAGTGTAGAACCTGTCAGAATAAACATTTGGCAGAGAATGGCCTAATGCCCTTTTACTTATTTTCATTCTGTGAACTGTGCTCTTTGAATAATAACAATAAACGAGAAGCGTAGTTTTCAACCTTCTAGAAGACTTTCAGAAATCAATAACAATTGATGTAGAGCAGAACAGGCAGCTTTTAGATTAAATGCTGTGAATATATTTTAGCAACCTGTGTTATCATATTACATAGAGAAATAACATAAACTAAATGTGCATTCTATATTAATTACACATATTCACTACTGAGTGAGTAGCACATGTCATTCAAGTGGAGGAATACCTGGAAAAGAAAAGATATAATAACCATGACACTTCCTTGCAAAGTTGTATCCATTCCTGGCACATTTTGAGTACCTGGGCATTATAGTGCTCACCCCTAAGATATTGTTGGCCCGTGCATAATGGTGGCTTTCTTTGGCACATTGTAGGCATCTCTGGCATGATGACATCCACCACTAGCAGAAGGGTGACCATTATTGGCTTTCTGGGTGTCTTTCCAGTCTAATGGAACCAGCTCTTGAAAATTGGTGTCCATATTTGGCATACTTGGAGCTTTATTGGCATGATGTTGCCCACCCCTAACATGTTATGTATGCCTGTTAAGATGGGGATTATGACTGGCAAATTGGTAAACATTGTTGGCAAATTATGGATAACCTTTGAGTAATTCCAATTCCTGACAAAGTTTTATTGCTCTTAACCCTTGGCCTTTTGTGGGCATCCTTGCCACTAGGGGGGTCATGGGTAGGATAGTGTGAACCGAACAGAATATTCCCATGCTTTGTTCTTGAAATAAATGAGGCAACTCCAGCCATAATATTTGTAAGCTCTGTCATAGGATTTCCTAGGATGAATATTGCTTGCATTAAATGGGACCTCAACTCCTTTAAAATGGAGGTCTTGCTTTTCGATAAGAATCTCTTCTTGTGGTTCCCTTCATGGTGGCCTGCGGAACTTGGCACACTCCCTACCCCTTCCTTTAAGGTCAAGAGTGGTCTTTGACAGTAAACTCTTCTTCAAGGGCCATGTAAACTCTATCACATCTCCTTCAGTCTTTATTATTAAACTTCTTAGGAAAATCTTTCCTTTAATTCCTAAGGACCTGCAGAAAACAGTGACAACTTGCCTTGTTCTCTTGAGAATAGATTACTGTAATGCTCCTTCGTCAACTTATAGAAAAATGCATTAACAAAATTCAGATCTTACAAAACGCAGCAGCCGACTTCTTTTGGGCTTCAACAAACATGGATCTGTGTCTTCAGCATTTATGCATCTTCACTGGCGTCCCATCAAAATACACAAAGTTTAAAGCTCCATGAATTGCTTTCAGGGCATTGCACGGTTGCGGACCTTATTACTTTAGGCAACATTTTCACTGGTTCATCCCATTCAGAACACTTCGCTCTGCTCTCTCAATGGGGGGTAAGGAGTTTCATAACCAATACTTCACGACTATGGAACTCTCTTCCCATTGAATTGAAAGAAACAACTGATCTGTTTTTATTCAGAAAAGCTTTAAAAACGTTGCTCTTCTCTCATTAACTCCCCCTCTCATGATTCTCAAATCTCTTAGCTACCGCCACTGAGTTCAGCGCCTAGACACCTCAGGGTATTAGTGCGCTTTGCAAATGTCACTTTCATTTCATTTCACTTGTCAGTTATTACAAGTTGTCCATGAACTGTGGTAGAAAGCAAAATGTGGAAGTGGAGAAAGATGCTAAAAACATTTTGAAAGTTATGTCTTATGACTCTGTATACTGAGATTATTTAAATTGCCAGTAATTGCTATGTTTCTTTTTTAAAAATAAGGAAAATTCTGCTGGAAATGCATAATATCGCTACCAATTTGTTAAAGGTTTCTTGGGAGGGATTAATTCTCAAAGCTCTTGTGTAGGGTAGGACATGCTTGGCGTACTGTGAATGCACCGGAATATTTCACGAGTGTGCCTGCAGGATACATTGCTTTTTACCCAATGGATGTGAAATTGTGCTGGAAAGTGCATCACATATGCCTTTTTATAACATTTTCTCCAAAGGAGAACTCTACCTCCCTTAATGTTTTGGAAGAAGTCAAACTTGGTGAGTCTGTACAATTCAGAACTAGATTTTACACCCACCACTTTCAAGTTCTTCAGCCATTACCTCACTGGTACCATGTCCTTGCACACTTAGACCACTCAGTTGTTCCAGCATGTGAAGTACAAAGTATTGAACTTCCACTTGAATAAATACATGACTCTCGGTTTCTGATTTAGGAACTTCCCCATCATCTCTCCAGGATATAATCACTCAGAGAAATGAGTCCGGATCACGCTTCTTCAAACTGAGATTTGTTCTGAGGGCCAAATTTTTCTTTACAGGTGGCTGCACTCTGGAATAATCTTCTCCTTTATCTGAATATGGATAAATACCACCTAACCTTCATATGTGCTTAGGGTTGACCAATGCTATCTTGCCTTTGAGTGCACTCAAAAGCCTTATATGTCCTCTGAATGCACAATTTCTCTGAGCATCCTTCGCCTTCAGTCTGTTTATTGAAAGAGAGGGCTCAGCATGACTGAGCATGAACCCGATTGACGACGATTTTGCTGTGAATTCCTATTGGAGCACTCCTAAATTCCATGAATGAACCAGGACTAAACCTGGGGCTATATTACACAAGTCCCCCCCGGGGTGCAACAGGAGTTTGTGCCCGCTTTGCGTGCCCCGGGGCACTTTGGTATTGCTGAAAGGGCCGCAAATGCTTGTGCAGCCCCTTCTGTAATACAGATAGCGCTGGCACACATATAGCTGCAGCGCTATCATTAAAGGGTGTTCCCTCATTTGTATGAGGGCGTGGCCCCATGTAAGTGAGGGAATCTCTTTGTCTTTGCGCCCGCACTGTATTACTGACGTGGGCACATATGCAAACACATGTTTTTAGAAGGCACATTGTAAGTGCGCCACAAAAAGGTGGCACACTTTCATTGCACCTTCTAATTGCAGCTCTCTAAAGGGATGAAAGGGGGTCCCATGGGCCCTACCAGATATCCTCTTGAAGGTGGGTGAAGTCACTCACTGCACCCGCCTGCAAGGGGATCTCTCATCCCTTTTAAAAGTGCAGGCAGTTTCCGCCTGCACAGAGAAACACAGAAGAGCTCTTAAACAGCTGCCTTGTATTTCTCTTGAATGCGCTGCCCTGGGGGAAGCGTGAGTTCATGGCGTCCGCCAGGACATCGCATTCTTCCTGATAGGGAGCACTTTCCCTGTTTGCACCCAGCGCACCTGCTTTAAGGTGTGCCATGGCGCAAGTATGGAAATTGCGCCCTATCTGTAATACAGCCCCTGGAGTACTGAAATTCACAAGTAAGCCAGCATACTACACGAGTAACTCACACTTATTCAAACACCAGTCGGTGTGATTTTCTTGACGCTAGAGGGCCCATACCACCCTGTACATAGAGTACATAAACATAACATACGTAGCACATATAACTCATACACTATCAAACAGATAACCTTTATTGAGGGCGGATGAAGCTGGAATCTTTGCCCCTGACGTTTGGAAAACCTCAACCTTGGTGGAGACGGGCACTGCCATCCACCTATTACCTTGATCAGCAGCAGGAAGTTTACTGCTGCAGTGAAGGGCCCTTTAAAGCTGCACCTTACTTTTTTATTTTTAAACTTTGCACATTTTTCACTACTGCCAGAATACAAAAAAAAACTGTTAAAAGTTACCAGACATGCAACCTCTGCAGTGCTTAATTTGAGCCGGAGCTTTCCGGTGCTGAGCACTGGCACTTAATTGGTTTCCGGTGCTCGGCACTAGCACCTAATTGTCAACACCACACTTAGGGCAGTCTGCCACAAGGTGGCGCTGCTCATGTAATTTAGAGATGAGCAGTATAACAGTTGTTTAATAAAACAATATACATTAAAAAATGTCTAATACCTGCCTCTCCAGCCGTTCCTTTAGCTATGGGGACCTGGAATAATCTGAACTGTCGCATTTACATGCGAGAGAGATGGTTAGTAGTTGTTTTGGCAGCGATGACAGGGGTGATGGGTGGTGCAAGCTGCAGTGGCCTCCTGGTCAGAGCCCTGGCACTTAATATTTTACAAATTAAGCACTGAACCTCTGATACCCCTGCCTATGATAACATGACATACATATCCCAGCATCACATACATCATAACAAATTAATTACATAGCAGTCACCGTAGGACACTAAAACGTAGCATGACCGCGTCTCCTGCCAGGTACATTTTTTTCAAACCGTGTCTAAAAAGTTGTTTTCTAACAAGCAAATTCATATATTATTAATAGCCATCTGGCTTGTTCAGCTGTGGCAGCCTCTATGTGCGTGCCGATTGTCTCCCAGGTCTTGCTCAGAAATATCTAATCAAATTGTGTTTGTAAACTGCAAATATAATGGGTTCATCTGGTAAATACAAAGCACAGAGCTGGCTTTACATGAGACCCCACTTGGAGGCGCTCGCAGTGAACAATACTAAGGCTCTGAGCAACTAAGAGATACAAGGTGATGATAGTACAGGGAATTTGGGAGTGATGTCACTGGAGAGGGAGAGTGGCTATTGGTTCTGTGAGCTTTGTTTGGGATGGATTCATGCAGTCGTCCATTAAGCTTCTTTCACTATCTCTTGAAAACACCCACGTTGAATACTTTGTACTCTGTGATTAATTCAAGGATGTATGTTTTGCCCTAATGAGGTCTCTTAAGAATGATGTGACAGGCTTAAGTGATGTAGGGTTCACACAGATCTCACGACCCCTAAAATGTTAAAAAGAGATGCTGTTAGGCTAAATGATTGTGTTCATAATCTGTTTTTGACTCACTGCTGGTGTGCATGAGGGGACACGTATGTAGAGATAGCTGTATGAAGGAGTGTTCATAGATAGGATATGTGAACTATTACACAAGATGACTCATCGTATGTAGAATTCTTTAATTTGTTTTTGCATACAGGTGTTTTTTTGTAATACACTTTTATGACGTTTTTTAAATGCAATTTATGTATGAGATTGGTTTTACAAAATAAACTGTACAAATATATACACAAAGAATTGATGGCAATTAAACAAGTTTTGTAATAATCTTAATTCCTTGTGGTAAGTGGAAGTCATAAATGGTTACCCTAACCTGAGTTTGTGGTTTAAGTTGAAATACCCAACTATTTAGTATAAGGATGACTGATGCACTCAGAGTAACTTTGAGACCCTGAATGAATTTGCAGTGTTTAATACTTGGGTATTTCTCATGAATGATGAAGGATTTTGAGAACGCGTCTCACAGAAATAAGCAATGGTTGTGGTGAGAAATATGCATGGTGACAAATGTGTCCCTTTTTTGTTTCTTTCTTTTGTGAGTTTATGTACAGAGACCTTAAGAAGACAGAAATTCCTCAATATAGGGGTGGACACAATTTAAATTTCATTCTCTTTCACAGAGGTTGAATTTTCCCGATTTGTTGGGTGAAGTTTCCCACCTTCACTCAAGGCAAAATTCAACCTTACATGACCCACAAAAAGTCTGTTTGGTGCATGGCATGAACCATGCACCACACAATTTCCTGCAGCCGGATGTCTCGCCCCAAGCACATGCGCAGCTGTCGTTCTCTCGTGCAACCTGCACACAAATGTGAGTCACATTATGTTGTCATAACTATAATTAGATTCATTTGCTTCTTGAGAAGTGCTTGATATCCAAGCATAACCCCTCATTCACACACCCCTCAGTTTCTTAAACCCCCTACCTTTCACTCTATGCAGTGGAACACGATCCATTGGAGTAATGAATAGGAACCAGTAGTAGACTATTGTGTGTTCACATACATGTAGATTTCCATAACAATGTGTGTGCGTGTTTCTGGTATGGAGGTGTAAGTGAAGCTAAGTTGTGGGCGAAGTGAAGTGCTCGTCAATAGAATGCGCTAGTCAAGCTTATGGTAAAGGCTGAGTTGGTTATCAAGACCTAAATGATGGGTAAGATGAAGGCAAAGGTGGTGGTGGTGAGAACATGTTTCAAACATTAGTGCATGCTCAAGGGACTTTCCATCAGCCCCACCCCCTTTGTGACTTCCTCATTTAGGGCCTGGGGTCTAGCAGGCTCTGTATGGCACCTGAACTCCCAAAGTTATTTCTCTCTGTTGGCTTCCTTGGCTACCTACTCACTGCATCATCCATCAGCAAAAGAGGACCCACAGCTAGGTGAACTGGAAGCGATCTTACGGGAAAAACAGTGCAAGTCTGTGTGTCACGAGGAGGGGAATGTTCTACCCTTTCTTCCCTCAAGGGGACCAAGTAAGGGAAATTGGCTTACTAGGATGCTTACTCTTAGGATGTCTAATGCCAGGCTGTGGGTCAGCTCCTGCTCAGACAAAGGGAAGGCTAGTGACGCAGTGTTAAGCCCATCCACTGAATTGCTGGACGTATTGGTGATTTCCTTGCGTAGCCTTCTTCTGATTCTGCTTTAGTCTTCTTAGGTACTCCATCACCAGCTGTTCAGAGTCATTCATACCTCTAGAGTGGTGAAGTGCATTGGACCACCCCTAACAGCAGCTGAGTGTGGGCTTCTCTGATCTTGTTTTTTCTCCCTTCAAGATTAACACCTTTAACATGGGAGGGTGCTGGGCACAATGATCCAATCATTCTGTCCTGCAAAGCAGATTGGCATCCAGTCCTTGTCCACACAGGACCTTAGGACTCCCTCTTGTTGAAAAGGGCATCTATCAGTTATCCCACCCTGTATAGGCTGTATACAACAATGCAGCTGAGGGAGATGAGTAGGAGTAGACACCCAGATCTCATTCAGCCTTCTATTACTGATAGATATACCAGCTACATTCTTAATCCATTGAACTGATCGCTAACTCCATAGAAAAGGACCACTGCGGATGTATCTAGGGGTGTGTGAAAATCAAATTTTTTGCTTTTGTGTAATTATGTGGAGTTTTAGAAAAATTATGTGAAATTAAGTGAACAGTAAAACCAACATATTTTACTTTTAATATTAACGCCAAATGTGTCCATGCGCCAATTTTAATGCAAGGATACACTTCACACAAAACAATGTGTGCAAAAAAAACCACAAGTGCTGCAAACAGCTGCCACTTGCATTCTGGCTTTTCACGTTGGTAATGGGCATTAATCCTACATTTTCACCACAAAAGGCATATATTTACATGATGTGGCATAATAACGTAACTTTGGGACTTTCGTGTAATAACCACAACATAAAATTACAGAAATAATGTGAGATTACGCCGGGGTAACAGAAATTTCACCCGAGCCTAGATGTATCTTGAATCATTAGTTATAAATACATTTATTTATTAATCAATTGACAATGGCTGCATTGGAGACGGGCATGGAGGTGGTGCAATGTATAAAGTGGAGGACAGCAACTGAGGTGAATAACAAAAAAGCGGTATAGACAAAATGGGATACTTTCGAAGATGTATACCATGAACCAAGGTCAAAAGAATAATGCAATAGTGGATGTTAAAAAAGAAAGTGGTATTTTGTCAAGGATGAGGTGTAAATGCAGAAGGGGCTACAAATGCGGCGAACGTTATGCAGCAGACGTGGAAGTAGGAGGTAGCGGTGAGGGGGATTTAGGGGTGAAGGAATGGAGGCAAAGCCTAACGCTGATGTTTTGGAAAAGGATAGGTGAAAGCAGGGACTGGATGTGGCAGAAGTGGCTAGAGAGGCTGCTAGAGGTAGGAGGAAAGGCAGGGGAGAACAATGGCAGTGGCGCTGTTGGAGACTATGACTAAATAAAGTTGAACCTGTCGCAAGTTTTTCCTAAGGAGAGTGTTAAAGTCTGGGTCGAGATTGATCTCAGAGGTCAAAACTGTGGTAAACCAGTCAGGAAGGTCCAGGCAGAGGCTTAACTGGAGAAGGAGACAAATATGAACCTGGAGGGAAAGGCAAAAAGTGGAGCTGAAATTAATGGTGAGGTGGAGGCATAAACTTACATCTTAGTTAAAGAGAGGTGGAGGCTTCAGGCGAAGGTCGACATAAATTGGAGGTAAAGGCAAAGACAACAGTTGATGACGTTGAAGATGGAAGCCTAAAGGAGGTGAAGGAAGAAAGAGGTGATGATGAAGGTGGTCAATAAATTAGAGTTAAAGATAGAGTCAATGTGTGGTGAAGGTGCAGCCTTAAATAGAATTAGGTGAAAGCCAGATTTGGAGGTAAAACTAGAGGTCTGAGGAGCAGAGGTAAGGGGAGGCAAGAGAAGAAGCTGCAGGTAGAGTTAGGGTTGGAGATGTGATACTGTTAATACTGTTTTAGGACCTGGGGCATGGGAGGTTTAAACTACACCCGCATGTGTCACACCAGGACCGGCTGTCAGACGATGCTGCAATATAGAAGTCCAATCAACCAAGGACATTCTGTGCTCACACACTACAAGAAAAGGGCAAAATGAAGAGACTGTTTGTTTCTAAGTCATAGAACAATTTTAACAAGCATGTGGCATTTGGTGATGTCTCCAGACAAGCGTCCGCGTCTAAAAATAATGGTGGTGCTCAATTTACTTGAAATAAGCATTAGTCAAAAATAAAAAACATTCCCTTACTGTGGAAAGAGAATATAACATTTTGAAGGGCTCATGTAAGGATTTATGTATTATTTAGCACAAATCTTGCCAAAAAGACAGCAAAGTGCTGTAGTGTGCCAAGAATACAAGCAAAGCGAGATTGAAGAGGTAGCTGGGCTCTGGGTACAGAAAGGTGCAGGTACCACTCATCATCCCAAAATGAGTCATTTACGCTAAAGCGCCACCAGTGATACCCTTAACTATCTGTTGGTGACGAGCACGACGCGTACACTCTTGGACCCCTTGGACCTTCCTTTTGGGGAAGCCTGGGGTGCCGAAGAGCAGCAGTGGCAAAACTCCAAGATGGCTCCTGGAGAATGTCCTTTGCAGACTGTTATGAATCAAATTGAGTGAAACTGGATTTTATCCAATTTTAAAGCAATGTGAAGTTTGACAAGTTGTCAAATTCTATGTAGTTCAAGCAGGTTAGACCCTTAAATCTTCCCTTCTCTTGTTCTAGCTATTCTTTTCCGAGAGTAGCTCTGAAGCACAATATTAAGGATAGGGTAAGAAGAAAACACCCTGTGTAATGTTCACTGAAAAAAAAACATTCACCATAGTCACCCATCCTCCTTAATTTGTACTTTCAGGGGTATTCCAGGTAAGGCTAAGAAGCATTAACAAATCCCATAGTTTTGGATTAGCAAAGCTTGATGAAACCTTCTCAATGTGGAATGCCAAACAGAAAAGAAACAGTAAGCAGCAGCAGTGCAAGTTTATCTAGGCGGTAAGGGCAGGAGCAGAAGACACCTGATCTGGGCAACCTTCAATCCCACACTGAGCAGGCACAGCATAGCAGCAGCAGCACAAAGTTTCGTACGCAGTAAGGACAGGAGCAGAAGATACCTAGACTGGGCAAGTTTCTCTCCCATACCGAGCAAGCCCAGCCTGGCAGCAGCAGCGCACGCTTCATTAGATGGTAAGGACAGGAGCAGAAGCCTGAGCTGGGCAAGCTTCTGTCCCACACCGAGCAGGCACAGCATGGCAGCACTAGTGCAAGCTTCATTAGAAGGTAAGGACAGGAGCAGAAGATATCTGAGTTGGGCAAGTTTCAGTCCCACACTGAGCAGGCACAGCATGGCAGCAGCACGCAAGCTTCTGTAGGCAGTTAAAAACAGCAGCAGAACAAGCCTAAAGCTGTGCAAGCTTCAGTCCCACATAGAGCAGGTCCAGCATGGCAGCAGCAGTGCAAAATTTCGTAGGTGGTAAGGATAGGAGCAGAAGATGCCTGAGCTGTGCAAGCTTCACTACCACACAAGAAGGCACAGCACGGCAGCAGCAATGCAAGCTTCATTAGGCAGTTAAAAACAGGAGCAGAAGAAGCCTGAGTCATGCAATATTCTATAGGAGCAGAAGAAGCCTTAGCTGTGCAAGCTTCAGTACCACACCAAGTAGGCAGAGCATGGCAGCAGCAGTGAAATCTTCCCTAGGCAGGTAAGGATAGCAGCAGAAGAAGCCTGAGCTGTGCAAGCTTCAGTACCACATTGAGCAAGCACAGCTCGGCAGCTGCAGTGCAAGCTTCCATAAGCGGTAAGGATAGAAGCAGAAGATGCCTGAGCTGGGCAAGCTTCACTACCACATGAGCAGGCATAGCATGGCAGCAGCAGAGCAAGCTACATTATGCGGTTATAAATACGAGCAGAAGATGCCTGAGCTGGGCAAGCTTCAGTACCACATGGAGCAGGCACAGCATGCAGCAGCAGCATAAGCTTCCCAAGGTGGTTAAGAACAGGAGCAGAAGATGCTTGAGCTGTGCAAGCTTCAGTTCCACACAGAGCAGGCACAGCATGGCAGCAGCAGCACAAGCTTCCCTACGCAGTTAAGAACAGAAGCAGAAGATGCCTGAGCTGGGCAAGCTTCACTACCACATGAGCAGGCATAGCATGGCAGCAGCAGAGCAAGCTACATTATGTGGTTATAAATACGAGCAGAAGATGCCTGAGCTGGGCAAGCTTCAGTACCACATGGAGCAGGCACAGCATGCAGCAGCAGCATAAGCTTCCCAAGGTGGTTAAGAACAGGAGCAGAAGATGCTTGAGCTGTGCAAGCTTCAGTTCCACACAGAGCAGGCCCAGTATGACAGCAGCAGCGCAAGCTTCATTAGATGGTAAGGACAGGAGCAGAAGATGCCTGAGCTATGCAAGCTTCTGTAGGAGAAGAAGATGCCTGAGCTGGACAAGCTTCAGTACCACACCGAGCAGGCCCTGCACAGCAGCAGCAATGCAAGCTTCATTAGGCAGCTAAGAACAAAAGCAGAAGATGACTGAGCTGGGCAAGCTTCAGTCCCACACAGAGCAGGCATGGCAGCAGCAGCACAAGCTTCATTAGATGGTAAAGATAGGAGCAGTCGAAGCCTGAGCTGTGCAAGCTTCAGTACCACATCGAGCAAGCACAACACGGCAGCAGCAATGCAAGCTTCCATAAGTGGGAAGGATAGGAGCAGAAGAAGCCTGAACTGGGCAAGCTTCACTACCACACCGAGCAGGCCCAGCATGGCAGCAGCTGTGCAAGCTTCCCTAGGCAGTTAAAAACAGGAGCAGAAGAAGCCTGAGCTGTGCAAGCTTCAGTACCACACTGAGCAGGCACAATACGGTAGCAGCAGTGCAAGTTTCTCTAGGCAGTTAAGAACAGGAGCAGAAGAAGCCATAGCTGTGCAAGCATCAGTGCCACATGAGTAAGCATAGCACGGCAGCAGGAGCACAATCTTCCCTAGGCGGTGAGAACACGAGCCGAAGATGTCTGAGCTGGGCAAGTTTTAGTCCCGAACTGAGTAGGCTCAGCATGCCAGCAGCAGCACAAGCTACCGTAGGGGGTTAAGAATAGGAGCAGAAAAAGCCTGAGTTGGGCAAGTTTCAGTACTACACAGAGCAGGCACAGCAGCAGCAGTGCAAGCTTTATTAGATGGTAATGATGAGAGCAGAAGAAGCCTGAGCTGGGCAAGCTTCAGTCCCACACAGAGCAGGCCCAGCATGGCAGCAGCAGCACAAGCTTCCCTAGGCGATTAGGAATAGGAGCAAAAGAAGCCTCAGCTGGGCAAGCTTCAGTACCACACTGAGCAGGCCCAGCATGGCAGTAGCAGCACAAGCGTCTCTAGGTGATTAAGAACAGGAACAAAAGAAGCATGAGATGGGCAAGCTTCAGTACCAAACTGAGCAGGCCCAGCATGGCAGCAGCAGTGCAAGCTTCTCTAGGCTGTCAAGAACAGGAGCAGAAGACCCCTGAGCTGTGCAAGCTTCAGTCCCAGACAGAGCAGGTCCAGCATGGCAGCAGCCGTGCAAGCTTCCATAGGCGGCAAGGATAGGAGCCGAAGATGACTGAGATGGGCAAGCTTCACTACCACACGAGCAGGCACAGCATGGCAGCAGCAGCGCAAGCTTCATTTGGCAGTTAAGAACAGGAGCAGAAGATGCCTGAGCTGGGCAAGCTTCAGTCCCACACAGAGCAGGTCCAGCATGGCAGCAGCAGTGCAAGCTTCCATAGGCGGTAAGGAAAGGAGCAGAAGATGCCTGAGCTGGGCAAGCTTCACTAACACGCGAGCAGGCACAGCATGGCAGCAGCTTTGCATGCTTCATTAGGTGGTTAAGAACAGGAGCAGAAGATGCCTGAGCTTGGCAAGCTTTGGTATCACACTGAGCTGGAACAGCATGGCAGCAGCAGCACAAACATCCCTAGGCAGTTAAGAACAGGAGCAGAAGATGCATGATGTGTGCAAGCTTCAGTCCCACACAGAGCAGGTCCAGCATGGCAGCAGCAGCACAAACCTTCGTAGGTGGTAAGGATAGGAGCAGAAGATGCCTGAGCCGTGCAACTTTCACTAGCACACAAGAAGGCACAGCACAGCAGCAGCAATGCAATCTTCATTAGGCAGTTAAAAACAGGAGCAGAAGATGACTGAGCTGGGGAAGCTTCAGTACCACACAGAGCAGGCACGGCAGCAGCAGTGCAAGCCTACTTAGATGGTAAGGACAGGAGCAGAAGAAGCCTGGGCTGGGCAAGCTTCAGTCCCAAACAGAGCAGGCCCAGAATGGCAGCAGTAGCGCAAGCTTCCCTAGGCGGTTAAAAACAGGAACAGAAGAAGCCTGAGCTGGGCAAGCTTCAGTACCACACGCAACAGGACCAGCACGACAGCAGCAGAGCAAACTTCCCTAGGCAGTTCAGGAAGGGAACAGAAGAAGCCTGATCTGGGCAAGCTTCATAGCCCAGGGAGCAGGCCCAGCATGGCAGAATCAGCGCAAGCTTCCATAGGTGGTTAAAAACAGGAGCAGAAGATGTCTGAGCTGGGCAAGCTTCAGTACCACACCGAGCAGGCCCAGAATAGCAGCAACAGTGCAAGCTTGTCTAGGTGGTTAAGAACAGGAGCCGAAGAAGCCTAAGCTGGGTAAGCTTCAGTACATTAACGAGCAGGCCCAGCATGGCAGCAGCTGTGCAAGCTTCCCTAGGCAGTTAAGAACAGGAACAGAAGAAGCCAGAGCTCTGCAAGCTTCAGTGCCACACGAGTAAGCATAGCATGGCAGCAGGAGCACAAGCTTCCCTAGGCGGTCGAGAACACGAGCCGAAGATGTCTGAGCTGGGCACGTTTTAGTCCCACACTGAGCAGGCTCAGCATGCCAGCAGCACCACAAGCTTCCATAGGTGGTTAAGAACACGAGCAGAAGATGCCTGAGCTGGGCAAGTTTCACTACCACACGAGCAGGCACAGCATGGCAGCAGCTTCGCAAGCTTCATTAGGCGGTTAAGAACAGGAGCAGAACATGCCTGAGCTGGGCAAGCTTCAGTCCCACACAGAGCAGGTCCAGCATGGCAGCAGCAGCGCAAGCTTCAGTAGGCGGTTAAGAACAGGAGCAGAAGAAGCCTCGGCTGAGCAGGCTTCAGTACCACACTGAGCAGGCCCAGCATGGCAGCAGCAGCACAAGCTTCTCTAGGTGATTAAGGACAGGAACAAAAAAAGCATGAGATGGGCAAGCTTTAGTACCACACTGAGCGAGCCCAGCATGGCAGCAGCAGGGCAAGCTTCTCTAGGCCTTTAAGAACAGGAGCAGAAGATGCCTGAGCTGGGCAAGCTTCGGTCCCACACAGAGCAGGTCCAGTATGGCAGCAGCAGTGCAAGCTTCCATAGGCGGTAAGACCAGGAGCAGAAGAAGCCAGAGCTGTGCAAGCTTCAGTGCCACACGAGTAAGCATAGCATGGCAGCAGGAGCACAAGCTTCCCTAGGCGGTTGAGAACACGAGCCGAAGATGTCTGAGCTGGGCACCTTTTAGTCCCACACTGAGCAGGCTCAGCATGCCAGCAGCACCACAAGTTTCCATAGGTGGTTAAGAACACGAGCAGAAGATGCCTGAGCTGGACAAGTTTCACTACCACACGAGCAGGCCCAGCATGGCAGCAGCTTCGCAAGCTTCATTAGGCGGTTAAGAACAGGAGCAGAACATGCCTGAGCTGGGCAAGCTTCAGTCCCACACTGAGCAGGCCCAGCATGGCAGCTGCAGCACAAGCTTCTCTAGGTCTTTAAGAACAGGAGCAGAAGATGCCTGAGCTGGGCAAGCTTCAGTCCCACACAGAGCAGGTCCAGTATGGCAGCAGCAGTGCAAGCTTCCATAGGCGGTAAGGATAGGAGCAGAAGATGCCCGAGCTGGGCATGCTTCACTAACACACGAGCAGGCACAGCATGGCAGCAGCTTCGCAAGCTTCATTAGGAGGTTAAGAACAGGAGCAGAAGATGCCTGAGCTGGGCAAGCTTTGGTATCACACTGAGCTGGAACAGCACGGCAGCAGCAGCACAAACTTCCCTAGGCGGTTAAGAACAGGAGCAAAAGATGCCTTAGCTGGGAAAGCTTCAGTACCGCACCGAGAAGGCACAGCACGGCAGAGGCGTACGCTTCACTAGGCTGTTAAGAACTGGAGAGGAAGATGCCTGAGCTGGGAAAGCTTCAGTACTGCACCGAGCAGGCACAGCACAGCAGCAGCAGCACAAGCTTCACTAGGCTGTTAAGAACAGGAGCAGAGGATGCCTGGGCTGGGCACGCTTCAGTCCCACAGCAAACATGCCCAGCATGGCAGCAGCAGCGCAAACTGCATTAGATGGTAAGGACAGGAGCAGAAGATGCCTGAGCTATGCAAGGTTCTGTAGAAGCAGAAGAAGCATGATCCGGGCAAGTTTCGAGCATTGTACAGCTAGGCAGCATCAGTGCAGGCTTCCATAGTCGTGTCAGGATAGTAGCAGAAGAAGCCAGAGCTGTGCAAGCTTCAGTCCCACACAGAGCAGTCACAGCACGGCAACAGCAGCGCAAGCTTCCCTAGGCAGTTAAGAACAGGAGCAGAAGAAGCCTGAGCTGGGCAAGCTTCACTACCACACAGAGCAGGCAAGGCAGCAGCAGTGCAAGCCTACTTAGATGGTAAGGACAGGAGCAGAAGAAGCCTGGGCAAGCTTCAGTCCCAAACAGAGCAGGCCCAGAATGGCAGCAGTAGCGCAAGCTTCCCTAGGCGGTTAAAAACAGGAACAGAAGAAGCCTGAGCTGGGCAAGCTTCAGTACCACAGGCAGGAGGAGCAGCACGACAGTAGCAGCGCAAACTTCCCTAGGCAGTTCAGAAAGGGAACAGAAGAAGCCTGATCTGGGCAAGCTTCATAGCCCAGGGAGCAGGCCCAGCATGGCAGAATCAGTGCAAGCTTCCATAGGTGGTTAAAAACAGGAGCAGAATATGTCTGAGCTGGGCAAGCTTCAGTCCCACACAGAGCAGGTCCAGTATGGCAGCAGCGGAGCAAGCTTCCATAGGCGGTAAGGATAGAAGCAGAAGATGCCCGTGCTGGGCAAGCTTCACTAACACACGAGCAGGCACAGCATGGCAGCAGCTTCGCAAGCTTCCCTATGCAGTTAAGAACAGGAGCAGAGGAAGCCAGAGCTGTGCAAGCTTCAGTGCCACACGAGTAAGCATAGCATGGCAGCAGGAGCACAAGCTTCCCTAGGCGGTTGAGAACACGAGCCGAAAATGTCTGAGCTGGGCACGTTTTAGTCCCACACTGAGCAGGCTCAGCATGCCAGCAGCACCACAAGCTTCCATAGGTGGTTAAGAACACGAGCAGAAGATGCCTGAGCTGGGCAAGTTTCAGTGCCACACGAGTAAGCATAGCATGGGAGCAGGAGCACAAGCTTCCCTAGGCGGTTGAGAACACGAGCCGAAAATGTCTGTGCTGGGCACGTTTTAGTCCCACACTGAGCAGGCTCAGCATGCCAGCAGCACCACAAGCTTCCATAGGTGGTTAAGAACACGAGCAGAAGATGCCTGAGCTGGGCAAGTTTCACTACCACACGAGCAGGCACAGCATGGCAGCAGTAGCGCAAGCTTCCCTAGGCGGTTAAAAACAGGAACAGAAGAAGCCTGAGCTGGGCAAGCTTCAGTACCACATGCAACAGGACCAGCACGACAGCAGCAGAGCAAACTTCCCTAGGCAGTTCAGGAAGGGAACAGAAGAAGCCTGATCTGGGCAAGCTTCATAGCCCAGGGAGCAGGCCCAGCATGGCAGAATCAGCGCAAGCTTCCCTAGGCAGTTAAGAACAGGAGAAGAAGAAGCCTGAGCTGGGCAAGCTTCAGTACCACACAGAGCAGGCAAGGCAGCAGCAGTGCAAGCCTACTTAGATGGTAAGGACAGGAGCAGAAGAAGCCTGGCTGGGCAAGCTTCAGTCCCAAACAGAGCACGCCTAGCATGGCAGCAGCTGCGCAAGCTTCCCTAGGATGTTAAGAACAGGAGCAGAAGATGCCTGAGATGTGCAAGCATCAGTCCCACACAGAGCAGGCCCAGCATTGCAGCAGCTGTGCAAGCTTCCCTAGGATGTTAAGAACAGGAGCAGAAGATGCCTGAGATGTGCAAGGTTCAGTCCCGCACAGAGCAGGTCCAGCGTGCTAGCAGCAGTGCAAGCTTCCGTAAGCGGTTAAGAACAGGAGCAGAAGATGCCTGAGCTGTGCAAGCGTCAGTCCCACACAGAGTAGGCACAGCATGGCAGCAGTAGCATAAGCTTCCCTCGCACAAACGACAGTAATGACATGAAAGCAAAAGTGCAAACTACTCTAACACAGGGAAATCTTTGTGTTCTGTCGACAGTTTTACAAGGGTCAGTGCATGATTGTGCATTTGTCTGTGCACTTTTGCCTGCCGGTGTTTGCCTTTGCAATTGTTGACCTCTGACTTTGTTTGTTGGGCCCATATGTGTGTTAGTGCATGTTTTTTCTTTAGGATGTTTCTTCAAAGTTCTACCTGCAATGTATGCATGGATGGACACGTGTTTTATATGTGCTTACGTCCCTGTGTTTCTTTGCCTGCTTTTTTGTTCGTTTTTTTTATCACTCCTTCTGCGCCTGTTTTTTGTGGCTTGTACTTTTATATGAGCGTCAATTTACATAAACGTGTCTGACTTCTGTATGTACCGTTTGTCGCTAGTTTTTAGTCCAATGGAAGTACCTTGGTGTGAGTCCCATATGCACCTCCTTATGGTGCGAACAAGCCAGGCTGCCTTCCAGGGACATAACTTCTTTCAGCACAGAGGGGTGAGGGGGGTTCAGAAAGCCAATACACCTTTCATGGCTCGATTAAACAGTCGGAAAACCTTCTATCTGCTGGTGGTGGTCACTGGGGAGCGGCTACAATGGAGAGATGACTTTCATATTTTTATCTACAACTGTTTGGGGACGAATCTGTGCTTTTTTCGAAAACCGTATCTCAAACACTGTATGAGTAGACTAACTGGTTCTTAAAAATAAAATGTGCTAAGCTTTGGAAAAAGAAAATGTGCCGAGGCTACTAGCTTCTGGGGGGTAGGTACTCCATCATGCACTACAGACTACGCATTAAAGCAGCAGGATGTGACGTAGGTCCAAGAGCAGGCTTGGAAGAAGTTAGTGCGAGGCCTGGAACTAAAACCTAATGCGGGGCGATGTGGATATTGCCTCTGTTTTTGTAATGTGCCATAAGCATCTGTTTCTATGTTTAAAAAAAAATGCACTTCAGGAAAAGGAACAACATGACGTCATCTATTGGTCTGACCAAATAAAGTAAAGCAATTTTAATGAAGACTGCATTGTAGCTTGAAATCTTAAATCTATAAATAAATGTAGTTGAAGGAGAGTGGAGCCATGGAAGGCCTAACGTCCCCTCCCTTGTAAGGACCCTTCTCAGACAGGTCATATCCATGCAATATATTTTCAGGATAACCTCTGACTATGTAAATTATTTCTGTTTGGATTTATTGTAGAGTAATGTACCTTCTGTGGACATCAAATCAGGTATTCCTTGGGATGCCCTGGTCTTCTGTTGGGCACTCCGGCATCAAAGTAATTGTATGTACATTCCATGTACAAAGCAATTTGTAGACCTTGGTTACTCCCCATCCTTTAGTGCTGGCCACAGAGCCAGAGGATTTCTACACCCACGCAGGAAGAACATGGAAGGGACAATCTGATTGTAAGTTTACCTGAGCCGTGTAGTCATAGTTTGTGTGACATGTCTGTTCTATGAATAAATGCAACCACCTCCTCCTGTATGGAAGAAACATGATTGAAATAGTGCCTCCACCTCATATTTAAAGAAATAACTGGTGAACACACAAATCACCAACTTCACTGTGGAGATATCATGATAGTTCATTGCATGAGGCAACTGTGGACTCACTCGCTCCATATTGCTAAAGAGAGTCCATTTCAGGTGGACGAGTCTCGTTCAGACCCTTTGGAAAGAAGTTTACTAACTTTGCTCACCTTGTCGCCAGTACTGTGAAAATCTGCGGTGCAAGTAACCAGCAAGCATTTTATACATGTGGGCATACCTTGCTTTTCTTTTCTTCATGCATGACTCAACAAAAATCACACTTGTATACAAAAGTCCAGCTCACATGGAATCAGAAGATCTTTTCATATTTTTTATATAGTTTTTTTCCGAGGAATAAACAAAATCAGTTGCAAAAATAGCTTGCAAGTTCACACACTTCTGCTCACAATCCAGGGCCTCTATAGCCTGCACTTCTAAGAAGAATGGCTGCCAACAACTCGGACAATCTTAGTTCTCTCCTGTCATGCCCCTGGACCCTACAGGAGCTTGCCTGACCCCTAGGAGCTAGGAGGGTAAAAATCCTTCTTGACAATCTTGATGGTACTTGAGTTTGGTTGAGAGGCAAGACTAAGGTTGATACGCAAGGCACCAAAACCACCCGCACTCACTCAGGGTTGAGAAAAGGTCCAACGTAAGTCTTCCTGAAAGCCCACTTAATTAGAAAACCTGCTGGTAAAAAAGGAAAAAATCAGGGGCAAAAATGAATAACAGTGAGTGATGAACGAGAGGAAAAACCAGGACATGAAAGTGTTGTCACGCATCCTTCATAATCCCAAGCCTACTTATATGTCATTAAGAGGGGAAATATTATCACAAGAAGAAAGGTGATGGTCGTCTTGGTTTCAGGGGCATAGCTAACAATAGTGCAGCAGGTGCAGTGGTACCAGGGCCCAGGGGTGTGAGGAACTGCTTCACCAAAATTGGTTGCAGATTTTTTAACTGCCAAAGCATGAAGTGGGGGCCCGAGTTCCTTGCTTGCATTAGGGGTTACTGAACTTTTGCTATTTGAAATAACTAGGCAACAAAGCGGTAGGTCTATGCCGCACGCTCATGCCCTCACACGCATGCTGCCATTGACTTGAACTAAATGCACCTTGCATTTTAGCAACGACCAAGACTCGTGTAGGAAGCTGTTTATAAAAACTGCTCCGGAAATAGCTTTTAATTGTTTTTAAGTGCGACGCTAGCGCAAATTGAATTTACCTGCTTTTTCTGTGTTCTGTGCCCCGTTCCACCGCGGCTGGTGCCGTTTGTAGTGGAGGGCAGATTGAACCGGAGGTTCTTGACTGACTTCCGGGTCAGGGGAGGCAGTCACTTGTGTGCGCGCCAAATTCCCTGCCACTTTGCACAAAAACAGGATGCAGCAGCGGACGCGCAGCGGACGCGCGCAGCGGGTGCGCCTAAGGCAAGCCCGTCTGCGCCCGTCAGCGCCTGGACCGGGCCGAGGGCCATTATCCCTGTTCGCCACACTCCAACAGCAGGTACAAGACTGACGTACTCTAATGTCACTCTTATGGACCTCAATAAAACATATCTTAAATCCCCCTGTCTTCAGCTCGACCTATCCAATGAGCTCAAGTCATGCCCCTACTGCAACGCAAAGTTTCTCTTTACTAAAATTAAAGCATGCTCCACAGAAAAACATATCCCATATTGACAGTCACCAGCCCCTAAGACAGTTACAGGCTTGCTCATTAACACCCGCTCCCTAATAAAACACAACATAGAATTTGCAGAACTTTTGATCTCACACAAAGTAGATATGGCCTTTGTGACCGAAACCTGGGCAAATAGCACCTCTGATTGTGATCTGGCCCTAGCTATACCCCAAGGATTCTCAATTATCAAAAATGATAGACAAGATAGACGGGGAGGTGGACTAGCAATCATAATCAACAACTCCCTGGAATTAAAAGGATCCCCGGCAGGAAGTAGCCCTGATTGCGAACTACTTTCCTTCAGAATCACTCTGAGTGCTAACTACACCTTCAATGGCTCATTACTGTATAGGCCTCCCAGCTCGAAAAGCAAAAGCAAATTCGAGGAAATTATCAGCCAAGTAATAGAATCAAGCACCAACTCAGAGGACTACTGTATATTAGGCGATTTTAATTACTACCTTGAAGATTTAGAAGACCATAATTCAGCATCACTAATAGAGATGATGTCTAATGCTTCACTGGAACACACCCCACACATGATGCTGGTCACACTTTGGATGGACTTTTCACATCCAATCCCCACCTTAAAATACAAGAAATCTTGCCAATTCCATGGTCAGACCATAGAGCCATCTTGTTCACAATAACCACCACACATCACATCTCCAGCACGCACATACCCCATAAGATAATTGGAGGTCGCAACTGGAGGAATATTGGCCCCGAGCAGATGCAATACACTCTGGCATCCTCTAAACCTGATCTAAAATATGAGGCAAATCAAGCAACAGGTAACTTCACCAACTGGATTATATCCGCAGTGAACTTACTGGCACCAGAAAAAAACATCACGACCAAGCGCATAAAGAAATCTGAGCCCTGGTTCTCTGTTGCCCTAAGCAAACAGAAACAACTTTGCAGAAAGGCAGAGAGACGCTGGAGAAGCTACTACTCAATAACCGATAAAACTCTATATTCTCAATCTTTGAGCATCTATAAAAAGATGTTACTGGAAAAGAAAAGCAGTTACTTTTCAAATAAAATCCAACAGGCAGGCAATTCCAGCAAAGCACTATTCTCAACATTGAAGAAGCTAGTCAAGCTTCCTGAACCACAAAAAAGGACATCAGCGTGGGTTTCTGCAACCAACTAGCGGGGTATTTTAAGGACAAAGTACAGATCATCTTCGAATCCCTTTCAGACTGGGAAGACGGCATGGCAGCCACTCCCGCCCCAATCTTCCCATACCCCACCAATGTCTTGGATGCGTTCGAACCACCAAACATAGAACAGGTAGAGGAGGTAATTAAATCAATTAAATCCGGAGCACCATCAGACCCCTGTCCTCCCAACATATTCCATATGGCACTAGACACAATCAATGAACAACTCAGCATTCTTTTTAAAGAAATAATTAGCTCAGGTGTCTTTCCAGACGCATGGAAGATAATATCCATTCTTCCACTATTGAAAAAACCCAATCTAGATCCCAATGACAACAGCAATTACAGACCAATAGCAAGGATCCCCTTCCCGGCCAAGGTCCTGGAAAAAATTCTAAATTTCCAATTAACGACCTTCATCTCGTCGACAGACCTGCTGGATTCCTCACAGTATGGTTTCCGACAAGGACATGGCACTGAAACCGCCCTGATCATGGCAGCAGAGGAGATCCGGGCAATACTGGACACGGGTGCCAAGGCCGCCTTGATCCTGTTGGATCTGTCGGCGGCCTTCGACACCGTGAACCATGACATCCTAATCAGGAGACTCCAAGAGGTGGGAATCAAGAACTCTGCCCAAACATTGCTCAAATCCTTTCTGAACAACAGATACCAATATGTTCAAATAGGGGACTCCTGCTCAGACCAGTTTACTTTGCCTTGCGGGGTACCACAGGGCTCCTCCTTAAGCCCCACCCTGTTTAACCTTTATGTGACCCCTTTAGCCAAGGTCATTAGGCAATTCGGCTTTACACTTATATCTTACGCTGATGACACCCAAATAGTGGTGTCCATCTCTAGTAAGCCTGAGGAAACAGCTGAGCGTTTTAACCAATGCATGTCCCACATAAACCAATGGATGGGGACAAACTGTCTAAAGCTGAATGGAACAAAAACTGAGGTACTTTTATTAGGCTCTGACACATCCTTTTGGTCACAAAACTGGTGGCCTTCTAGTATGGGCGCTGTCCCTACCCCAGTCCATAAAGTGAGGAACCTGGGTGTCATTTTTGATGACAGACTGACCTTCCAATAACAGGTTAATAAAGTCGTCTCATCGGTGTTTCTCACTCTAAAATCAATCCGTAAAGTGCGCTCCTTCATTCCCCCGGAAGCAGTAAAAACGCTAGTGACAGTCCTAGCCTTGGCTAGACTGGACTATGGAAATGCACTATACTTAGGCCTTCAGAAACAACATGTGGCTAAACTTCAGCGAGCACAAAACACTGCTGCCAGATTTTTGCTAGACGTTCCCAAATTCCAATCCATCTCCGAAGGTTTGAAAAAACTCCACTGGCTTACTATGAAGAAAAGAGTAGACTTTAAAGCCCTATGTCTAGCACACAAAGCTGT
Organism: Calotriton arnoldi; assembly: GCA_963921515.1. Lineage (NCBI taxonomy): Eukaryota > Metazoa > Chordata > Amphibia > Caudata > Salamandridae > Calotriton > Calotriton arnoldi. Next base: position 398,671 of record CAWUFW010002540.1, on the reverse strand, counting down.
CCACGGAAATGGACCAGCATTCTTGAAGCAACACCTCACTTGGTACCATCCATCAAGGCACCTACGCTCAGCACAGAGCAAACTCCTCCAAACACCAAAATTCAAGAAAGCTAGCTGGGGAGGAAGAAGCTTTGTCCTGGGTACTGTGAGGTTGTGGAACTCACTTCCGTTAAACATAAAAAGCTGCCCAACACTACTTGGTTTCAGAAAAACTACTAAAGACATGGCTCTTTGCAAACTAATTACACCATCTCCGGCAATCTCCTCTGCAAAAGCGCCTAGACGCTCCAGGGCAATCGTGCGCTATATAAATTCCAAATCAAATCAAATTTGGCTTTTCCTGTAGACATGGAAGATTTGCTGGTGGAAGCTTTGACTGGTTCCATGCAGGGTTCAGTGGGCAAGATTTACTAGCTTTGTACGGCCTCGGCCAGCCATCACCAGTGACAATATTCGGTCATAGGATGTGTCCCTGACGGGACATTCGGTGGCATGAAATTGTCTCTACAACTCTCCATGTGATCAACAAAGTTAAAAATTGCCACGGTTACAGTCTGGCGCAGTAGATGTGGAGTGCTCGGAGTAAGGTATGTTCTCAGGGCGGGGAATGCTCCAGAGGGAAGGATGCGTGGGCTTCTTGCAGGATTTGGGGATCAAGCATTGATTAGGGGACATTCCATCCGCTGCCCTAAACTGTAGCTGAACTGCACTAAATGCCTTTAAAAAAAAGAACTTTCCATGTTTAGCCCTCAATGCACCTTGCAAAGTTAAAAAAAAAGATAGATTATGTCAAGTTGCGAGTGTTCTGTCTTCACCACATTATCTATTTCTGTCATTGAGTGGTGAGTTGTTTTCTGTCATCTAGTCATTGACAACCAGGAGTCAAGATGCGAGCATCAGTGTCCAATGGATGTTGGGGCATCAGTGTGTCTTAAGCCTTGAGGTAGCATGGAGAGCCACAATAGTGGATCAGGTTATAAAGTGAGTGGAGGTACAAGTTCAAAAGGTGTTGAAGTAGAAGAAACTGCAAGAAAGGGTGGAGTAAGAAAATGTAAAGGAGGAAGGGAAATGATTCTAACCCTTCCTGAAAGGATTGAAGAAATGGTACAAGACACTGAAGTGTTTTATATTTGAGAAAACGTACCTTAAAATATGAGGTGTGTTTTAGGTCATATACTTTCTGTTGTTTTTTTATCTATATAAATGTCTAGAGATAATACTGTCTAGGTGGTAACCCTGAGGCACAGTAGACACAGAGCTCATGCACACCTTCCCTCATAACACAGACCTCTTGTCCTTTGGTGGCTGTAGAGACATTTATTATTAATAATGCACGGATGGCTTCTTGCTGCAAAGTACTGGAAATCCATCACTCTGCCAGGGGCCACATCTCTGAGGCACGGCAGGCGATCCTGGGAGGCCCCTTCACCCTCCCTAGGGCATGGTCCTGGAGAAACCTGCGCTTTACGTACAGCCTGATGCTGTACATCATGGTGCATTACTACTTCCACCAGGGGTGTCGCTTCCATTGGTGCAGAGTTTCTAGAGCCCAGAGCCCTCAGGGCGCATTAAATCCTGATTATTGCTGTATTTTACAATTCAAACAGCAGCCAAGGGGCCCATTTCTTTGCGTGCACTAGGGACCATGACACACTGGATCCGCACGGCTGTCCCCGTCTCCTGCCGTCGCTGAGAAGAGTGAGGGTTGGTGGCAAAGGGGAAATCTAAGCAAACTGAACACAGACTCCAGATTTGGATGTTGATAAATACAAGTAATGTCCACATATTTTTTTGAGAATTTTTTTGTGGGGGGAATTTTTATATAGCGGGAACTCGACCCAAAGGTATCAGAGCGCTTTGCATGAGCAGCAGTTGCGTTACAGACGGACACATTCATTTTGTTAGGCACGGGTAGAATAAGTGATTTGCCCAGAATCACAGGATGTTGAGCGTCCCTACCGAGACTCGAGCCCAGTTCCCCAGCTTTGAGGTCAACTGCTGTAGCCGTTAGGCCTCATCCTCTGTTTTTAATAGCACAAACTCGGCCCAAGGACAGTGGAGCGCTTTACATGAGCACCAGTTACATTACGCATGGTCACGTTCATGTTTTTTTAAGGCAAGGGGAGATTAAGTGATTAAACCAGAATCACAGGATGTTGAGATGAAGCTGGAACTCGATTCTGGTTGCCTAGTTCCAAAGTCAGCAGCTCTGGCCGCAACGCCACATCCTCTCCCAATCTACGGAATAATTGGGAGTTCCTCTGCTAAAATGGATATGTGGGTTGCCGCACCTGTCAACAAAGGGTAGACGCTCACTGGCCTGTTTATTGCTGCCCATACAACACTCCACACATCTAAGGAACCACATACGTGTTATTGCTCCACCCTGGGTGGTTTTGCACCACTTGATGCTCTAAGTAGCTGGAGGTTAACCACTAGGCGCTTATCAACAGGTTAGATAGGGAGAAGCCATGGTTCCATCCACATTAACAGTGAGAATGTTGGCGCAAGCAATAGGACAGGGAAACTCTTATCTTTACAGAGGGTATTGCATATCAGTACCGCAGGACAAGCAAATCCCTCCCCTAGGACCAGCCTCTTCCAATCAATGGCTTAGCCTGAGAGGCAGCTTGTCAGTTTCAGCCAATGAGAGTAGGACGTGGGGACTATTGCGGGTACAGCTGGCACTGTGATTCAGCCTTGTCTAGTACAGCCCGCTCTCCCTTCTTGTTTCTGATATGCAGGCTGTTGCCTCCCTCCCACCTCTTGACAGCTCCTAATATGGGCCCTAGTGCACACTAAGCCTGCCTGGGAGGGCCACAGACAGAGAGCAGCGTCTCTTTGTCTGCAGCATCTGCAGGCAGGAACAGTACCATGTGGCCCTTTTTCGGGACTCCCATCCAAGTGGTACCCAGCAGCAGAGGAGCAGACAGCACCAGCCTCCCTGGTGAGGGAGAGGGTGAGTGTATTTGTGTATGTTGCACACGTGTCTATGTATGTGTGTGTGATTATGCATCGATTTCGTATGTATATATATTGCTGACGACAGTGACATAACCACCGTGTATAGGCCATGCCTGGGCAGATGACACTGACTTGCATATGGGGGGTGTTTCATTGATAGTCACTCAGTGGTCAGTACATGATTGTACGTACCTGTGGAAATAGCATTGACTGGCATTCAAGAGCACGACTGCATGGTTTGGAGTATATGGGATTTGTGGCCACAAAGCCCTTATTGGGTACCTTGGCATTTGGCATTGAATAGCATATTGCTGATAATACCTCCTGGCAACGACTGGCATATTATAATGTGCAAATTAGTATATGAAAGAATTGACAACCAAATAGGGGAATATAGGCACATGGTTTTGATATTCACATGACGCGGTATCTGTGGGCATAGAGCATTGGCTGACATGTGCATTATATACGAGTTCTAAATGACATTGGATGGCATGCGTTGGCTCTCTCTGAACTTGCAATGAAAATATTGGCATGCGATGGTGACACGTGATATCATGAGGGCAAATAGGCAGCTTATACGAGTGTTCTAAAATAAAACAGCATTTAGGGACAAAGTGGGAACTGCACTGAAAACAACATGCAGATATTTTTTAACATATGCGTGAATTTTCAGACAGTGATTATGATATTTGGGAACACGTTTTTATTTAACACAAATGCAAGAAAATGAAAAACGGAGTGGAAAATTATTTACTAAAACGTGAAAGATTATTTTTGGTTAAAATAAAGACTAATTGTAAGAAAATGAGAAGCTAACATTTCAGGCAAAATATGTTTCATTAATAAAAGTGAAAGATGTTGTTCGTGGTTAATGAGTTTCTTCTCAGGAAACAGATGTTTGGGCCTGAGACGAAATTAATATATCTATATAGTCAAAATTAAACGCTTGTATTTTGGGGATAAAACCGATGTATTTCCAAGATGTTTCAATCCAATATTTGAGAGAAAGGCAGTGCAGACTTAGACACTTACTGCTAATGTTATCACATCCTATCCATCCACTCAAAGGCCTCTCTCTTGCCACAGTAATTGTGTGACTCATATGTCAAGGTCTATGGGGCATATTAGCAAGACCCACGTTAAAATTATCGCCGTTTTAGCGGCAGGAAACTGCCGCTAAAACGGCGATAATGGGCTTGCTAATATGCGTTATAGAATTCCAATAGAAGCCCAGGTTAGATGTCCTGCACATCTAACCTGGGCTTCTATTGGAATTCCATAACGCATATTAGCAAGCCCATTATCGCCGTTTTAGCGGCAGTTTCCTGCCGCTAAAACGGCGAACATTTTAACGTGGGTCTTGCTAATATGCTCCTATATTTATAGCTGAGGGCTACTGCCTGCCTCTCGAGCCCATACAATCAGGGCAGCCTAGCTCTTCAGTATCATTCTGTTCTGAGGGATAGCTCTGCTGTCTGAATTCTGAGACTTTGAAATCTGTGTAACTTCCAATTTACCACTCATCCCCATTTAAAGAGACCCACTGTCATCGCTGGCTGAAAATCCACCTGGAAGGGACAAGATGAACAAATGAGAGAAAGTGAAATGTATAGGTGAACGTATATGTTTTCTGCTTTACTGCTGAAATTAGACGACCTGTCTGTGTTATAATAATAATAAAACAATTATATATATATATATATATATATATATATATATATATATATATATATATATATTAGACACCGGCACGCCTCTTCACTCACCTTCGCACGCACTCCCCGCATCCATGGTAGCCGCAGCAGTGGCCGCTTTCTCCTACGTCGCAACCAAGACCTGGAACTGCCTTCCCCTCCAGCTCCGTACAGCCCCCTCGCTGGCAGACTTCAGAAAGAGACTCAAGACCTGGCTCTTCGACGGAAGCACAGCGCCCAGACACCCCTAGGGGAGAGAGTGTTGTGCTTTACAAATGCTGTTTGATGGTTTGAGTGATACATATTCACCTGGCTCAGAAGAATTAACAATTTGATAATTTTACAGTTTCCCTTTCTGAGCCTTTTCGACCATTATGTAGGCAAAAAGTGCGGTAAAATCAAGATTTTTGACACATTGTTTTTCAAAATTGTCACCCACAGAGGACACCTCGACACCTATGTTTTGTTTAGACAAGCTGCCCCTACAGCAGCAATATGAGGAGAACTGACTTTTCCTGGACGGGCACCTAGTTTGTTACACCAGGTCAGGAAATGATTTTTTGTTTTCAAGAAACAAACTCCCAAAGCAGTAGATTGTTTCTTAAAATACAAACATAAAGACTTTAATGTGCACAGTTTTCTCCTTTTGCATGGGGGTGGGGGGGAGGGTCATGGTTTGATTTCCCTGCCTGGAAATCCGTGCTTATGGGAACACTCTGCTTTGCTTGAAGGTCCCAGATAGGGGAATTGAGTGACAGTCTTGCCAATTTAGACGTGGGCCTACCGCCACTATGACCTGAGGGCCCTGTGGTGGATTGGCTGTCAGGCCAGAGGTTCCTGATGGCCGAGCAGCTGAGGCTCCACCATCGGAAATCATGATGTTCCGCAGCACTAAAGGGGGTAGGGCAGGGTTCTCCAAAGTCAGTCGTGGAGGGCCGGAGCCATGCCAGATTGTTATGAGAACTACATTTATCTAAATGGGGATATGCAAAAAATCTGGCATGGATCTGGCCCTCCAGGACCGACTTTGGAGAACCCTGGGGTAAGGGAATAGCCGATGTTACAGGGCAGGAATACTGCCTATTTACAGCAGTGGTCTCTCCCAGCCTAACTCTAAATTACCCCATAAGTCATAACGTCCATCCCCAGCTACTGGAGAGTTAGCAAACCTTATGAAGTCTTGAGTAACCACTGCAATTATTAATTGTCAGGTCCATGGGATAATGATTACGAGTGATAGTGCCTATTAGTTCCACCTGCCCTATGATCTGGAGAAAAAGCTCAAAGTGCCCTTTTTAAATGTTTTAAACATATTCACTGGGCATAGGAGAAGAGGATTTCTCTTCCTCTGTATTATACTAAAGAGTAGAGTAGACAGACAGCTTAAGAATAATGATAATCATTCATTTATATAGAGCACGCTACCATTTGTCTGGTCTCCTAACACGGATAAAAGATGTAAACTACTATCCAGTTTAATGGTACTCATTTTAAGATGAACGGCTGAGCGGACTAGTCAGGTTTCAAACTAGTGACCTACAGATTACAGAGAGTATGTACAATTGATGCTTTAGTCCTGCTAAAGAAACATAGTACCTGGCACTAAACAATCCCCTTATTTTAGGTGCTATACAGTAACCCAGAGACTACTGATCCCGAGTGCTGTGCTAAATCCATAGGTTTTTACCTAGAAATAGCCTCTAAAAGAGCCCGTGAGCCTCTGGAAATTCCTTCCTTTGACCAAAGTCTTTTGCCTCTAAAAGTGGGCGTTCAGGAGCTGTGGAACAAGGATCTATTCAAGGGTTCTTCAAACATCCATGACAGATTTTTAGCATATCCTCATTTAGATAAATGTAGTTATCTTAAAATCTGGCATGCATCCGGCCCTCCAGGACCGACTTTGGAAAACCCTGATCTATTCCATTAGCTATCATTAACCACTCTCACCCAGTATGCTATAGTGCTGGTTTTGAATAGATATCGGCGAATGGAATTATGAAACGGAGGTAACATTGTATATTTCTTTATTTTCTTATTTGGGAGTTTTATAAAACTCTGCGTGTCTTCTTTTAGTTAGTCCACAGAACGTGTTTCCTTTGGAAAGATTGCTATTGTAGTGCTATTAACTGTATATCTTGCTATACAACACATTCACATACATTCAGCCAATCCGCATACATAGAGGGAGCAGTATAATTTCACACCCCATACCCTTTGCTAGTGAGTCAAAAAGCAGTAATTTTATAAAAATATCAATTTATTTCTCTACTTGTTTTAAAAAAAGCAACAGCTTCACAGTGCATCAGTATACAGTATCTCTATTTCATCAAAATCTCATCAAAAAAACACAATAATTCAATACAATTGTCATTAAAACAGATTCACATAAAAACCAAGGAGAGTACACATGAAAGACAGAAGGCTATGTCATTGAATGGCCACATCTGTAATTATTTCATTTAGAGGCTGAGACCCGATACCGTACAAACAATGAGCATTCAATGGTCCTAGTTTCCTCACAGATTGTGTTCCTTTTGTAAAGCGTCTTTTAGTTAGAGCAGAACACAGTGGGGAGGATAGAGTCCAATTAGAAGTGTGATTAATCCTTTCTGAATTTCTTTAACCAAAGTTAGAGGCACATGTCAGAAGTTTAGTTTTCAAAATTGTCCTGAACTGCTTACAGTTGGATCTGCTTGACTAAGTGTTCACTGAATGACCCTGGTTCCAGATCTGTCTCCCTCGTGGGGGTCTCCGGTACCACCTATCCCAATTCCTGTCCTCGAGGAACAAACCCACAGCTGGGTGGGTGGAATTTCAGGAACAAAGCGAACAGGCTTTTTCTAATCCTATGTTGCTTTATCTGACTTCCCTGAGAGGGGATCTGGGCCGGTTCCAGGTACTGTGAGATGTTTTCCTAAAGCAGAGAGGACAAAAGAGACTTTGCAGAAGGAGACCCTGTCAGTCACCCGGACAGAGTGTTTCCGCGGGGTTTGCCAGACCATATCAGGAAAAAAGTTTCCTTCATAAAACACTCATCTGTGTCAACAAAGAGCAGAGTTCTTGGTGCTACACAATTTTTAAGGGGCAGGAGGAGAAAAAGGGAGGTGTTACAAGGCCGAGCAATGAGACAGAGGCGACCATGGTGTCTTTCAATTACAGGAAAAGTGTTAGGATAAAGGTGGTGAGAGCACAGGGCAATTAGTGTCTCGGAAGTTACAAAAAACATTTGCAAGATTTGTGAAGCTCACAAATCAAGTTGCCGAAAAAGTCTTAACACGTAGTTTTTGTTGGACCCCTCTCCACCTCCACCCACCTTTTTTCAGCAGAAGAATTCTCTTGCAAAAGAAATGGTGGTATATTCTGCTCAGCTAACTTGTTGGTTGGATTTTTCCCCACTGGGCATGTTTTGCAAAATGTCCAAACTCCACTAATTTCACAAAGTGCAGAGTTGATCAAATTCCAAAAACATTCCTGGGAAACTTTAACATTTTGCAGAGCCCTAGGAAGAACAAGCAGACCTTTGAAAATCAAGAGCAGAATCCTTCCTAAGGAATCACCAAAAATGGTAACAAATTCCCCCTAGAAACAGCAAAGTGCTGTGGGTGAGACTCGGATGGGTGCGCAAATTATTTCTCCCAAGGTGACAAATAGCCTTATATCAGTCATGGTGAGGCTCCAAGGAGACTAGGTAGAGGATTCATTTAGTTTTCTAGAGAATGTGGCCAAGGATCATCTTCATATCTGAAGTTGGTACATTGTGTGACCTGTTACTGTGTAGAGTGACAGCAGTGATGAGCTGCTTCTATGTGGAGTTGGCACAGGAATGAGCTGGCGTTCAGTGGATTATCAAGGGAGTGACTTGTCCTTCACAGAGTGGAGGCACAGGTATGCTGAGGCTTCTGCAGATGTATTGGTCTTGTAGAGAGTCAGCCAATACTGTCTTGCTTCTCTAGTGTTTTGGGGTGTTGATTAGGTTCTCAGCACCATGGTGGCAGAGGAGAGTAGCTACAAGGGTGAATTAGTTACCTGAAGAAGGCCTCTCTGTAGTGTGGCAGTGTGGCTGTGGAGATTTTGCAAGCGGTGGTGAGTATTTTTCCAAATATATCGATGCCTGTGTGTGCATTTCGACTGCATGTGTCGGATGTACACATATGGATGATAGATGTGGAAAAATACCATCTACCCATTGCCGGAGTCCGACCCAGTTGTGGCCAGTCTTGGCAATGGGTATATGGTACAAAAAGGACACATATTCCTCGGGATAAAGATCCTGCAGTGAATGGGGGACCTGAAGAAAGGGATCCACATCGAACTCCTGGAAGAACAAGAAAGGGGTGAGTATGTACCCCAAATCTTTCGTTACCACCAACTTCAAGCTGGTGGTCAGCTTGTGGAATACGCAACTCGTAATACAGACAGCGGTGAAACTCCCCTGTACCGCCTTATGCCAGCTGCCTTTCCCTGACCGCGAGCCTTGAAGTCGGCGGTCTGTTGGAGGTTTCAGTTGTTAAGCCGCGGTATTCGCAAAGCCAATCCACACAACTCGTAATACAGCAGTCAGACCACCGAGCTCTCCACATTCAGAGCGTCACCGCCGGTACAGCGGTCCACAGACCACCAAACGCGTTATAAGGCCTTAGTCTCAGTTTGCAATACCATCTACACATGAAAAAAAGATTATTGATGCATCCAAACTAAATATACTAATATACTATTGAAATAATTCACTCCAGTTGTAATCAGAATACCTTTCACAGAATCTTCCGTCCACAGTACAAAACAAACAGCATAATTGGGCGGTAATTATTAAACATGCCCTACCTAAAAATAAAAGTATCCATTATAATTTAAATATGTTTGCCCTGTGTGGGCAGCAGCAGTCCAACACCTTCCTAAAAGTAGCAAATGATCTTAACAACATACATACCCAACATCAAATAATGTTAAACTCTCTATTTGGCCTGATTGTCTCACTTAATTCACTAGAGAAAGTGATGATGGTTCAGATCGAGGAAGACAACGTGTGTATGGGACGCTACAGGAGGCGCTGTGCTGCATTAATGTACTGCCACGGTTATGCAGGATTGTAGCACAAATTAGTCTCTGCGGATACATTTGATAAGGTATTTTATTTTGTTTCTCTCCTTTTTTGTGGTTATCAATGCTTTTTACAAGCAACAAAAAAATCAATGTTTATATTTTCTAATCCGAATCTTATTTTTTGCTGCTGCAAATATAAAGGAGGGTCCCAGGCTTCGTGGGTGACACATTAATCGTGTATAGACTAAGGGGCCGATTCCGATCCGGGCCGGAAATCTCTCCGACCGAGCCGGACCCGGAGAGATTTCCGACCGAACCCTAGCAGTCCGACCGAACGAGTACGATGCGTTCGTAGGCTATCGGACTCGATTCGGTCGGACTCCCATTGAAGTCAATGGGAGCCGGTCGTACAACGCGTACGCGGGCTCCCATTGACTCAATGGGTGCGAGGCGTACAAGGGCGCCCCCTACAGCGGGTACGCCTCACAGCGACTCGCGCCGTACATGCACAGGTAGGGGGGACCCATGGGTCCCCCCTGTGTGCGCCTCGCGCGGCTACGCGTGCAGGGGGGTCCGACACGGACCCCCAAAGTACGGCTCCGACTGCTCTTTCGAGCCAGAGTGCGCGGCTCGGTCAGACTGCTCGCGGCGCGCATCGTACTTACCCGGCCGGGGAACGTCTCCATTGCGCGGTGCGAGTCGAGTCCGAGCGAGTCGGTCGGTGCGGTTAGACCCGGGAACGAGTCGGTCGGAGCGGTCGGGACGCCTGGACGAGTCGGCCGGCGATTTCGCATTGTACTCGCTCGCCCGGACGCACGTACGAATCGGTCGGGAAACAGGGCTCCGAATCGGATCCGGTAAAGCCGAATCCGATTCGGAGCCCTACCGGCCGAGATCGGAATCGGCCCCTTAGTGGTTCTCTACTGCAGGAGAGCCAGCTTTTAGTTGTGTACCATGCATTTCAGAAGACTGGGCAGGGTGGCCTGGCCTTTGCTGGGCAGGCTATGAGAGCTTGCTAGAGTTGGGTGCAGGCAGAGAGTGGAGCCCGGGGACCCGAGCAAGTTTTCTAAACTCTTACAAACCTGGACATTTGGAAATGGCTGAGTTGATGCAGGCTAGTTGAGGCTGCTGGCCTATTGTGCCTAATTTGTTCTGCTTTTTAGTCCCAGGAAGCCCATAATGGTAAATGTTGTAAACATAACAGTTGTGCTTCACATACATCTGGTTAGGAACGCATACAATGCCCTGTCTTCATCAAAACGTGTATGACAATAAGATCAGGACGATTAGGGCCTTTCCAAATTGTTGGTTCTTTGGTTAATCTACAGGCCACAGATAGACTGTGCAAAAGTCATTTACAATCTCTGGTGTATATTTTATTTGCTTGTTTAAGTTTTTTTTTTCTTCCGTTTTTTTAATTCTCTAGCAAGAAATATAATCCTTTTTTAGTTACTACCAACCCTACAAATTCTTTGGTTCTTTTGTTCATGCAATATATGACTCATAATGTGCATACTGTTAACTGAGTCGACTCCAGGTGTCTTGGTGAGTTCGGGCTGTGGGTGGGCGTGTATGAAGGAGCGCACCATTGAGAGTCCTCAGATTGAAGCCGAAGACAGTGCGAGTTTCTTGTAGTGCCTGTCAGTGAATCATAAAGGTGTTCAGACTACATGTCCATCCAATCTTTGGCCTCTCTGCAGAGCACACACAGTGATGGTTACATATGTGCCAAATGTGATTCTATGCGAAGGCGTGTAAAGGAGGTAGACCTCTGTCAAAATATCGAGTGGGCCAGAGGAAAGACGGAGCAGTGCTTACAGGTGAATAGGTGGGAGGTTTGAGTGGGGGATGAAGTAGAGGAGATTTTGGGAAGTAAGTGCAGAAGGAGAGAGTGAGAACACAGTGTAAAGAGGAAAGAAATGTTGGGTGAAATAGAAAGGTTTCAGGATAATAAGGGATACGTGTCTAGCGGAGTGAGACTGTTGAGGGAAGTGGTGTGAAAGAGACAACTTCTTTTTAAACAAACCTTAGAGATGTTTGCAGCGGCGGCCGGTGCAGCTAAGTGCGGTGGGGTGGTGAGTCGGGGGTGGGGTGGTGAGTCTGGAGTGGGGTGGGGTGGGAGGGGGGGAAAGTTGACAGACGACATAATAGCTATAATTAAATACATAAATAAAACCTATTCTGTCGACTCTCCCCCCCCACACTGTCCGCCCCGCTCCACCGCCTTAACCGCGCTTACCTGCACTGGCCGGGACTGGATGTTTGCCTCATAGTTTTGTATGCTTTGAAATGAAGTATTTTTTGGGGATATGTCCATTGTTGTTTATCTGGATGCAATAACTGAGGCAACCAAATACTGGTCTGGTGCCAGGCTGTGTGATGCACAGGATTTTTATTCAGAATATAAACTGCACCCTTTTATGTGCCTCGCCTCTCGGAAAGGATTTCTAGTTCGCTTCTTTGGCTATGCTCCTTTTAGAGACCGCCTCACCTTCTCCCACTTAAAGCAGAGTCTTGCTTTCACAAATTATGCGACGTTTCTCTGGGGCTAGTCTTACCTATAGATAGGGCCACTGAAATAATGCGATGCTACAGCTTTTCCACATAATTATGGATTTTCCATATTTGCCACATAATTCATCATCTGCTGCATAATCTGCAGAGTTTAACAAAATATTTGTTTTTTCTAGCACAGACGGATCAAAAGTTACATGGCAACACGTGCTCCCACGTAAAGGTTGACTGGTCGTCTTTCAATTGCTTATTGCTGCATTTGGCTGTTAAACTGGTAGTGATAATGTGACATCTGTGCCCAGACAGTGTTACCATGTATAGCAATCATTGGCAATGCCAATGAGTCTTACTTTAAAGGAATGTTGTATGGTAATGTAAAGCGTTACAAATAGCATGGGAATGGATATCTGTTGTTGTGGAAGCAAAGAACTGTAGAATAAAATTGGTGTAGATTAAAAGGCAAGATGACAGTTACACTGTCAAGCGAGACCTAAAAGTCCATGTAGGTTAATGACTGTCCTCCCATCTGTGCTGCTGCCAGAGAAAAACGCCATCATTTCTCTTGTTTACTAAGACACTTTAACAGCTTTACAATGCCATGTGTGTGCCCCTTAAAGTTCAAGCTCAGGCGGCCAGCTGGATAAATAAACAAAATGATCACTGCTGGGTGGGGGGGGGGAGAAGCACTATTTTAAGGAAGCACACAACTCCTGCCCAATCGAAACAAGCACTCCTCGAGCCCCAACATGTGGGCGGAGCCAAAGCCTGTTTCCTGGTGGTTCTCACATAATTGTTTGGTGACAGCTGCACTGGCAAGCCAGACCATAAAAATTACAAAGTAATGAAGTAAAACTATAGGAAAAAAAGTGCCAAATTGCACCTCATAATTTGCCTTTTCTTGATGCATAATTTATTGAGTCCTGCCGCATGATTTGTCCCCGTCCAGCTGCGTAATTCCAGCGACCCTGCCTATCGACTGATCCAACAATGCACCCGCATGCATTCTTAACGTACATTTCCATAGATGCTGACTGAAGCTCTTTACCAACGACAGTTCTATTGACATTTCAATAAGCAGCGCATTCCCCGCCTAAAACATCTCATTTGGCCTTCCGTATGTTGGCCCCGCAGATGTGCAATTTAACGAGAAATTGCTTGTGTCAGTCCGCCGAGGTTTGGGCCTGTCGAATAAATCGTATTCTCTGAGAGGAAGGCGCGCGCTCTCTCGAGACCCGGGGACGGCACGCGCAGTTCCTTGCCCCAGTTCCCGTTTGGAGAGCCTGGCTCGGGACATCTCGTACAGTGCTAAATACAAAGCAGATAACATTTTTTACATGGGCTATATTAAGAGAGGGCCTTCTGGCATCCTGTTCATACTCTTTAAATAGTCGGCTGTGGCATTTTATGCAGCGTGTGCCTGGCAAGGCGGTGGTGAGACAAGTGTGTTATGGACGCTTACGCAATCAAGGGAAAGGGGCCTTGATTGGGGAGCAGTTGGCCCCTCACAGCCTTAGGCCCCAGCGCCAGGGCCGGCACTAGGCATGGGCAGTGTGGGCAGCTGCCCAGGGCCTCGCGCTCAGCTAAAATATCAGGAGGTCCGTTTCACTGTGAAAGGCCACGCATTTACAGTTAGCCCACCTGCTCCTCCAGGGCACCCTGCCCCACACAATCATAATACAAATGCGAGGTGTCTTGACCTTGCTGGTCAGGGCATAGTGGCATTCCTGGAGGTGCAGGGGTGGGGGAAGGGACAAACAGAATGGGGAAAGCACAGCAGCCGGGCCAGCAATTATGTTGGCTCACAGTGTCAGGGGTGGGACAGCGCCTCTGTTAAGTACTTGCCATTCTTTTTCTGCATTTTGTTTCTAGGTGACAGAAGGCCCCTTTGTTTCCAGGACCAGCCAGACACAGGTAAGGAGAGGTGGGTGAGGGGAGGAGGGAGCAGCCAGATCATCTGGCTTTAGTTAACTTTTGCATCACTAGGGTTTTTGATGGGAATGTGCATTTAAAATGTATGTAGAACTGCCATGGTAGAGCAGTGTTTTAAGAAACGCCTCGTTACTGCCTTGAGGACCAGGGGAGGGGGCCCCCTTTCCCTGGGCCTCTAAGCACTAGAGCAAGCTGCAAGGTCCAGGTGTGGGGGCCCCCTTCCCTCTGCCTTGTAGCATTTACTCCCTCTTTCCTTTATTTATTCCCCTGTGAAATGGAACCAAAAAAGAAAAACACTTTTGCTAGAAAGGTCGTCTTTTTTGGACATTTTTCACTTTCAAAGTGCAGCCTCGGGATGGAGAGAAATAAAAGGTTAAAAATGTGAAAAATAACTAAAGGAAGACAGAGTGGGTCGAAAAGGGGCAGATTTATTTTATTCACGCCCAAAACACATTAGCGCCACTTTACAGAGTTTGCCAGTGAGGCATTACTTTTGTTTTTTTGTCTTTCTCTGAACGGTAACTAGACAAAATATCGAAAAAAATATATAGAATGGACAGAATATCGAAGTCAAAATATAGAATGGACATAATATCGAATGGACATAATATAGTGGTTAAAAATATCCAAATGCAGGTAAGTAATATCGACTGTCAAAATATCAAAGTACATAATATAGGCATTAAAATATATCGAATTTTTAATAATATCGAATTTTTTTAAGTGCTTTCTATGTTAGTATATGTGTTAAAAGTGTATATTATTTTTGTAATGTATGTTTAATTTTTTTAAAGTAATGAATTTTATGTTATTTAATTTTTGCGTAATTTAATTCCGTAGCGGGTTGTGGGTTTATAGGGGAATAGGGTGGGAAGTAATTTAATTATAGTAAATTAAATATTAATTTTTAGGAATTATTAATTATTTTTAATTTAATTTTGCGTTTTAGTTCTGTAGCGGGTTGTGGGTTTATAGGGGAATATGGTGGGAAGTATTTTAATTGTAATTAAGTAAATATTTATTTTAATTTATTTGTATTTATAATTAATTTATTGTTAATTATTTAATTGGTAATTAATTTTTATTAATTGGTAATTCCTTTTTTTAATTGATAAATTGATAATTATGTTGTATTAATTTATTATTTGGAGCGGGTTGTGGGTTTATAGGGGAATAGGGTGGGAAGTAATTTAATTGTAATTAAGTAATTAATGAAATTATTTTTGTGTATTGATAATTTATTGTTAATTAAATATTAATTGGTAATTTTTTTATTACTTGTTACATTTTGGTATTGAAAATTAATTGGTTGTTAATTATTAATAGTTAATTAATTTTTAATAAATAATATTTATTGGTATTTATAATTAATTATTAAATATTTTGTAATTGGTAATTAATTTTAATTAATTTTTTATTGGTATTGATAATTAATGTATTTTTATTTAAATATTAAATCATTACTTTCCCTACTGTTGCACTCACTGGAGTGGGAATAGTAATTTTTACCCCTATGCTATCCAACGCTTTCCCTACTGTTGCACTCACTGGAGTGGGAATAGTAATTTTTACCACTACGCTATCCAATGCTTTCCCTACTGTTGCACTCACTGGAGTGGGAATAGTAATTTTTACCCTCCCGCTATCCAACGCTTTCCCTACTGTTGCACTCACTGGAGTGGGAATAGTAATTTTTACCCTCCCGCTATCCAACGCTTTCCCTACTGTTGCACTCCCTGGAGTGGGAATAGTAATTTTTACCCCTACGCTATCCAACGCTTTCCTTACTGTTGCACTCTCTGGAGTGGGAATAGTAATTTTTACCCCTACGCTATCCAATGCTTTCCCTACTGTTGCACTCACTGGAGTGGGAATAGTAATTTTTACCCCTACGCTATCCAACGCTTTCCTTACTGTTGCACTCTCTGGAGTGATAATAGTAAATTTTACCCTCCCGCTATCCTACGCTAAAAATATTGAATATTTTTTATTAATATTAAGTTATATATATGTATTAAAAAATAAAAATGTATGTTTATTTTTTATAACTTACATTAATTATTTATTAATTTTAAGGTTATTTAAGTATTTTTAAGTATGTTTTAGTTAATTATATTTATTATTTCATTAATTTTACATTAATTTTAAGACATTTAAAAAAATTGATATTTTAACAAACTATGGGGCCCATTACGATGGCGGGCGGAAGCACAACCGCCGTGCTGGCGGATGCAAAAACCACCAGTTACCGCCGGCACGCAGCAGTCCACACGCCCGCCCAATTACGATGCGAAAAGTAGGCCAAACACCGCCGGCAAGCCAGCAACACCGTCCGCCATCAAAGTGCGCCCGTACACGTAGCGGCGCAGCACAACTGACACACACCGTCCGACGAAACACGTACCGCCCGGCGCATAAATTACGATGCCGCAAACAAACGGCTCCCACGGCCAAGAGATACCGTACGACAAACCGAAGCGGCAACACGGACGCCGAGCACGGACAACGAAGAAGCGGCTCCCCGAGCATGAATCCAGCACTGCAGGCCCTCCCCATGCTCCTGCTGATGCACCACCAAGGATGCAACGTACCGCGGAGACGCAGGTAGGCACACACACAACAAGTGCACGCAAACAGCGCACACAGTGCAAGGGCGGAAAAAGCGGACAACCCCCACCAGCGCGTGTACACTACACATCCACCATTGCATCCACATATGACACACAGGCCAAATCGTAACATCGCGGAACACATGTGTACACACCACCTGGGACTAGGAACCAACCACCCCGTCACGGCCCCAAAGCGCCGATGACGCCGCCACACATGCGCACAACGCAGAGGCCAACCGCAGCGCCATGCATGCGTCGCACACAGACACAGGGACACAACCAAGCAGCACACACATCAGCCCCACCCCGAACGCACATGACACGTGACAGGCCTGCCACAGACATGTCCCCAACGCCCAATTCACGGACAACACCCAACGCCACACAACCGACGCACACATGTCAGTGAAGACACTCAACTGCAGGACACACCCCAGTGTAACAAACATGGCGTAGCACACAGCGGCGGCAACACCAACTAGGAGAAGCAGGGCCCCTTCGGGAAGAGGAACGCCAGTACCACACTGAAACACCCATACCACCCTGCACATATGAACAAGACATATAAAGCGGAACACCAAAGAGCCCGGGGACCGACAACAGGTGGCCCAAGAATAACATTCACACACAAGGCCCAACGCAGAGCGGAAAGGCAGCCTGCCGCCCACACAAGGGAGAGCAGACAGCACTGAATGACCTTCCATTCCAACTCCGAAACCACAGCCCTACGACAGAAGCCGGTGAATACAGCCATTGTCCAAGAATAGACCAACACAGGCATGCCGAGGAGACCGACCACAGGGCAGATAGCGCATATCACAGAAGCACACAACGGACGGGGAAGAAAGAAGAAAACACTCCCCCATGTCGGCCACATGCAAGTTAATTGGAAGGAGTCACACATCACTGACCTTGAACTGTCTGAGAAGCATGTGGGAAGAGGGCCCGTGTCCTCCAAACAAGCCAACAGAACACAAGTCCTGTCTCCCTACGACTACACAGAGCTCACAGCAACCTCGGAGCGTGCACATTGCAGACTGCACACACAGCCGGAGCACGCCACCACAACGCACCGCTGCGAAATGGCAACCGCAACACACCTACCCAACTACGCCGAACAGCTCAAGCTGTACAAAACCAACCTGTTTCATACATTGGGATGCGATCTCCTGTCCCTGCTGAACGTAAGTTACCGACTGACTTACAGCATCACATTGTTCAGCTGCGTCATGCCCGTCTTCTACTGTCGGAGGTGTCCCTACCAGCATCCCGTGGAGATATGCCTCTCCAACCCGGCATGTCTGAAGGCGGACCTGCTACCACTACTCCTCCCTCTGGACGCACACGACAGGGCCTGCTCTGCCTATGGGGGCATGGCGTATGTGGCCAACATCGCACCCGCACTGAAATGGGACCACTGTGCCTCCACACGACGGATCATCGAGAACAGCTACATCGAATGTCACCCAGCATGCCCCATCATGGTCCTCCAAGGGACAACTTACGAACAACACCTTGACAGCCACCATCCGCTACATTGGCTGGCAAACATGTACACCACCAATGACATGGAAGCCCTGCTGGACGGCATCGCATACCTGACAACCTGTCAATTCGTCGGACCACAACGCAGGTTCCCCGATTGACCTATGATGTCCAACCCCGCACCCATGCTTAGCTTCCGCACGGACTGGCCAGTCACCACCACAACAGCCATACCAAACGACCGGCAACTGTAACCACACCATCAACGACATCGCCATGACATCGGATATGACCGGGACATGCACACAGTTCCCCATCACATCCAGGAACACCGCATGCATCGTGGGAGGCAGTGGCATGGGCTCTGTGTATCGCACCCACATGGACGGAACTGCACGAACAACCAGGACACGACATGGATCCAGCGCCCATGGACACACACACCGCTCAGTGGACATGAATAGGTCGCCTGGAGTCTGTGGGTGCTGCACCCCTCCCACCCCCGCCCCGGGAATCCCATACCAGGACCTTTGCATGGACGACAAGTGCATACAACAACAACACGACCCCAGTGACTGTGACATGTCCAGTAACCACCACAGTGCAACAACAAGTGGCACGCCGCTGCATGCACGCAAGCACATGCCCTGATGTCATCTCACATGCACGCGTGCATGAGGAACAACCGCAGCAAACCTGTCACATGGAACTGAGATGGACTGTGCCCATGATGCCAAGCGGTCTGGTAGGCTACATGTATACCGTCTGTGTCAAAGTCCGCAGCTCCGCAGCTATACGTAAATGTACATTAGCACAGCCTTGGCCAAGCAGATGTCACTCTGAAGCCCACATCCCACATGCAACAGCCAATCACATGTAACCCCACACCCTATCCCATTTGCAATCATGCTCAGTAT
Organism: Calotriton arnoldi; assembly: GCA_963921515.1. Lineage (NCBI taxonomy): Eukaryota > Metazoa > Chordata > Amphibia > Caudata > Salamandridae > Calotriton > Calotriton arnoldi. Next base: position 379,513 of record CAWUFW010002540.1, on the reverse strand, counting down.
ATCCTCAACATGTATTCCGCTGCCAGTAGTGTCCACTATACTGCATCACAGAGGACAGAAGACTCAATATAATGTTTGAAACCAAAACTGTCTCCGCTGACTCATTTCACAAGTACGAATGAGAGAGGATGAGAGTATGTGAAGTACACGGCAGTCGTGACATGACCATGTAGTCCACTGGTATTGGATGTCAACGCAAATGAGTAGCACAACTGTGGAAGACACACATGTGTCGTGTGAAGTCGTATGGACGCAGTGCTCAGGTGGGTGGGTGTGACGGGTAGATGCGCACATGCCAAGTTGGAGTACGCCGTGTTGGGAGGGGTCATGAACAGTACACCACCGCTTCCCTGGGCATTGTGAGAGGACACCTGTCGGGGGAGTGAACACGTGTGTGCACAGCAGCCGGGCACACGTACAAAGCGGTACCAGGCGCACCTCAGCCCACCCTCTGTGGACAAGCTGGATCCTGTTGTGCGCCCGCCATGCCCCTTGACAAGGCACACACAGCCCCAGTCGACCAGGTGTAACCCCAACATAGTCAATCCGCACAGGCGATACAGGGCACGGGATGGCAGTGGAGCATGGTGTGTGAGAGGTCTCCTCGCGCTCCTCCTGGTCATATCACGCAGGCAATAGAACCTCAACGTCTAGCATGGCACAAGTCAAATGGAAGTGTAGGGGGACGCACCACAGCACGAGCAGCACTGACGTCACGGGAGGTGGCTCGCACCATCCCATCCATTGCCCATCATACCAACCACGCCACATGCCATTGCGACTAAGTGCAAGCGCGTGCGCCACCACCCCCGAGCCCTCCCCAGAGAGGCCAAAGAGTGAATGTGTGGGCCATCAGCCACAGACGGACGCGGCCTGGCCGCAAGGGCAGCCACAGCCACTGGGTGTCGCAGGTGGCGGATCCGGAAGGCGAAGACTGTGATGCATAGTCCATGCAGGCCGGGTCTCCATTTGGGGCACCACGCAGGTGGACGGCGTCCCGCCACACATCATACCCTGAGACAGCCCACTCGTGCAACTGGACCCACACATACACTCCTTGCCCTCTCTGGTGCGAGCTTGGGGCTGCCTGTGCAAGCGCTAGCCTCGCAGGTGAGCATGCATATTGGGGGAGCGAGGGGAGGACATGAGGGCTGGGGCGAAGATGACTGTATCACTGTCAGTTAGTACAAGGGATGACCCAGATGTGGAAAGGAAGAGACGTGTCCCGTGTGTACTGCAACTAGTCGCCAATCCAACTACCCCCCATGTCCGGAATGTAAGCCCGCACCTAGGCCCGCCCATCCGCCACATCGAACATACCACCAGCACGACAACCTTCCCATTCGAAACACTGACTGGGGGTGGCGACCAGTGTACAATCATGTGTAGCCTACCCACGCGTACATGTGGGCCCTCCATGATCCATGTCACCTGCGGCAAAGTCATGACATGCGCAATGAGGGAAGTGAGGAGAGCTGTCCGCCCCACGCGCAGAAGGTGCATCAGCTCCACAGACCCAGCAGCGAGTCCAGCAGGGGTCACATGTGCAGGGACAGCTGTGCCTGGTGTGAAGGCACATGCAAATAGACAGCACATCGACCAATGTGTAGTCTGCCCACATCTACAGTCCATCATCATGCGGACATAGGAATTGAACACAGGGCAACACATCTTCAGTTGGTGCACCCACCGTGACCAACAATGCGCAATCATCGACGTACCCGCCCTGTGCATGGCCCCCCACCCAACGGAGGCACATCCAGTGCCACCATCCCACACACACAAGCCTTCCACGGAACATGCTGTGTCCAATGGTCAGTACAGAGTCAGCGCCCATCTGGTGGATCCTGAACAGGAGACACATGCACACACATGCCAGCTCCCACTATGTACGTCTGCCACCTGGCACGTGCAATGTAACCTCTCACCTGTGACGTGTGACTGCAAGCACACAGCCGTCTTGGCATGGGGCTGTCAATGTGGACACCTGTCAATGTTTCGGGAGGTGTGATCCGTACAGTGCTGTACATAGGGTGCAGTGCTGACACCTACTACTGTCTCATGTCCCCTCGTGCCACAGGTCCCACTTGTTTTGGCCGCTCAGCCTGTGCCCACATCGTCGTCGTCGTGTGCCATACTCATCCAGCCGCGGAAGCAGTTCCATGCTCAGCAGACATTCATGTTGCCGTGGCGTTGCCGCTTGACGGATATGCAGTCAGTCCCCATCAGCACGCCCGCAAGTCATTGGGGCCTAGATCCCCATGTGCATGCACATGGCAGTGGTTTGTATCACTAGCCATTGCCATTGTTGGGAGACCTGTGTAAGTGTATTGTGGCCGTGCCGTCCCAGCTTGACAGCTGGGCTGTGGCTCATGTGCTTGCTCAGTCATGTCAGTGATGTGTATGCGAAATTGCTATGTGTCGTGTTGCTTTGACATGTGTCCTCTGCCATTGTCCCTAGGCGGAGACCGAACATTGACCGCCCATACCAATTGCTGGCGGACATGGACGATACAGAGGTTATTAGGAAGTTTCGGCTGGACAGGCCAACCCTGCATCGACTGTGTGCCATGTTAGAACCCCATCTCCGTCCCCGCAGGGTGTATCCGACTGCTGTCACCCCCACGGCTAAGGTGATGGCCGCCATGCATTTCTTCGCCACTGGGTCATTCCAGCACACAGTGGGCATTGGAGGAGGGATGTCCCAGCCCATGTTCAGCAAGGTGCTGAGGGATGTACTGGCAGCCATGATGCTGTACCGAAACAGGTACATCCGCTTCCCCAGGGCTCGTGAATTGGCGGCAGTGAAGGGTGCATTCTATGCCCTTGGCAGAATCCCACACGTCGTTGGAGCCATTGACTGCACACATGTCGGCCTTGTTCCACCACAGGCCACTGAGCACCTGTACCGCAACAGGAAGCACACGCACTCCCTGAATGTGCAAGTGGTGTGCCTTGCGGACATGGTGATCACCCACGTGTGTGCAAAGTTCCCAGGCTCGGCCCATGACGCACACATAATGCGCAACAGCATCTTGCCACGACTGATGTCCAATATGCAACAGGATCGTGCCTGTATTGTCGGTGAGTATGTGGAGTGGTGTAGCGTGCTGGTTGTGCGATGCTGTCCCCTGTCCAGTTGGAATTGCAACGGTTCTCTGTGTCCCTCACACCCAGGTGACTCTGCGTACCCGAATGGGGCATGGCTGCTCAGTCCATTGAGGAATCCTCGCACCCCAGCAGACGATCGCTACAATGAGGCACATGGGAGGACCAGACGTGTGGTCGAGCGTACCTTTGGCCTCCTCAAGTCCAGGTTCAGGTGCCTGGACCGCACCGGGGTGCGCTGGCGTACTCCCCACAGAAGGTGTGCCGGATAGTGGTGGCGTGCTGCATGCTGCACAATCTGGCCATTCGGAAGCAGATCCCCCTCATCGTGGATGACGGAGATCAACCAGGGCCCCAGCCCGCAGACCAGGACAGCTCGAGTGAGGAGGACAGCGGAGAGGAGGAAGCTGGTAATGTGCGGCAGCAGCTCATCGCCCGCTACTTCACTTGACGGTGAGTGTCCATGTACGACGGCTGATGTGGCTGTATCTGTGCAGGTGTGTGTGTGCTGTGTCAGGGTGGCCGTTTGTTCACTGCGTGCTGTGTGTCAACGCTCCATGGCCAGGGGTAGTATGCCACTGTTGGTGGCTGTGGCATTGTGCCCTATTGCTCTGTGCGATGTGTGTACATTGCTTGTAGTTGTTGACATGTACTGTGTGATGGGTGTGTGACACACTCATTGAATGTGCTCCTGTTCTGTCTCCCACCCCTAGGTCCCTACAGGCCCTCCGGATTCAATTGCCATGCCACGCATCAGGTGCCTTTCCACCCAAGGTGGCCGTTGTATTCCGTACAAATAAAACACAGGGCACAAACAGCAGTTAGTGTAAAAGGTGCATTTATTACAAACTGTGACATGTGATTGTGTGTAAGGTGATGACAAAAGTGGTGCGTGCAGTGACAATGAGCTGTCGGTCATGGCTGCGTGATGCTCAGGGTGTACCCACTGGTTCTATGTCCATAGTCCAACACACACATGCCATCCAGATGGCTGTGTGGAGTGGGATCGTAGTCCAAGTCAATGCAGTGGCTGGTCAAGGAAGGCTGGCGGAAGGCTGGCTGGCTGCCTCACTTGCGTTTGGAGCGTGCGAAGTCCTCCCGGGAGATCTGTTTCCACTTCGGACGGCCCCTTCCACGTTTGCGAGGGGGTGCCTGCTTGCGACATGCTGGTGGTTGAGGTGTGCTCACTGGCTGTGGATGCAGGGGAACTGGACACTGCTGCTCCACCCTGCGCCCCGGCAGGTGGTGGCGGAGGGGAGCTGCTGTCCCTGGCTGTGACCTCACCGCCACCACCAGCTGGCCCATGAGGTCCACGATTTGGCCCATACGGGCGTCCATGGACCTCAGCACCCCCAGCACCTCACGCGTGTCTGAAGCAGACCGGACCCATTGTCCTTGGGCCTCTTCATAGGCCCCAAGGACTCTGGCCATTTGAGGCAGGGCATGGCTCCCAGGGGAGGCTGGCGTTTCCCTGACCCTGCTCCTCCTACAGTCCTGCTGCCACCGGCCTGCCCACTAGCCACATTGCTCACCACGGTCCTCGCTGTGGCTCCCAGGGTGGATCCAGTCGGCCGGGCCACCACCTGCGCTGGGGCTGGTGCCAGCGAAGACGTGGTGGTGGTGGCGGCGGTGGTGGTCGGTGCGGCGATGGTGGCGGTTGCGGCAGTGGTAGTGGCCACAATGACCGTGGGTGTGGCCGCAACGACAGTGGCAGCAGGGGGCTGGGAATGTTCAGCAGCCCTGGATGATGGGTTGGTGGGTAGGAGGGGTCCTGGGGAGCGGCTGGGCCCTGCCACACCAGATGGGCCTGCTTGGTGGTCCGTGTCCGAAGAGGAGGACAGATCCTCCAGATCCGTGTGTCCTCGTTGGGGGCTTGTAGGCTGGCTGTGCTGGCTGCTGGCTCCATCCCCAGCATCCAGCAGTTCGTCACCTGTGGAGAGAATGAGATTTGTTATTGTGTTGCACCTGGCGAAGTATGTATTTGTCGTCTGACATTAACAGTTCGTGCAATCTCGTACATGGGTTTCCCGGAGGCGTGTGTGTGGCTGTAGCATCTGTAGTTGTGTGTGCTTGGCAATGGAACTGTGTGCTGTGCACATGTGGCATGGGACGGATTGGCCATGCCGATGGGTGTGTTGCTGTGCCCCTACTTATTGTGACTCTGGTGTATGCGGGCTCCTGGCCCATCCTGGGTCTGGTTTGTACTTTGCTTTTGGGGTTCAAATGGAACGCTTAGGAACGCATATGGCAACATGGGGGCCATGCCCCAGATTCGCATTTGGGTGGGAATATGCTTTTGGGGTTCAAATGGAACGCTTAGGAACGCATATGGCAACATGGGGGCCATGCCCCAGATTCGCATTTGGGATGGAATATGCTTTTGGGGTTCAAATGGAACGCTTTAGGAACGCATATGGCAACATGGGGGCCATGCCCCAGATTCGCATTTGGGATGGGATATGCTTTTGGGGTTCAAATGGAACGCTTAGGAACGCATATGGCAACATGGGGGCCATGCCCCAGATTCGCATTTGGGAGGGGATATGCTTTTGGGGTACATGCTGTGAGCCATGGGTGCCGAACGTGACATGTGTTGTGGCAGCATGACAGTGCATGGTTTGAGGTGTGTGCATGCTTGACATGGCCTGCATATTTGCTGTCTGTTGTGATTACTGGACATGGCATTGGACGCATCGTTATGAGTGTGTGATGGTTGTGTGCCAGCCAACGTATTGCAGTTGTCCCATCTCCTTGGTGTGCGTGCTGCCCTGTGCCATGTGCATCACTGCAGTGCTCGGGGGGGTGTGGCCCATGTTGTGTGTTGTTGCTCACAGTGTGTCGTGCGCTTCATTGACTTCTGGCACATGGTTGGTCATGGGCATGTATCTTAGCGTGACTGCTGTATGTGTGGCAGCTGTGGGGATGACATGCCTTTCATGAGACTGGGGCTGACGGATGGGATGGATGGTATGTTGTATGTGCATGGTGTGTCTGTGTGTTTGATGGGTTCAGTGGTGTTCGTGTGCATTTATGTTGTTCCGCTCTGTTGCGTCTAGTGTTGTTTGTCTTACATAGGCGTAGTCGTGGGGTGTGTGGTTGACAGGCAGTAGGGGCTACATGGACAGGACTTCAATGGTGTTTCGGTTGTGTGTAATGAGTTGCACAGTGGCTGCCGTGTGGTACTATATTCAGTGTGGCTTGTGCATGCAGACGTGGCTCCTTGGGTGTTGCTATGTCTGTGATGGGTCATGTGGGGTGTGAGTCTGTTGTTCATGTCCATGTGCACATTGTTCACTTGTTCGTGACGGTGGGCGGTGCTGCGTGTTCATCTGCTACGTGACATGTCCCATGTGTTGGTCGTGTTATGGTCCTCATGCCTCCAGTAATCCAGCCCTGTCCAGTTTCCCACCTGCAAGTTGTTCGTGCGTGCACTGTACTGGATGCCACATGGCTCTAAGCGGGGGTGCTCCATGTTGCAGGTCTGTGGGGGTGGGGGGGTGTTGTGGGTCGTGGGGGTGGCTGGACACCCACTGACACCGATTGCTGTGGACCGTGATGTCCGCCTTTCGGCTGTCGTTGTGCACTGCGGTGGCTGACACGTGGCTGTGGGGTGTGGGGATGCTCCTCCTTGCTGTGCTGTGGGACTAGGGGCCTGGTGTGTGTTGTACTTGGGCTGTCCACCGTCCCACCCACTGCACTTTGTGTTCCTGCCACTTACCTGTTACTTGTCGGTTAGTGCAGCTGTGGCGGACACATGGGTGTGGTGGGTGCTCGTTGTGGCGCTTCTGGCATATTTGGGGACCTGTTGGTGGTTACGTGGCTGGCTGAGTGTACACATGTCCCCACGTATGTTACAGTTGTTCGGTTTGGGCTGTGTGTGGTGGTGTCTGTTGCATGTGTGTGTGATGTGTTGTGTATTGTGTGCTGGACATGGGGGTGTTTGTCCCTGGGAGCTGTGGCATGGTGGTAGTGCATGTGAGTACATAGCGGTGTGCTGGTATACATTAGTTTGTACTTACCAGCCTCCACTCCCCCTGCTAATCCGGCGAGGATCTCCGGATGTATTATGACTCGCACATTCTCCTCCCACGCTTTGAAGGTCTTGAAGAGCGCTGGATTCCCTCCGCCAGTGACGGCAGCCAGCTCTCTGTTTTTTCCCTCCTTCTTCTTGACCAGGCTCTTTACGTCATTCCAACGTTTGTTAATTTCTCCTCTGTTCCTGGGCAGGGTCCCGACTGCATTGACCTGGTCTACGATCCGGTTCCACATTCTGTTTCTGGTGGCTAGTGGTGTGTGCTGGACCATGTTCCCATAGATTTGTGGGTACACCTTGATGATCTCGTCGACCATGACCGTCAGCTCAATGGGCGTGTACTTGGGCATCCTTTGTGGTGCCATGGTGTTTGTGGTGCTGGTGCGGTGTGTGTTGTGTAATGTGCAGGGGGTTTGTGGTGCAGGTGTTTGGTGGTGGTGGTGGTGGTGGTTGTGATGTGTGCGTTTCTGTGGTGTGCTGCTGTCCTTGCTGTGTCACTGTGTCCTCTCCTCTCCTCTCTGGTTTGCAATGTAGCAAGGGGTTGTGGTCTGTGGGAGTGCTGCTTTTGTACTCACCTATGTGGGTGTGTCCTCATGGTCTGTTGTTTTCAGGTGTGTTGTGTCTGGGGTTCTGGCCTTTGTATTTTTTGTTTGTCCGGGGGTGTTTTCGGGATGTGTACTGTGCTTGTGTATTTGTGCGTGCCTTGCTGTGTGGACTTGTTGGCCATGTTGTGTGCTATTGGTTTTGTGAGCGGATGGTTTCTGTGCAGGTACGTGGGCGCCATGGCTTCTGCCGTGTCGATTCTCATCGGCGTTGTTTGCGCTAGCGGGCGGTATATTTGTGGTTTTTCCGCGCTCATGGCGGTGCGATCGTAATTTCATGTGCGGTGTGTCGGCCGGGAGGGCGGGCGGTTTTGTGTTGTCGTGCGTGTTTCCGTCCGTGGCGGGCGGTTTGACTCCGACTCGGACGTTGGCGGGCGGTATTTTGTGTGATTTTTCCGCCGATGGCGGTTTTCGGTTTGTGTAATCGTAATGGCGTGGTCGGTGTTCAGACGGTGTGTGCGGGCGGATTTTTGCCGCTTCCATGCCTGGCGGATTTTTTTACGCCGGGTATCGTAATGGGCCCCTATATTATTTACAACGATATTTTGGATTCGATATTTTTGTACTTACCTGTTTGTAGATAGGAATTCGATATTTTGGCATTCTATATTTTATCCACGATATTTTGGCAGGTCGATATTTTGGCATTCTATATTCTGTCAGTGATCCTTCTGAACAGCATTGTTTTCCCCAGGTGTGGAAGTGCACCATTCCTGGATGTACTGCAATACCTGCTTGATGGATGGATTGGAAAAAAAATGCATACCGCAGCTCTGTATTCACGAATGTGGTCTTTTTAAACCAGACTGCTTACGTTTTGTAAGGATACAAGCAATGGACATTGAAACGGGTCCCTTCGGCCCTGTAGTCATGTCCTTACCTTTTTATGCAAAAGCACTAATTGATTTCTGAATAATAAGTGCAGTTAAGGTAACCAATTTATTACTGCTTACATTTCACATGCTTTACTTAATCTTGCGTTCCTTATGAGTGTTTGCTTTTTCCAGGATGTTGTCACTTTTTTTTAGGCAGCATATTGCTCTTGTCTAGTGCGTTATTTGAATTGAGTCGCAACCAGGTGTTTATAGTGGGGCGCAATTGGGTTGTAGTTGAAGGCAGTGTGAGTTTCTCTCAGTGGGCAGTATGGTGTTCAGTGGGGGAGAGGATGTGGCACTATGGTCAGAGCTGCCGAATTTGGAACTGGGGAACCGGGTTTAGCCTTCATGACCAGTCCACCAGACCACTCTCCTGAGGGAGCACATTCCCGTGCTAGACCTTAGAAGGCCCTGCAAGACCTTAGAAGCCCTGATGTCTTAGAACCAGCAGGTGGACCCTAGCGGTGGCAAGTGTGGGTTAACCTTGAAGGCCTGACCACCACAACCCCTATTGAAGCTCACCTCAAGTATTTTGGGCAGGCTTACGAAGCAGCACACCCTAGAGCAACAGTGACTCTGTCACTGAGGTCACAGGACCCTTGAGCAGGGAGGCTCTAGGGCGGTGAGATCGCACTGAGCGCTGACTTCGGGTGGGGGCGTCATGGTTGCAAGTATATTATGTTTTTAAAAGCACTTGCTGCCTCCTTCCTGGCCTCCAGCAATTTTCAGCATCAATAAAAATGTCATGATAACTCCGGTGATTAATGTTCTTCCTAGAGAGAGATGGAGTTTTGTCAAGTGGAAGTTTTGACTAGTGGAGAGGTGGCGCAGAGGGTCTGACCCCTGTCCACCACAAACTTTCAAGACAATTCTTTTAACAACCTCTGCTGCCACTGCAGTAAGAAGAATCATCAACGATTCCTTAACTACCGGAATATTTCCAGAAGAACTCAAAAAAATCACACATACGCCCTTTACTGAAGAAAACAAACTTGGACCCACTGAACCCTGACAACTACAGACCCATTACAAATGGACCTTTCCTGGGCAAACTGATAGAAAGAGCAGCGTTCACCCAGATGTCACAATTCATTGAAGAGAATGACATACTCTCAGACTTCCAAACAGGATTCCGTCCGGGAAGAGGCACTGAATCTGCCCTCCTTGCCATCTGGGTTGACCTGAAGAATACAGTTGACCGCAGCGGGGTTGCTGCCGTACTCCTCTTGGACCTCTCAGCTGCCTTTGACACGGTTGACCATGACACTCTGAAACAAAGACTCTATGAAGCCGGCATAGAGGGAACTGCTCTAGACTGGATCGCGTCCTACCTTCAAAACAGAACTAATGTCATCCATACCCCACCTTTCTTGTCCAAACCATACTCCACAAAAGCTGGGGTCCCTCAAGGCTCTATCATCTCGCCCATGCTTTTCAACATCTACATGAAGTCATTACCGATACTGATCAATCAATTTCACCTCACGTGCTATAACTATGCAGATGACACGCAAATACTCCTTCAACTGGAATTCCCCAAAGACATTGGAAAATCCCCAATTTTCAGTTGTCTCAGGGCTGTGGATCAGTGGATGACTTGGAGCCATCTCAAATTGAATGCTTCAAAAACAGAAATACTCACGTGTGGCGATTGGAAACATTACGACCCGCTTGCCCCCTGGCCTGATGAACTGGGATCACCACCTAAAGTATCGAAGGAAGTAAGAAACCTCGGAATGACCATGGACTCCAAGCTGTCGATGAATGCCCAAGTGGACAAACTAGCAAGATCAAGCTTTGTCACTATAAAAACGCTGCGACTAATTTTCCCTCATTTGGGATTTCCACACAAGGTCCGAGCTACCATCTCCCTTGTTCTGTCCAAACTCGATTACGCCAATAGCCTCTACCACGGATCACCTTTAACGACCATGAAAAGACTACAACGGATTCAGAACTCGGCTGCCAGACTACTCTTGCATATCAAACCGCGAGATCACATTTCACCTGCCTTGAAAGTCCTGCATTGGTTACCGGTTGCCAGAAGATCCACGTTCAAGCTACTTTGTATCACCCACAAAGCAATACATGGAATGGGACCGCTCTTCATCAGGAATAAAATCACCAAACACATTCAACAAAGGAACCTACGCTCTAAAGGGGCATCTCGCCTCAAAATCCCAAGATACAAGAAAAACCATGGGTGGCACATCCTACTCTGTTCAAGCAGCCAAACTATGGAACTCTTTACCCCCAACATAAGATCCACCGACAACCACCTTAACTTCAGAAAACTACTCAAGAATTGGCTCTTCCCCACATAAGCACCATACGCAAACAGAAATTTACAGCATATTCCTCTGTATATAAGCATTTATTTTCACTATAGATATGTACCTATCTTTGTGTATTGCTTTGTATAAACATGTAGAATAATTATGTTGCTGTAAATAAATAAATAAAAATCATCTTTGGTCTACATGTACTTACTTCCATTGTGCATCTATGTACCTTCCATGTACTTGGATCTGTGTGTCTGTTATTTTTCTCCTGAAAAAGCATATCCAATGCACTACCCTATTTCTCATCCTGTACCTCTATCAATATCTTCAATCTATATATACTTACCTCCTTTAAGCATCTATATACTTTCAATGTACTTATGGATCTATATATTTATCACTTTCTTCTAATTTAGCATTTCAAAAGCACTACCCTATTTTTTCAGCCTATACTTCTCTCAATATATCCTCTGGCCCAACCTTCTGACTCATCTCAAACTTCTTTCTACTACTCTTTCCAATTCACAACCCTATCTCACCCTATACATCTATCAATATATCCTCTACATCCACTTTCTCATTTATCCCAAACCCCATACCACTACTATGATCCCCAAAATAACCCTTTCTAGACTCTCTCCTACTCTACCCCTCCTTGCATCATCTGACACCTCTTTTTACTATACAGATCCCCCAAAACAAACCTTTCTAAACTCTTCCCTCTGACTCTTCCCCTCAAAAACCCCTTTTTATTCATCCAAAAGCCTCCTCCTACTGCTATGACCTCAAAAAAAAAGAGAAAAAAAAAAAAAAAAAGTCTTCTGTCCCTCCACTATCCTTTTCAATCAAAATAACAGACTAACCTGTTCACTTCTCAAACTCCATATTCCACTATACTAATTCACCACTAATCCTTTATGGGTTCCAGAGTAGTGTGCTACTCGCCAATAAAGCGTTTCAACACCCTATCAGGGTTACCAGCGCTATATAAATGCAAACCTTTTTGCCTTTTCTACCCCTCCCCAACCCTTCTCAATCCAAATAACTGACTAACATATCAACCACTCAAATTACTTTCATGTTTCGCCATACTAATTCAACAGTAATCCTTATGGGTTCCAGAGTAGCGTGCTACTCGCCAACAAAGTGCTTCAAAACCCCATCAAGGGGTAGCAAGCGCTATATAAATACAAATCTCTTTCCCTCTTCTATCCCGCAACCTACCCTTCTCTATCGAAATAACTGAATAACATATCCACCACTTAAATTACTTCATACTTCACTATACTAATTTTCAGCACTAATCCTTTATGGGTTCCGGAGTAGCGTCCTACTTGCCAGAAAAGCGCTTCAACACCCATCAGGGGTAACAGGTGATACATGAATGCAAACCTTTCTTTCCTTTTATCCCTCCGCTACCCTTCTCACTCCAAATAACTGACTAATATCCACCACTCAAATTACTTTCATATTTCACCATACTAATTCAGCACCAATCCTTTATGGGTTTCCGGAGTAGCATGCTTCAACACCCCATCAGGGGTAACAAGCGCTATATAAATACAAACCTTTTTTTCCCTCTTCTATCCTTCTGCTATCCTTCCGAATCCGAATAACTGACTAACCTATCCACCACTTAAAATTTACTTGCATGTTTCACTATACTAATTCAACACTAATCTTCTATGGGTCCCGGAGGAGCGTGCTACTCGCCGAAAAAGCACTTCGACGCCTCGTCAGGGGTAGTAAGCGCTATATAAATGCAATTACAATACAATACAATGTGCCTGCTGCAAAGAACATGTACCATGCAGATCACAAAGTGCGCACAATGTAAATAGGTCAGTGGGTTACTGCTTTTGTCCGTGAGATCCTTTTGTTACTTGCAGTTTATAAGTCAAAATCCTAACATAGAACAATGAACTATTAACTGTCATCTAAGAGCTGCATGCAAACTGCAAGGTATAAATTAGAGCGTTATGGTTTTTTCCCCAGTCTTTGATTATCCTAATGTTGCAAAAAGGGTTCATTTGGATAGAAATCAATTCTGGTTATTAAAGAGAACACCCAACCATGGTATTACGTTCTACATTCAGAGTTTGTGTTTCTCCAGACCAATCACTATTAAACTATACAGCCTACTAGTATAATTGTCATGTGACTTCTACACCTTGTAGTCCTTTGTCTTATGTAACATTTCCTATACAGTGATTTACACACGTATGATTGATTGCCTCTGTGTAATGTGTGTGATATAAAGTTCTCTGACACCCTACACTGGTATCAGTGGCGCTGTAAATCAAATTAAATGCATCTGAGCGAGAATGTGGTTATGGAGACTTGAGGGGCACTGTTAAAGGGTGGTAGTGAGGGAATCCGTGGCAGAGGGAGTCATTGAGGGGCACCAACAAACATTGTCGCACAGGGCTCCACAAGCGCTAAAGCCGGCCACTTCCACTTCCTATAGTTCTAACACCAAATCAAAAATGTTGATTTGAAAACCCCTTGAATCTGCAGCATACCTTCAAGTCAATGTATGATTTAGCAGTGGTCTCGGTTGTTCTAAGTCTTTTTTTATTTATGTACAATCTTTATTTGTTTACAATGGTGTCTTGTGATTTTGTATTATATGTGTTGTGTTTTTGCACTTAACCTAATTCTGGTGAGTAAAGAGCCCACACACAAAAAGATTGTCCCACGACTCTTAGCATGTGTGTGTGGGATACTGGTGAGAGGATTTACGTTAAAACTAATGACTAAGTATTAATGTCACCCTAAGGTGGCACAATAATGGCACAGAAATATAAGGGAGCCTTTTGAAATTTGCGATTATATCCATGGGGTGAGAGGTTTTCATTTAATACAGTTTTAAAATATATGGTTTAATTTCATTTGTATATTTATCTTTTTGTCCATGTTACTGATATCCACTTTAGGTCTCTTCAGTGATGCCAAATAAGATCAATAGTCCTGCGATGTCACTTTCTGTGATGTCACTTCTTGTGATTTTACATGCAAGTTAGAGGGGCCTCACATCTTCCCTTTCGCCCGGGGCCCCAGAGGTTCTAGGACCGGCCCTGCCCAGCGCTGCGGCACTTGCTGCCCTATTTGTAGCAAAGCCTTTGTGGCGAGGAGGGGCTCCATATTGTGCCAGCGAACGTCACAGCTTTAAGGAGCACCGCTGCAGCAAGTCACTCTGCAGCAGGTGTGCGCCATGAAGTCTCAGCTGAAAGGGGAAAGCGCTCTAGGGTGGAACACGTGGGGGAGAAACGATCTCGAGAGAGGACTGGGGGTGGCATGGTTGGGAAACACTCTGAGGTGGAAGAGTAGGTTTGAGAAGTGCTCAATTTGGTGAACAGAGGCAGTGTGTTTTAGAGGTGCGTTCTATGGTGGAACAGAGTAGGTTTGAGAACTGCTCTCTTTGGTGGAGCAGGGAAAATATGTTTAGGAAGTGTCCCCTGTCTCCTAGAACTGAGGCAGTATGTTTGAGAAGTTCTCTTTATGGTGGAACAGAGGCAGTGTCTCGGGTAGGTTTTCTCTACGGTGCAACAGAGGGAGTATGTCTGTTATGTGCACTCCATGGTGGAACAGAGGGAATATGTTTGAAAGGTGCTCTCTCTGATGGAACAGAGGCAGTGTGTTTGAAAGGTGCTTTCTCTGGTGGAACAGAGCCAGTGTGTTTGAAAGGTGCTCTCTCTGGTGGAACAGAGGCAGAGTGTTTGAAAGGTGCTCTCTATGGTGGAACAGAGGCAGTGTGTTTGAAAGGTCCTCTCTCTGGTGGAACAGAGGCAGAGTGTTTGAAAGGTGCTCTCTCTGGTGGAACAGAGCCAGTGTGTTTGAAAGGTGCGCTCTCCGGTGGAACAGAGGCAGAGTGTTGTAAAGGTGCTCTCTCTGGTGGAACAGAGGGAGTGTGTTTGAAAGGTGCTATCTCTGGTGGAACAGAGGGAGTGTGTTTGAAAGGTGCTCTCTCTGGTGGAACAGAGGGAGTGTGTTTGAAAGGTGCTCTCTCTGGTGGAACAGAGGGAGAGTGTTTGAAAGGTGCTCTCTCTGGTGGAACAGAGGGAGTGTGTTTGAAACGTGCTCTCTCTGGTGGAACAGAGGGAGTGTGTTTGAAAGGTGCTCTCTCTGGTGGAACAGAGGCAGTGTGTTTGAAAGGTGCTCTGTCTGGTGGAACAGAGGGAGTGTTTTTGGTAAGATCTCTCTATGGTGGAACAGAGGGAGTGTGCTTGGTAAGTTCTCTCTGTGGGGGGGTATAGGCAGTATGTTGGGTAGGTTATCTCTACTGTGGAAGAGAGACAGTATGTGTGTTAGGTTCTCTTGATGGTGGAACAGAGGCAGTATGTTTGGGAAGTGCCCTCTCTATTGGAACAGAGAGAGTGTGTTTGGGAAGTTTTCTCCAGTGGAGGCCAGCATGGCTTGCGGGTGGCAAGGCGGGGGCGGGCGCGAGGGCAGGGGGTCTGGCAGGGGCGGGGTGCACAATATAAAAAATAAAAATTAAAAAGAAACTTACCTTGCCACTGGGTCCCGCGTCTCTGCCCCTGCTCTCCTCGTCAAACTCGAGGAACAGGAAGCACAGCCAGGCTCCCCTGACCAATCACAATGCTGCAATGCAGTGTTGTGATTGGTCTGAGCGTCCTGGTTCGATGCTCAACCAGGGAATGTGGGCCTGGGTATGTAATGCAGCCTGCATGGAGAACAGGGAAAGTGCGTATGACTGTTTTGGGTGGCCCGAGAGGGCCGGCCAAACAGTCATGTGCACTTAGGAGTGGGCAAACCACTCCTCCCCTGCTCCGAGAGCAGAGCAGCCCCACCCATCCCCCCACCCACAAAGCAGCACAAGCATAAAATGATAATAACTCAAAGTTATTATCATTCTACTTCGCACTGCTTAAAAGCAGTGGGGTGACGCTCCTCTGCCATAGCGGAGGAGCCGCCACTGGTTCTCTCTGTGGTGGAGTATAGGCAGTATGTTGGGTAGGTTGTCTCTACTGTGGAACACAGGCAGTATGTTTGGGAAGTGCTCTTAATGGGGAAGTCATGATTGAGAAGCAAAGGTGCAACAAAGGAAACGTGACTGGGATCTGATCTCTTGGGTGGAATGTAAGATCGGGCGGCACTCGCTAAGGTGGACAGGTCACTGCATGTTTGGGAATAGCTCTCCAGGGTGGAAGTGAAGTGATCTCTGAAGTAGAACACCTGTTTGTGAAGCACTCACTAAGGTGGAAGAGCGGCAGTTTGATTTACAAACATTCTCTTGTTTGGCGGTGATGACGGTGTTGACAAAGTAGTAACATTACCAGCCTGAGTTGCACTCAGATGCAGAACAGGTACGACGACCCTAGACCAGGACATAAAACAGGCGGAACAACAAATAGAAAAGTGGCCTCCATTCACAAATTTTGTTTCAAGATCTTTTGCAGTAGTCTTCCATCACAAGCAGTCATTAGGGGTAGAATGGAGTACATTAGTAGTACAGTGCGTACACATACATGACACATACACATTCAACTACCGACCTTCCTCCTGCCCCACTCTTATATGCAGTACACGCTGCCATCTCACATAGGTTCAGCACATCAGTAAAAGGCTCCTTCACACGCACAACAATGTCACTGTGTTTGTGGTCACCTTGTTTTACAGTAGATGAGGGTGTTGTGTGCTATCTCTTTACATTCACTCACTCTGACTTGTAAATGTGCCAGCATTACCAGGCTAATACCCATGCAGCCAGTTGTATTAAAGTCTTCAGGGCTGGCCCACTGACTCTTCCTTGCACGTCATCACATTCCTCCTTTCTGCTTCCTCATCACAGTCATTGCTGAATGAGGCATTGGGTATGTGGGAAGCAATCCTCTTGCTATCTTAATGCCTTAGGCAAGTGAGCTACAAGTACAACAAGTGGTACTTTACAGTCTACTATCCTCTCTAAGACCCTCATTCTCTCCTTTCTCCTCATCCAACATTCAACTTCAAGGGTGAGGGAAGCTTAGGACGTGACGAGGAAGCTCAGAGTCAGAATAATGAAGTTTGCAAGTAAATAATAGGCCATTATCATCATTGAAGTGGTTGCATGTCAAAATATCAACGTAAGAAAAATTGTGGGGCATATTATCAAGGGCTTTATCGCCGCTTTAGCAGCACTTTTTGCCGCTAAAGCGGCGATAATTTTATCGCCCTATCAGCAAGCTGTCGCTAACAGGCGTTAGCGACAGCTTTCAGGCGTTAGCGGCCGGGATTTACATCGCCTTGCATGTCAGCGATAATTATCGCTAATGACATGCAAGGAAGGCGTTCCCTACTAAAAGCGACTGAAAACAGTCGCTAACACCACTACCCCCTATTAGCAAGGCAGGCGAAGCGATAAAATAATTCGCGCTAAGCGCGTTTATCGCTAGATTTTATCACCTGCTAGTGAGGATGACTTACCTGTTTAAAGTATAGGAGGTGGATTCTAATGCTGAATCCACCTTAGCGTTAATGCGAGAATATCGCTGGTTTCCCAGCGATATTCTCGCATTTTGTCGCTATCGCTGGAAATTTTATCGCTATGGAGATAAACCTTACTAATAGGGTGTTATCTCAGCGATAATTTCCAGCGATAGGCGGCGTTAAAAAAAACGCGCCAAGCGCGGTTAGCGATAAATATCGCACTTCCTTGATAATATGCCCCTCTGCTACTAAAATATCAGGGACCAAAATAACAGACAAGAGGTAGGGTGAAAATTGGGCCCCAATGTGATATTCTGCAAATCCTGCCCCATTTCTCTGGTTTAGAACCAGACCACATCTCCTCCCCTCCCGAAAACGTTTGCAATTCCATCCAGCCCTGCGCACTAAATAATGAATTCAGACCTTGTCAAAGACAAATGTTAACACGTAAACATTAGAACTTATCAAGTGATGTATGTCAATATAAAGAAGTAATTTTGAGCCCATGAAAACCCCATTTGCGCTAGAATGTGACGCTGATTGCGCACTTCCGTGTGGTTTGGCCCATACGGTTTGCTGCAGAAAAGGATGGCAAAAATAATGCGCGACAACTTCACACAATCCAATTTTGCAAACACCGGAAGAGGGATCACGTACAATTCACACAATTTACGCATTATCCTCCTTTCTCATAATGGTGTAATGATTCCACTCTGGATACCCCACCTTATTGCAAACTGCAAGCGCTGCTATTTCTCCTCAGTCCCACATCCGCCTGCCACTCACAGGAGAAAAAACAGCCTGAGGCAATTCCCAGTTGAAAAAATGTACAAGGCATCACTGGCACCTTCACCCCACTCACAGTGATTAAAATATAAATGCCAAGGAAACTTGCCAAAGCTGGTGTGCTATAAAACTTAAAACTATTAAACGGAAGCCGGGGAAGCAATCCAAAGGCTGCATCAAAGACAAGACGACTGTGGGCAAACTTAGAGTGAGTAATACTGTATAAACCTACCACGCAGAAGCAATTACAGAAAGAGCAAAGGGCTCCTTCACCCCAGGCAGGCAGCAAACTATAGCAGAGAAATATTTGCGATTCTAACAGGGTTTGACACAAAGGCGAGAAACCTGCGGCAACTCTAGTGCATGGAGGACTCGGGCATTCTTTTATGGCATAACAAATCAGATCTGAGATCCATCCTTTTAAGGGGTCCATCGAGTGAGTGATGTCAAAGTAGGTCTCAAAACCCAAGCAGACCTCACCAAACAAAGCAACATTCTAGAATGGCTTTTTTTTTGTGTGTTTTTTTTTTAAATTGATTATTCATGATACAGGAGTGGCCAAAGAAATCAGCTTTTTTTCTCTTCACTGGGTGTCCGCCTTTGTACCCTAAATGCTCATTAATGTGGACTAATTGGTATTCTAGCTATTACTGATTATGACCAGAAAGCTTATCAATTAGAAATAATGGTCTGGGTTTTATAATTTTTTACATTTCCACTTGTATTTATCTACAGTTATTTTTTTCAGTGTTATTTATATTATTTTTTAAGTTGGTGAAAAAATGAAGTTGCATCTAGCACATGTCCACATTTTTTTTAACAAATCAATATGTACGCTCACATTTCAATGTCTGTGATGTTTGAGTGTGCTATTTAATTATACACCGCAAAAGTAATAGACTCAACTGAAAACATTAGCATTGTAGTGCTAGAACACGTGCTTTGCTATAAAGTTGCAGTTTTTTTGTTAAACTGTCTTTTCAATGCACACTATGCTTTTGCCCTCATGATTGACACCAATGAAAGACACTGACAAGAATATTAAAAGTCTTTTTTCTTAATTAAAAAAAAAAATATATAGATGAGGGACTAGAATATTTTCTGTCTGTATTTAAAGAAAACCAGAAACCTGGGAGCCTTAATTGCAGATCTCTGTAATATACTCTGTTAAAATCAACTACATGTTTAAATTGGAATATGTCAATCTTGAAGACACATTGGTTTGAATATATGATTGAATAAAATTCGTCTAGAAAATTGCTTTGGGCAAGAGGCAACTGTCTACGTGGGGTATTAATCTGTCCTTCAATCTGCCTGATAGATACCAAACGATACTTAACCGCCCCTAAAGCTGTCACACGTCAGACCTTTAGAGGTGATCTCCAGGTGTCAAAACTCGATCTGTATTGAGGAATGCACTAGGGGCACAGGAAGATGTCTCTCAGGGAATGCACAGCCCCAAACACGTTAGAAAATATAAAAATGGTTTAAAACCGCCCTAATTAGAAAAAAACACCATAGAAGCGGCCCACTCAGTCTGGGAGGAAGGACATACACGCCCGAGGACTGAGTAAAAAAATGGAGGTGTAAACACCTCGCCCCTCTGACTGGGAAAGGTTAGTGAGATGTTTAAATCAAAGTAGGAGCATTTATTTAAACATCCCACTAACCATTCCCAGTTAGAGGAGCGAGCTGTTTCCACCTCCATTTTTTTATATGGAGGAAAACACATGGAGCAGGGTTAAAGACTCAGGAGATTGAAATCTCCTTTTGGAATGTGAGGGGAATTTCAGATCATGAGGACAAATTAAGGGAGTTGGATAAATTAACTATGAATGACATCATCTGTCTGCAGGAAAGGTGGTGCATGGATCCTGAGCCTTTCCCTGACTAAATTGATTTTGCAAACACAAGGAGATGATGGACGGAGTGCTGAAACTTTTCAAACACTCACCCCCAGTCACAGATCAGGGTTGAATCCATCATCATTCTTTAGCTCACTTTGCCACCCCAGTTCAGACACAGCTATATGCAAATCAGTCTTGACCCTGTGCCTCATGGGAACAGTCCAGACCGAACTGCCAAGCCATGTATTCCCTGGACCGGTGTGGAAATAAAATCTATAATTATGCCCCTTCGCTGCCCTCTGCGCGATCTAATTATGCCCCTTTGCGCGATCCCCTTTGCGCGATTAATAATTGCCCACATTAAAAGCCGACACCATTTTGTTTTTAATTCACCCTTTGGTGTCCCAAGACCCCGAGCACGAGCACGACACCCCTGCACCTGGTTTTCCTAATTTTCACCATCTGTCTCTGTGGTTTCTGCCAAGTCCGGGAAACCAGTACATGAGTTCCTGCTCCCCGCAGAGATGGTTCATGTTTCTGACATGAAGCACGAGCACAAACCCCAAATGAGGAAGCCTTCCCCTTCCAACTGTCAGACTATTTCACATCGCAAGTCCCCTCACGAAGCCTAAGACACGCCCCCATTTCTTCACACTCTGCTCCTCTTGCTGAATCTTTGTTCCTCTATCTGCCACGACCTGTTTGTTCCTCTATTTTGCCTCGTGACCAAGACTGTATAAATATTCTGCTGTTGAAAATAAAGACCCCCACTTAAAGAGAGGGACTTGAGAGATTGCTCCTGTGCCCGCTTGGTGCTGGAAGCGCTCCCTTTAACTCGAGTTATTGGTCTTCTCCTCCTTCATTTGAGCACCACGGACTCCTCGCTTTGCATTGACAAGAAATTATGATTTATTAAGCATAGAAATTCAGAAATGAGGTAATAAGTAAAATTAATTTACCACAGTAATTGGCGCCCGAACAGGGACCTTCCCTTTCCCCCACGCGCCGGCGATATTGGACCCGGTACTGTCCCCTCCTGACCGTTGACGGACTTCAAAAGTGCACAACGCGGGGAATTCCCGCTAACTCCCTCGAGGCGAAGAGGGGACCGACTGCGGCCCAGCATCCACACGAGGCGGTGAGGAAATAGCGGAACGTCCTGAACCAAAGCCCAACCTGCGAAGCAGACGAGTCCGAGGTTCTACAAATCCCACCTTGAAACTGCGCGCCGCGTTTTCCCAAAATCTTCAAGAGGCCTTCCAGTTACTTTTCGGTGAGTACTGCTGAAAAGTATAAAAACGAACCCACAGCTTTTGTGGGGGCGGTAAAGATACGCGTTTTTTGGTTTCTCACCTATCTTTGGTGAGGACTACTAAAACTAGTATAAAAGACGGACTCACTACCTTGTGGGCACGGTAAAGATACATGTTTTTTGTGGGTTTCTCACTTATTTTGTGAGGACTACTAAACTAGTATAAAAGACGGACTCACCTCTTTCGTGGGTACGGTAAAGATATTTGTTCTGTTTATGTTTTTCTCACTTCTAAAATCTTTGAAAGTCTTGCCATCATGCCTATTTTCTCGAAAATACGTAAGATGGCAACCAAAAGGAGTATTCTTGAGAAGGAAATTCCCCTTCCTCCTCGGGATACTCCAGGACACTTCATGTATGCAAAACATGGTGTCGGTGCACTTATTTATTGTGATCTATGGGTAGAATATACTAAAGACCTAGAACTCAGATATAGATGGCCTGAAAATGGTAGTTTTGATACGGAGTGTATTATGAAATTAGAGGAACAGTTATGGAAGAAAAAGAGAGTCCGCCAGTCACAGAGTGACTCAGTAGAATTATGGAGAAAAGAAGCCCATAGGAGGCAACAGAAGGAATTGCATAAAGTTGAAAAGGGTAAGAGAATGTCAGAGCAGGCCAAGAAAGAACAGTTACAAGAAATAGGGAAAGAAGTAGTTAGTGAAAGGAATAAAAGGGAACAATCAGCCATTTCTACTGGTTTTTATCCTGTATTGCCATCTGCACCTGAAAACCTTAACATTGCATCAGCACAGCCTACAGCCCCACCACCAGAGGATACTTTTACTAATTTTCTCTTAGATACTCCACCACCCTATGAAGTTCCAGTCATTCAACACCCTCTGCCTCCGCCACCCCTTTCACAACATAACGCACCACCTCTCACTCCAGAAGGGGGTGCCGTAGGTCCAGACCCAGGTAAAACAATTCCCGACTGCCCCTATGACCCGACTCCGAGCAACACAGGGGAGGCGGGCCGAATAAGTAAAATACTTCATGACTCCTGGGAAGAAATAAGACATCTACCAGCAATTGACACGTTTCTTCAAGCGGCCTCTGAGTTTCTTCGTACTGGAGAGAACTCACGAGCCATTAACGCTATGACTACAAGAAGATCACACCCTGTAAAAATGCACATGTATAGGTTCCTCCTTTGCTGTTTCATAAAACACATACAAGCAGAGGAAAGAAATGTACCAGTTTCACTTTTTGACTTATTAGATTCCGCATCCGACCACACTAGTCTAGAACTTATAAATGATGCACTAGACAGGTTCACCCGTAATGTGACCCGTATTCTGCAAAACTTGCAAACAAATGAAGAGAATAAGAAACTTGAGGAGGAAATTACTGAACCTACTGAAAAAGTCCTACCCGTTCGTTCTTCCGCCCCTAATTCACGAACACCCCCGCCTACATTCCTCCAAGGTCACTCTGAACGGTCATCTCCAGATGAGTTATTTGAAAATACATCCAATGCATTAGACTACTGGTTAGACCAGGAACCTCCGCTTACACCGGAGGAGGAGGAAATAGCCAGAACTGCGACCCTATGGGTCTCTCAATATAAGATATATGACAATGATCTCATAGCCCAGCTTTTTCTAGCATTACCACGCTCACATCAAAGATTAGCAAGTCTCTACATGGTACAACATCTCATCACACTCAATGACACTCATTTTAAACATGATCCAAGACTCGAAGATTTTCTGTCTGACTGCGCTGATAACATGTTCCTCCACAATAGTTCAGTTTTTCTTAACACATTTATAGATTTTAGACAGAAATACCAGAAAGTGACTGGATATAGATCTCCCCATAATACGTGTGGATCAACTAATAGACTTCCTCAAACACGCCAGTTCCCCATGAGAGAGGTCCACCCCAGAGCTGACACGAATGGCGCGCTACAACGCGTCTTCATTTATGTACCCTTGACAAAACTTGAGTTACTAAGGATGAAAGAGATGGTTCCCTCCCACTCAAAGGATCCTGCTGGATTCTTTAAGGAATTAGGAGATGTATTAATGATGGGAACATATACTCTTTCTGATATCACAGCAATTCTGAAATTATTGTTGCCATCAGGTATATATGACAAACTAAGAGAAAAAGATTGGGAAGTAGCAGGTGAACACATTAAATGGACTGAACTTCAGAATGACGAAAATACTAGAGTAGCAGGTCAAGGTATAGGAGACAAACTAAAAGCACTTCCTGGCACTATTTTAAAGGTGCTACCACAGTTACTAACAGTGAAAAAGGAGGACTGGGATGCCATTTCCTCCTGCAAACAGAAACATGGTGAAGACATAGGAGATTATTACACTAGACTTGAAAAGTGTTTTGCGGTAAATAGCGGCCTTACGCCAACAAGTGAAGCTTACCCGCATCTGTTTGTTTCCAAATTAGTAGATAACGCCTTGCCAGCCATTAAGGACAGAGTACTAAAAGTAGAAAGTACCTGGCAAGCACATACACCTCCACAGGTGTTACAAATGCTACAATATCACCAGAATCGCATTAGGGATGAAGAAGAAAATGATAAGAAACGCATGAAAGACACAAAGATGAAAGCATTAGTAGCCCAAACTGCACCCCAGCGTCAACAGACACCAAGTAGCCAGACAAATATAAAAAGCACTTGTAATTATTGCAAAAGATGGGACACTTCGTTAAAGATTGCCCTGTCTTAAAGCACAATTTGGCTACTGGTAAGACCCAGCCACGCCCATATCAGCCAAAACAGAATGATTCCCTAGACAGTTCAACACCTTCAGTTCCACTGACAACACAAATGGCCCAAATGAATATTATAGACAGCGCCTACACTGAATATTACCCAGATTTCTCATGATGTTGCCCAGAGAGAGAAGATGACAAACTGCCCCTAATCCCCATTCCAGTAGATCAGACAGGTCCATTTATAGAGGTCCGACTTCTTGGGGAGGATAGGAAGTTTCTACTAGACACTGGGGCCAGTAAAACAACAATAAGCCATCAAGAGGTCCCAGAGGCTCCTCTCTCGGGTTCAAAAAGTATTTCTCTGGGTTTCTCGGGACAACCTGTGACAAACGTCACGTCAAAGCCACTGCCCTTGCAGGTTGGTCCCCTCATGACAACTACAGATCTTATATTGACAAAATCATGTCCAGAAAACTTGCTTGGTATAAAAACATTGAAAGAATTAGGAGCTGTCATTGTTTGCTCACCTACAGATGTCAGACTATTTCTGCGAGATTTCAAGGGCCACTACACAAGTAGAGAATTAGATGAGCGTTTGAAAGATTTGCCACACACCCTGTGGGCCACTGATTCCACCACAGTAGGATGTATGGAAATAACACCTCACAAGGTTACACTGAAAGAGGGAGCCCAACTACCACGCATAAGGCAATACAAAATTCCACCTCAGGCTGAACAAGCATTAATGTTAATTATTCAGGACCTAATACAGTCAGGTGTGATTAAGGAAACAACTTCTAACATTTGCAATTCCCCTGTTATACCAGTTCATAAAAAGTGGAACCAGGAACACCACCTGTCTACAGACTAGTGGTGGATTTGAGAGAGCTCAATAAATGTGTCGTTCCACAACACCCTGTGGTTCCAGACATCTCCACCCTACTCACAGCCATAGATGCGGAAGCAACGCATTTTTCAGTCATTGACTTGAAAAACGCATTCTTTAGCATACCTATTCACCCAGACAGTCAATACCTTTTTGGCTTCTCCTTACAAGGACGAAGTTTCCAATTCACAAGAGCTCCTCAAGGTTTCACAGAGAGTCCAAGCGTATATAGCCAAGCATTAAAAAGACAACTAGATACTGTTCAAATGCCCACGGATACAGCCATACTACAATATGTTGATGATATCCTCATTACGGCCAGATCTGACGCAGCATGTGCTGAAGCATCACTACTAGTACTAGAATTCCTAGCTGCAAATGGCCATAAAGTTTCCCCTGGTAAGCTCCAATTTTGTTTACAGCAAGTGGCATACTTAGGGCACTTGCTGTCAAAGGAGGGTAGGCAGCTTACACAGGAACGCATCCAACTCATACAACAAATACCACAACCAACAACACAGAAACAAGTTCGAGCCTTTGTTGGTCTCACCTCATATTGTAGACAGTGGATCCCACAATTTGCACTCATTTCCAAACCGTTAGTGCAGCTGACAACACTCGAAGCTGGCGCTACTCCACAATTACCCTGGACAGATGAACACACGCAAGTCTTTCAGTCTCTTAAAAAAGCTATGTGTCAAGCCCCAGTGCTGGCAACACCTAATTACACCAAAGATTTTACATTATTTGTAACAGAAAACTCAGGTACAGCACTATCAGTTCTGACCCAACTTCAAGCAGACAAACATAAACCATGTGGTTATTTTTCAAGCACATTAGATCCAGTAGCACAAGCATTGCCTGCATGTCTAAAATCATTAGCAGCTACTGCACAAGCTATTAGACAAAGCGATTCTATTGTATTGGGACATCATCTGATAGTTCAGGTCCCACACGCTGTAGAACTTCTGTTAAACAGAACACAAACACAGCATCTGACAATAGCCAGACTCACCGGATATGAGATGACACTTTTTCAGCCACACATTGAGATTAGACGCTGCAACATTTTAAACCCAGCAACACTGTTGCCACTGACCTCTCCTACTGAAGAAATTCATGATTGTATTGACATAATTGATTTAGTGACCAAACCAAGACCAGATTTACAAGATACTCCCCTTGCTAAGGCAGAAATGACACTCTTTGTTGATGGTTCATGTATGAGACTCCCCACAGGAGAATTAGCAGCAGCCTATGCCGTCACAAATGGTACAGACACTTTAGAAGCACACAAGATAGAGATACTGTCGGCACAGGCAGCAGAACTCATAGCCCTAACACGAGCATGTCACTTAGCAAAAGGAAAGTCAGTTAACATCTACACTGATTCACAATATGCCTTTGGAGTTGTACACAACTTCGGTACATTATGGAAAGAGAGAGGATTTCTCACATCACATGGGTTCAGAATACAGCATGCTACACTCATCACTGCCCTCTTAGAGGCCAGTCAGTTACCAGAGAAAATCGCAGTGCTAAAATGTAAAGCGCACACAAAAGGAACAGATGAAATATCAAAAGGAAATGATTCTGCAGACAGTGCAGCCAAGTTAGCAGCAAACACAGAATTAAGTATACCACACCGCCAATATACAATACGAGACCCCTTTTCTGACATCCAGGATGTCCAAAGTCACGCCACACCACAGGAACTGCTAGAATGGAAGGAAAAAGGAGGGGTCCTTACAGATCAAGGCTGGATGACACCTGAAAGAGCAGTATGGTTTCTACCGGATGCCATGGTACAAGTTATGGTAAACACCATACATGGACCAGCACATCTGGGAGAAAAAGCAATGTTAGACAGCATACAGAATATATGGCACAACAAACATTTGAGAGCTGCAGCCAAACAAAAAGTTAAAACGTGCATGATTTGTAATCAGTTCAACCCAGGAAAAGGCACAAAGGTGGAACAGGGAGGATTCCAACCCCTGACCATCCATTTGAAGTTCTCCAGATGGACTATATCCAGATGGAGAGATGTAGAGGTCACAAGTATGTGCTAGTTGTAGTGTGTGCTCTGACCAGATGGACAGAAGCCTATCCCGTCCCAGATTACACTGCAACGACAACTGATAAACAATTAGTTAGAGAGTTTTTTCCGAGGTATGGGTTGCCCCGTGTCATCTACTCAGATAACGGCCAACCTTTTTCCTCTGAACTCATGAAGCAAGTGTCTCTTCTGTTAGGGTACACTTGGAAGTTTCACTGTGTAAGACATCCTCATGCAGCAGGTCTAGTAGAAAGGCACAACCAAACTTTGAAGACAAAATTGGCCAAGATATGCACTGACAAAGGCGTGGACTGGATGGTAGCC
The DNA here is from genome assembly GCA_963921515.1 of Calotriton arnoldi. Lineage (NCBI taxonomy): Eukaryota > Metazoa > Chordata > Amphibia > Caudata > Salamandridae > Calotriton > Calotriton arnoldi. The sequence continues at coordinate 352,282 of CAWUFW010002540.1, read as the reverse complement.
TTACCGGTTGCCCTCTTCTACATGCGTATGGTAGCCCATTCCAGAACTGGCTTATCTCCATATGAAGTGGTCTTTGGCAGACCACCAAATATGTGGAGTACGCCAAGGCCTAAAAGAATAACTGATGTTGACAGTACTATGCTGACTGACTACCTGGCTTCCTTGATGTCTGCACTCCAATCTTGTCGTTCTCAGGTTGCTGCCACCTTCCCTGACAAAACCAACCCGGAAGAACACGCCATCCGACCCGGGGACTGGGTCCTCGTGAGGAACTTCGACCGGACCAGTCCCCTCCAGCCCAGGTGGAAGAAGCCAAGACTCGTACTACTAACAACACGGACAGCAGTGAAGGTCGAGGGCAGGAAGGGCTGGCTCCACGCAAGCCACTGCCGGAAACATTTTGGACAAAAAGACACTGTTGCTGATGGCCCTGCCAATCCCACTGACATTGTGACTGAACAATCTTTATTGCCTTTGGAACTAACCCCACAACAGGATTACAAATCAAAGTTAAGGTCTGCCATTCGGACTCTGGCTAATTAAGTCCATTGGGCGTCGGTCCAGTGGTGAAGCGGTTGGAGCATGGGAATGGATTTTAACACCTTGACTATGTGGGAAAAAAAAAAAAAATGAACTCTAGAAAAAGACATAATGGTCCTATTATATGTTTGACAGTATTATTTTTCCTCATGGCAGTTATGACGTGTCTTGGTTGGATTCTCCACACTGTTTTTCCCCCAACACAACACACCTATCATACACCCAACAGCACTCAGGAACACACCTATCACGACCTACCCCCTCATGAACAAGCCCATAGACTAGCCTTGCGAAACAATACCTTCATACAGATGCTACACCACACTCAGCAAGCCAGTAATAGCACCAATTGTTGGATATGTGGCCGCATCCCACCTCATCAGAAAAAGGGAGGGATGCCTCTTTTTTTCTTTCCCATTCTCTTATAATGGAACTTGTGAAGCCTGGTTCGCCCTAATAACAGCTGACGCTACTACCCCCACCTCCTGCCCTGACGGAAATAATTCATGCAAGAATGGGTGGCCTTGGGGGATTTAAACAAGGTACTCAATACTGCCTGTTACCCTAATAAGGAGGGAGATCCTCAGGCGACCGGTACAGTCCTAGAAAGTGAAGAATACAAGCAAGGGAACATGACCATGTCCTACAAGATGTTAAATACCAAACCTAAAAAGAATGCTGGTTCCCCTTCCATCTCGGTCTCACCAGTAAAAGGACACCTGTGCATCCAGAAAAATGGCTTTGTTCCATTAGGACACAGTGACTGTCATACCACTATAAGTTTTGAAGACAGAGGAAAGTCCTCATTTCTAGCATCTCGCCATACTTATTTCATCTGTGGCCAAACGGCCTATGTGCAGCTGCCCTTGAACTGGGGGGGAACTTGCTATATAGCATTCCTGTAACCGCTTGTCTTTGTGGCCCCATCCACTTACCACAGAGACCTCCTAGTGCCCCATGTCAGACATAAAAGAACGATCGATACCTCCTTGGTTGACCAAACGGAAACCTCATGGGAACAGTATACAGATTTTAACAAAGGGTTCTTCTTCTTTGTTGGCCCTGTACAGAACAGCAAGCTTATACGCAGGTTGACAAGGACCTTAGAGGCTGTAGTAAACCAGACGGCGTCTGCCCTGGGGAGCTTAACCCAGGAGCAGTCTGCCATACGATTGGTTACTCTCCAAAATCGCCTTGTCCTTGACATCATCTTGGCTGACAGAGGCGGAGCCTGTAAAATTATAGGCTCTAGCTGCTGTATATTTATTCCTGATAATTCCCCATCTGTATACACGGCCATAACAAAATTACACAAGATAGCCGTAAGTTTACATCAAGAACCTGGCACTTGGACGTGGTCTGACTGGTTCTGGAAGATAATATCGTCCTGGGGATGGCAACTGCTGTCAGCAGCAGGCATAATATTCCTGATAATAACTGGATGCTGCCTTTGCATCCAATGTGGTCCTGCCCTATGCGGTCTATGCGCTGCAAAATGCATTCCTAAACCACTTGTCCAGCAGAGAGAAAGGGAAAGAATCATGTTACAAGAATGTATAAATGATCTCATGCAAATTGAGATATAATGTAGGTACACTCTGGGGCAAGGAGGGAATGTGGAAATAAAATCTATAATTATGCCCCTTCGCTGCCCTCTGCGCGATCTAATTATGCCCCTTTGCGTGATCCCCTTTGCGCGATTAATAATTGCCCACATTAAAAGCCGACACCATTTTGTTTTTAATTCACCCTTTGGTGTCCCAAGACCCCGAGCACGAGCACGACACCCCTGCACCTGGTTTTCCTCATTTTCACCATCTGTCTCTGTGGTTTCTGCCAAGTCCGGGAAACCAGTACATGAGTTCCTGCTCCCCCGCAGAGATGGTTCATGTTTCTGACATGAAGCACGAGCACAAACCCCCAAATGAGGAAGCCTTCCCCTTCCAACTGTCAGACTATTTCACATCGCAAGTCCCCTCACGAAGCCTAAGACACGCCCCCATTTCTTCACACTCTGCTCCTCTTGCTGAATCTTTGTTCCTCTATCTGCCACGACCTGTTTGTTCCTCTATTTTGCCTCGTGACCAAGACTGTATAAATATTCTGCTGTTGAAAATAAAGACCCCCACTTAAAGAGAGGGACTTGAGAGATTGCTCCTGTGCCCGCTTGGTGCTGGAAGCGCTCCCTTTAACTCGAGTTATTGGTCTTCTCCTCCTTCATTTGAGCACCACGGACTCCTCGCTTTGCATTGACAAGAAATTATGATTCATTAAGCATAGAAATTCAGAAATGAGGTAATAAGTAAAATTAATTTACCACACCGGAAACAAGCATCCTGGGACCGGTTTCGGGCTAACAGCCCTCATCAGCCAGGCTAGCTTGAATCCAGTGGCAAAGTGAGCAAGGGACCCACGTCTGGGCATACCCTGCCAACTTAGGGCGAACAAAGCAAACACAAGGAGATGATTGACGGAGTGCTGAAACTTTTCAAACACTCACCCCCAGTCACAGATCAGGGTTGAATCCATCATCATTCTTTAGCTCACTTTGCCACCCCAGTTCAGACACAGCTATATGCAAATCAGTCTTGACCCTGTGCCTTATGGGAACAGTCCAGACAGAACTGCCAAGCCATGTATTCCCTGGACCGGAAACAAGCATCCTGGGACCGATTTCGGGCTAACAGCCCTCATCAGCCAGGCTAGCTTGAATCCAGTGGCAAAGTGAGCTGGGGACCCACGTCTGGGTATACCCTGCCAACTTAGGGCGAACAAAGCAAACATCTGCCATCCCAGAGTTGTGGACGACCAATTGGTAGGGTTTTGATTTAAGTGAAAAATGACCTGGCAGCCAATACCTATACAATCTGGGCCATAAAAGGAGATGTAATTTTTATTAAAATTGAACCGATCAAAAGCCAGACCAATAGAGTGACTCACATTAATTACAGGAAATATCTATTTGCACCCATCAACACTACGGAAGCGTGAGTCTGTAGTAATTTTGGTGGATTTCTTAGAAGGCCTAAGATTAGAATATCCAAAGACGCAAGTGCTGTTTGGAGGTGACTTTAATTCATACCTACTTTGGAATAGTAACTATGAGGAGTGGAAAGATAGGGCGGACACATACTGGAGTATTCCGCAAGTGATTTCCCAGGGTCAAAAAAGGAGAAATTTAAAGAACAACTGATTAAATCTATAGAGGCCCTATGGATGCACTGTCTGAATGGTAGAGTAAAGACCGATAGTCCAGCGGCATATATGCAAATGTACCTTTTTAGGCTAGCTGCCCTGGAGTACCTATGGTCATCAACTGAGCACTTCCACAAAATAGCTGATTTTCAGGCAAATCTGAAATTCTCCAGGGACCATGCAGCAGTCTCATGTAAGTTCACCATGATTGTGCGAAGGTACCACAAGATTAAGCTCATTGGCAAACAATACATTTTGGGGCTTAGTATATAAGCTTGAACAAACCAAAAATCCTAAGGGTTGTAACATCTCCCTGAAGCAATGGTCTGCCCACATAAAGCAATAGTACCTCACGACACTGGGGACAATTTCGCCAACTTCGCCAAGTGGGAAGCCTTAGAAGCATGAGGAACTGGCGGCAAGACACTCCGGACAATCTGTTGGAACCATCGCTGGGCAACAAAATGAAGCACAAATCCCCTGCCTTGAAACCACTTGTTAGAACTGGGGGTCTCTAGTTGGCAATGGAATGCACCTTTGTCCAAATAGGGACCATTGCTTCTAGTCAGGGTAAGGGGGCTACACTCCTAAAATAACCCCTGCTCACCCCCTTGGTAGCTTGGCACGAGCAGGCAGGCTTATCTCAGAGGCAGTGTGTAAAGCATTTGTGAACACATACAGTAATACAGTGGAAACTCTACAAATGGACACTTCAAAGGTTTTATAAAAATAAGTAATCTTTATATAGACTTAACACAAGACCCAAACGACCAAAATCCACAATACAGTATTTAAGAAAATGACTTTAAAGTGGTAGAAAAATAGCTTAGTTCAATGTAGCTGGTAAATGCGACACGTTTCTCACAAAGTACCTTGGATGCGTAACGCAAAACAAACAAAAGGTTCGCAGGGAGGATGATGCGTCGCTTCCTTGCTTCGGGGAAGGCAATGCGTCTGTTTCTCAATGCTTGCGCAAAGTAGGGGATGCGTCTGTTCCTTACCGGAGAGGAGGTGATGCGTCGATCTCGTACTGCGTTCCGGTTATGATGTGACGAACTAGCGCCTCGATGCGATGCGACGATCCGGTGCGATGCGACAAGATGGCACCTCGATGCGATGTGACGATCCGGTGCGATGCGACAAGATGGCACCTCGATGCGATGCGACGATCCGGTGCGATGTGACAAGATGGCGTCTTCGATGCGATGCGACGACGTGAAGGTGATGCGTGCACACCCGACGGCCGTGCGGCGATCCCTTAGACTTCAGCAGGAGGCAAGCACACTTCAAGCCCTTGGAGATTCTTCTTCAAGATGATGAAAGTTCAGTAAAAGTTCCTTCTCCTTTCCTTGGCAAATAACTAACCACTGCAGGCCAACCCCAGAAAATAGCACAATGGCACAGGGGCAGTCAAATCCTTCAGCTTCCTTGGTTCTTCTCCTTGGCAAAGGTTCGTCTTGATTCCCAGAAGTGATCTAAAGTTCTGGGGTCTGGGTCCCCACATTTATACTCAAAAATCCTTTCTCTCTGAAGGCAGAGAGTGTCTGTGCCTGACCAAAACCAGTTCTGTGCAGCTTCCTGGCAGGAGGTGGAGACAGCATTGTTGAAAGCAGACCTGGCCCAGGTAGCTGAAAGGAAATCTCCTCCCCCTACTCTCTATTCTATGAAGGCTTAGGTCAGTGAAAGTAAATCTCCGCCCCCTACTCTCTATTCTATGAGGGATCAGGGCAGTGAAAGGAAATCTCCTCCCCCCTACTCTCTATTCTATGTGGGTCCTATTCAGCCCAGCCCTGACCCATCAGACTGCTGGAGCCAAGGCCCTCTCCAGCCCTCTGTCACTCACAAACCAGACATGGAATACACAAACCTAGCAAAGGCATGCTGGATGGTTAGGCAAGAAAATACCTACTTTCTAAAAGTGGTATTTTCAAACACAGAATGTAAAAATCACCCACACTAAAAGATGCATTTTAACATTCTGAGTTCAGGCGTATAAAACTTCATTTTCCTATCTTGTTCCTAGGGTCAGTTAGGATTATAAGATGTTATAATCAAACTGCCCATTCTGGCCTATGGGAACAGATAGCTTTGCAATAGTGAAAAACGAAATTGGCTGTAATTCACTATTAGGACATGCTACACACATCAGGGCATGTCCTACCATTTACACACAATGCACCCTGCCCTTGGGCCTACCTTAGGGGTGACTAATATGTAGAAAAGGGAAGGTTTAGGGACTGGCAAGTGGGTGCACTTGCCAAGTCGACATGGCAGTCCCAGACTGCACACAGGCTCTGCAATGGCAGGCCTGAGCCATATTTTACAAGCTGCTTCTGTGGGTGGCACAATCAGTGCTGCATGCCCACCAGCAGCATTTGATTTACAGGCCCTGGGCACACATGGTGCGCTGTACTAGGGTCTGACAAGTAAATCAAATAAGCCAATCATGGAGTCACTAATTCATACAACAACTTACAACAGGGAGCACTTGCACTTTGGCACTGAACAGCAGTGGCAAAGTGCCCAAAGCATCTAAACCAGCAAAACATAGGAAAAACACAAGAGGCAACAGCACAAAAATGGAAGGGAGACCCACGCCAATGGTGCCAGGTCTAACACGTGTCCCCTCCAGCTGAAATGTGGGGAGAACAACCCTACCTCTTGGGAGTTCTCATCACTAAAGCGGAAAAATCTGGACAGACCATCAGCATTGGCGTGTTCTGTAGCAGGGCGGTGTTCCACCGTGAAGTCCATCCCCTGTAGGGAAATGGACCACCTCAGCAGCTTTGGGTTCTCACCCCTCATCTGCATCAACCATCTGAGGGGCCTGTGGTCTGTCTGAACCCGGAAGTGAGTCCCAAACAAGTATGGTCTCAACTTCTTCAGTGCCCAGACCACAGCAAATGCCTCACGCTCAATTGCACTCCACCTCTGTTCCCGTGGAAGTAACCTCCTACTGATGAAGGCTACAGGTTGGTCTAGGCCCTCCTCATTTATCTGTGAAAGAACAGCCCCCACACCATGCTCTGAAGCGTCTGTTTGTACAATGAACTCTTTAGAGAAGTTGGGCGCCAGAAGCAGGGGTGCCGTGCACATGGCAGTCTTCAGGGCATCAAAAGCTTTCTGACAGGTGTCAGTCCAGTTCACTTTCTTGGGCTGCTTCCTGGAAGTCAGCTCTGTCAAGGGTGCAACAATGTTGCCATACCCCTTGACAAACCTCCTGTAATACCCAGTGAGACCTAAAAAGGCTCTCACCTCTGTCTGGGTCTTGGTGTGCTCCCAAGCCAGGATGGTATCAATCTTGGGCTGTAGGGGCACCACCTGGCCGCTCCCAACCTGGTGTCCCAAGTACACCACGGAACCCTGCCCGATCTGGCACTTACTCGCCTTGATCGTGAGGCCTGCCCTACGCAGCGCCATCAACACTTCCCAGAGGTGGCGCAGATGTTCTTCCCAACTGGCGCTGAACACTGCGATGTCATCCAGGTAGGTGGCACTGAAATCCTCCAGTCCATCCAACACCTGGCTAACCAACCTCTGAAAGGTGGCTGGGGCATTCTTCATCCCAAAGGGCATAACCCGGAATTGGTAGTGCCCGTCTGGTGTGGAGAATGCTGACCTCTCTTTGGCCCCATCGGTTAAGGCAATCTGCCAGTACCCAGACGTCAAATCAAACGTACTGAGGTACCGGGCAGCCCCTAGCCGATCAATGAGCTCATCAGCTCTGGGGATGGGGTGCGCGTCAGTCTTGGTGACTGAATTGAGTCCTCGGTAGTCCACACAGAACCGGAGTTCGGGTGTGGCACCAGGCGCGGCAGCCTTTGGGACCAAGACCACTGGAATGGCCCAAGGGCTTTTAGAGGACTCAATCACCCCTAAGGCAAACATCTTGGAGACCTCCTCCTTGATGCAAGCTCTGACCCTGTCAGTCACTCTGTAAGTTTTGTGCTTAACAGGAGGACTGTCCCCAGTGTCTACCTCATGGACGCACCAATCAGTGACACTGGGAGTCAGGGAGAACAGATCAGGAAATTGTCCCAACAGTTGGCGACAATCATTCTGCTGCTCAGGGGTCAGGGAGTCAGAGAGGTTCACACCATCCACTGACCCATCTTGCTCTTTTGCACACAGGAGGTCAGGAAGAGGCTCAGTCTCCTCTTCTATTCCAGCATCTGTGGCTAGGAGCATGCCCACTTCGGACCTCTCCAAGTGGGGCTTCAGGCGGTTGACATGCAGGACCCGCAAAGGGTTCCTAGGAGACCGCAAGTCCACCAAGTAGGTGACATCACTCTTGTGCTCCACCACCTCAAATGGTCCGGTCCACTTATCCTGTAGCACACAATGCTGCACGTGGGCCATGACCCACACTTTCTGACCAGGTTGAAGCTCAATCAGAGTGGCATTCTGATCGTACCACCGCTTCATCTCCTCCTGGCTGGCTTCCAGATTCGCCTGAGCGAGTTGCCTGAAACGCAGGGTTTGGTTTCTGAAGGCCAGCATGTAGCTATATACATCCTGGGGAGGTTTCCTGGGAGCTTTCTCCCAGCCTTCCTTTATGAAACTCAGAGGTCCTCTTACCGGGTGACCATAGAGCAGTTCAAAGGGGCTGAACCCTAGGGACTTCTGTGGCACCTCGCGGTAAGCAAAAAGAAGACATGGCAAGAGGACGTCCCACTTACGCCTCATAGGTTCCTCAAGACCCATATTCATGCCTTTGAGGGTCCGGTTGAATCTCTCAACCAGCCCATTACTTTGGGAGTGGTAAGGGGTGGTGAACTTGTATGTTACACCGCACTCCTGCCACAGGGACTTCATATACTTAGAAATGAAGTTGGTACCACGGTCTGACACCACCTCTCTGGGGAACCCCACACAGGAGAAAATCCCCATCAATGCACGTCCCACCATGGGGGTCGTCACAGTCCGAAGAGGGATGGCTTCCGGGTACCGGGTAGCATGGTCCACCAAGACCAGGATAAACTTGTTGCCCAGGGCTGTCTTGGGGTCCAGAGGCCCCACAATGTCAATCCCCACCCGTTCAAAGGGGGTGCTGACTACAGGGAAAGTCTGGAGGGGAGCCTTGTGCTTCCTCCCACTCTTACCACTTGCCTGGCAAGTCTGGCAAGTCCTGCAATGAGTGTCTGAACTCTTGCGCATTTGGGGCCAATAAAAGTGGGTGACAAGCCTTTGAAAGGTCTTGTCCTGCCCCAAATGTCCAGCTAACGGAACATCATGAGCCAACCACAGTAGGAAGGCTCTGAAGCGCTGGGGTACCACCAGCACACGGGCTGACCCAGGCTCAGCAACCTTAGGCTCGCTATACAGGAGACCATTCTCCCAGTAGATCCAATGTGTTCCAGACTGATCACCTGCTGCCTGGTTTGTGGCCTGTTGCCGCAAACCCACAAGAGAAGGGCACTTCTTCTGTTCCTCACAGAACTCTTCCCTGGAGGGTCCTATTTCTTGCTGCCAATGGGTCAGCTCAGGCAGGTCCCCCAGTTCAGCCACTTGCTCCCCTGTAGGTTCCAGGGCATCCCCCTCAAGGTCTACCTCCTCCTGGACCGTGGGAACTGTGGGGGCTGTTTTCCCGCGCCCCCTACCTCTTCTCTTTAAGGCAGATACCTGGGCCATGCTTTCAGGCTCCAGGTCCTCTTGAACACCCTTATTGGCTGCCATAGACCGAGTGGTCACACACGCTCACTTAGGCAGACCCAACATTTCCAAATGAGACCTTCTCTCCACCTTAGCCCAAGGGGAGTTCTCTAAATCATTGCCCAACAGACAATCAACAGGCATGGCTGGCCTCACAGCTACTTGAAGGGTACCTGAGACCCCCCCCCCCCTCAAAGGGAACCTGAGCCACCTCACATTGGCTTTCCGAGTTGTCTGCGGCAATTACAGGGAAGAATGCATGGGGGATCACCTGCTCCTTGGACACCAGCCGACAACTGACAGCTGTCACACTGGCCCCGGTGTCTCTCAGAGCCTCTACCCTATGGCCATTGATGGTCACCCACTGCCTGTATTTCTTAGTGTTATCAGGCAGCTGGGTCCTAGGGATCACCTCACAATCTCGTAAAGAGACAAGGGACATTTCTGTGGGACCCCACCCACCTTGGCCACCCATCTCCTCCCCCCCTCCCCCCAGGGCTACACTTGCCATCTGACGGGGTGGTGCACTAGGTGGTGCATTGGGATCCCTCTTGGGACACTTGGGATCATACCAACAGTGGCCCACTCGACCACACTTAAAACATGTAGGGGGGCCCCTGCGAACAGGTTTACCTGTCGGGGCCTCTGGCTTCTTCTCAGGGGGAGGCTGGGAACCCTTCCCTTGGTTCCCTTGGGAATTACTTTGGGGCCCTTTCTGGAACTCCCTCTGTTTACCCTTGTCCCCCCCACTCTTCTGCTGGGGACCCTGCCCACCTTTGGCGAAGTCTCCCACATGACCCTTGTGGACCCGGGTACTGACCCAGCGGTACGCCTCCTCAGCAAGCTTCCTAGGGTTAGTTAGCTTGCTATCAATAAGGTGCTGGCGTAGCTCTGGAAAACAATTAGCAGACAAGTGCTCCCATGCAAACAAATCATAGAGCGCTTCAAAAGTATCCACTTTGCTAACCTTTCCCCAACCATCTATTGCTCTGCAAAAGAAAGATACATATTCCACCCAGGTAGTTGCCCCCAATTTCTTACAATTCCTAAACCTCTGTCTATAGAGCTCTGGGGTCAATCCATACCTGGTCATCAGGGCTTCCTTCATGTGGGCATAAGACATCCTATTCTCACTGGGCAGGTCTAACAAAGTATCCCTCTCATCACTAACAAAGCGGCCCCACAACCCCGCTCCCCAATCTTTCTCAGGGACCCGGTGGGCCAACATTGCCATCTCATAGGCTGCAAACCACTGCCCAATATCTTCATGCTTATGGAAATCCTTAATGACATCCTTGGGGAAATATACTCTTCCTTCTGCAGGCACAGATGGTGCGCTGCCACCAGAGGGATTAATTTCTAAGCTTCTAGCTTTGATCTCCAATTCCCTCAACAATCTTTCATGCTCTAATCGTGCTTTCTCTCTTTCCAAGGCTAACTTGTTATTCTCAAGCTCCAGCTTCTTATTCTCTAGGTCCTTTTGACCCTCCATCTTGAGCTTGGCTAGCTCCATTTTATGCATTCTCTTTCTCTCCCTGTCCTCCAGCTCTCCTGGGGACAGGCCTTTGGAAGAAACACTGCTGCCTGGCAATGAAGGTACTCTCTCCCTGACTGTACCCAATGGCCCATCCAGCTGCCCATCTGTATCCTCAGCCTCCTCCACAGGCTCTCCCACATGCTCAGAGGCATTTCTTGCTTCCAACCAGGCCCTCAGCGCCTTTTGGAACTCCACCTTCTTGGTGAGGCCTTGAGTAGCAACTTTAAATTTTCTACAGAAGTATATCAGCTGTTTCACAGTGTAGGTATCCACCCTCTCTTCCTCAAAATCTAGATCCATAGATGCGTTGGATGCTGGTTTGCTCATGGCAATAAGAATTGGCAGTCTTTAGCAAAAATAACAGTTCCAAGGAAAAATTCTACCAAAATGTATGTGGTTGCGTTTGGTCTGCACTCACTAGTAGTGTACACCAATCACTGTATATGAGTCATAAATGCAAGTCCAGAATCCTCACCGCTGACCACCAATGTTAGAACTGGGGTCTCTAGTTGGCAATGGTATGCACCTTTGTCCAAATAGGGACCCTTGCTTCTAGTCAGGGTAAGGGGGCTACACTCCTAAAATAACCCCTGCTCACCCCCTTGGTAGCTTGGCACGAGCAGGCAGGCTTATCTCAGAGGCAGTGTGTAAACCATTTGTGAACACATACAGTAATACAGTGGAAACTCTACAAATGGACACTTCACATGTTTTATAAAAATAAGTAATCTTTATATAGACTTAACACAAGACCCAAACGACAAAAATCCACAATACAGTATTTAAGAAAATGACTTTAAAATGGTAGAAAAATAGCTTAGTTCAATGTAGACACGTTTCTCACAAAGTACCTTGGATGCGTAACGCAAAACAAACAAAAGGTTCGCAAGGAGGATGATGCGTCGGTTCCTTGCTACGGGGGAGGCGATGCGTCTGTTTCTCAATGCTTGCGCAAAGTAGGGGATGCGTCTGTTCCTTACCGGAGAGGAGGTGATGAGTCGATCTCATACTGCGTTCCGGTTATGATGCGACGAACTGGCGCCGCGATGCGATGCGACGATCCTGTGCGATGCGACAAGATGGCGCCTCGATGCGATGCGTCGATCCGGTGCGATGCGACAAGATGGCACCTCGATGCGATGCGACGATCCGGTGCGATGCGACAAGATGGCGTCTTTGATGCGACGACGTGAAGGTGATGCGTGCACGCCCGACAGCCGTGCAGCGAACTCGGTAACTTCTTGAGCCGGGAAAGGCCCTGCGACACGCTTCTCCGGTGATGCGACGGCGACCCTTGCGGTGGCGACACGCTTCTCCGGCGATGCGACGGCAGAAGCTGCGACAGCGAGACGCTTCTTCTCGTTGCGTCGCGCTTCCAGCTGCCAACAATACGCAGGCTTCTGCAGACAGAATTCCCAGCAAGGAAATTCAGGGGGGAGCTGGGGGTGAAGTCTTGTATCCCTGAGACTTCAGAAGGAGGCAAGCACACTTCAAGCCCTTGGAGATTCTTCTTCAAGATGATGAAAGTTCAGTAAAAGTTCCTTCTCCTATCCTTGGCAAATAAGTAACCACTGCAGGCCAACCACAGAAAATAGCACAATGGCACAGGGGCAGTCAAATCCTTCAGCTTCCTTGGTTCTTCTCCTTGGCAAAGGTTCGTCTTGATTCCCAGAAGTGATCTAAAGTTCTGGGTCCCCACATTTATACTCAAAAATCCTTTGTCTCTGAAGGCAGAGAGTGTCTGTGCGTGACCAAAACCAGTTCTGTGCAGCTTCCTGGCAGGAGGTGGAGACAACATTGTTGAAAGCAGACCTGGCCCAGGTAGCTGAAAGGGAATCTCCTCCCCCTACTCTCTATTCTATGAAGGCTCAGGTCAGTGAAAGGAAATCTCCGCCCCCTACTCTCTATTCTATGAGGGCTCAGGGCAGTGAAAGGAAATCTCCTCCCCCCTACTCTCTATTCTATGTGGGTCCTATTCAGCCCAGCCCTGACCCATCAGACTGCTGGAGCCAAGGCCCTCTCCAGCCCCCTGTCACTCACAAACCAGGCATAGAATACACAAACCTAGCAAAGGCATGCTGGATGGTTAGGCAAGAAAATACCTACTTTCTAAAAGTGGTATTTTCAAACACAGAATGTAAAAATCACCCACACTAAAAGATGCATTTTAACATTCTGAGTTCAGGCGTATAAAACTTCATTTTCCTATCTTGTTCCTAGGGTCAGTTAGGATTATAAGATGTTATAATCAAACTGCCCATTCTGGCCTATGGGAACAGATAGCCTTGCAATAGTGAAAAACGAAATTGGCTGTAATTCACTATTAGGACATGCTGCACACATCAGGGCATGTCCTACCTTTTACACACAATGCACCCTGCCCTTGGGCCTACCTTAGGGGTGACTAGTATGTAGAAAAGGGAAGGTTTAGGGCCTGGCAAGTGGGTGCACTTGCCAAGTCGACATGGCAGTCCCAGACTGCACACAGGCTCTGCAATGGCAGGCCTGAGCCATATTTTACAAGCTGCTTCTGTGGGTGGCACAATCAGTGCTGCAAGCCCACCAGCAGCATTTGATTTACAGGCCCTGGGCACACATGGTGCACTGTACTAGGGTCTGACAAGTAAATCAAATAAGCCAATCATGGAGTCACTAATTCATACAACAACTTACAACAGGGAGCACTTGCACTTTGGCACTGAACAGCAGTGGCAAAGTGCCCAAAGCATCTAAACCAGCAAAACATAGGAAAAACACAGGAGGCAACAGCAAAAAAATGGAAGGGAGACCCACCCCAATGGTGCCAGGTCTAACACCACTGCTGGGCAAGAAAATGAGACACAAATCTCTTGCGTCGCATACATGACGAGCCTATTAACAGGATCGAAGGCACTAAGCAAAACACAGATGCCTCCCAACGATAATGTATGGCCAAATGAAATACAGGAGGGAAAGGCACTAAGGGAAAGGAGGGCAGCAGTCCCACCAGGCCCAAATGGCCTACCTGTGACCCTTTTCAAATTGGATCTAACCATCTGGACGTCCATTTTATAAGCCCCCTTCTCAGAATGCTATTTTTCAGGCATAGTCCGGGATAGCTGGAGGGGTTCGGTTTTGGTGCCTATAAACAAGAAGGGAAGTAGATTGTTGCCCACAAACTATAGAATGATAGTGTTGCTGGATGTGGAAAGAAAGTGCTATGCAAGAAAACTGAACAATGAGTTGGAAACCTGGGCTGAAGAGCAGCAATTGATCCCATGCTTTCAGACTGGTTTCCAGAGGCACTGTAATACTGAGGACATTCTCCTGACGCTGACCTGCCTAATGGAGGAGGCCTTGCTCCCTAATGCTCGACCTCTTAATGCTGCGTTCATTGATTTCGCAAATGCTTTTGATAATATTACAAGAGGCCATCTTTGAGTGAAGTGGGGGATCCCACCACCCCTCTTGAAGGCTATTGAGTCACTGTACAGTAACAGGTGAGTCAAAGTTAAACTATCAGCAAACTGGGCGACCTCTGAAGAAATATATGAAACCAATGATTAAAACAAGGCCCTTCTCTTGCACTTCTGCTTTTTAATCTATAACTGACAGGCATGGAAAGTTAATTTAGTCTCCTCTAGGATCTGCCGACCTCACTTGGTGAAGAGAAAAGTACAAATTTTACAATACGCGGATGATATGGTTGTACTAGATTGCACCCAAGCTGGACTACGGAGGTCATTTGATGCCCTTGCACCATACAGTCTAAACAATTACATTGTACTCATCCTAGCAAAGACAAAAACAATGATTTTTAGTAGAACTCTGATAAAAAATGGCACCTGGTTTATATAGGAGGCTCACGTATAGAGAAAGCTGTAAGCTTTAAATACCTTAACGTGAGGCTTGAGGAAAGAAGTGGCAGAAAAGCTCAGTTGGGCTCTCTGAAAAGGACAGTGAAGCACCTGATGTGCAGGACGGGTCACCTCAAGAGGAACTTCGCATGCCAAACTACCAATGCCCTACTGACGGTGATTGCAAGTAAGCTGATGTCAACAATCTCTATGGAGCAATGATGTTTAAGGACCAGCTATGAACAGTTAGACAAACAGCAATGAATTTGTTATCGTCGCCAATTTGCTCTCCCAGATTGCACCAGCCAAGCTCAAATTAGACTGGAATTCAAACTAATAAAGCAGGACTTGGCCCGAGGGTGAAATTTGTTTCGTACTGCCAAAAATTAAAAACTGCGTCAAGTGGCACTACGAAACAACTCCTTTGGGATAAATTCCAAGAGCTAGGATCGGTGTGGGGCTCTTTTCTGGCAACCTCTAATGATGCTCTGAGCCCAAAGGACATAATACCCAATAATCTACCACATAAAATCACAGCAAAATTATTAATGAAAGCTGCAAAGATAACCTCAGCAGAGCATGATCTCTGGGCCCTAAGAGACACGTTTCATGATAGTTGGGCAGTAGATCTTTACACCCTAGGAGCACTCTTAGAGTTCTTTAGCCTGTCTCTTTCCAACCACTTAAAATACTCGCTTATGACTCGAGATTGCGCTTTGGCCTTATTCCACTAAGTTGCTATTGATATGGCCGAAAGAAGAGTGAAAGTGATACCCAATGCAGATGGTGTGATCAAGCAGTGGAGTCACTAATACACGTGATCTGCATATGTAAAGGTTTAAACACCCTGAGGAGTCTATGGCTTCACCCAGTGTTTCGGACCATGTGAGGACTTGTGTGACAGCTGTTTTCAACTACTTAAAAGGTGAATCTAGCCAGTTATCAGGGTGGTTTTTAAAGTTTGTGAAAGAAGTAACCACAATCCATAGGGTTCAATAATAATTTTAGAGGTAACAGGAGCGAAATTGCACACATAATGGAGCACAAAGCACTTTTTATTTGTACGGAGCTCTCTTTGGCTCCTGTTGGGTTAGCTATGATGGACCAACATGGATTAATAGTAAGGACAAGGTGACTCAGGTGGTGTGATGAAAATGATCTATTGGTAATGATACCGGTTTGGTGCATTGGAACAATGGAGCACAATGCACTTTTTTTTCATGGAGCACTTTGACCCTTATGGCCTATGGCCCTTCAAGCTAGCCTGGCTGAGGAGGGGTGCTACCCCGAAAGCGGTCCCAGGATGCTTGTTTCCGGTACAGGGAAGACCTGGCTTGGCAGTTTGGGCTGGACTGTTCCCACGAGGAACAGGGTCAAGACTGATTTGCATATGGCTGGGTTTGAACTAGGGTGGCGAAGTGAGCTAAAGAACGATGATGGATTCAACCCAGATCTCATAGTGACTGGGGGTGAGTGTCTGAAAAGTTTCAGCACTCTGTTCATCATCTCCATGTGTTTGCCTTGTAATGTGCAGCACCAGCCTCCTTATACACTGCAATGTGATTGGTGGATCTGTGGTAGGTTTCCAACAGATGAACGCATGAAGCGGCGTCGGACATGCAGCCATTTTATGGCCTTCACTGAATGCATCGTATTGCAACAGTAGCCCACACCTTGATGTACAAGCATGTGGCGCCTGCTGCGTGGAAGTGGTGTTGTGGTGCATGCATGTTCCTGCAGTCGGTCTTGGGTAGACTTGAGGGGCTGTTTCTGTCTGTCAATTGGTTTAACATAGCAGCCTGTCCGGCTGAGGACAAAAGGACACACTGTGTGCTCTGTGGCAGTGGCTATGGGGGCCCCATAACTCATGGTTGGGTTGTAAAAGAAACCCTTGATTAGGTACTTAAGGGATCTTACATGGCTTGGCTTTGGTGCCACTGAGCCTGCTTCCCTATTGATAGCGCATCCCTCATTTTTTGGATAAATCTTCGTCTATCTTGGTGCCTTGTAGATCACAATTATTGGTAGCGCTGGTCTTTGCTTTACCTCACCAAATCTCTGTGATTGAGTGCACACCTTCTTATCTCTCTTCCCTGTGTGAATTTTTCTCTTTGGGGGTGGTCATTTCCTGCGCTATCTTGGCACCCTACTCTGGAATAACTTGCCTGTGCATCAGTGCTTAGTTTGTAAAAAAAAAAGTAGGCGCCAAGGCCCTTCTCGGGAGTACATTACAGCCTGACAATGCTGCCAATGACAGTACCAAGCAACTACTAGCCGTCGCACTCCTACAAGCGTCCAGGTCACCCACAGCTATAATAAGGGTGACATAATGAGCGACAGGTATTATTCTTTTTTAGTGTATATTGACCTATTAAATACTGTTGTTTTGCTGAGCTCAAAATTAGGCAGACAGCGCCACCATGTGGAGAACTGTCACTAGAGCCGGTGCTGACAATGAAATGCCGGTGCCGAGCACCGGAAACCACCGGCTCAAATTAAACAATGCTGTGCATCTAAAAACTATTTCTTCCCATCGTTCTGAAAAGCTTTAAAAGCCTTGCTCTTCTGTTAGGTCTTCTTTGTTTTGGGTTCTTTGTTCTCTCATTGCAAGTTCCTCAGCGCCATGATGACTGTATGGGTGAATGAGCCCATTACAAATCTCTCAATCAGTTAATCCTGTCAAAGTGAATCAACATGAAATACTAGTGTTTGCTGAACATAGTGTGTTATTTTAAGTAATGAAATCATTAGGTTGATCCCAAATTCATTACTTTGATAAATTGTTTGATACTGCATAAATCACTTTGATTCACTGTGCTTCAATATGATTGTTAAAACTAGGAGCAGTTTGGAGGAATTCAGCTCAGGGAGTGCTCTGTATTAAAAGCAAAAACCTCTCATGTATGCGGTTTAATAGAAAATAATGTTTCCCAGATACAGTATCAATATTGGGCATGTCCTCAGGGCACTGAGGGAGAAGAATTAGTCATGTTTAACAACAAGAAGAGATCTGTAAGGAGTGATCAAACGAAACATACTAAAGTGAAACACAAGCGTTCCAGAAATAATCTAAGTTTAAATGGCAAGGATCTATCGTATTTTCTCTGTCTATGAAATTTCCAGCTTGCACACTTCTATCTGCTTAATATGCTACTTTGCAAGTTCTCACACTACACAACTTCTCACACCCCTCAGATCAAACTATTCACTTTTATTTACAGAAAAAAGAACTCTTTGTTCACTGGTGGCTACGGATTGTTCATCATGCACCAGGTGCTAAGACTAATCGATTTACTGTGCCTGTTTTTCCCTAGTAATGAAGGACCCCTCCAGCGTACTAGTTAGCTCAGTGGGTTGATGTGCACGCTGCTGGTTTTTTCGTGTACTTTAGTTGTAAGTTCGAATCCAGTGAGATGCGTCTTAGAATTTCAAACATCAAAAGTCGAAAAAATTAATATCACTGGTGCGGGTGCTAGGCAGTGCTTAATTTGTAAAATAATAAGTGCCAGGGCCCTGACCAGGAGGCCACTGCAGCTTGCGCCACCTATCGCCCCCGTCATTGCTGCCAAAACAACTACTAACCATCTCTCTCACCTGGAAGTGCGACAGTTCAGATTATTCCAGGTCCCCAAAGCTAAAGGAATGGCTGGGCAGGTAGGTATTAGTAATTTTTAATGTATATTGTATTCATAAACAATCTTTGTTCTGCTCTTCTCTAAATTAGATGAGCAGCGCCACCATGTGGCAGACTGTCATAAGTGTGGTGTTGACAATTAAGTGCTGGTACTAGAACCCAAACCAATTAAGTGCTGGAAACCACCGGCTAAAATTAAGCACTGGTGCTAGGAACAGATGTCGAAGACGTGGAAATAAAAAGTAGGCCCTTAGACAAAAAAAAAGTATTATTGAGAGACGGGGATGAATAGAAGTTACACCATTCATTGACAGGGCAGGGTTACGCGTTTCCTTGCGCAAGGATACCCTAGGAATAAAAGATTCCGTGTACAAGGTCAGTCCAGCAAGAAGGATTAATGTACTCTTCCGCCGGAGTCCTCCTGACACTCAAGTGCAATAAAGGACGCTTCTGGCATTAATCACCTTGAAATCCATTATTCATCCGCCATAAACGCAGTGAATAAAGGATACCTTGGGCGAAGACTGGTCATGAATAAAGGATGCGTCTCGTACAGAGCCGCCGAGGATAACGGATTCATGTTCACTCAGTCTCGATGGCTGAGGAGCCTTCTCGTGCAGATTGGTGCAAGGAAATGATGGCGCTCCTGCGGGGTCTCGCGCACTAAACGTTTTAATTTATACTGAGTTCACAGAAGTTCTTGCAAACAAATTGTCCGCGAATAATAGGTCCATTTTGCTCAGTAGGAGCTCCAGTAGGCTGATTTTTTTTCACAAACTCTCAGATAAAACAGGGATTCCTCTCCAACATTCGCACACGGACAAATGTGTTATTGCTCAGCAGCTGTCCAGCAATTTGGGATTCATCTTCCACCCGGTCTAAGGGACTGTGTGATTAATATCTTCCACAAAACCTCATGCGCAAGGACAATAGATCAATTATTCATTAGTGTTGACAACCTCTTATTGTATAAAGTCTGTAAGAGGAAGGGCCTTTCTCTAAGACTGAAGGAAGAGAAGTCTTCATTCCTTGACAACGAGTCTGCGATAAATTCTGTTTTCCAGGGAGATCCTTGGCTGATGAATCCTTTACTTGCCACGACACTGTCGGAGATGATTTCCCAAGAAGATGAATGCTTTGCTCCCTGAGATACTCCCGGATATGTACTGTTTGAACCCTGTGATCTTGGGCTTCCATCCGAGTGCTGTGAGCTGCTCTCTGGTTGCAATGGACGTTAGGCTGAGTACTAGGGATGATACGCTGGTGGTTAGCAGAGTACTGTGGGGCCGGTAGCTTGTGGACCAGTCATCTGAGTTCTATGGTGGTGTTAGCTAGTACTGTGAGCTTGCTCTCTGAGTGCTGTTGTGCTATTTGCTAGCACTGTTGTGTCCTGTACCTGGAAACAGCAAACACAGATGTGTGGGCCTTGAGCTTTGGGAAGTGAACCGTGCGGGAGGGGACAAGAAAGATCTCAAAATTGGGAGTTTGTGGGGGAGTGAGTGTGGTCTGAGAACAGGAGATGGTTTGAGGTGGTTGATTGGTCTCGGTCACTGGGTAGGGGAGGTTCTGGACTGGGTGTTCTAACGGGGAAAGCTATTGCTCACGGTTGCCCTAAGCTGCACCTTGGATGGTTTCCTGCTGTTTCCTGCTATGGCAAAGGACTTCTCCACATATCATACATTCCTCAACGTATATCTCCTCATAGAGACATTCCTCACGGAATTTATGAATCATCAGGCTTATAGCTCACTGCATCCATATATGTATACATTTAAGACACATTCCTCACCATAAATCTGTATCCTCAGATACAGCGCATCATATCGTTTGGTGGAGTGGGAGCACTGCGTTGAATCTGCAGCGCTCCCGCTCCACCAAACTCGCTGTTCCCCTGCTATGTTTAGAGTTGAGGAAGCAGCAGGTTTACATGGGTGGAGCCTATGCTGCCTCTGCCAGTATAACCTCTAAACTAGTGGCCCGTATGCCAAAGAGCCAGAGGGCACAGAGATGGTCGCCTCGCCCTATAGAAGGCTGGGCGACTGTCTCTGACTTTCCTTGCCTGTGTCCACCAGGCTATGAATAGGTTGGGAAAACAAGGAATGGCATCCACATGCATGGACGAACCTACCTGTGCGTCGAGGCAAATTGTTCTTTGTCTGCAGTGGCAGGTACCAACATTAATTAATGGTGAGGCACTCACCATGAATACTGCCGGCCCCCGGGCACTCCAAACCGATGCTCCTCTCCCCGCGCCAATCCTGGGGGTGATGAGGAGTAGGAAGGAAAGGGAAGGACTTCCCTACTTGTGCAACATGAATCCAACCAATCCTGGAACTGCAGAGCAGCTCTGGGATTGGTTGGAGCAGGCTAACCCAGCGCTCATTTTGAGCCTGGGGGCCTGTACCTGCAATCCCTCAGCTGTTTTATAGCGCTGGCATTGGTGGCTTTGAAGTGCGCATGTCAGATTGGCTGGCTGTAGGCAGCCGGCCAATCTGACATGCGTACTGAGCACCTACAACGTCATCCTGCAATCTGCAGGAATCTGCCCCGCCCCCACCATCCACTTGCTATGGCCGGCAGCACACAGAATAATAAAATGGCAATGACAATTTTATTATTCTGGGATTACTGCTGCGCTCGCAGCAAGTGGGGCGACGCTCTTCTGCCCACTAAGAGAAACCACCCCTGTTTGGCGTCTGCCCCTTTCACAGCACAGAGATCTGCAAGGCAGACGGGGATCCCTCAGGTAGGGTTGTCGGTCCTTTGCCAGGGTGGCAAAGGCCATGGCTTCTGTCCCACTTGTGGACTGGTGGACCGTTCGCTACACTCTCAATGACCTCCTAATTGTCCACTCCAGCCCTATAGACATTTCTCCATCACTGCTGAACACTTCCCTCACCAATGCACTCTACTTCCCTCACTCCCGCCACCCTCTTAATTCCATATAGAGAGAGTGGCTTTGCCTCTCAATCTGCGACCACAGCTGCCCTGACAACTGGTGCTTAATTGGAGGCTGTGGTTGCAGGTGGGGCCCATTGGCACTCATTTCTGGGGACCGAAACCTATTTTTCCTCATCAGACTTTAACCCAGAGCAAGAGAGAGAAAAACACGAAAGGCTAAAAGACGTAAAAAGAAAAAGATGCAAAAAGAATGACAAAGAATGAAAACAGGTATGAAAAAAGAACCTGAAAGAGTGAAATAAAGGGACAGGGAGTCTCTGGTAGTCGATTAAAGAGGCGTGAGGTTCAGCACCCTGACTTTTGGTGCCACCAGCCACGACTTTCTGAGCAAACTTTGGGCCCACGCAATTATTCTTTTACAAATCCAGCACTGCACACAAGGCACTCTAAATATGAGCTTCAGGTGGCTGCCGCCTCCTCCACATCTTCCACCATAGCTGGACGACTCTGAAGCCATCCCCAGGGGTAGGCCGTAGCCAGAAGCGAGCATGTTCCCAGGTTTCCTTTCTGCAGGTATCCGACCCGTCCTGCTTTGCAGACTCGTAATTAGAGCGACTCAGCCACAAAAAATGCAAATAGTGGCCGCGGTGGAGAAAGGGAAGCATGAGGCCGCGGGCTTCCTGCGCGTGGCTTAATTGAATCCGTCCGTTTGATTAGAGGGTTGTGCTGCATTATTGTCAGCGGCTCATTACCAAACTCCCCAGAGCCGTCGTTCCAGCAAAGTACGTAGAAATCGGCCTGATTTCATAACGGCTTCTGCTTGGGGGCACTAGTGAGCTTTTGTATGCCGGACAGGAGCGGAGGGGACAAGCTCCGGACAGTGGTCAGTATGACACACCAAGGTAGTAGCCAGAAAATAAAAATTGTGCCCTCTTGAACCATACCTCTAATTAGTGGTTACCTCTACTTAGTGGTTACTTTGTAAAAAAACATAAGTGCCAGGGCTCTCATCAGGATGTCCGCTTTCACCAGCCCATTTCTTCTGTTAGCACTGCCCAAAACAGAACCAACCACTAACCATGAAAGTAGGGAGAGGATGTGCAATAATGGCCAAAGCTGCATACTTCAGAGCTGGGGAACCAGGTTCGCATCTCGGTGTCAGCTCAACATCCTGTGATTCTGAGCAAATCAATTAATCTCCCTGTAGATGAATGTGCCCTTAACTGGTGCTCATGAAAAGTGCTGGTGTTGATTAAGTGCCGGTCAGCACCGGAAACCACCGGCTCAAATTAAGCACTGCCTTTACTCATACTAAGCACATGAGGAAAGCAAGCACAACCTCCTTATAGAAGCTACCGTCACCCTTTCTTCATCCATACATCCATCTATCCATACTTCCACCGAATCATCCTTCCACTTTTCCTCATCTTTCCATCCTCGTCTTTCCACTCATTCACCCTATAATCTATCCATCCTACTGCTCTTTCATCCACCCTCTC
This sequence comes from Calotriton arnoldi, assembly GCA_963921515.1. Classification (NCBI taxonomy): domain Eukaryota; kingdom Metazoa; phylum Chordata; class Amphibia; order Caudata; family Salamandridae; genus Calotriton; species Calotriton arnoldi. The sequence continues at coordinate 329,488 of CAWUFW010002540.1, read as the reverse complement.
ACCCTTCCGTCACCTTTTCTTCCTTATTTCCTTTTACCTTCCCTTCTTTCCTCTCGTCCTTCCTTTCTCGTCCCACTCTTTATTTCCTCATTCTATTTACCCATATTTTGTCGTTCATTATTACTTTGTCGTTCTTCTCTTTCTCTCATGTTTACTCTTTTTAGTTGTTCCTCTCTGTTTTCCCATTTTCATGATTTCATAATTTTTCTTTCTATGCTGTGCCTGTCTGTCCGCCTCCCACAACCTTCTCTCATTTATTGCCTAACACTGTGCTTAATGAGCAGTCTGCCCCAGAGGCGGTCTGTGCAGGTAAGTGTGGTGGGGCTGTGGAGTGTCGACAGACGACGGAGTAGGATTTATTTATTTATTTTCCCTTTTCCGTAAATTGTCCACTTCCCCCTTTCCTGCCCCACTGCGCTTACCTGCACTGACCACCGCTGCCCAGACCTGCAAACAGAAGAGGCCCATAAGCAGCTAATTAATATTTAGAAGGACCCATTCCACCTGCCCATGGTACCCAACGGCAGCCCCCGCTTAAGCGGCTTAATTGGGGGGGTTCCTATGCTCCTGTGATACACCGCCAGATACTTTTGGGTAGCCAGTCGTCTTTCTTTTAAAGCAGTAGTGTTTTGGAAGGATGCAAGTCCCACTACCCCTTATGTGCTTACAGCTGTTGAGCCCTACAAGCAGAAGAAGATTATAGCTCTTCTAGGTGCTAGACATTGATCTCTATTGATGTTGAGTTATATCACCAACATAGCAAGCCAAGGAGCCAAGCCATGGAGGGCTACCTGCGGCACTAAACACCTTCAACAGCAGCAGAATCAGGATTTTCAAGGAAAATCGCGGGTCAGGGCCGAATGGCTTCTGGGGGTGGGGGGGATAATAACTACTTTAACAGAAGCATGGGATGAAATGTTTCCAGGATGAACTGCAGGAAAAATGCTTTTGCGGCAGTAAGGAGATGTAAATCTTAATCCGCCAATGAGAAAGACTCACCATCATTGGTCGCAAAGTTCTGCTGGCTTACAACATAAATTAGTTGAGGGTGAAATTTGGGCCACACTCTTCACCTAGCAGAAGTAAGTAATCTTGTATGTGTATATGTATTCAGATACGTCATGTTGTTGGTGTAGTGTGGAACTAGCTAGGAAGCAGCTAGAAGTGCTAAACTCTGGTGGGAGCCCAGGGGAAAATACATTTACAGGTCGCAGACAACAGGCAACTCTACAGTGATTGGCTGAAAAGATGAGCAGTCAGTTTCTTCCTGAACTGCAGAAGGGTTGGCACAATTCTGATGTCATTGGGACTGTTGTTCCAGATCCTGGGAGATGAAGGCAGCTTGTCTCTTGGTTTCATCCTACTTACACCATATCATCCTCAGTCTGTTCTGTTTCTCAGTGTGTCGCTGGTGACCAGAAGAGGTCTATTGTTTTGGCGAGATGTGATGGAGGGCTGCTCATGGTGGCCTTGTAAGTAATGCTGCTGATTTTAAAGGAAATGCAGGCCTTCAGTGGAAAGTGGGGTGATGTGGTCGAACCTTCAAACCTTGAGATTTGTGTAGGGTGCGTTTCTGTGGTTCTAAAGTGATGTTTGAGAGGCAGTGAGCAGAGCATTGCTTTCATAAAGGTGGGAGCGGACAAAGGGCATTATCTAGAATTATCAAATGTAGGACATCTGTCAACAATCCTGGCTGTCCTGTCGTCCATCATAACAATGTATGGGGCGCATATACACTAAGTAGGGTGGACGGGATATCCAATGTTTTTTGGGGGAAGTCTCACATCAACGGAACGCTAACTAATGACCTAAGTCTTGCACTGATTCTCTGAAATCGTCTTCTGGAACAGAGTGTTTTACTTTGCTCAGGAGGGTGATCTTACAAAAAAATTGGACCTACAAAGATGAACATCGACTTCTGCCTGCAAGTTACTGAGCCAAGGTAGGTCTGTGTTATAGTCTGTGGTGACCTATTGAATTTGGCATCCTTAACTTCAACTGAGGTAGTTACTTTACATCAGATGTATTTTATATATTGCATATTCTGCGATTAGCGTGTCCTTGCAGTGCCCTTAGGCTCAGTACCTTTCTGCTCTAGCACTAAAACAGATTGGCGCTGGGTGGGTTTATGACCTATGACATCAGTAGTATAATTTTGGCTCTGTTGGTGTTTTCAATTGATGTTATTTTATTAAATATGAATAAATGGACTGTTTATGAATATTAATAGGTGTGGCCAGAGGTCTTGCTTAAAGTGTTTGTTTGCTATGTGGGTTAAATGGATTGCCCATTGCCCAGTATGTTGTTATATTAGTAGCGAAACTGTCAAGCTCCATTAGAACCCTCTTCCTGTCTAGGTAGCCACAGCAGTACCTTTGGCCAAATGTTTTCCGCATCCTGTTTTTCAACCCTGTGATCTGCAGCAGACTTGTGTTTGGTTCTCTGTAGCACCATTAAATCTCTTTGATCAACATGCACAGTACAGGTGAATTATATCATAACATTAAATAACTATTCTGTCCTTACTAAGCTCAGGTCCATGCTCCAAACCAGGGGAACCATGGCCGGTGCCTGTCGGTTGCAGCCCGCGCGGGGCACGGGGGGGATGGGGGAAGGGGCGCAGCGTTTGTCGGGTTGTGGGAGTGGAGCGGGTGGTGGGAAGGAGGTAGAAGAAGAAGCAGATGAAGCTACTGCTGGGAAAAAAAGAGGACCCTGGGGCCCAAAATTCAGCTGGAATGAGTACAATGGGACTTGTTATGTGTGTTTTGTTCTCCATATATTTGATGCACGCACAAGGGCGGGAGGGAGGTGGGGGAGGGAGGGTCGTAATTGGGAGAAGGAGGCAGATTCCTGCAAGAAATACATCTTGCTAGCAGAGGGAGATTCACCCTCAGGTCTAAGAGCCGGGAGCAGAGAGGGGGCTATTAATTCCCCTCCTGCCCCTGCCTGAGAAAGCCAGTCCGAGTCATTGGAAGGGAATTATGGACGAGATAATGGGTGAGACATTAGCATGCGCAAGGAGAACAGTGGGACTGCACTTCCGGTCTCAGAGAAGAGTGGAGTGACTGCACGACAGCACGAGTGGCCGGTGAAAATGGAATGACTGAGAATGCAGAGTGAGAGGTCGGTGAGAACTGAATGACTGAGAGTGTGGGCTGTCCGGCCTAATGATGCTAACCTAACCAAGCCTATGTTAAGCACTATTTTCAGGTGCATCACACAGCATTAGGGGCGTAACACAGGCCCCCGCAGCCCCGCGGTGCGGGGGGCCCTCCATGTTCCAGGGGGCCCTCTCAGCTGAGTACTCCAGCCGGAGAGCTCCTGATTGTGTCCGGAGAGGGCCCCTCCACATACCTTGCAGGGGTGCCCCCTCAAGTTTCGTTACGCCACTGCACAGCATACATTGTATCTGTAAAAATAGCAGTGTCCGGCTGAAGGCCACTTCTCTGCATCGCTCCTGGAGCAGCCCCCAACAGGGCCTGGTAAGCAGCAGCAACCCAGCATGACTTCTGGCTTTGTAGTTCTGTCGGGAAGCCTCTACAATTAACTGTCAGATTCCTTGACTTTTATAGTATCTGATCGCCAATTTTATCCCATGTTTATAAGTTTGGAGACACTAAAGTCCCAATAAGTCGAAATAAATATGTCCATAAATGCATCTCAATTTACATGTAGATGTTTTGCTTTCACTGTAAGAATCCATAAAGTCATGGCAGCGACCATAATATAAACAACAAAAATATGTCAGCCTAGATAGGAGGCGGACATGATGCTAACACTACTGCGTGTGTCTAAAACCTCACACTTTCTAATCGAAAGAAATTAGTCTTTCTGGGACGCACATGATAAAAATAGAAGAGATTCAAATGGACCATGATATAAAGAGGGAATATTTGAAACTGCACAGAAGAGTATGAGACAAGTGGGGAGGGAAAGTGTGAGGCTGAATTGTAGCATATGAGGCCACTGGAAAGGGAAGGGCTTAGACCGCTCATCAGTTTATGAGGACCAAGATATGGGAAGGTAAGGATTGAGACTGCACTGTAACGTGTGAGGGCTGAGACCTGGAGAAGGAATGTTAGGGAGTGCAATGTAGAGCATCGGTTCTTGAAATATGCTAATGATACTTCGGAGTATGAGGGTTCGTATGTGGAGATGAGTGAGACCACATCAGTGTATGAGGGCTGAGATTAGTGACACTTTACTTTAGTATATGAGGGATCAGATGCTGAGATGTGTGAGGCTTTACTTCAGTATATGAGGGATTAGATGTTGAGATGCGTGAGCCTTTTCTTCTGTATATGAGGGATTAGATGTTGAGATGCCTGAGCCTTTACTTCAGTATATGAGGGACAAGATGTGGAGATCAGTGATACTGCAGAGTAAGAGGGATTAGATGTGAAGATGAGTGAGACTTTATTTTAGTGTATGAGGTCCTAGATAGGAAGATAAGAGACTCTTCACTTCAGTGGAGATGGGTGAGAATTCACTTCAGTGTAGGAGGCCCTGGAAGAGGAGATGAGTGAGACTACTTCAGTGTAAGAGGGATTAAACGTGGACATGACAGAGGCTCCAGTGTATGAGGGCTTAGATGTGGGCATGACAGAGGCTCCAGTGTATGAGGGCTTAGATGCGGGGATAAATGAAAATTATCATCAGTTTAAAAAGGCATAGATGAGTGAGACTTCAGTATATGAGGGTTTAGATGAGAAGAGTGGCATTGACCTTCAGTGTATGAGGGTTTGGGTGTGGAGATGAGTGAGACTTTGCTTCAGTGAATGATGGTGTAGATGTGGAGATCAGTGAGACTTCACTTCAGTGTATGATGGATTAGATATAGAGATGAGTGAGACTTCAGTCTGTAATGGCTTAGATGAGCTAAGCAAGACTTTATTACAGTGCATGAGGCTTGGATGTGGAGATGTGAGGCTTAATTTCAGTGTATAAGGCTTGGATGTGGAGATGTGAGGCTTCATTTCAGTGTATAAGGCTTGGATGTGGAGATGTGCGGCTTCATTTCAGTGTATGAGGCTTGGATGTGGAGATGTGCGGCTTCGTTTCAGTGTATGAGGCTTGGATGTGGAGATATGCGGCTTCATTTCAGTGTATGAGGCTTGGATGTGGAGATGTGCTGCTTCATTTCAGTGTTTGAGAGCCTTCATGTGGATATGAGGGAGACTTCACTTCAATTTGTAACGACTACGATGTGCAGATGAGGGAGAGTTCAATTAAATGTATGAGTATGAGAGCTTAGATCAGGGAGACTCCACTTCCATGCATGAGGATCTAGATATAGCGAGCAGTGAGATGTTTTCACAGTCTATAAGGGCTAATATGTGGAACTGAGAGAGACTTCTCCTCAGTGTCTGAGGGCTGAGATGTGTATAGGATTCAGGCACTTCAGTCAGGGTTTGGAGGAGGGGATGAGTGAGACTTCCCTTCAGTTTATGAGTGTGTAGATGTGAAGATGAACAAGATTTCATTTCAGTGTGAGGGGGGAAAGGTGAAGAGATGAGTGAGACTTGAGTGCATGAGGGCCTTGATGTGGAGATGAGGAAGACTCCACTTCAATTTATGAGTGCCAAGATGTGGAGTGATGGATAGTTCAGTTTATAATGGGAATATGTGTAAGTGAGGGAGACATCAGTGTAAAAGATCCTAAATTTGGAGATGAGGGAGAGTCCACTACTTGGTATGAGGCTGAGATGTAGAGAAGATGGTGACTCCACTTCTGTGTATGAGGGCCTAGACGAGACTTCACTTCAGTGTATGAGGGTTTGGAAGCGGAGATAAGTGAAACTTTGCTTCAGTGTGTGAGGGTTTAGATGTGGAGATTAGAGTGACCACCTTAAGCGTATGAGGGATTAGATGTGGAGATGAGTGATAGATGTGGAGATGAGTGAGATGTCAGGCTATGAGCGGATGGATGATGAGATAATCCATACACTTAAGTGACTTCACTCAGTGTATGATGGCTTAAATGGAATGAGTGAGACTTGCATTCAGTTTATGAGGGTTTGGATGTGAGGAGATGAGGGAGACTTCACTTGAGAGTATGAGGGCTAAGATGTAGAGTTGAGACAAACTCCACTTCAGTTTATGGAAGCCTAGACCTGAAGTGATTGATACTTCTATTTATGATTGGAGTATATGGATGTGATTGCGTATATCAGTGTATAAGGTCATAAATTTGTAGGTAAGGGATAGTCCACCTCCTGTTATGAGGTTTAAATGTTGAGATGAGGGAATCTCCACTTCAGTTTATGAGTGCCCAGATGTGCAGGAGAGGGAGACTCTTCTTACGTTTATGAGGCCTTAATGTGGAAATGAGGGCAATTCAACTTCAGTTTGAGGGCGACAATTTCAGGCTCAATAAATCGCAAATTTCAGAGGGCAGAGATGTGCGAATGAGGGGGATCCCACTTTTCTTCATGAGAGCAGACCGAACTTCAGTTTATGAGCAGCTTTATGGCGATATTGTAGTCTCAATTTCTGGTTTAGGGCATTCATGTGGGAACAAAGGAAACCCTCTCATTTTGCAATGACTAATATGTAGGAATGAGAAAACCCCTACTTTCGCTAATAAGGGTCATGTGAGGATGAGAAAACTCTATTTCTGTTATTATGGATAGGCATGTGGGAATGAGCGGGGGTCTTCTTCAATTTATTAGGGCATACATGTCGGAGTGAGACTCCACTGAAGATTATAAGGGTAAGGTTGTGTAGGAATGTGCCTGACTGTCCTTCAGTTTAAGAAGATAGAGATGCCAGAAAAAATTTGTAAAACTGTGGGAATAGGCACACATGTCGCAGTGCATGAAGCCAGAGTTGTGGGACACAGTGAGTAGTGTTGTTCAGGGGCGTAACGCAGGCCCCTGCAGCACAGGAGGGCCCTCAACCCAAAGCGCCTTCGATGGACCAGCAGCTTTCCTCCCCTCCCCCCCAGCGTCTTGAGACCCTTACGGGTGAGTAGTTGCACTTTACCAGCCATTGATTGATTGATTGATTGATTGGATCCCCCAGGGAGTCCCCAAGCTTTCTAGGAGGCAGCATTCAAACCAAGGTCAATGAATGCCTGGAAAAATGAGAGACTCAGGGGCCCCTCCACTTTTTTCAGCTGGCCATTTCATTTTGCGTTACACCAGTTGTGGCAATGATGAGGACTTTTTTAAGAGCATGAAGCCGGAGTTCTGCAAGAAAGGGAGGCTGCTATGGAGTGACTGAGACGAAAGATGGGAGAATGATAGACTCTTTTGAAGTCTATCAGAACAGAGATGTGTAAATGTGTAAAACTCCAGGAAAGTGCAAAATGGCAGAGTTGCAAGACTGAGAGCCTCCATTTGTTGAAGTGCATGAAGCAGGGCTCTGACAAGGAGAGACTACATCCACAAGGGTGGAGTTGTGGAATTTAGAGAACCCACCCATTGAAAACCATCAGGGCAAAGCTTTGAGTATCAGAGATTCAGTTCATTGAAGTGCATGGGAGTAGAGTGTTAGAATGAGGGACTCTATTCATTAAAGTGCATGAGGGTAGAGTTCTGAAAATGTGAGAGTATATTGAAATGTGTGCGAGAACAGATGTGAGAATGAGAGACACTACATTGTAATGTATGAGGGCCGAGATGGCGTAAATGACTGAAATTCCTTTGAAGGGTTTAAGGAGAGAGGTGTAATAATGAGTCAACTTCATTGAAAATGAAAGACTCCATTACAGTGAGTAAGGGAACGGCTGTAGCAATGCAATACTTCGTTGAAGTGTATGAGCCAAGAAGTCTGAGAATGAGAGACTCCGCTGAAGAATGTGAGGAAGAAGTTATGGGAAGAAGAGACTCAATTTAAATGGACGAGATAATAATTGCTGGAATGAGAGACTCCACCGGAGTGCATGAGCGCAGAATTCTGAGAATGAGAGCCTCCATTAAAAGGTATGATGGAATAGGGTCTGGAGTAAGATACTCCACTGAAGTGCTTGTGAGATGAATGGTATGAATGAGAGGCTCCATTGAAGTGTATGACAGAAGAATTGGAAGAACGAGAGGCTCCATTGAAGTGTGTGATGGAATAGATGCTGGTATAACAGACTCTAGTAAAGTGCTTGAAGAAATAGGTGCTGGAATAAAAGAATCCTTTCAAGTGTATAAACAAATAGCTGAGAGAAAGAGAGACTCCATAGAAGTGCCTGGGGGAAGATTTGTGCGACTGAGAGACTCTATTGAAGTATATAAAGGATGAGTTGTAAGAAAGAGAGAGGCTAATGAAGTGTATGAGGGTAGAGCTGCTGGAATGAGTATGCCTGACTGCTTTGCTTGTGATCCGCGGTGGGGAATGACTGAGACTGCTTGTTTTCTAGAGCCTGGAGAATAGAAGTGGTGACAGAGCACATAACATACTAGGGGGAGGGGCTGAATTGTGCAGAGCGGGAATGAGTGGCAGCTGACAAATCATGGACATCTGGGGAAACAAAGTCATTTCCCTTAAATAGGGATTTAATTTCGGTATTTACATAATAGTGAGTGTTGATTTGAATTCATTTTCAGGATGAAGATGAATTGAAAAGAAAAGGCACTGCAGTAATAAGGACTCCATATGTGACAGTTCTGGGCTTGTCAGTCAGCCAGGCCCAAAAGGAAGAAGGCGAATGGCGTGTGTGGGAGAATGTAAAAGACGAGTACATTATGGTGTGTGCTGTCGATCTGTTAAACAGGCCTGTTCTTTGGGCACCTGGAAGGTTCTTCAACCTCCCCAAACTTACACTGAGATCACCTCTATTTTCTGTCTTAAACAGGCCTTGTTAAAGCCAATAGGTCTGGCTTTAATGTGCTAAGGCATGCAGCATTATTACACTCGAGCAAGACACTTGAGAGTTAACCAGCAGGAGAAGACAAAGAGTGCTGTAGTTGTAAAGTAGTCCCTCATGCCGTTCAGTGAAAGTATTCGAGTGGAAGTTGAAGGATACACCCAAACAGCCAGTAGCATTTGATGAGAGTTAAGTACTCCAATGGGCTAAGCCAAGAGATGATTGATCAAGTCTGTAGCAAATGGATGAAAGAGACTGATTGAAGAAAGTCAGTGGTTGAAAGGGGTAGACCCAAAGCCCACTCAATGTACATTTCTAGCAGTAGGCCTGTTTGTCAGCTGCACTGTCAAATCCAGGTCCAAAAAAGCATCCATGTTTGTGATGCATTGCCCCAAGTTAGTAGTGTTGCATTATGTTAGCATTTTTATATCAAACTGTCTGCCGTAGCCTGTGAATGCTGGGTTTCCACACCAGACAGAGAGGACAGTCGTCCTGTAATGATATGTTCTGGGGATTATGTTCTTGTGCACCTCTGATTACTTAACACTGACATTTTCAGTGAGGTGTGGGTGTGTTATTTTGTTGTTTGAGTGGTGTGCTTTAGGGCATATACCCCTTGCTTATATGTCCAGGGCTTAGCGAGTAGAAAGGGTGCCAGTGCAAAGGAAACAATCAGAACCCAACTGACTGTGAATAAACACTTTGGTGCATACATAATACTAGATGCTTTATTTAAACAGTAAAAAAGTAGCTCAAGAAAAAAATGTGACCATAAAAAACAACCAGAGACTATTGGCCTGAATTAAAGATTGGCAGGGGACCCACTATCCATCAGGGTGGCAGAGGACATATGTCTGCCACACAGATGTTCTGCTGTCCACCATATCTAAAGACTACTGCCAAACCAGTGGCACGTTGACGGCAGCCAGCATCAAGACGGCTCCTGTGAAGGTAATGAAAGTTTGATGAGTGCCCACCATATTTTAGGCAGCCACACACCAAACTTTTCTATTTCTCAAAAACAAACTCACAAAGCAAGAGTTTGTTTTTGAAATACAAACTAATACTAGCCCAGACACTCTGGAAGTTTTCTCCCAGGGTATGGGACTCATTAGTCATTTGTTTCTGCTCTAGACTTCCAGGACATCAGACCGTCCGCTCTTAATAGGGTGGGTGGTTTAATTTTCTTACACCGACAACCCCATCTCTGTCAGCCAGTGGGGCACAGCCGTCAGAAACCTGAGGCTCCACTGGACTCATAATAGCAGACAGACCAAGCGTTTGATGGACAGGATACTCCGACACATTTGTGGAGTTGTACCCTGTCTACCAAACTCTAAATGGGGCCCTAACTGATTATCGAAAACCATCTTGATATGTTTTAATATTACATACTTTATTTGAATAAAAAAAGGCAAATCAGGAAACAATCCTGTGACCTTAAAAATCACTTGTGACATGTACTTACAACTCTCCTGTACAGTCACTCTGCATCACTTTTAAAGCACTGACTGGCCTTAGCTCTGAATAACTCAACCAGAAATGCAGTTGGCACCGCCCGTCCAGAGTCTTGAGGTCCTCCTCAGCCCTCAATGTGCTGGTCCCCACAGCCAAGAGAACTCATTGGGTGGTGGCAGACGTTTTGTCTACTGTAAAACTAAGAGTTGGAACTCCCTTCCTCTTTATCTAAAGAAATGTACAGATCTTTGTGCTTTTAGGAAAGCCCTGAGAACATGGCTTTTGAATCAATCTTTTTTTCCTCCTTCTGACCATGTCAGGACCTCCTGTCATTAAGCTATTCCATCTCTTTTCCTTCCTCAGCAAAAGCACCTAGACGCCTTCGGTCAGTAGTGCGCTATACAAAAATAATTTTCATTTCATGGCTTGAACTATGGCTGGTGTCTTCCTCACTGCATGCCATCTTATTTTACAGGCAATTGTTTTCTGTGATCAGAAAGTGGGATGAATTGAAAATGAATAGGTGCGCTACACATGGCGTCAACCCCAGTTCTGGGAGACGGCCAGGTGCAACTGGGCCAAATCCTGCTCCTCTGCTGCAGATTTGCCTTTCCACGCTGTTGGCCAAAATGTTGAGTTAAGAAATATCAACCTATACAACTATCGACTGCAGAATATATTTAAGAAATATTTGTCAAGGTGCATAGATGTGGAGTTAAGAATATTACATCTATACTTTCCTATATATATTTACCTTCACAGTAAAGTGGTAGTATATATTCTGGAGTGGAGCCATACTAACCTCAAACTATTGCATCAAAAAACACTCCACAAATTCAAAGAAAAAAATAAAACCATCCACCCCTGAATCACCAAAAAAGGATAGGTGGGCGTGAGAAGACGCATCATGCAGCTGAACGTCAGAGCTGCCACTGTATCAAAGAAGCAGAACTACGTCTACCCCCACACCATAATGCAGCGCGTAAAGCAAGGGCGTCATGGGCCTCCCATTTTAGCAGCTTGAGTAAGAGGGGGGTGGGTAACACTGAATAATTCTGATTAATATAAAACACTTAAATTTGTGCTTACAGCTTCTTTGACTTTCTTTGGAGGCTGCTAGTCTCCGAGCAGAAGTTCATGAACACCATTGCAAGGAGATAGTATGATGGAGCTGTTGGGTGGGGGGATCAAATGGAAAAGAGTAGGCAAGGAGAGAAGAAGGGAGGGCTGAGAGAAGGATTCATTGATGGAAGCATGGATGGCTGAAGAGAAGGACAGATGGATGGCTGAAGAGAAGGACAAATGGATGGATGAAGAGAAGGACAGATGGATGGATGAAGAGGATGGATGGATGGTGAGATGGATGGACAGGTGAATGGATGGATTCAGGTATGGATGGAAAGAAGAGTGAATGGTGCAGAAAGGGATTTATAGTTGGAAAGATGGATGAGCAGAAGAACAGCTGTATAGATTTATAGAAAGAAGGAAGAAAAGATGGATGGCTGATAGACAAGACAGAAAGAAGGATAGGAGGAGGGGTTGGATGAATAAGAGGACAGAAAAAAGGCTGGAAAGAAAGAAAGAAGGAAGACTGTAAAGATATATGGAACTGTACAGGACAATACATAAAGAAGGAACACAATAAGGAAGGTAGACAAAAAAAAGACTGAAAGATGGAAGGAAATTCCACATTTCCCTCAGACAGCGCCTATACCCTGAACCACAACTAGTCTTGCTTGCTCTATTTCCTCTATCATTACCATTTGGGGTGTAATCGTTGAGAAAGGATAATGGCCAAGCAGTTTAATTTAAAAAAAATGCTTGAATAACGATGAAAATGGAAAAAAAACATGCAAATGGTGCCATAAAGAACTTCCTGGCATAATTTTTTTGCCCATTCCAACGAACAGGTGGGACATGAAGAGATCTGTGAATGGACAATATGGGAGAAACAGAGAAAAAAAAACAAGTCGAGAAAATGGGGAGTAACAGGGTCCAGCCGTAGGTATGAGGTCAGCTACGGCAGCACTGAAGAAGGACTGACGGAGCTGTACTTCTGTTGCAGTCTTTGAGAATATTTAACATCACAAGTAATGTTTTTATGAGTTTCTTCAGAAACTCTAAGTGCCCATCGGCCTAGAGTGACGGGGAATGACCAGTGACATTGGAAGATCCACTTGGACCCTATTGAGCCCTGCATCCATCTTCTGGATGGTAAAAGACGATTATTATGAAGATGCCGAATGCCCTGCTCCCTCAGTGCCTGCTGTACCAAAGATAACTGCTCCCCTGAAGGCAACCTCTTCTTTGTGGTGTCATATACAGTCCTCAGCACTGTTTGAAATAACACCGACATGCCAAAGGTAGGGTTCAGTTCATATGGTACACAACTACGCCTTGACGGAGGTTATCCATATTCTCGGGTCTTAAGTACCCAGGACCGCTTATGGGGTCATACAGTCTCAGCTGTGCCCAACCTCTTCTTCGAGGGGTGATACAGGTATCCGGCTGGCAGCTAGTCTGATTCTCTGACTTTGTGGGTAGGCAACCATGTTTAAACCATGGAAGTCAAACCTGTGAAAGCTTCTCTTTTCCCCCGCGACGTCTCAGTTGACATTCAGCCACTCAGCACCTAGTCTTCTGATTAAGCTCTGGCAGGGCTTGTAAACTCTGCCAGAGACCATGTCCCCATTTACTCTCTCTCAAGATGGACGACAGACTCCTTGTCTGTCTCACAGTTGAGAGATAAGAAGCCAAATCTTGAGCGGGCAAGAGCCCGCACAACATCTTTCTGGTTGCCCAATCAGAGACAGGAAAGTAACTTGGGATGCAGTATAGGAAGAGGCACAGAAGCCCATCTGGTAAAGTCTGGCCAGTCCCGTCTAACAAAAATCTTGGATGTAGGTGGCAGATTCCTCCAGGTAGCTCCCTGCTCAGACACCTGCTCTCTCTGTGGGCCAAGGGCTTCCCATTTCGGTTGTATGACGGAACAACGCAGGGAAATACTCTGCATGCCTTTACCACGATTTTCTTACCCCGTATTTTTTTAGCTTGCGTATGCTTTTACAAATAATGCCTTTACCACGCATTCTTTATATATATATTTATATATATAAACAATGTATTTGTGGGGGGAGACCCCCTGCACCCCTAAACTTACCTTAAATGCATGGTAAAGGCATATATTGTAAACGCATATGCGATTTAAAAACATATGTAGTAAAAAATGCATGGTAAAGGTACAACGTGGTAAAAACCTCGTTGTATAGGCTGTTTCCCCCCATTTCTAGGGTGGATTATTGGAAGATTCCTAAAGGGCGGTTTCAAAGCCAGCTCTCAGCTCTTGCATCTCATCAGGGTTTGAATGACCAGCTGACCGCAAACACAGGAAGGGCTGATGGGATAGCTGCTAAGTGTTACCACTACATTTCAGTAAACCTGCTGCGATCAGCAACATTAATGCATCCTAAACAATTCCAATCACACACACAGACATTCTTATAAAAACATATTCCAGAGAGGGCAGTCCCTAAGTAAGGGCTCACAGCACGGGGAGAGCCATCAAACCAGAGCTGTCCATTATTAATACAGCACGAGCTGTCAGAGATGTTCACAAAACACTGATAAATGCTCTCAGCTATTGTCATCCACTGTTGCTCTCTCACCCTCTCTTCACTTGTCTGTCCTCCACCTCTTCCCATCACTGTAGTGTCTTCCCCAGTCTGGGTACCCGCCAAAGACTACGCCACAAACGGAGCTTAGTATTACATGTCGTTATTCTTCTGTGTGTAACTGGGAACTCAACATTCTTCATTGCATTCCGCTCTAACATTTACATCACAGTTCTATGGAGTCTATCAGGAGCCAAAAGGGCTACATCATTTCTAACACACAAGACACTATAAACACCATCGTCCTAGCCTGACAGATAGCGTGTGGTACCCGCACCCAAGACCTTCTGCTTCTTCCCTTTCTTCAATTGCACTGATGCCTTTCGTGGTGGAACAACACTATATAAACAAACATATTGGATGTCCATACCAATCACAACAAATAGCCACACATCACACCACACCTTATAACACCACAATACACTGCTCCGTGCCACAGGTAGAAAACATAATCTGATGACAGGCGCTAAGGCTACCCCTTCCAAGAAGGCAAGTGCCACATACAGGTTTTGTTTTGAGTTGCTTCCACTTCCACAATGCTACTTAAACCACAGTCCACCCAGCAGCATGTTGCCCACACCTCCATAGAGTTGGGAGGCACACCAAATAGGACTCAAATATCCAGGCTTCGGGTTCGACACAGGAATCTTGTAGGGGTCCATGACAGGGAATAAAACTTGGGTACTCAGACAATAGGAGATATACGCTGGGCTTTTCCTTTTCCAGCTCTGTATTCCCACAAAGAGTGGTGCAGGTTAGGAGTGGCGAAGAATTCCGCTCCACCAGCCGAGTTCGCAGAGTTTTGCCCAGTCCGCGCAGAGTTCCGCAAAACTCCACAAAGTGACGTGCAGTGAAGATTTTTCTCTTGCACAACTCGCCAACGTTAAGTTGGTGAGCGCTCGTGAGAAAAAATCATGTGCTAGACCTCTTCCGGCTGGTCCCGACCGCTCACATGGAGAAATCTGCTACTCGTGTGGAGGAAGCTGCCACTCGAGTAGAATGTCTACTCGAACAGCAGAAAGCAGCAGTGCACTCCGGCATGACGCAGGGTGCCATTCGCGCTGATTTTACTGCATGGGACAAACTCACAGCACTTAAAATCTGTGTGAGCAGTGCAACTTAATAGATTCTGCCACTGGAACTGTGCTGAGCGGGCTGAAGTTTTTGCGGCACTTCGTAGAGTTCCGTAGAGTAGTACTCCGGGAACTCCACCCTGGCCTAGTGCAGATGTATTGACGTCTCATCGGGTGCTGCTGGCTGAAGCCCAGCATGATAGACGCACACATCACTAGTTGCTCTTATAAAGTCCATCACACTCCCCCACAAGGCCATGTTTATTAGAAGAGAATCGACCCCAGAATCACTGTATATGGTCAGTCGGAGTCAACAAAGTCAGTTGCACCCACAGTGCAAAACATTTGCACATAATACACTGTAATACAGTGAAAACACTACAAAAGGACACCACACCAGTTTTAGAAAATATCCAATATTTATCTGCGAAAAAACAAGACCTAAATGATAAAAATCCAACACACAGTAATCAAAATATGAGTATTGCAAAAATAGTCTTAAAACAAAGTTCCTTGAAGTCAATAGCTCCATCTGGGGCTATCACTGCATCGTGAACAAACAAATTCAACAGTTCACTCCGACCGCAGTGTTGCAGGCCAGCTACAGTGTCGGGAAGACCCGCAGACAGTACCTTGGAAATGCAGGCTGTCATGGACCTTTTGATGAGCTCTGAAGAAGCTGCATTGTCGGTGTCGATTTTGGAGGTTGGTGCAGCAGTCATCAGGCCCTTGAAGTCACACATGTTGGAGATCGAAATCTGTGAGGTTGAAGTAAGGATCACCAGCAGGCATCCAGGCTGTGGTATGAAGTGGAGCGGTGCTGTGTGCGGTGCCCTCAGGTCACGGTGTAGGCAGCGGCTTAGTGATGGCATCCAGCAGCGTCTGTGAGATCAGAGCTGGGGTGTGAAGTGGGACAGTGCTCATCGCGGTGCTGGCAGGTCGCGGTGCATGCAGCGCCATTGTGGTTGCTGAAGCGCTGTTGTCGGTGGACGATCTGGAGTCGATGGAGCCAGCGTCGGTGGGCCATGACTGCGGTGTGGGTTGGGGCGGTGCATCGAGTAACTTACGAGAAGTGCCCCAGGCCTCAGTGCACGTAGTGATGTTGATATCGGCGTGGAGCGGCAGTATCAGGGATACCAGGGCGGCGATGTGAAGCGAGGCGGTGTGAAGTGCAGTGCCCTCAGGTCCCGGTGCAAGCAGCGGGTTTGGTGGCGGCATCGGGTGGCGTCGTCGGTGAGCCCCGGGTTGCGGTGCGAAGCGGGGCAGTGCTCTCTGCAGTGCCAACTGGTCATGGAGCTGGCAGCGGTGTCATTGACAGTGCCAGATTGCTTGTCCTCTGTGGCAGCTGAAACACATAGTTCTAGATGTGGGTACCCAGAGGATGGTGAAGTCTTTGTTGTGTCTGAGACTTTCAACAGGAGGCAAGCTCTATTTCAAGCCCTTGGAGGAACTTTAACAGCAGGATTCAAGAAAGTTCAGTCCAGTATTTTCACTGCTCAAGACAGAAGCAGCAACTGCAGGCCAACCCAACAAAGCAACAAACAGCTAAGAGGCAGTACTCCTCCTGGCAGCTCTCCCAGCTCTTCTTCTTGGAATGGTCTAAAGTTCTGGGGTCAGGGCTCAAATATTTATACTACTTTTTCCTTTGAAGTTTTAGGCAGCAAGTCCCTCTTATTCAGTAGAAACAAGGTCTGTCCTCTCTGGTCCGGCTTTACTACAAGAGGTGGAGACAGCATTGTGCAGAGCAGACACTGCCTATTCAGGTTCTAGTGCAAATTCCTCCCACCACTCTAAATGCAGACAGGTCTATTCAGCCTGGCTATGAGTCACCCAGGAAAGGCAGGACACACCTTAAACCCCCTTGTGCCTGTCTAGAGTGAATGCACATTTCCAGCTCCTGTCACACCATAACCAGACGGTGAATACACAAACAGGCAGAGGTACACAGGATGGTTAAACAAGTTAAATGCCCACTTTCTAAAAGTGGCATTTTCAAACACACAATTTAAAAACCACCTTTACTAAAAGATGTGTTATTAAATTCTGAACTTAGGAAAACTAAACTCAATTTCTCTATCTTTTCCCAATTGAAAGTTACACTTGCAAAATGTTACTAGGCAGCTCCAATGATCACCTATGGGAAAGACAGCCTTTCAATAGTGAAAAATAAAATGCATAGTATTTCACTTTCAGGACATTTCCTATTTTTCACATACATTGCACCATGTCTATGGGGGCTACCTTGGGCTACCTTAGGGTTGCCTTACATGTAGTAAGAGGGAAGGTCAGGGCCTGGCAAGTGGCTGCACTTGCCAGGTTGACATAGCAGTTAAAACTGTGCACAGACATTGCAGTGGCAGGTCTGAGATACTATTGAAAGGCTACTTGTGTGGGTAGCACACCCAGTGCTGCAGGCCCACCAGTAGCATTTGCTTTACAGGCCCTGGGCACACACGGTGCACTTTACTAGGGACTTACTAGTAAATCAAACATACCAATCATGGAAAACCAATCATAACACAATTTGCAGTAGGAGCACTTGCACTTTAGCATTGCATATCAGTGAAAAAAGTGTGCAGAGACACTAAACCAGCAAAACAAAAGTCCAGCTTACCATCAAAATAGGCGGTCAGAAAGCACAAAGAAAGGGAAACACGCCAAATGATGCCAGGTCTAACACATGTCCCCTCCAGCTGTAAGTAGGGAGAACTAGACATCCACCTGGGAGTTTTCTTCACTAATGCGGAAGAACCTGGACAGACCATCAGTGTTGGCATGTTCTGTACCAGGGTGGTGTTCCACCGTAAAGTCCATTCCCTGTAGGAAGATGGACCACCGCAACAGTTTTAGGTTTTCACCCCTCATCTGCAATAACCATCTGAAGGGCCTGTGGTCTGTCTGAACTCGGAAGTGAGTCCCAAACAGGTAGGGTCTTTGTTTTTTCAGTGCCCAGACCACAGCAAAAGCTTCTCACTCAATAGCACTCCACCTCTGTTCCCTGGGAAGTAGTCTCCTGCTAAGGAAGACTACATGCTGGTCTAGGCCCTCTTAGTTCAGTTGTGAGAGCACCACTCCACTCCCACACCGTGCTCTGAGGTATCTGTCTGGACGATTAATTCTTTGGAGATGTCGGGTGCCTTGAGCACGGGCGCCATTCACATGGCTGCCTTCAGGGCATCAAAAGTGGTCTGACAGGCATCCGTCCAGATCACTTTATTTAGCAGCTTCCTGGAAGTCAGCTCAGTCAAGAAGGCAACAACGGTGCCATAACCCTTGACAAATCTCATATAGTAACCGGTGAGACCTAAAAAGACTCTCACCTCTGTCTGGATCTTTGGGGGCCAGAATGGTGTCAATCTTAGGTTGTAGGGGTGCCACCTGGCCGCTTCCTAAATGGTGCCCTAGGTAAACACTGCAATGTCATCCAGGTAGGTGGCACTGAAATCCTCCAGTCCAGCCAACACCTGGTTGACCAACCTCTGAAAGGTGGCAGGGGCATTCTTCAACTCAAAGGGCATCACCCAGAACTGGTAGTGCCCATCTGGTGTTGAGAATGCTGACCTCTTCTTGGCCCCATTGGCCAAGGCAATCTGCCAGTACACAGATGTTAAATCAAACGTACTGAGGAACTTGGCAGCTCCCAGCCGATCTACGAGCTCATCAACTCTGGGGATGGGGTGTGCGTCAGTCCTGGTGATGGCACTGAGCCCACGGTAGTCCACACAGAACCGAAGTTCAGGAGTGGCACCGGGTGCAGCAGCCTTTGAGACCAAGACCCCTGGGCTGGCCCAAGGAATGTTGGAGGGCTATATCACCCCTAACTCCAACATCTTAGAAACCTCTTCCTTGATGCTGGCTTTGACCCTGTCTGTCAGTCTGTAAATTGTGTGCTTCACAGGAGGACTGTCCCCAGTGTCCACATCATGGGTACACCAGTGGGTGATACCTGGGGTCAGGGACAACAGTGTGGAAAACTGTCACAACAGCTGGTGACAGTTACTCTGCTGCTCTGGGGTCAGTGTAGGGAAGAGGTTCATACCTTCCACTAACCCACTGTGCTCCTTGGCAGACAGGAGTTCAGGGAGAGGTTCACCCTCCTCTTCCACCCCATCATCTGTTTCCAGAGCATGCTCACTTCAGACCTCTCAAAGTGAGGTCTGAGGCGGTTCACGTGGAGGACACTGAAAGGGTTCCTGGGAGTCTGCAAGTTCACCAGATAGGTGACATCACTTCTGTGCTCCACCACCTCAAAAGGCCCATTCCACTTTTCCTGAAGAGTGGAAGGCTCTACTGGGGCCATGACCCACACTTTTTGGCCTGGTTGAAACTCAACCAGAGTGGCATTCTGGTCATACCAAAGTTTCATCTCTTCCTGGCTGGATTCTAGGTTTGACTGAGTGAGTCTCCGGAAGCGTGCAGCCTGGTTTCTAAAGGCCAGCATGTAGCTAAATACATCCTGAGGGGTTTTTCTGGGGGATGTCTCCCGGCCTTCTTTCATCAGACTAAGAGGTCCAATACAGTAACTCAAAGGGGCTGAACCTTAATTACTTCTGTGGTACCTCCCTGTAAGCAAAGAAAAGGCATGGCACAAGGACGTTACACTTACACCTCATGGGGTTGGTCAGACCCTTGATCATGCCCTTCAGAGTTTGTTTGAATCTATCCACCAAGCCATTACCTACGGGGTGGTAAGGAGTGGTGAATTTGGAGGCTACACCACACTCCTCCCACAGGGATGTTATATACTTGGATATGAAATTGGTACCCCGGTCAGATACCACCTCTCTGGGGAACTCTACGTGGGGACAGATCCCCCATTACCGGCTGGCCCACCACAGGCGCTGTTGTTGTCCTGAGAGGGATAGCCTCTGGGTACCACTCCATACCTCCCTCTAGTGTCATTCTTTGGCTATTCATATGCCACCTACATTGATAAACATTGTTGCATTGTGCACATGTGCACGAGTATCAGAAAGTATCTCTTATGTAAGAGATGTCTTTGAGCGTTTTGACTGTTGAGTCAAAAGACATTTGTTTTGGGTCTCTGACTTCCCTATGTAAACACATTATGTGATCCTTGGTAAATTAGCTCATCAACAAGTGTCTCATTTTCCCTAGCTGCCAAAACTGGAATCACTAATTCACTCACCCTCTCCTACTCCGTTTTATCTCTCCAGCCAGGCCAATATTGCGTAGCTCCTGACCATACAATGTTTGGCCTCACCTCTAGTCGTAGTCTGTTCCCTGTCCTCCTGCTGATGGCCTCCAATACTGAACTCAACACAATACTGCAGATGAAGCCAGGTTCAAAATGTGACAGTGGGGAACATATCCAGTTCAAAGGAAAACAATTTAAAATTCTTGAGGTTCACAGAGTGCACCAATAGTGAGGAGAAAGAAAACATTAAGGGGGCCACCAGAGATTAATGTGAGTGCCTATCGCCAGTGATCCCTCTTACTCAAGAGGCTAGGATATATTCACAGACAACTCTCGTGTAGCGCCTCCCCCATGGCCAACCTAGACAAGATGCGCAACCAAGTGCTAAGAGCCCATGTAATTGGCAAATGTGTGCTATACAAAAACCTTGTAGCATAACAATGGGTGGGAAAACGGATACTGTGCATCATGTTCACCAGGGTACCACAGCTCTCTCATCCTTGCTCCCTATTCAATACCCAGTTCAGCAGTGGAACACAATCAGACTCAACCCATAGCTTACCCGCCAAATGTCTTTTTAGATGCTGAGATCCTGATGATGACAGGCAGTTTTTTGCAGTTGTTTTTGCTGCCTCTGTAGTTTTCTTCCCTTTATGCTGGTTCTATAACAGAGCTTTGTAATGAGATTTTGTTGCCAGACCCAGCTTTTTAGTTTTGATAGATGGTGCAGCGGCCGGGCTGCTTACAGAATGCTATGCCGCAGAGGGATTTTTCATTCAATTAATGAATGGGTTTCCCAGCAGGGGCCAGAGGAGCCAGTCCAGAGAGCTGGGTTTCCACTGCCTTGAAATTACATTTCCCCATGAAATGAGGTATTCTTTTCCCTTCCAACCCCCTCCCTCCCGTTCAGATAGGACAAATGCACCGTTTCCAGTGGGTCTGACAACCCTTGGCAGCGTATGGTATTGTTTTGTGTTGTAATTGCATCTGTGTAGCGCCACATACCACTGGGAAGCCACAAAGCACATTATCAGATGAATACCATAAGCAAGGGGAGAAGAGAATGGTTAGAAGGGTGCTCAGCTGTTTGGTCTTGCCTATGTGGGAAGTGTTCTGGTGTAATGGTGGGAAGAGGAGTCACAAATGGAGCACACACACTTTACGATAATGGACCATTGTGAGTTATTCTGATGGTCTCTATGGAATCCACTGAGGGGTGGGAGCAGAGCCACACACAGCATGTTCTGGATTTACCGCCGACCGTGAGGCACAGCCCACCTGAGAGGGAGGGTGGCTAACCCCCGTGGGTGACAGATGGCGGGCACGGCAGCAGCAGGGCGCGACCGCGCCAAGGAAAAGGCCAGCGAGTGACCAAGGGAGTTTGGATTCAAAGGGCCCAATCGAGAAAGAGGGGCGTGGTTAGAAGCACTGCCTAAAAGGCGACCGGAATAAGCAGTTCCCAGCTTTGTCGCCTGATGATTAGGCATGTTATGGTTATTAATATACAAAAAGTATAGGATGTACGCTGTATAACCTGTTATGAAAATGCCATACGTTGTAGTACAGGATAAGCTAGAAACAAGCATTTTGATGACCAATGCCATCATGACAAGTGTGTGCTAAGTTATGTTGTGAATAAACTGCGGCCGTTTAACACCACAAAAGGTCTTGGTGTACATAATTGATGCAAAAGAAGGAATAGTGGGAGGGCCCTTGAGTTGCTCGCACAGCTGGGGGAGGTTACAGCAGCCATGACGGATGCTCTGTAGAATTCCTGGAGAGACAAGTGAGGGTCCGCAGGGGCGGCCTGTAAACAGCCATTCACAGTAAATGTTGCCTGTGGGCAGGTGCGGCCCATACAGGTAAGAGCGGTAGGGCGGGGAGGAGCGGGGGGAGTTGACAGACGACAGAATAGATAAAATACAATAAAATAAAACACTTACCTTGCACTCGCCGCATCGACGACTCGGCGATGCAGTGAGCTCAAGGTAAGTGGTTTTATTTATTTTATTTTCCCTAGTCCGTCGCCTGTTGACTTCCCCCACCGCTCTTACCTGTACCGGCCGCGACTGCCTCTGGGAGTGCTGACCAGTTTCCACATCCGCTCCCCACCTCTTTCAGGAGCCTCGCCTCTGGCTCTCCGAGAAGAACACAAGGCCTGAGCCAGGGCCGGCCTTTGCCATTTGTACACTCGGTGCAAGCATGGATGCCTTGATGTGCACAAGGAATGGCGTGTTACATTGTGCTGAACATGGTGCCAGCAGCAGTTCTTTGTTCTCTTTTAGTCTGAGGTCTGCTCAGGGAGGACAGAGGATTCTCAGAAGGCCAGTAATAGCACGGGAGGTAGGATGGGGAGAAGAGAAAGGAGAAGAGGGGTATAGAGAGGAGAAGAAGAAAGGGATGGAAATTAGCGAATATATAGTGAATAGAAGTAAGTAATAGGAAAATGGAAACAGAGGTAGGTAGAGGAGTGGGCAACAACTATATTAGGGCTACTGTAGTAGCTGCCTTACAGTGCCTCTACAAATGGCCACAAGAGGGAGCCAGATTGCAACAAATGGCCTCGACAAATGACTTCTTTTTAGGGCAAGGAGGTGGCTGAATGGTAACATTCTTTTTTCTGTCCTCTGAAAATTCCTGCACTGAGGCTGGTAGCAGGCGAGAGAGAACTGAGGATCAGAGATGAGGTAGAAAAGTGAGAGTGGAAGGTAGATACCAATGATCATGTTTGTAATCCTGGACACCCTGAATAACGCTGCTGCAGTTTACTGCACTCACTAGAGGCTGTATCATGATGGCTCTGTGTAGAGCAAAGGTCTGTTTTCGTGCGCTTGAGCTGTCTAAAGTTAAAGATTTACCTCAGAATTTCTCCAAGTTAATGCATGAACATCCGGCAGAAGAAGTCGGAAACAGAGAGAGGCAATCTCTGCTCACTGTTTCCAGCTTGTGCTCGTTAAAGTTCACGCATTTACTCAGAAGCTCTAGACATACTGGGGCATATTCATGAAGCTTTCACGCAGTGCAGCGAAGCAAGCCACCTTGCTGCGCTATGTGAAAGGGAAAGGGAATGTGCAGGAATGCACCGTATTTAACATAGTAAGACAACGGGGCATATTAGCAAGAAGAGGCGATAATCATCGCTAACCCTGCTTAGCGTGATTTTTTTTATCGCCGGCTATCGCTGGAATATATCGCCACGCTAACGCTGTATTAGCAACGATTAGCGCTATGGCGATGAATATTCCAGCGATAGCGGGGGAAATGGGCCAACATCGCTGAAAAACCAGCGATGTTGCATGGAGAAGGGAGAACACCTTGCTGATACGACCCTGTGGTCGTATCAGCATAATCCACCCCCCATGTTAGGTATGGCTAACACCTGCTAATTGCAGGTGTTAAATAAATGGCGATGACCCCGGTTAGCGCGACTTTTCACGTCGCTACCTGGGGCCATGGCCACCTTGCTAATAGGCGATAGGCCTGTTAGCGCAGTGTTTCCCAGGTTTGTTCGTTGGAACGCCCACTTTGCATGTCATTAGCGATAAATATCGCTGACTTGCAAAGCGGTAAAAAACGGGCGCTAATGCCCGCAAACTGTCGCTAACTGCTGTTAGAGACAGTTTGCTGATAGGGCGATATAAATATCGCCGCTTTAGCGGCAAAAAGTGCCGCTAAAGCGGCGATAGTGCCCTTGCTAATATGCCCCAACATTCCTGTCCTTTCCTTGCGCTGGCGCTCTTTTGGCTGCCTAGCGCCAATGGCGGCACCCTTGCGCTGTGGTGCAAGGCTGCCAGCATTGCAGACAGGATTGTTTTTGTGCAGGAAGGGAGTCCTTCCTGCACAAAAAGAATCCTCTGAGGCTTTTTTCCTTTTTCTGTGTGTGCTGCAGAATGCATCACACATAGAAAGGAGAAAAAACGTGGAGAAATAGATATATTTCTCCTCGTTAAGAATTAGTTCTTTCTAGAGCCTCTCCATGCTGTCAGTGAGGAAATATAATAAAAGGGTTTATATATTCTAATGCATCTTAAAAGGCTGCAGCTGTGCACGCGTGGCAATAAAACCAGGCAATGCTCTTCATGCGAGTGTAGGACACTGCAGCAGCATCTTTCAGGCATGTCCAGAATCATGCATACATCCCCTGCATGCCATGATTGTACTGGCAGCACCATGCCGTATTGTGCACTGTTCTCTTTTTACTGACAGCGCCCTAGGGTGTTTGAATAGGACCCGGATGAATGTTGGACGTTCCTGGCATCTTATTAATACTGATTTATCTTCTGGCACAGAGTGCCTGGGGTCAGATTACGTCATAAAAAATGTATGCTGTTTTCTCTTTCCTGTACTGTGAATGGGGCAGCAGGGGGTATTACTGGCCCTGCCCTGCCTGCAGCCCCCGCGGCGCGAGGGGGTGGGGCACAATTCAGGAGCCCGCCATTTACCCCAAGGCTAATCCATTTCTCTTATATATGGGAGTCTCATGGGCTCCACACCACATTCAGCAGTGGGGGGGAGGGGGGGCATTATTTTGTGTTACCCCACTGTGGGTAGGTGAAATATGTTAGAATTTGCATTTCACCTGGGAGCAGTGGTTGACTGTCCTATAGAAGGGTAAAGTAACACCTGGATGTGGGTTATCCAAAAAGCCAGCAAGGTAAAGTGCTCTGTAGGAAAGGTGGGGTGAAAAAGAGTGAACAAACCGAGCAATCAATGGAAGGATGTCCCAGAGTCCCTACAGGACACTGTAGAGCAGGAAGATTGACCTTTCAACTGGGTAAGAAGGGAGTAAAATGAAACAGTCTAGTCTCCAGTAAAGTGGGCAGAGGAAGTGGAGTGGATGAAACCATAGATGAAGAGAGAACATTAAACAGGATGGAAAAGAGTCAGGTGCACAAGTGTGGAGTGGACTGGAGACTCCTGCTAGGGTGTAAGGAGAACAAGAGTGGAGGAGTAATAAAATAAAGCAGGATGTATGACTGTGTAGAAAGGGTCAGGCTAGAGTACAGTTAGACAAGGAAGACTATAGATACACTGAAAGAAGTACTGGGTGGTGGGTGGTGTGGGGATGGTCGAAGCTGGCATTCCTCTTCGATGAAAAAGGAGCATGGAGAGAATCTTATGTTTCCAAGACTTCAGAAAGCAGACAGAATCTGGGCTCAGGCATATTTTTTAAAACAAGCAGGATCTGTTTCACAAAAATCACATTTTGCGGAACTTGTGTTTTTTGTGTAATTTTTACTATGGGAAGGCTTGATTTGAGCAGGAAATGTCTCATAGAAATTTTGAACCTGGACCTGTGCTGCAAACCAACATTCACCACCTGACTTTAGTCATACAGTGCTAAGAATTGTCTGACAAATGCCCTCTGCAAGATTAAGTAAAGCATGGGAATGTAAGCAGGAACAACATGGTTACCCTTACCGCTTTTACGCTCATTATTCAGAAATCAGTGAGTGTTTTTGCCTGGAAAGTTAAGGACACGATTACAGGGCACAGAAGGGACCTGTTTCAATGTTCATTGCTTAGATCCTTACAAAACGTACGCAGTATGGTTTAAAAAGACCACATCCCTGAACACAGAGCTGGTACACATTTTATAAACTAAAATAAGGAAAACAGCTGATAATGATAACATTTAAGGTTTTTCACTCCAGGCATCAACCAGGTATTGCAGTACTTTCAGGAATGGTGCACTTTCCCACCCCTGGAAAACAATGCTGTTCAAAGAAAGTCAAGAAAACGAAAGTTGCGCCTCCCTGGCTTTCTTTAAAGTGGCCCTAATACGTTTGGGCGTGCATCAAATCAATCTAGTCACTTTGCAACCACTCTGTCTTGCTTTATTTAGTTCTTTTTCGTATTTTGAACCTTTTTTTCTCTCCGTCCCGAGGCTGCACTTTGGAATATAAAAATGTCAGAAAAAGACGACAATCCCAGCAAAAGTGTTTCTTTCTGTTTTGGATCCATTTCATAGGGGAACGGATGAAGGAAAGGAGAGGAAAGAGATGGTAAGAGTCGTTTCTTGAAGTCACGGTTTTCATTCAACAAGTGAAGAGGAGCGAGACAGAGAAAGAAACTGAAAGGGAGGGAAGAAGAGGAAGAGATGGGGGCAGCTGACAGCGGCAGAGCAGGAGAAGTGGACACTGTCCTTGTCTTCTCTGGGCAGGAAGGAAAGGACAGAGTTCCTTTCCTTCTCTGCCCACCCTGCCCGTCCCCGAACTGCCACAAACATTTTATCTATCTTTGGGCCTTGGTTGTTTCTGTCGTCCTGGAACGCATTTTTAAAATGAAAAAGTAGGGGAACCGATCCTATTAAATTTAAAAAGTAGGGGCTTGCCGCCCCCTGCCAAATCCGTCCACTTCGACCACTGGTTGAGAGGTTTAAAGTGCGCATGTCTGGCTGGCCGTCGTAAGACAGCCGGCCAAAGAGACATGCGCTCTTTAAAGTGCCCAGCTCATCACTCCTCTTTGCTGCTTCCAGTCAGCAGCGGACCTGCCCACGTCCTGAGACTCGGCTTGGGATGGTGTTTGCAGAGTCAATGAAAAATTAGATGGTAATAATGTTTATTACCATTTTTGTTTTCACTGGGGGCATTTTAACTAGTGGAGCGAAGCTACTCCGCCTTAGCGGAGGAGCCGCCCCTGCTGACTAGTCCAGTTTTTAAACTTTGTAAATCAGGTCTCTAGACCATATGAAAGAAACTGAGTTTTTTTTCTCTAAAATGCACGTACATGGCAAACAGTTGTCCTAATTTGACATTCTCTCTCCTTGTTCGTTGTTTGCCGCCTGTGGCTTGATAAAGTAATCAACTTATTTCATGTTTTCGAAGAAATTCAATTTGACATCATACAAACACTCCCTCTTAGTCAGGGACTGGCGCGTGCTGTCGCGAGCAGAGTGCAGTGCGGGTTGCTAAGATCCCTCTGTGATTGTTCATATTAAGGGCAAAGCCATTTGCAGTGATAGGCGCAATTAATGTCTCCGAGACTCCAGTCTAATCAGTCTCCAGGCTCCTACTGGACCTGTACTCCTCGGCTCTTGTGAGGAGCAACACTCAAACTCTGCATAACTTGTTTCTTGTTTTGTATGATTTTCTAGCTATGGATTCTTTCCAACTAGAAGTGGGCGAGCCACTGGAGGCTCGAGCCAGGCTCGAGCCTGAAGCATGGCTCTGGCTCAGCTCGAGGTCCTGTTGGAACATCGAGCCCATAACGAGCCGAGCTTTCATGTGGCTTCTGCCTTCCACCCTCCCTCCCTGTACCACGGATGTGGCCTTAGGGCCAGAGCTGTGAACTTTAGACTTGGGGAATCAGGTTCGAGTCTGGACGTCAGCTCAACATCCTGTGGTTCTGGGCAGGGCCGGACTGGGAACCGAAACCGGCCCTGGCAAACTGCTCGGCCGGCCCCCCTGTGGGGCAGGGGGGGTGTGGCCGAGCTGTTTGCTAGGGCCGGTTTCGTCCGATTTTGTTACCCGGGCAGATATTGCCGCCCCCGGTAACAAAAACGGCCCCCACCCTGGTGGCCCACCGGGCAAACGCCCGGTGCCCGCTATCGCCAGTCCGGCCCTGGTTCTGGGCTAATCTTTTCATCCCCTCATCCCTATAAACAATGAATGGTTATCTAGTGTAATGTAGCCGGTGCTTCAATATCTTCAGGTCGAGCTTGAGCTATATATGAACTGCAGAAAAATGCACAGAGGTAAACACAATACCTTAACATATGGAAAGACAAATAGATACACGTTTGCTGGCTGATTTGTACCAAGTGAAATCAGGAAACCTAGATAAATCGTGGCTTCCCCACTTAAACTGTGATCTTTGGCAAATATTTTATTTCACTTATAATAAAGTACTTCTCAATGCCATGCTATAATGTTACATATTTATTTATTTATTTATTTAGGAGTTTTATATAGCGCTTACACGACCCGAGGGGTATCTGAGCGCTTTACAACAGCATACATGTATAGAAGCATAAACAGTAAAGTACAATGATACATCTTGATACTGGAGGTTACATAGTTCAAGGTTATTGACCAGAGGCATAGAGATGACGCTTGAGGAGAAATTCTTTTAGCTGTCTCTTGAAATTCGTGAAGGAGGGGTTAGTCCTGATATGAATAGGGAGAGAGTTCCAGATTTTAGGGGCATTCCCTGAGAAAGAGTGGGACAGGGCTTTTTGTTTATGTCTTTTGGGGGGGATTAGGAGGAGCGAGTTGGAGCTTCTTAGGTTTCTCGATTGTCCTGCTTTAGTGAGTTTGGCTGCGAGGTAATCCGGTTTGCCTGTGTGTAGGGCTTTATGGGTGAGACAGGCTGTTTTGAAACGGCAGCATGCTTCGATAGGTAGCCATTTTAGGTCCTGCAATGCAGGGGTGATGTGGTTGTGTTTCTTGGAACCTATGACCATTCTTGCTGCTGCGTTTAGGGTGGTTCTCATGGGGGCTATGTGTGTTTTAGCTGTCCCAGTTAGTATGGCATTTCCATAGTCAAGTCTGGACAGAACTAGAGCTTGGGTTGCGATTTTTAGGTCATTGGGGGGTATGAAAGGCTTGATTTTGTTGAGGAGTTTTAGGCTGTAGAGGGCGCCTTTTGCTGTGGAGCTTATGTGGGAGCTCATGTTAAGTCTTGTGTCTGGAGAGATTCCTAGAGATTTAGCTGAGGTTGCTGGGGTAAGTTTGCAGTTTAGGAAGTCTAGGTTGTTTATCTTGGATCTGAGGGGGTTGTTCGTGAATAGTGAAGACAAGAATTTCGTTTTTTTCTTGGTTGAGTTTGAGGTCGTTGAGGGTTAGCCAATTTTCTACTTTTGAAAGTGTGGAGTTGAGTCGGAGGATGTCTTTGAGGGAGGATATTTCGAGGTACAGCTGGGTGTCATCAGCATAGAGATGATAGGCGATATTTGCTTGTTTTAGAATGGTAGTGAGGGGTTCCATGTAAATGTTGAAGAGTGTGGGGGAGATGACTGAGCCTTGAGGGACACCTCAAGTTGTGGGTGAGATGTCGGACATCGAGTTTTTGATTTTTATGAATTGGGATCGGTTATGCAGAAATGAGGAGAACCATTTTAAGACATTGCCATCTGCTCGGAAACGCTTTTATAGGGCATTTAAAAGTAGCTTGTGATCCACCGTGTCAAAAGCAGCTGATAGGTCGAGGAGGACAAGTAGGCAGCATCTGTTAGAGTCAAGGGAGTTGTGAATGTCATCGGTTATACTCAGTATAGGGGTTTCTGTGCTGAATCCCTTCCTGAAACCAGATTGGTGTGAGTCAAGTAGGTTGTTTGATTCCAGGTGTTGGTTCAGTTGGGAGAGAACACATTTCTCGAGGATTTTAGCTAGGAAAGGAAGGTTGGTGATGGGCCTAAAGGTTTTGAGATCGTTTGGGTCAGCATCCGTTTTTTTTAGAAGGGGGGTGATTTGGCCTTGTTTAAGGCAGTCGGGCATCAATCCGTTTGTTTAGGGAACTGTTGATGATCGTTGTCCACAGTGGGGTTAGGGTGAGGTTGAGGTTCTTAGCCAGGGAAGCGGGTAGTGGGTCTGCATAGTGGTTGGAGGGTTTGGAGTTGGCAATCACCCTGGAAATGTCCTCTTCAGAGAGTGGTTTGAAGTCCTTCCAACTCTTGGGAGAAGAGGAGGGTCTTGGGTATAGGCTTATTTTGGTGGTTGACAGAAGAGGGGTCTCGACTTTGGGGATCATGGAGTGAACTGGGGCTGGGTTTGGTTTCGTTATGGGCGATGACTTGCTGTGTTGGGATTGAGGGTGGTGGTCTAGGGAGAGCTCAATTTTGGTGATTTTGTCATTGAAGAATTTGGCCAGGTTGTTACACTGTAGTTTGGAGGCAGGAGGATTTACCTTGGTGGGCTTGGAGGTCTGTTTCTGGATGATGTTGAAGAGTTCTTTGGGGCGGTTTTTAGCTTTGTCTAGTGCACTCCGGAAGAAGGAGGCTTTCTCCCTGATTATGTGTTTTTTGTAATTCCTGCGTTCTCTTCTGAGCTGGAAGAGGTTGGTTGTGGATGGTTTTACTCTCCAGAGTCTCTCAGCGGCTCTTACTTTTCTTCTTTCGGAGTTGAGGTCTTTGTTGAACCAGGCTCTGGATGGGAGGTCTCTGATTCTTTTGTGTTTCATGGGGGCTAGTTGGTCAAGTGCAGTTTTCATCGTCATGTTGTACAGTGTAGTGAGCTCGACCGTGTTAAGGTGGTCTGTGGAGGGTGGGAGAAGTGATGTTATTGTTTCTTCGAGGTCAGAGAGGGGGATGGAATTGCGGTTTCTGCTCCTTTGATGGGTAGTCTGTGCTTTGACTGGTGGAGCTGCAGTTTGGTTGTTGTTAAATAGAATGATGTGGTGGTCTGACCAGTCGATTGGGAGAATGTTATTGATGCTTATTGTTTCGTTTTTGGCTATGATTGCATCTAAGGTAGAGCCTTTGTTGTGGGTTTGTCCCTTGCAGTGTTGGGTGAGCTCATTTGTGAGAAGGAGTTCATTTAGTGACTGTATAAAAGTGTCCTTTTCGTTATTCCAGTGGAGGTTGAAGTCACCTAGAATGATGTTGTCGGAGTTGGATAAGGAGCAGTGTGTAAGTAGGTCAGATAGTTGTTCTCCGAATGCAAGAGTATTTCCTGGAGGGTGGTAGATGAGATGGCATTTAGTTACTTTGTTGTCTTGTCGTGTTAGGTTGGTGTTGAGGTATTCGAAAGTAGAGAAGGAGTGGGTTTTGGTTTCAACTATATTGATGTTGGTCTTATGGATGATGGCAATGCCGCCACCGCGTTGGTCTATTCTGTCCTTTTTTAATGATGGAGAAACCAGGGGGGACTAGTAGGTCAAGGATCGGATGAGATGTTTCATTGAGCCAGGTTTCAGTGAGGAACGCGATGTCAATGTCGTAATTCAGTATGACATCAGCCAGCTCTGTTGCGTGCTTGACTGCAGATCTGCAGTTAACAAGCATGCAGTTGACCTTGCAGCTGATAGAATGGTTTTGGGAGGAGGGGGGAGCCTGGGGTATGACTGTGCATTGAGAGGGAAGTCTTGTACTCCTAAGTTGGTTGTTTGCTCTGCCTATTCCGGTGATTACCTGTATGTTGGAGGGGGGGGTTTGGGTTGTTCTGGGGTCGTAGGTTTTAGCAAGAATCATTGCCTCTCTCAAGGACATCTCAGATTTCGCTCTTTTTGGTCTGTGATATTGGGTGTTGAGAGGGGTGGAGCGCCAGCTGGTCGTCTGGTGATTGGGCAGTTGAGAGGGCTCACTGATGTTTATGAGGGAGGGGAGTTGTGAGTATTGGGCGGGGAAAAGGGGGGCTTTGGTGTTGAGAAGGATTTTGTTTATGCCCTGCGTGATTGTGTTGATTTGGCTATGGAGATGGGATAGGCTTTCAGTTATGGATATGATGTGCATAGGGTTCACTGGTAAGAGAGCGTTGAGTTGTTTTTTCTATACGTGTAAGGTGTTCGGTTAGTTCTGCCATCGACTCTAGGTTAAGGGTAGGGGGAAGGGAGGAGTTGGGGGGCAGATTAGATTGAAGGTGTAGGTTGGGGCAGATTATTAATGTCAACGCTTTCCGTGCTAAAGAAATGCAAATTTTAGAATATTGATGATCTGCTATCATATTTTACGTGATGTTTGGACTATGACTTAGTAGCAAACATTTTCAGGGCTCAGCTCATTCCGGGCAATAAGGTCTGATCTAGACGTTTGGCTCGGCTCTGGCTCGTCGCACCCCATTAATTTGTTGGCTCGCCCACCTCTAGTTCCAACTTTGTTGCCTGTATCCACACCTCCAGGACACTAGACGCAGTGGACGCTGATGTAGGGAGTCCCACTTTCACCTTAGCTGGAGGCTGAAAGGTGTTGCTTAATGATCTACAAATGTGAAGCACTTTTGTGTTTTGCAGCTAGCTAAAGAAAACCAGCAAGAAACAAGCATACAGTAGCAGCAAGTTTAAAGTTTTAAAAACACACACCCAATACATTCTGTTAATCACTAAAAGCAGTTTAAAAAATGTAGTTTACAAGTTACACATGTCTGTTTAAAATATTGTCACTTTCAACAATTTCCAAGCTCAAGTGCACCTTTAATATGTGGGAAAAAAACTTGTGATTTATGAAAAAGTAAAACCAAAAATGTTCTTTTAGTATTTCTTTGTAATTATGTTAAGTTGTTTTTTCTGTTAAACAGGTCGTTGACCTTTTAAGTAAGGATTATTATATGGGCATGGCTCACTTCTTGTGACATCACTTCCGGTGTCATCATTTGTGAATTGCATATCATAATTAGTCTCCCCGCTATTTTGCCTTGGCCTCCACCTTTGGATGTTTGCAGGAAGATGGGGAAAACATCCTTTACCCTGCATGCGTTACTCCGCATGCCATTACCCTGCATTTTTTACTCCGGAAAAACTTTTACAACGCAGTGGTTTACACCGCAAACTATTACAACGCATTCCCCAAAGTAACGCCCCCGTGGAGTTAGAATAGTAAATTGCGTTGTAATGGGGAATGCGTTGTAATGGATTGCATTGTAAAGCCCTGCGTTGTAAAAGATTTTGCGGTGTAAAAACTGCGGGGTAATGGCATGCGGAGTAAAAGTGTGCAGGGTAAAGTGTCCTATTCGGAAGATGGATATGTTGCTTTTTTCAGGGTTGGATATAATGCCAGGAAAAAGTACCTGCCTTAGGCACTACCAGCAGGGGGTCCAGGTTGCCACTTCAGTCATCTGACTACATCTCTGCCAGGTGCAGCTGGGACATGCGTCAGTTTCTAAAGGCAGACACAGGGCCTGCTGCCTCCCAAATCATCAAACCCCAGCATGGCTCTCACTCACTTTTATTACTGTACCTACCTTTAATGAGCGGATCACATACACTCTCACCTTTACCTGACCTTCATCCACCCTGACTGCGCATGCCTTTGGATAGAAGTAGAAAGGGGGTAAGCTGCAGGGCAATCCCTCGAACACTGAGGTGGCTGCCTTACACGCCACTTACACGCCACTATGGCTACCGGTCAATACGCAGATATCCATGATGAAATCATTAGAGGTGAATTAATAGGACAAGAACACTGAACATTGAAAAGAATTTGTTATAAACCCAACTGCCTCCACTGGGTAAAGCAATTCAACTAGTTAAGAAACTAGCCAACCCAACACCGTGGCAGCGACTGTCTGTGAACACAGTACTCCCAGGGCTCACTTTGTGTGATGCAGCCCAAGGTCTCAGCCACAGTTTGAGATGACTGGTGTCTTAAATAGCTGAAAACCTGGAGCAGGGTTATTCTGCTGCCTTAGACAGTGGCAAGTGGATGCTTGTCACTGGAACTTAGCATGCATTGCTTTTTAGCTGGAAATGTGGCAGCATTTATTAACATAACAAAGTAAGCAACAGAACATAACACAATTTAAATACACAAACAACACAATTAAAACCTAATATGGTACAACAGAAGAAAACAGCCGAAACAGAAGCTAAACAGTAACCGCAGTACAACACAACATCACATTGCAATCATACAGCACAAAATATACAACACAAAACAATGATACAGATTACCGCCACAAAACAATGCCACACAATGCATATATATATAGCCTCTCTCAATACAAGTCAATGAAGCCTACTCATGTGAAAGAAACGTGTTACTCTCGGCAAAACGTTATCTAATATGCAGGTGGCAGGATCTTCTCCCCAAGGGAGCGTTGGAAAACCTGGAGGGGACGATTTCATTCATATGTATAATACTAGCCTCATTATTCTGACAACATCCAGCTTCCATTTGCCTGGCTGGAAAGTGAGTTTACAGTGTTAAGAAAAGTGCAAAGTACAACCATGAGCAATATGGCTTCCAGGACTACTAGAGTCACAAAAGTTAGCAAGCATGTTTAGTAATACACGAAGCCTCACACTAATGTAAACGACATCCATATTTGACTCAAATAGGTACATTCAGAGCTATATGTGTGGTTAATAACACAATAAGAGAACATAAGCATAACAGACAAGATTTTAAGTTTATTTTCACAAGTAAAATATGACATTGATTTTCTACAATTAAAAAAATATATATTTCGTTAATATAAGTACTTCAATTATGTACATTTAGATCATATCTTTGCATTGAGTCTAACTTTGAAGCATTCAAGAATGATTCCACCACCTACTCAGAACAACACTGCCATGAGGCAAGCAAGCGACAAGTTAGTTTGTCATGTGCACTTTATATGAGACTGACGTGGTTCAACATTATAGTCTAATAGACCATATAACAAGTGTGTATTTGCACAGCGCACATCCTTATATGAATCACTTAAAAGTGCTCTCAAATTTGACAGTCAGTTAAAATTTAGCACGTTGCAATAAATGTTTTGGGGCTAATTGACATACAGAAAACAAATAGTACAATGTGTTCAATAGAGCTGGCTTGGA
This sequence comes from Calotriton arnoldi, assembly GCA_963921515.1. NCBI lineage: Eukaryota > Metazoa > Chordata > Amphibia > Caudata > Salamandridae > Calotriton > Calotriton arnoldi. Next base: position 294,916 of record CAWUFW010002540.1, on the reverse strand, counting down.
AAATAAAGGAATGTTTTATCAATCTGACACTAAGAAGCCTTTCTAGACAAATATTTGTATGATTTACCACAAAACGTGACAACATCATAAGAGAATGGTTATTTGCAAAACACAATGCAGTACTCCAAACGTTAACAACTGAAAATGCATCTGACCAGGTCTTCATTGTACAAAGTTTGGTGTAAGGAATATGCAGGTAACTCAAGCTTTGAGCTAATATCTCTGGCTTCCTCTGACATAAAAACTAATTTCACAAGGGGGGGTCATATAATTAGATTAGTGAAACAAAGAGGCCTCCTGTGTCCCACAGAGTTTGCTCTTGGGTTACAGATCATTAATAGGACATATAGGAAGGGCAGCTGGACTGAATATTCTAGACTTACTTTTACAAGCCAGAGTGGCTTTTTATTCCATGGACATTTCCCCAGTGGGCTGGAGCCATTGGAGGCCGGATTTTATAGGCCAGGGTCACTGATCGTGCCTCCCAAGTTTACCCTTTCCCCCGGGTGAGTTGTGCACTATACAAATGCACATAACACAACACAACACAACATCTGCTTTTGGTTCCCTAAGCAGACCCTGCCCTTGTGCCATCATTTAGCAGTTTTGGTCTTTCTAAACAGGGCTCTGCTTTATTATGGCTCCTAGGTGTGTGGAACAAAGGTAGGCCAAAGTCACACTTTCACTGCAAGCCAAACATGATGTCACGTGACATGAGAGGGGTAGGGCTGAAGAAATTACATGGAACGTACAACTTGAAAGTAAGCCACGTGACGTGAGGTCAGACAAAGGTGCCCACGTGACACAGCACAGACTTTAGGTGTTACTTACACATGTTGCCACTTAGAAACATTGGAGGTGTGATATCAGGAGAAAGCCTGCAACGTCAGCTGCTTTCATGCCACGCCCTGTGGAGGAAGCATCGTCATGCTTTGCACGCGCTGCTGGCAGGCTGCTGCGTATACAGCGGGCAGAGAGAGAGAGCACAGACGCCATTTGTAACCCCGCTCAAGACATATGGCTGACATTAGTAGAACTGACGCGCAGAGCGGGCGGGAATGAAGGGAGCCCCACTGGGGAAGTCGACCGGGGCGGCTGGGAAATGTTATTATGCTGCTGATATATAGCAGCATCGGTGCAGGCCATACATTTATTTTTATTATCATTGTCTCTTCAGTAGGATCATCCATCCAGTGCGCAGGCAAGCGAGGCGCAAGAGGAGTCCCGGGAGCAGATGCTGGGGAAGCCCATATTCAACGACTAATCTGTTGCACAATGCACTAGGTGAATGGGTGGATGGACAGGCGGGCCCTGGGTTTGAGTGGGTGATTCCTAGGCTGAGTTTGGGTGAGTTTTAACTGCAGAAGGATGGATTGATGGGTGGATTAGTGCAGGTCAAGAAAAGGGTGAATGCGTAAATGACATCAAAGAACAGATATGTACTGTGCATGGAAGGAAGGATGAGCACATCGGCAGAAGGGTGGTTGAAAAGGATGGTTGAATAGCCAAGGGAATATATACTATTTATTTATTCGAGAGTTTTATATAGTGCGAACTTGACCCGAAGGTATCAGAGTGCTTTACATGAGCACCAGTTGCGTTACATAAGGACACTTTTTTTTTGTTTTTTTCGTTAGGCATGGGAAGATTAAGGGGCATATTAGCAAGACCCACGTTAAAATTATCGCCGTTTTAGCGGCAGGAAACTGCCGCTAAAGCGGCGATAATGAGCTTGATAATATGCGTTGTGAGAATTCAATAGAAGCCCAGGTTAGATGTCCTGCACATCTAACCTGGGCTCTATTGAATTCCATACGCATATTAGCAAGCCTCATTGTCGCCGATTTAGCGGCAGTTTCCTGCCGCTAAGCAGCGATAATTTAACGTGGGTCTTGCTAATATGCCCCTAAGTGATTTGCCCAGAATCACAGGATGCTGAGCGTCGTTGACGAAACTCGAACCCGGTTCCCCAAATGTGAGGTTGACCGCCCTAGCTGTTAGGCAACAACCTCTCCCCAAAATTAGATTGATAGATCAACAACCACTCCTTACAGCCCAGGTCGACATCTCAGATCCACCGGGACTCACCTGGTTAGAGTTCCCAAGATTAGAAAATCCCGGATGGGCGCACGTTCCTTTAGCATCCTGGCAGCTAAAAATTGGAATACGCTTCCTTTGGCTCTCCGTGCGGAACAGTCAGAGAACCTTTTCCGGAAAAAACTAAAAACTTGGCTTTTTCAACTATAAGCTTTGCTATGTATTCGCCACTATTCCTGGCTCCGCTTAAACCTCTTTGTACGCCGTTTACCCTTGGTTTTGTCTGTTAGTAGCCTCAGTGCGGGGACACACCAGCTGGTGTAACTAGGTGCTTTATAAGTGTCATTGTATTGTGTATTGTATTGTATGTTTAGGTAAGCAAACTTGATGGATGGATGAGAGGTCAGCGAAGAGGGCATGCATGAATAAATTAAATGAATGGCTGTTGTCAGTGGATGCATGGATGAGTTTATTAAAAACAGTAGTAGTTTAATAGTTTAATGGATGAATCCATGGATGGAGTGTTCTTGGATGAATGTATAAATACATTAGGCAGATGGTTGAATGGATGAATTAACACATTACATGAAGGATGACAGGAGGAATGGATAGGTTAACTGATAGAAGAAGAGAAAGGACCAATGGATGGACATATTACATGTATGGGTGGGTGCACAGAATGAATGACAAAAGAATGAGTGTATCAATGTGAATCAGTGAGTTTGGGCATTCTAAGGCAGAATCAAACACCAAAAAATCTCAATAGAAGATACATTCAGCAGACAAGGCAGGGAGTGGGATAAGCGCACAGCTCTCAACTTGTCGCCCTTGTGACAAGGGTCGTTTTGACATTAAATTGCTGGTTCTGCTCAAATGTTTCATTAATATGCAATTTCCAGTCACGCAGAAGAAAATTGAAGTTTATTTTTATTAAACACAAGTCCTGAGTCCTCCAAAATGAGGGGACGTGCTACAGGCTGGCAGCAGCTGCCAGCAGTAATTCAATTTACTACAAGAAAAGAATCGATTAAGCAAGATTTCAAAATATGTATCAAAAATGCACACAATCACGACAGCAATGTCACCAAGCTGTGAGGAAAACAAACCATCCAAGGGCGAAAGAACCATCAAGAAAACCCCAAGCAAACAAGTCACAGAGCCACGGCAGCAGCAACAAAGGGTGTGGAGGGCTGCACCGCTTTACTATTGATCTATTAAATCTTGTTTTAGGCACCCATGGCCTACAAATTACTCCCATACCACTTCACAGTGTTGTTATTTATTACCTGGTTTGTATATAGGGGTAGATAGATGAAGACAGTAAGCCTAGTTGGAAGCAAAAGTAGGGAACAACACAATATTTACACGAGAGAGCCAAAAGGTGATTTTGTGTAAGAGGGTTAGCTTCCTGAAGAGATTGGTTTTCAGTTTGTTCCCAAACCTGCAAGAAATTTGTCACAGTTCTCATTTCAATGGGGGTATTATTCCAGATCCCGAGAGCATTGGTGGAGAAGGCCTGGCTTCTGGTTTATTAATTCTTGCACCTTTGTCTCCAGCCTGGTATTGTCCTTTCTCCTGGTGTGCACTGTCTACCAGAGGTTGCTAGTTTATTGGCCAGTCATGTGAGGTTTATACTTCTGAGAGCCTCAGTCGTGAAGATGATATAGCCCTAGAGGGGAGCCAGTGTAGGGCCTTCTCCAATGGGGTGGTGCAGTCGAACTTCTACACACCCTTGATAAGATGTTCCACCGGGTGTAGGATGCTTTTCAGTGGTGCCAAAGTGGAGTGTGGATAAAGTGGTGCCTCAATTTAGGTGGCAGAGGACCAGGGTATGGATTTTTCCTCTGAAATTAGGTCCGTTGTTCCGTCAGCACTGCAATGGCAATGTGTGGTTTGGCCGTCATTGTTATTGCTGTTTCCCGGGGTGAAGCCATGTATGTACATGTTGGAGTGCCAGGTTTGAACCTGTTGCATGGTGCTGTTGGGGAACAGGAGCGTTTCAGTATTTGTCGAGTGGACTTCAGGTAGGTACTTGACAGCCAATTCTGTATGAGTTTGAGGCAGAACCTGAGTCACTGACTATGAGCGGTTGAGAAGATTTTGAAGCAGAGATGGATGTCTTAGTGCATTGATCGGTCTTGATTTAGCCAATGAGTATGGATATGGGCTTCCATGTGGAGGCTGAAGATGATGGGCCAGGGACAGAATCCTGTGTCCTCAGTAGGTGAGGAGTTTCTGGGATCTAGAGGTTCCTATCTGTATGAGTGTGGGTGACAGTAAGCGAAGTAGGACGTGAACAATTGCAGGATAGTGTCATAGACACCTATCATGTTTTCAGAGTGTGGATAAGCGCCTATTCAATTTTATTGGCATTTGTGTAGTGGCTGATATGCCAGACATATGGCCTTGCACTGCAGAGTCTGATTCAGCTTGTGAGGAGTGCCAGTGGGTGTGGTGCTAGGTCAGATGGAGCTTTCAACTTTAATGAATTGTGAGTGAACGTTCTTGGTGTTTGATGTAGCCACGCGAGAGGTAAAATTATTGTAAGTATACCTGTTACAGCAGAGACCTCTTTCCATCTATAATGTTTATGCATAGCTGAAATGGAGACTGTCATGAATGAATAAGTGAATGAATAAAGGAATGCATTTCTAACCAGTGCTAAGTTGAATCGCAGTCCTGCGCTTTGAACTTGCAGGAGTAACAGCACAGATTTATGAGAAAGAGTGGTCTTAGTTTAAGTACAGTGTATGAAGAGGTGTAGGTCACAACATAGTTGGTGTCCATCAAATGAGAAGCATTTGCTTCCATTGAAGATGCAGCTTGTTCTTATGTGAGAAGAGTGCCTGGACCATCCCGGGATGAAGTGCCGACTGTTGCTGACGTGTTCTCATGTGCATTCTGTTTTGGATGAGGGAGGTTGCTTTGAAGATGATCCAGGATTTGACTGAGAGCCATTGAACTGACATGGTCAAGACTGTTTCTGGTAGTCATGTCTATGATGTTTTGTTTACCAATGCAGTCACTTTGATGGTTGTAATATGTATTCATGCTTCTTGTCTACTGAGCAACAGTTTAATAAAAAGGAAACAAAAATTGACTGCTTCTGGTATCCACTCTTTCTGCAGGATGATGAGAGAGCTGGAGGAAGTAGATTTAAGCTGAAGCAAAGTGAGTTGGCTTAGCCAATAGTGTTGTTGATAGTCTTCTCCCATGGGTTTTCTCAGTAGTAATACAAGGAGGGCATGCTAAGTAGGAAGTGGAGAGAAGTGCTAACCACAAATTTGATTATGGCGTTGAAGGTCATACTGTATCCAGGTCCTGTGGGTGATTGCTCGGCCTATCATGGGAGAAATGGTTTTAGCCAGTCAGTGGTGCACTCTCCTCTGAGCCTGAACTGGTGGCTGAAAAGAAAGGGCCAGCTTAAGCCATAAGCGCCACAAACATTTTAGTACATGAGTGTAACGTGGTGGGCACAACGTGCAACAAATATGTCAGTAAGTGCGGAAAAAAACTGTGCTTGAAATTAGATGAAGAGAAAGCAGGAAAATGCAAACTGTGCAAACACCAAGAACATTGCAAACAATTGCCTGCGTAATAATCATTTTGCATTACCCTACCTGTGAAACTGGAGCTACAGAAAGATGTTAGCAGCAACAGGCGCTCCGACCACCGAACTATAATAATAATAATAATAATAATATAATTCCGGATTTGTAAAGTGCGACTTATCACCGATGGCGCAGGGGGCAGTCGGGGAGATTAAGTGAGCTATTGCCCAGAGTCACATGATGATGAGCTGAGCTTCCGCCGGCGATCGAACCGCGCTCCGGAGTCAGCCGCTCTGGCCGCTGCGCCACACCTCCCCATCTGTCTGCTATCTTACTAGCTGGCAGAATACTGTGGGGCAGATTTACAAGCCCCTTGTGCCACTTTTGCGTCACTTTTCCCATGTTAAAAATGACGCAAAAGTGGCGCAAGGGGCTTGTAAATCTGCCCCTGTGTGTATTTCTCTTTCTGATGGACCGCAGCTGGCCCTTTCATTGAGGTGCATTCTCTAATGCAGGGAGGGTTGTACTCTGTTTACTAACTCAATGTGTGTCTGTGGAAGTGTTACATCTGTTGGGTGACTGCAGACACAGTCTGTTTAACATCAGGGATTACTGACAGGTGGACAGTTTGAGGACTCTAGTCCTCACCGGAAGGGCAGTGTTCAATTATGGAGAAAGAGCCGGCTTAACAGGGCATATATCGCAAGGCCGGCAAAGATGATGGAAAGGTAAAGATGAGGCATTTGCATAGCACGCCCATCAAAAAAATGTTTCTAGGCACTGAAGGAGGTGATGGAGCTTGTAATCAAAAAGTGCAAGTGAACTTCAGTAGCAGCTCACCAGAGCTGGCATCAGGATAATGGAGTAGAATAGAATGTATAACTGCCGAAGTGGCTACACCTCGATTGTGACACTTAGGGCCCGATTCACAAAGAGCCTACACACTCGTGGCAGAATCTATGCACTGCGGCGCCTCGGCCACGACTGCGGAGGGTCTTTGTGAATCGGGCCCGGAGTCGTGACTCTTTAGTACCCTTCTATTTGCTTTCTGGAACTTGTGACTTTCCAGCTATCAAGATAGCTGGGTGAATTGAACCCTGGCAGCAGGACCATGTGATGATGAACTGCTAGTTACAAGTTAGGCTCTCAGCAGTCTTCCGTTTTTCTGAGCTTGGTTTATTGAGTACCATTAAATTATGCAACAGTAACACCTGTTATTTACAGTGCTTAGAAATGGCAGAAGTGTAAAAACACACAATTATTATTGCCTTACACACAAGGACTGTGAGGTCTCAGCATGCAAAGAGATGTTGGCTCCAAAGCTAAGAGCTGCTGAATGTATCTTACATGGATATGTGGATATGTAGCACTTCACAGCTATGAGAAAAAGTTCTCACTTCATGTCACGTTTGGCTCCTGGAGTCAGTCTGGCATTTAGAGCCAACAGCATGCTTGTACATTTAGGCCCATACTAAGATTTAGAACATTAGAACTACAGCTCTTTTTGTCCTTGTGCATTGCCTATAGAATTCTTTATGAAAAAGGCCCGCCCATCTTCAATAGCTTGTCACTCACCATGTCCCCAATAGGGCCCTTATCTCGTCTAACCAATGTTTGGTCACCGTTCCTGGAGTTAAAAGAGCCAGAAAGTGAGGGTGCTCCTTTCAATTTAATGTTGCTAAGCTTTGGAATTCTCTCCCCTTGGCCATTAGGTGTCTGGACAATGAGCTGCGTTTTCGCAAAGCCATTAAAACCCGGCTCTTTCTACAGTGATCTTTTTATGATTGCATACGTTCAATCTTAAGCGCGCTACACTTCCTCTCTCTCTTAGCACTGGGATGCCTCCGGGTCACCATGCGCTCTATAAATCCCATAGCATAGCATAGCATAGCATAGCATAGCATTGCATAGCAAAGCTCCTGGAGGAAATGAGCTGTTGGCAATTAAAACAGGCCTGCCTGACAATGTCTGTCATGGCCTGGCCATGTGGCAACTGTACCCGTATCTGCACCATAAATAGCTCGTTCCACCTACGCCTCACTAAGTGAGGCCTATTTTAATAGAGTTTTAAGGATGAAAGTCTGAGTCGGTCTTCCCAGGATTCAAACTTGTGGCTGCACGCAAACTTCTAACAAGGGCACATTAACGCGTCAATCAATATTACTGTAATCAATTACAGCTGAAGATAAAATGCTGGTTAATAGTAATAATGATAAAGTTAATAATAGTACCACTCAGAATTCCATAAACAACAATGCTAATAATACCAACAATACTAGGTTATATCATTATACTGACATTTATAATAAAATGTTAAAACAACTATGAAGATTGTAATAAATTATAATAAATATACTGGTAATTAAAATATTAATGGTAATGATTAAAATTAATAAAAACCCCAATAAAACTATCAATAAATGTACACTAAACAATAATGAGTTACATACTGTTATTATTATTATAATCATCGTCGTTTATTTAATCAGTAATCAAACTAATTACTGCTAATAATATCAGTACTACTAAACCATATATTCAAATACTTCCACTACCACTGATAATAATACCAATAATAACAACATATCAAAATACTACTACAATTACTACTACTAACAACAACAACAACAATAATAATAATAATAATAATAGTTCTAACAGTGAGTTGTCTCTTGCTTTTAGAGTCGTCCCATTAAATGGTGTTCATTGTATCAACCTCAGAATCAACAATAGTTGTGACAGCCTTGCTGCTTATAAAATAACTCATAATAAAACTGTCAATAAAACTCCTAATAACTAATAAACAACAAAAATAGTATTACCTTATTATACTTAATAGTATTACTATTATTATTGCTATAAGCATTGATGGTAACAGCATCTGTAGTAGTATTATTATAAGTGATCATAATAATAGCATTAGTAATACCAATCATTTCAAAATGGAATTGACTGTTGATATTGGTATCGTCTGATTAAAAAGAGATAGATTACAGATGACAAATTCAGGCAATACTCCCATAAGTCATTGTGCAGCCCAGATCTTATTATCTACATATAAATGTATCTCCAAAACACATATATGCATATTCAAGATTGTCCGGAAACATTATGAACAAGCATTTGCCAAAGCCAACAAGTCTGGTTTGCCTGTAATACCTAAAGTAGTCACAGGATAGTTCCATTATTCCATACATTTCAAATTGTGAAGCAGAAGACGACCACGTAAATGACCAGCATATGCTGTGGCGCTGAAAGCATGGAACTATTTAGCGCTGCCAGCGGACTCCTGCAGCTGCCTGTGGGCAGGCGCTATAACAGAAGCAATAGAAGAATAACAATCATGGATTGAGACAGAATTAATAGCATGATGAATGCGTGAAAATAGTCATAACATCGACCCAAAACATCTGATATGTTGAACCCACATCAAAATGAATAATCGTATATACGCCTATAATTCGACAGACAATAAGAACCATCAAATCCTGTCTTGAACAATGCACCTGTCACTATGTGCCTTTTTACAAGAACGGCAGTCCATAGGACCGCCGTACTCACGGTGGAGGTCCGACCACTGTCACACTGCGGGCCCGCCTGCAGTATTAGGTGTGTGGTGGTCAGACCACCACAGGACCACTGCGTCCGCCACTGATCCAGGATCCTGTGGCAGTCACGCAGCGCACTGAGGATGGGAATATGCTGGTGGTGCCCCTGCGGCACCGCCATGCATAGTACGAGTTGCCTATAAGTTGCGGGCTCACCGTCATAAAATGGCAGTGAGCCCGCCATGAAAAGGGTGGCAGAGGCAACTAAGGGGGCCCCCTGCCGCTCCTGTGCCTGGGGGTGCAGGCAGGTGGGCACATGTTTTGTACCCCAGTTCCTGCATGGTGTGGCATGCCACACCGCGCAGAAACGTGCTGCAGGTGCTGTCACAGCAGCGCCTGCTCTTAAGGCTCACATATAATCATACGGATGCTGCCATGTGACCACCACAGGCCCGCCCGCCCACCATGGATTACACTTGTAATCCGGGGGGCAGGCGCACAACAGGCTTGGCAGTCATCCTATCAGCGTGGCGGTCTGACAGGAGGATCGAAAAACTCATAATATGGCCCTAAGCCGAACGTTAACCTTAGCCTTGACTCCACTCTTTAACCTTCTAGCTCCTCTGCAATGCTACTTCAAAATGCATTGAAGACCACAGGACTGATATGGAAACCAATCACAGCTGCACCTCAGTGGCAACCTTTTTCCCCTTCAAGAATGAACTCAGTTTACCAAAAATGCCTTGTCCCCTTCACTGACCTAGCTGCCATACAAAAGTTACTCACCTGTCTACGATTCCTCTGTACTCCAGGCTTCATCAAAGTCTGTCTCTCCGCCTTTCTACCTTCCCTTGAACGTACACTCAGAACTCAATTCGATTTGTCAGACACAACTTCCACCCTGTGTAAGCATGCGAAGCCGACCCTTTAACTCACTGTCTCCAAGGCACTGGCCGCTCCTCTCCCCTGGAAATGATTCCATTTGTTTTCCCGCAGCTGATGTTAGCTTCGGTTATTGCTTTTTAGTAAGTGAATCATTCCACCCTGGGGCTGAGGAAGGCTTGCTGGCCAGTAGTTGACAGCCTCGCCCCCGATCTTCTTTTTGTGCAGTGGGATTGCATAAAACTTTTGTAGTCCTCCAAAAAATAGCCGTCAATAGTGAACAATTGTGCATGTACACCAGAGGGACCACTGGCTTCTTTCTAAGATGGCACAACATTGTAAAGTTTTTGCAAAAGGCTCACCGGATTCGCAAACCGCAAAGATTTTTTTTTCTAAATTGTCTAAAAAGCAGCCCTCGAACAGACAGGGAGTGTGGTAGGTAAAAAATATCCGTGCAGACTAGTGGCCCAATTGATTTTGGACTGGGCATTAGCCTGCAGGGGATTATACATTGTTGGTATGCTGCATCGGAGCAAACACAGGGAACTCGGCACTTCTATTCCAAGTGAAAAATTCTCCAAATACATCTATCTATACTTACATAATTTTCCCCAGCTCCGGGTTCAACTTTATGTCTAACTAATCAAGTATTTCCAAGAAAAAATCACAAAGAGAGTCACAAAACATTATTTTTCAATGAGTAATAGGGCAGGTTATGGGTAGTGTGACCGATGCGGTCGCACTGGGCGCTGACCTGGAGGGGGTCACCGACCTCAGGGGGGGGGGGTGCTGTGTTTAGCAATAACTTACAATTTAAAAGCACCTGCTGCAGTGTTTCATTGGTGTCCAGTTTGCAGGCAGCAATAAAAATGTCAAAATAACTCTTGTAATTAATGCTCCTGCTAGAGAGAGAGATGGGCGTTTTGTCTAGTGGCAGTTTTGACTCGCCAAAAAGTAGCGCAGAGGGTTAATATATCTGCTGCAAAGGGGGCCTGGTTTGGAGTGCAAGGAAGATGGCGGCGTGAGCCCACTGCTCTGCTCCGGAGAGACAAACACATCCGATTATCTAGGATAAAATAGAGTATGAGGACAAAGACAATCGGCCTTTGACATGGGATCGTTTCGAGACTTGGGCGACACCAAGGAAAATCCTCTACTACCCGGATTTTACGAGCGGTACATGGAAGGAACGAGCCCAGACCTCCATCGACTCACGTGGCAGAGAAAATCAAGGGGCTTACAGGTATCACGCAAGAATGGAGACCTGAGCAGCGGTTTCTAGCGGTCTCAAACAGTCCGCTACCGAATTTACAAACAGCGGGGGACATTTCTTGAAAAAGCAGCAGAGAAACATAGCGCGATCTGACCCAACTGCCAACGACTACGTGCAGAGCCTGACCCGAAAATGGCGTCTACACATCATATCACCTAATTACCCCACCTTCACGCTGTGATCTGCTGAAGCGGCCCTGACTCCCGTGCAGGCTGATTGAGACTGCGGCCAAACATCAAGAAATCGATACGCCCAAACTCACCTCAAAACGGAGTACTCTGATCATCGTTACAATCAGCGCTATGAGGGTGCTATGTGAGCTACGTGATTTACGTGAGGGACATTAATGCGCACCAACGATCATTGTCGATTCAGTGGTAGGGCTTCCAGGGTTCCAGGCTCTCACCCTTCAAAGAACAAGTAAGCACTTACCAGTAATTTTACGCTCTTGGGCCTGTTTATCCAACAATGTCTGCCCGCTTGCCTGATCGTGTTTGCCTGACCTTAAGATGGCGAATGGCCCGGTAATACACGCCCGATCTGTGTTACACTCCTGGTAATGACGACCGCGATCATACGCCAAACCAGTCAAAGCAGCTAATTACCCCAGATTTACTCACTTCAAAACGGAGCACTCCAATCATCATTGGACTCATCCCTGAAAGGTAACAAAGTGCTCTGTGGGATACATGAGCGGGATATCAAGGCACGCCAACGTTCGTTACTGGCTCAACGGTCAGTCATCCACCATTCCAGACTCGACCCATCCAAAGAGCAAGTAAGCACTTACCGACTTATTAATGCTCTAAGGCCTTTTCAACCAGCAAAGTCTGCCTGCCTGACACTGCAAGCCTGACCTTAAGACGGCAAATGGCTCGGTAGTAGGCAACAGATCAAGGATACATTCCTTCCACTGATGATAGCGGCAGAATCTGTTATCGGCAATCAGGCGTCCAGAAACACAGATTACAATCTTCTCCTCGAGTACACAACAAAAAACAAGTTAGAACTATCAATCAGCACGTCCTGACTGTATGCCTGACCGTGCCTGACCATGCATGCCAGATCCTAAAATGGCGAGTGGCTTCCGTCTGAACAGAGACCTAATATAGCACATTACCAGCCTATCATTCCATTTTCAACTCACGGTTGGAAAATCTGCTGATCTGTTGAAGAAACTGCTTCCCTCACATTGCAGGATCGCACTGCACTTATGCTCAGGGCTACATGCATGAGAAGCTGATTTTGCCCCAGACATCACCAAAATGGCGCCCAACGAGGTATGAAATGTTCTGTAAAGCGTGAATAACACGGCGAAGTAGGATGTAGCAACGCCCACTAGCCATAATAAAGTACAGCTCAGTGTTGTTACAAATCAATCAGATTTGGCCAGCGCTGATCAATCCAAAGATTTACGTCAGGACAGACACAAATCAGCGAGAACTAACCAATCAAAGAGGACACGCAGCCTACTATCACCAAACCATCAACCTACACAGGCTGGGACTACTTAATCTTCGTTCATTGAAAACTTCTCTTACCTGACAACATAAAACCAATACTTTGTCGTAACAGCAGTGCCTCAGCGCAAATTCTCTCTGCGGTCCACCTTCCTTGTGAAAATGGCAGAAAAGGAGTCCTAAGAATCTCAGAAGAGGGTGAAAGCACACCCTTCCAACCCGGAATCCCCAGTGAAGACCAAACAAGACATCAATGCGACAATGGAAATGACTCTCAAAAAACTCACAGATGTCCACGACTTGGCCAAGTCCACCAAAGCAAACACAGATATCATGCAAAACGAAATCTCTGCAATACGTCAAGACATCAGGGAAACCAACAACAGAATCGTGAAGGAGCAGAGAGGCGAATTAGCAACCTAGAAGACAGTGACACCACAACAAAGAAATCTATTCAAGCACTCAACAATGAATCCCGCTCGATCTCTAGAGAACTCGCAGAGTTGGAGGACAGAAACAGACGCAGCAATCTACACATCTTCGGGATGCCTGAAGGAGAAGAGGACTCGGCAGACTCCTGCATTTTCTTCCTAGAAAATTGGTTCACCCAAGCAACTAACAAAAAATTTGACAAAAGCCTAGAATTTGACAGGGCATACAGAGTCCCAGCAAGGATACTTCAACATCAAAAGGCACCTCGGCCCATTGTTTGCAAGCCCTTAAGATATCAACACATCGAACTCATATTGTCCTACATGCGAAATCACAACAATATCCTTTGGAAGAACAATAAAATCTTTATTTCGCAAGATTACTCGAAAACTACAGTGGAAACTCGCAAGGGCTTCCTAGCTCTCCGACCTAAGATGAAAGCCCGAAATATCAAAGGTTCAATCATAGGTCCTGCCAAATATCGGTTTACAGCATAAGGTAACTCACACGTATTCAGTGACCAAATAACCCTCAAGAAAGTTCTTGAAGACAGGGAAGAAGCTATGATGGACACCTCAAACTTCAGAGACCCAGGTGCTGGATCCAGTCAACAATCCTAATACAAGACTATCCCTCTGAAAAACAATTGTTAAATCATGAGGACATTCCGAATAACAGAGGTCTACTGCACTAATACTCACTCCTAGACTCTGTTTCGAAAATAATGTCGAATTTGTTCCAGGGATGTGTAAGTATAATCTTGTACTTGAGAAAGATCAGTCAGCCACGGTAAGAACCCTCTAAAGAGTCAGGCGACATACGATGCGATCCTGTATACACGAGAATGCTCAAACATTTAACTACACATCGTCAAATACATGTACATTCCATATTTACCTTATGCTTACATCAAACACTCACCTTTATTTACCCTCCATCCACAAAGTGACACTCATATAACACAGCTCTCCTGCCGTATCCACTTTCAAATTACTTACATTCAGGAGTAATCTTGATGTTCACATCTTAATTTTACATGCTTCACATGTTACTGCATTTACAAGGCAGCAAGCAAGCTCTCAGGTGAACGCCTATAAACGTCCGTATGTTGTACTCTATTGCATTCGAAGTTTCATAGTTTGTACCTCTGGAGAGCAGTTCTTCCTCCTATCACCATGCCCGTTGGCTACGTTGGGGGGAGGGGGGGCATAGGGGGGACTACAGGGGTTGGGGCTTTTACTGCTATCACTGTACTGTTTTTTTGCTTACTTAGCTTTTGATTTATGTACCTTATATTTTATTTCTCAGTGATCCACCCAGAGGAAAGAAACACACTGTAGCACCCATTACAGCTGTTATCTCACTGAGCCCTCTTAGCCATAGAGAAGTGATATTCCCCAAACAGGTGAAGTCAGGAACAAAGCGATGCCTTAACCATATTGATGGCTGGTATAAACCAAACCATTAAAATAGTGTCCTTAAATGTGAAAGGGGTCAACCATCCCATTAAGAAAAGAAAGATCTTTGACAACTCAAACATACAAAAAGGAGAGACCAAACTTGATGCTACACAAACCCTAAACATTAGGAACCATCAGTTCTCGGACTCGGCCTGCTCAGCAGCTTTGGATACGAAAAATGGGGTTCCTACATTAATCACCAAAAAATCCAGAATCAACTTAGTATCAAGTCTTTCTGATACACAAGGGAGGTGGATCATCACTAAGCTATCAAAAGACAACACTGAATTCTTTGTGGTTAACATATATGCACCGACTAAAGATGACCCACCATTCTGGGATGATCTTTACACGCAACTAGAAAAAATACCAGACGTAGCCACGATCATACTAGCAGGTGACTTCAACCTACCTCTTGATCCTCATTTAGAGAAGAACTCTCAGTTCCCGTTCCACCCGAACAAATCCCTACAAGGCACTCAAGAAACTATGCTCAAAATTTAACCTGGTTGATGCTTGGAGAATCCAGAACCCCTCGGAAAGGGACTACACGTTCTAGTCTTTTCCCCATAAATCTTACTCTCGTATAGACTACATTCTGATATCGGGTAACGCCTTGTGTAATATAGATCAAACCACAATAGAACCAAGAGTGATATTCGATCACTCCTGTATCAACCTAGCCAATACTGACCCCACACCAAATAAAAAACAACTACTCAGCGATTTAATGATGAGATCTTATCTGCAAAAAGCAACATACCGGCCACTAAAGAGTCTATCCGAAACTTCCTCACTGAAAATAAAGAAAATTATTCTTCGGACCTTATAAGGTGGGAAGCCTTAAAAGCAACAGTAAGGTGGGAGATTCTCAAAATAAGGTAAAAAATGAACAAGGAAGCCAATTCAAAACTCTCAAAGTTAGAAAAAGAAATCTCGGACTTGGAAAAAATACGTACCACCAACAAAGACAATAATATACTTAACAATATCGTAAATAGGAAATACGAGTATAACAAAATAATTAGTAATCGTGCGGGAATCTGGGTTAACAAACAGAAGAGCATTAAACTATGTGAGTCAAACAAAGCAGGTAAACCCCTACCTTCGTACCTAAAATTCAACCTTCACAAATTTGCCATTAATGCTATGAAAGACAAGGAAGGGAAGATTACCACAAACCCCGATAAAATAGCTGACATTTTAAAAGACTTTTGCCAGAACTTATAAGAAGAGAATACTGAAGTTAACCACTCAAACTGTAAATAGTACTTAAATGGTATTAGACTTCCCTCACTTACAGAGGAGGAAAAAACTTTCCATCAATGGACTGATTACCGAAGATGAAATCATAGACTCAATCAAAAATCTTAAATTCAGTAAGGCACCAGGCCCTGACGGTTACAATGCCAAATTCTTCAAGACGTTCTCTTTGTCCTTAATAGATCCACTCTTATGATTATACACTCACTTTACTAAAACCGGACAGATTACAGGTACCCCAGCTGAAACCATCATAACGGTGTTGCATGAAGAAGGGAAAGACCCTCTCCTACCGAAGAACTACAGACCGATCTCATTGATAAACCTTGACTGTAAGATCTATGCATCAACACATATCCAAACTCATACATCCCTCACAGGTATGCTTCCTAAAAAACAGACTGTCTAGTGACAATACAAGATTACTATGTCACGCTATAGAAAAAGCTAAATTAGTTAATTCCCCCACAGTAGCGATCACATTAGATGCCGAAAAATCATTTGATAAAGTTGATTGGAGTTACTTGCGCTCAATCCTGGAGAGATTCAATTTAGGTGATAACCGTATCCGGATGATTATAGCCCTATACCACAAACCATGCTCCAAGGTCAGAGCTGGAGGCATTGTTTCCTTCTCGTTCAACCTAAAACAAGGCACCAGGCAAGGCTGCCCTCTTTCACCACCGCTATTTCACTTGGCATTAGAACCCTTCCTCCAACATCTAAGAGAGAACCAAGACATCACAGGTGTCGCATTTGGCAACACCACAATAAAACTAGCAGCTTACGCCGATGATGTACTGATCATTACCGAAAATGCCCATTCCGTCATTCTGGCTCTAATGTCATCAATCCAACAATTCTCCGCGGATTTGGGGTATTCCCTCAATAAAGATAAATCTGAAGTTAAACTTCTCAATCAACAAGGTAACAAAGATATACTAGGGACATCAGGATTAGCTTGGCAACAGGGTTGTATCAAGTACTTAGGTCTAGAATTTACTAGCGAACTAATTACTACCCTTCATAATAATGAAAAAATACTTCTTAACAAAATTAGTTCTCTACTCGAAGGGTGGTCTCCCAAATTTCTCTCATGGTGGGGCAGAGGAGAAGCCTTGAAAATTATGATAACACCGCTAGTTAACGATCTCATTAGCATGCTTCCCATGACACTTTCAGAAGATTTCTTAAATAAGATAGATATGTCTTTTAATAACTTCCTTTGGCAAGGGAAGAAACCTGGGATATCACTGAAAAAACTCAAACTAGCAAAAGACAAAGGAGGCCTTGGCCTACCTATCTTCCGGAACTACCAAACAGCTTACCTATGTAAGCAAGGCACTCATTGGTTTATTAATAATCCGACATATGAAACTCCATAGGTGGCAATAGAAAAATCTCTCATTAAGGATATCCCTCTTGCAGCTCTCTCAACTATGCACTCATCCCACCTTGTGCATTCCAGGAATATCATACAAAACACAAAGAACGCCCTTCTTTGCCTAGATACCTAATCACAGGTGAAACTACAGAACTCGACCCTACCTCCATATGGAATAACCCTAATCTCAGAATCAATGGCCTTCCAATCTTTTGGCCTGACTGGGCTAAAAATGGCATCAATCTAATCAAAGACATTTATGAAGGGACCTCCCCACTACTGTTCTCATCATTACAGACGCGATTCAATCTAATTAATCTAGACTTTTATAAATTCTTACAATTAAGAGTGCAGATTACGAGAAAATCTTTAGTTGCAACCGCTCCTTCACTTCCTACCTTACTGGGACGCCCATCTAAAGCAGGCCACATGGTCTCAGGCATATACAAGCTCCTCCTGCCTAATCAAAGTAAGAATCTCTCCCAAAACCAACTAAAATGGGAATTGGAATCAAACACAAGTAACACTGCTTTCGACTGGGGAAACATCAACAAAACCCCTTTCTTAAATAAAATATCGCCAGTCCTCTCCCAGACAAAATATATGATTATTAATAGAGCATACTGGACACCTTTTAGGCTTTTCAAAGTCAGTCTTACCCAAAACTCCAACTGCTGGAATTGTGACCTAATTCACATGCTATTCGATTGTCCTATCCTCCAAACATACTGGAACAAAAGTTTTGACTGCATTAAATGCACCTTCAACATGGTCCCTACCAAAGAATTCTCGTACATACTTCTAGGCCCACTAGATTCTCAGCTAAAGAATGACAATGATCGCCAACGTCTAGATCCCATGCTTACCCTGGCCTGCAAACTGATACTAAACAACTGGAAAAACTTTAAGACAATATCATTCCAAATGTGGCAAGAATGGATCACCTTCCTGAAAGGAGCTGACAATGTCGCACTACAGCTCTCCCCATGGCATCCCTCTTGCAAACCGATTCGGGAGTCACTGGATGCCAACTCCTTCATCTACGAACCTTCTTGAAATCAGTAGCAGGGGGTGAGGTCTAACTCCTCTCCAAAAGTCTCCCTCTCACACTTGGGAACTTAATCATTCATTCACTCAAACCTGACACACACCCCTGCACTTCACCTATTCCTCATTTCTCACCGATTGCTGAAGTTTTTCTCTCCCAGTGCAAGGTAATCAAATAGCTCTTGATCCCCTCCAAGTTAATACCATGGTATATCTGTATGTTCCACGGCATAATCAATCCTCATAATGCTAACAGCATCTGTTCAGATGACTCAATTCTATACCCATACTGTTCTGAATCTATTTATAAAACGTATAATGATGCTTATTCAACTTATAATCTATGCTATGTTGTATAAGCATATGATTGATAACGGATCAAAAGGGGATTCCTGAACCAAGGATGTATGACCTGCACAGTCTTTCCCACCCCTCTTTTCTGTATCCCATCTTCCGGAGCACTGTAATACTCCGCCTGTACATTTATTTGGGGTCAAGGTATCACGTTTGTCAGACCAAAAAGATATGGAAGACTTCTTCCTGGCCAGATGACCACTCCAAGATATTGGAAGGAATTCAGCTGAATTCTAATAGCATTTGAAAAAACCTGCTACTTTCACTTACATAAAGATATATCGGCCCAACTTGGTAGCTTCCTTATGCTAAGTGGGGTCCATAGAATTCCAGGATAAGAGGTCTGCTGCAGGTAGGGATGAGCGGGCAGGAAGTGCCAGGTGGTCGTGCCCGACTCCAGACATCATCCTCTCCCACAGAAAGCACCCTGACTTCTAATCTTGGTTCAGTCGCCAGTAGTGATGACGAAGCCTCACAAAACGATGGGCACGAAAGCAATGAATCCTGAATCCAGCTCAGTGGTGGCAGAGGGAGGGTTGGGTACCTAGTAGGGCATCCTCTTGAAAAGGCAAGAGGTGCCATGTGCATCTATGTATCCACCAGGTTAAGCGTCCTTGGCCAATATGCCTCCCTGCGGTCAATAAAATGTTTGACCTAGAGCAGAATAATCGAAACACCTGTTAGCACAGCACTATGAGACTTTGGTGGAAAAGCATGTTGGGAGCAGCCAGTTATAAAGATGCTGAGAACAATAATAATAATAATATTGTTACCATTATTATTGTTATTATTATTGGTAATAGTATTATCGTTATTATTGTAGCTATTGCTGGTGTTTATTATTATTATTATGATGATTATTATTATTATTACAAGTAGTAGTAGTATTAAAATTATCATCATTATTGTAGCTATTGCTTTTGTTATAATAATTATTATTAGTATTGTTATTATTATTATTATAATAAGTATTACCATTGTCACGCTTATTGTTACTAATATTATTGTTATTATTATAGTAGTAATATTATCGTTATTATTGTAGCTACAGCTGATGTTTATTATTATGATTATTATTATTATGATTATTAGTAGTAGTAGTAGTAGTAGTATTGATATTACCATCATTATTGTAGCTATTGCTTGTGTTATAATAATTATTATCAGTATTATCATTATTACTATTATTGTCACTCTTATTGCTACTATTATTATTGTTATTATTATCATCATGAGTAGTAATATTATCATCATTATTGTAGCTATTGCTGGTGTTTATTATTATTATTATTAGTAGTAGTAGTAGTATTGTTTTTATTATCCTCATTATTGTAGCTATTTCTTGTGTTGTTATTATTATTTTCTTTATTACTATCATCATTATTATTACATGATTTGGGAGTGTCTCACTATTACATAACTTGGGCATATCTCCAGTGGCGGCTGGCTTGTACCGAGGGTGGTGAGAGAGGGGCACAAAAAATAAAATAATAATAAATTCACTTACCTTCGCAGCGCGACTTCCTCTCTCTTGGGTGTCTTCCAGGAAGTTCCTGATGCAGGAAACAGCACTACCCAATCCTGGCACTGCTCTCACAGCATGAAAGCAGCGCCAGGATTGGATAGAGCAGGCTCTCCCAGCGCTCCTAAGAGCAGCGGAGGCCTGTGTTTTCTCTAACCCAGCTGTCGAAGACAGCTAGGTTAGAGAACTTTAAAATGCGCATCTCTGGCTGGCTGTCCCAAGACGGCCGGCCAAAGAGACATGCACATTTTATAGTGCACAGCTCCCTGCTGCTGCCACTCGGCAGCGCTGGCCTCGCCCCGTCCTGACACTAAGTTCGGGATGGGTTGCTGAAAAATAAACTGGTAATAAATAAACTTTATTACCTTTTTTTTTTCAGCTCTGGGGCTTGTGGGGCGGCGCTTCTCCACTCAAATGGAGGAGCTGCTCCTGTGGATATCTCCTCAGCAAGTGGCTGCTGACAATTGGTATAAACTGCAGGGCAAATGGTCCAATACCGACAGGGCTACTATGCAGTAGCGGCCCGTGGTGGGAGTGCTGCCGGGCACTGACGTGGGGCGGGGGAGGGGCAAGGTGGGGGGTAGTAAACTACGGATTACGGCCGATTAGAGGTAAGTAAACATATAAATAAATAAAACGAATTTCGTTGCGCGCGCTGCATCTCCAAATGCGACGCAGCGCGCGCAACGAACTTCGTTTTATTTATTTATATGTTTACTTACCTCTAGTCGGCGGTAATCCGTAGTTTACTACCCCCACCCTGCCCCTCCCCTCCACGTCAGCGCCCGGCAGCACTCCCACCACGGGCCGCTACTGCTACTATGTCTTCCTTCGTTCTCAGGTTGTTGTACTGAGCACTATTAAAAAGAATCGCCGAACAATGTGGAACAAAGCTCTACAATAAGACAACGCCCAGGATCAGATTGGTAACGCGGGCACTCGGGCAATGCCCGAGGGGCCGGTCCCCGAATTCCAGCTGTGGGCTGCTTTTTTTAGCAGTCTGGGGGGGGGGGGGGGATTTGGGCGGTTTCTGCTTTGTTCGGATGCCGCCAGCGGCCCAGTGGGTGCCTGAGTGGCCTTTCTGGAGGTAGATGGGCGTACATCACCTCCCTTTTATCAACGGGCAGAGGTGTCACTCCCTTTCTCTCGCTGGGCAGGCCCATTAATATATGCATATTGAGCGGGGGCAGGGGGTCTGAACAAAAGTGGCCTCACTTGTTTTCAGGTGCATTTCCTCCCCCCCCCCCCCCCACGCCCCCCTCCCTTTTTAAAAAATAAAATTTCGCCGAAGCAGTGTTTTGCGGAAAGGCAATATGCAAATGTGGGCCACTTTTTTTTTTGCGTGCCCGGGCCGATTTTTAATCCCAATCCAACCCTGACAACGCCCTATTATGTGGGTAAAGAAGGAGATGGTTAAGCCGTCTGCTGCGGAACCAAAAGGGTCCGTTCCATTCACAGCTTCCTCATTGTGTGATACTAGGCACATCTCTGACTTTCCATCATACCTCTGCTTCCTTCTCTGCCAAAAGTGAAAGCACTTACAAGCGGGTTCATACACAATCCTAGAATATGTTTGGAAATGGAGAACTGTAGGGGGGAAAAGAGATTTGTGTTCGAAATATTGATTTTTGTTTTTGTGTTACTCCCTGTAGGTGACACATGATGTGGCTCTCATCCCTGGAAGATCTGGTCAGCAGTGTGCAAATCTGTGTCAGAAAACTGTGACCAAGCCGGTCATTCGCGGCGCCTCACAATACGGACCGACTAATTTCAGGTACAAAACCAAGGGCGAGCAGGCGTCATATGCACGTGAAAATGCATATTATTTTCGCATTCTCAAAATTGGGGTAACATTTTATTAATTTGCTTGTAATTTTGATAAATACTAAAAACGCAAACCCATTTGGAATATGTTGTCACTTCTTTCATCCTAACATTTAATTCACAGACAAAATTATTTAAACAGCAAAAAATTGAAGCAAATGTGATTATTTACTCAGCTTATACAATGCGCACAGGCATCTTTAATTAAGGTAAAGCTGAAAATTGAGAGTTTTGTCATCCCAGTTCCTTTTTAGGTCTCAACAACAGACAGCTTTATTTATCATGAACAATACCATATATAAAGTGGGCTTTTGGTCAGCCTCGTGCTCACACTAAGATGGCTTTCTTGTCTCTTTCCTCTGTTCCGGAATCAATGGTTTTCCACCTTATTCTTGTGTGTGTCCCACCAAAGGCACATTTTGGTCTCAGTGAGTTTTTATTCAATGGCATGTATCATGCAACCTTCAGGCCTTGCACTGCAGTGCATATGAGGGACTATTTTCTCTCAATATCTGCTTTAACCTTTCTACCCCACATCTTTAATAAACTCTACACCCCAAAACCTGTTTGAAGATGTTTTAATGCCCATTCCAAGTCGGCTGCGCGTGCATATGCTATTGCATGCTTGGTGGCTGTGTGTCTTTTCTGTCAATGAGTTTTCTTATGCTTTAAAATATTCATACAAAGACATCCACTGTGTATGTACAGGCACACATGGAGGCCATCTTTGAATATATTTCTTACAACATAAGAGAAAACATTCATAGGTGGCCACCACACGTGTGAGCACATGCACAGCAGCCATCTTTTAATGTTTTATTGAATAAAAAGAAAATTCATTTAAAAATAGCCACGAAGTATTTGCGCACATTCAAGATGGCCATCTTTGAATGAGTTTTCTCAAAGTATAAGAAAATTAATTTAAAAACGTCCACTACACGTGCTCACACATGCTTTGGAGCAGTCTTTGAACGGTTTTCTTTGAAGAAAAGAAAAATCATTTAAAGAAGGCCATGCCTGCGTGCACACGTACAGAAGCCATCTACGGACAAAACAAGCATTAGCAAAGCCAGTCGATTTCAAAGCCTAGACCTACTGGCTTTGCCATTTCTGTTTTTTCTTTTCTTTACCGAGTAAGTAGTTTGCAGAACTTCAGTAAGCAGGGATTCACGTCACGGTAGACAACACTACAACAATTGGTTTAATATTTTCCTTATGCGCAGACTGAGGTATTAGGTAGCTATGAGAAGGTAGCTCCTTTTATGGCTCCCTGAGGTGTTTCTTCAAGAGAGATTATAAGGATTGCTTAGGCATAGAGGCTACGTTCTCTCCCAGACCCCTAGAGGAGCTGATCTACAAAAACGTGAGTGATAGTTTGGGGGTTGCCACTCAACTTTCTCTTTCAACTGGCTTTCGCTGCCCTCTTCCCACCCACGCAGATGCCAAGGATTGAATGGGCAGAAATACAGAACTCTGTTCTAAAGCCCATGTCTCTAATCCCCTACATAGGCATACCCATCTAAGGGGTTAAAGACTCAACTTTCTCTGAAAATCCTAAAGGTGACCCATCCCTAGCAGCGTCAAAGGTCATAGGGTTGAATGTGCATAGATACTCAAGTCTTTTCTAATTCCTGAGAGTATGATCCTCTTGAGAGAGGCTAAATCATGAATGGGCTAATACATTAAATGCTCCATCCAAAGCCTTCATTTTTGCCTCCTCCAGAGAAGTCAGGTCAGGGGTGTCCTTGTTATAGGAGGAAATCGCTCATGTATCCTTAAAAATGGGGTGTTCCATGTTCTTCTACCATTTCTGCACCTGGTTAATTCAGATTCAAGTTTAGTAGTGAAAGTAAGTACGAGTTAGCATTGCAATGCTATTTATTCACTGATATATTGATTTATTGTATTATTAAGCAGGGACTCCACCGTACAGTCATATATATTAATTGTCAATATACTGAAGCCATATTGTCTTATTCTCACTATTATGGGGATCACCAGAGAGCTGGAGTGGCACTGAGATGATCCTCACAAGGTAACAACTGTGTGGGTGTAGAGAGGACTCAAATTATGCCATGCCTGCTCATGTGAAAAATGTTGCTTTAGTAGAGAACAAGTTATTCTCACAATGTTTACATTCTTCAGCTATGCAGCACAATCACTCATGCTTCCGAACAACATACTAACAATAACAACTCTTCCTTCATCTTAGCCTCTTAGCAATTTCGCACCCCAAAATCTCTGCCCCCCTTCTCTTAACAAGATAACTTTATCAATCAATCAACGTTATTGTGTCAGCCTGCCATGTACAAGGCCATACAATATACAGTGTAAAATATACACACTTTAATATTTAATACAATGCTTCAATAAGGAGTAGGTAATAAATAAAGGGAGTTAGTGTTTAATAAAGGGAGTTAGTGTTTTTTATGGTTGGGTTCAGCAGTGGAAAGAGGTAAAGAGAGGCGAGGTGTTTTTTTTTAGGATTTAGGAGTGGGTAGATTTGATTTGAATCTGTACATCCCAAACAAAAGTGAGAACAAAGTCCTGGGCACACGTATTGAAAGTGTAATAGAACCAGAAGTCCTATATGAGTTTCAAATTGTCGAGTCAACACCAGAGAAATTGTTGAAAGTTATTTAATGAGGCAACGACCAAAAGAAAGCAACCAGCCGACACGTGTTTCGTCATACGGGAATGCTCCCGTGACTCATCAGGGCTGGGGAGGATACAAAACATGAAGTGAGGGTATAGAAGCGCCACATAAATAATAACTCGAAAGGGGAATACTGAAGAAAAAAGACAAATACCAGGAAGTGTAAAAAACCCTACAAACACAGTGAGCAAGTGACAGTAATTGTGACTGGTGTGAGTGCCGCTATCATGAAAATGTCACGATAAAAATCGCAGGAAAATACACATTAAAAGATATAGAGTGACTCAGTGAAAAGGTGTCAACTGACGAACAAAACCGTAGCAGGGTGGATGTGAAGTGTGGGGAGAAAAGAAAGGGAGAGACCCATACCAAAAAGGCACAATGGCACAATATAAAACACACTGAAAAAAACACATTGAAATGAAAATTAATAAGCAATTGGAAGGGAGCTCTCAGGGTGAATAGATAGGAAAGGGAATAGACACTGAAACTGACATCAAAATAACCAAGTTACCGAAACGGGACTAAAGAGGAGCGAAAAGAATAGTATCAGTGGAGAGGAGGAGAAGGGGGGGATAGAGGGGGAGAAGGAAGGTGTGACACAAGAAGCTGCGTCGAAAGTAAAGATATGCACAAGGTATGTACCTGTATTGACAGTAGCGGATCGAGAGTCAGTAGGACTTATTAATTTTCATTTCAATGTGTTTTTTTCAGTGTGTTTTATATTGTGCCATTGTGCCTTTTTGGTATGGGTCTCTCCCCTTTCTTTTCTCCCCCACACTTCACATCCACCCTGCTACGGTTTTGTTCGTCAGTTGACACCCTTTCACTGAGTCACTCTATATCTTTTAATGTGTATTTTCCCGCGATTTTTATCGTGAAATTTTCATGATAGCGGCACTCACACCAGTCACAATTACTGTCACTTGCTCACTGTGTTTGTAGGGTTTTTTACACTTCCTGGTATTTGTCTTTTTTCTTCAGTATTCCCCTTTCGAGTTATTATTTATGTGGCGCTTCTATACCCTCACTTCATGTTTTGTATCCTCCCAGCCCTGATGAGTCACGGAGCATTCCCGTATGACGAAACACGTGTCGGCTGGTTGCTTTCTTTGGTCGTTGCCTCATTAAATAACTTTCAACAATTTCTCTGGTGTTGACTCGACAATTTGAAACTCATATAGGACTTCTGGTTCTATTACACTTTCAATACGTGTGCCCAGGACTTTGTTCTCAATTCTAGTGTGGGTCTCCTACTCATACATCCACGGGGGTTACAGGGTAGTTCCCCCGACCTGGTAGCACCGTCAACATTGTGATACAGTTACACTACGCGTTTTGTCTGTGCGCCATTTTTTCCCTGATTTACTAAAAACCCTGCTTCTAGATATAAACCCAAACAAAAGTGTTCCCTTATTTAAGCATCAGTAACGAGCATATGCACTTAGCTCCTAACTTTCAATTTTGTAAATATAAAGCATTATAATATAAATATGAACACAATTTGATACAGAGCATGCTGATCCCAAATATATAACTGATTTCTCTTTGATGCTAAATGTTTCACAGAAACTCCCACTGATGCCACCTGCATGCAGGTGGCAGAGGTGAAGTCCTTCCACAGGGTGGTTACTCAATGGTCTGGGTACTCCCTGCAGGAGGGCCCTAGTGGTTTGCTATATTAGGATAAGAAGGGGAACTTAGGCCCTGCAGATTCGCTAGGAAGGCAGGGGAAAGGCTTCCTGCCTTCCTCTGCTAGATGAAATGTCTTCTGTGAGGAGAGAGAAAAGTGTGTATTTGCACAGCGGGTTCCACCCCCTGTTCATAATTCTATGCTATGTAGAATTACACAATGCGATTCGGATAAGATGTCACATAACATTTAAAAAATACTCCTAAGAGCCCGCATCTGGCGTAGCTTTTGGAGTGTGCTCCTGGGAAATGTTTGTGAATTGAAAAAGAAGAGGTAGAACTACTTTCAAGCACCGAGTAAAACTCCCGCCCTTACTTTTTCTTTTCTCCACTTTCGCCATTAGTTACCCTCTCCAGCGCTCTGTTGTCAGCTGCTCATCGCCCGTCACTTCGAGCCACCCATTCAAATTAGATGTAAAAATAGCCGGCGTTTCCTAGAGACAACCTCTCCGCCATGGCTGGCCCTATAATCTCCTTTAGGGCGCCTACAGGTTGCTCATTTCCCGGATGCGCCATTCACCTTTCCAAGTCGGGCTCCATTTTGGGGCAAAGGCCCGGCCTGCCTTCGTTCCTTTATTGCTGCGTTTTACAGTGCTTGGGTGGCTGCGGCAGGGCCTCGGCAGAGATTAATTACCGAGGCTGAATCGTGATTTTCTCCTCAGAGGACAGGCGCGCGCTGAGCTGGTCGTTCCCACGTAGCGGCGCGCGGCCGCTTTCCTCTAACTAATCCTCGGCGGCGGCCTGCTCACTGGTGCTAAGCCAGTGTTAATACGAAGCAAAGATTGACCGTTCAAACATGCTGAAACCAGTGCTTCATTTGTAAAAAAAATAAGTGCCAGGGCTCTCGAAAGGAGGCCACTGCAGCTTGCACCACACATCGCCCCTGCCATGCTGCCAATGATAGTAACAACACAACTACTAACCATCACTCTCCTACAAGTGTGACAAATCGGAGTATTCCAGGCCCCCAAAGCTATACGAATGGCTTGGGCGGCAGGTAATAGTTATTTTTAATGTATATTGAATGAACAATTAAATTTTCTTATGGTCATCTTGTGGCAGACTGTCACAAGCTCCGGTGTTGACAATTTAGTGCCGGTGCTGAGCACCGGAAACCACCGTCTCAAATTAAGCACTGGCTGAAACAGGAGGCAATCATCAGAAAGAAGCACAGTCCTGCAATTGCGATTTTAGCAAATTCAGAAAATAAAAAATGTAACCAAATTCCAACTATTTTTCTTTCAAAAGCAACACCTGCTTAGAACTTATTTACATCTGCAATACCCATGTCCCCAAAGAATGCACTTTTGTTATGTCATTCACCATCAGCAAGTGATTGTGTCAGCAATCAGCACCATGATACAATGCCGTGAAATATTCAGCCTCAGTACTTCTCAGCAGTAAGTATTAATCTTTCTTCACCCCATCCATCGGTGGGACTTGTTCAGTGCCTATCACCATAGTGAGGGCAATGCTCTAGTAACTCTCACTAGCAAATATTATGAGGTAACATTAGCAACGTTCATCCAGCACTGTGCACTAATAACTCCAAGGAGCCTTGGCCATTAATGTGCATTAATCACATCACCAAACAATACTGGGCAGTAATTGCCCTTCAATCAATCTCATGCCATAAACACCTCATCAGTAACTACTGAGAGATAATTATCTGGTATTATGCAGCAATCACGAAGCAGTGTATAATAATTAGGCAATGTGCCAGTGTGGGCAGTAATCCACCCATGTAATCAGCCTAATAGTCAATATTCTGTGAGGAGCGCGTCATCAGCTGGTACTGTGCACAGCGATCATCCCCAACAGCTAGTGCTGTGCAGGCATTGCAGAGTATTATTAAGTAGTCTAGACCAGGGTTCTCCAAAGTCGGTCCTGGAGGGCTGGATCCATGCCAGATTTATTTTTTAGCATATCCTCATTTAGATAAATGTAGTTATCTTAAAAATCCGGCATGGATCCGGTCCTCCAGGAATGACTTTGGAGAACCCTGGTCTAGACCATCGGCCAGTTGTGCTCAATGGTCATCACATATTGAGTTTCGATTAGCCAATATAATGCACTGATCATTCATTCGTTCCCATTGTTCTGAAAAAAAATCAGCCATTTCACCCAGTATTCTTTGGTAATCAGTCACTGAACCAGAAGTAGGTAGCACAAAGCTATTATTGTGCAATAATGCACCCCATTGTACTGTTTTGTGTCATAATCACTTGGCACACTGCAATGAAAACTTGGTGTTGTGGCGAAATCGGTGTAATCTCGCAATAGAGTGGAGTAGTTGTCCTATCACCTGATATTGTACAATAGTCCCTCAGTATTGTGCAGTGATCACATAATATAAAATCAACCTCACCACATAGAATAGTGCAATAAATGACATGATATTGTGTTGTGTGCAGAATATAACTGAGTATTGTGCATTAGCCACCTGTTATTTTGTAACTACCAAACCCATCATCCTGTATTGTGCCAGGAACAGCTGTCAGTGGGCATGCATTAATCTGCCAGGGTTTGGAGTATTCTCCAAGTTTGTGTAATCTACTGCTAGCCATTACATAGTAATGTCTTAAGGTGGAAATCAATGAGGCGGAGTTCAGGAATGAGAGAGTTTCAGGCCATAGCAGCAAGGAAAGGAAAAGAGCGGCTACCCATGCAGGCATGACCAGTGGCGTAATGAAACTTGAGGGGGCCCTCCTGCAAAGTACATGGAGGGGGGCCCCCAGGCTCCAGACGTAGTCAGGAGCTCTCAGGCCAGGTGCCTGCCGTCCGTGCATCAGGAGCTCTCAGGCCAGGTGCCTGCCGTCCGTGCACAGTGCTTGAGGGGGCCCCGCACTGTGGGTGCTGCAGGGGCTATTGTTACGCCAATGGGCATGACGAATTCTATGGATGGACATAAGTCTGAAAGAGGAGGTATGAAGAGTCTGATAGGCTGTATAGTGAAAGAATTTTGATTGAAGAAAACTGAGACCTTGATTGCGGTAGGTGTGATGAACAAGACAGAAAGATTTAAACAAGATGTGTTTGGGAACCTGGAGCCAGAGGAGAGAAGACATGTAAAAGGAGATATGGGCATACTTAGAAAGGTTGAACACTAAGCAAACAGCCCGGTGCTGTGTATAAGGAAACCGGCTGACAGTGAAGGTGGGGAGACCTAGATAGAGAGAGTTGTAGGAATCAAGTTTTGAAAGAATGACCATCTGAACAGCCAGTTTCTTTGCAGCAAAGAGAAAAAAAGGGAAAATCTTGAGAAGGAGACGAAGGCAGAAAAAGCAGGAGGAAGAGATTTCATGAACCTGGCGTGACAGAGCGAGGGCTTGATGACACCAGAAGCCCAGGCTCCAGATCCCTCGGACTGGGATCTGAGGCGGGCCCAGCTCAACCAGCAGTCAAAGGGAGTGGAAGCAGAAGGGTGCTGACTGAGGACTAGAATATTGGTTTTATCTGTGTTGATCTTTAATGAGTTCTGGTTCATCCAAGAGAAAGCAGCAATGAGGCATTTCTAAATGTTTTCATGACTTGAAGGAGATTATTCTTCCAATCAAAGCAAGATCAGGGTTCCATATACATATGTCACACATGAGAACCCAAAAGAACAGATAAGACAAGGCAGAGGTGAGATGTATGTGTTAAAGACAGCAGAAATGACAAATGAGCGAGGATCTTTGACAAATGCCCAACGTGATCTATGAGAAAATGGGTCTAAAAGGGGTGCTTTGGACAACTTGAAAGTGGTCTTTAAGATAAGTAGGAATCCCCACCAGAGCATTATCTCTGATACCTAGATGGAAAAGTCGGGACAGTGGAATTTGATGGTTCACCATATTGAATGCCATGGACAGGTATAGTAAAGCCAAGGCAGTCGAGCAGCTTTGGTCTGCCGGCAATCGTTGATCCTCCAGGTTCAGTACTCTGTAGGGGTCAAAAGGTTGATTGGAAAGAGTCAATGACATGATGAGAGTCCAAAAAAGAGGAAATCAGCAAGTTTATTTCTTTCTCAAGAATTTTGATTGGTAGTGGGAGCTGATAAATAGGTCGATAGTTGCCAATGACTGCAAGACTTTTTAAAGTAGTGGACCTACATGAACATGTTTCCAACAGGTGGAAACGCGCTCTGAGAGAGAAGTTGCAGAGGTCATTTAGAATAGGTGTAATTCATTCTGGAGCCAGGTGAAAAAATGTGGGCTAGACAATGTTCAAGAGTCTAGAGGTGAACCATATTTAATGTGTTAGACCTGTCAGCCTTAGGGTGGTCTTCCCCCAAACGTTTTGCCTTACCCCTCTTGTTTTTGCTGAATTTGTGTTTTTGGACTTAGGACTCTACACACTTTACCACTGCTAACCAGTGCTAAAGTGCTTGAGCTCTCTCCTTTAAACATGGTGCAATTGACACACCCAATTTGCACAATTAATTTACCTGTAAGCCCGAGTAAATTGGTACTACATGTATTCAGGATCTGTAAATTAAATGGTACTAATGGGCCTGCAGCACTGATTGTGCCACCCACTTAAGTAGCCCCTTAAACATGTCTCAGACCTACCATTGCAGCCTGTGTGTGCAGTTTTGGACTGTCATTTTGACCTGGCAAATAATAGACCTTAATTTTTAAACATATAAGTCACCCCTAGGGTAGGCCCTAAACAGCTTATATGGCAGGGTGCAGTGTATTAAAAAGCTTGACATGTACTTTTAACTTTTACATGTCCGAGTAGTGAAAAAAGCTTACATTTGTTTTTCACTACTGCGAGACCACCATCTACCATAGGATAACATTGGCTTACTATATTTATTTTAAATACGTGATAACTTTCAATTGGGAGCAGGTTGGAAAGTCGAGTTTGGCATCTAACGAATTGTAATTTAAAACCTTCTTTTCTGGTAAAGTTGGATTTTAAGTCACAATTCTGAAAATGGCATTTTTAGAAAGTTGGCATTTTCATGGCAATTCTAGATACCTGTGATGGGAGAGGACTCTAGAAGCTTCTCTCAGTTCAAAGTGAGCACCAGGTATAAATTGTGGACCCTCAGACCAAACTCTTCAGATCACTTCTGGACCTGTGGACCACGCCAGAAAGAATGACTGCCCAGCTGTGTAGTCTGCCCTGCTGCCTAAGCTCTGTTTTGTTGAACAAGGACTGCCTTGCTGCCCAAGGCCTGCCATTTCTACACCAAGTGCTGTGAGCTGCCCTCCTGAATCCAGCCTACCTGAGTGGACCCAGGAATCCCGGGAATCTCCACTGGTCAGTTGGCTGGCCCCCTTTTCAAAGTTACAGGAACATAACAGGCTTCTTAGACGCTGACGAAGTTCCACACATCTCGACGCAGCATGACGCAGCTCACCACCGCCTCTGGCCCAGTAAATGCATCTTGTTTTCGATGCCGGCACATCGAAGCATAAGTTCCTGCAAGACCCAGCAGCTTCTTTGACGATGACGGAGCTCGATGCCAACACTGGCCCAGCGCGACGCATCTTGTCCTCGGCACCAACACATCACAGCACAAGTCCCCGCAAGCTCCAGTAGACAGCTTCCTTGATGTCAGTGCAAGGCATTGCATCACAAGCTCCGGTCACTGACTTCTTCAGCTTCGATGTCGAACCTCGCATCACAGAGCCTTGTCAATGACTCCTTGACAACGGCCCATGCAGCTCGTTGCAAGGACTCTCGGTGCACAAGGTACAAGGTACTTTATCAGCTGACTGAACTCAGTCCTGTATCTGCTCCATCGTCGGCCTAAGCTTGTGACTTGGACCCGGTCCACCGTGACAAGATACCTGCGGTTGGCACTTTTTGCTTCTTAGCATTTGATTTCTTCAAAACCTTTAAAACTGGATAACTCCGGTTCTACTAATGTGGGATTTTCCCTGTGTTGTGTTTTCAATTTATCACTGTTTGAAGTGCTGCATAAATACTTTACACATTGCCTCTGCGTTAAGCCTTACTGCTTTTGTGCCAAGCTACCAGAGGGTTAAACACAGGTTAATTTGGGGTTTGGTTGTATTTCACCCTGACAAGAATTGTGGTTGTTGCTTTAGTAGGGTATCCCCCCCCCCCCCTCAACCAATAACCCAATTTCTCATATAATGTATCTAAGATGAGAAATAACCTGATCCATATAAAGGAAGGTGAATTGGCAAAGCAATCGGGTGGAGGAACCTGCCGTAGTTGACAGGGGATTGAACTGACCCAAATGGCTAGGAGGCAGAGTTTCAGATTTTAGTTAACCTTCTCAAGAAAAATGTAGACGGTGAATTGCACAGCATCTGGCTGGATAGTAGAGGAATTGTGTAGCATTCAAAGTTGGTAAGCGAGTTGACAATTTTGAATTTTTCTAGAGGAGTGAGAATAAAGTGTTATCCTTCTGTATAGTAGTAATAGTTTGAGGGAGTCATGGCTCATGGTCGTGGCCTGGTTGCACAATAGCTTGCTGGCTTTCAAGTACTGGTTGATCCAGGGTGTTGAAGGAAGGCAATGCTTGCTCCTAGGCTTAGATAAAGGTGCACTGTTACCAAGATCAGAGAAATCCGCATGTTAATACTCAATAAATCAGTGGGAAGATGAGAGGAAAGCACAAGGATAGAAGGTGTTAAAGTAGATCATTTATTCTAAACTTGATTGAGGGACGAATGAGAGGCATTATTCAGAAGGAGCCAGGGAAACTCCACAGCGTAGCGCTCTAGCCAAAAGAATGGAAAGGGTGGGCTACAGTAAACCTCATCAGCAGCAAACACAAGGTCTAAAGTATGACCAACCTATATGTGTTTCCCAAGATGGTTTGAGTAGGTCCCAGCAGAGCGCAAGTTTCAAGAAGCAATGCAGTATCAGAACAGTGCACCTTTTGCTACTACACCCCTTAGTTAAATAGCCTTGTTTAATGAGGAGATAAGAATACACAGGAGGGGGAGGAAGCAGAGAATGGTAAGTACATAGTGAACAGATGACAACACAATAGCATACATACCATTCACCTAAATATCATGGGCCCGCTTGAATGAAGAATTTTGAGTTTGCCAACCATTTTATTCACAAAATCACAGGTTTTACCACAGCTGAATGGTTTTTCAGTATGTATTAAGCGCATTCTGTGATTTGTTAAAGCCTTTCTGATTCGCAAAATGGGCTTTCTGACTCACTCCAGATAGTAGTGGCTTTGAAAGGAGCTCCTCCTCCTATTTGCAATTGGCAATGGTAAGTATCAAAGGAGGCGGTAACCCATTCACAAAGTGGAAGTTCTTCCCATTGGACAGCTTTCATTTTGGAAATTGTGCCAGGTGGCTTGGAGAGAGTAAGCAGGTGTCTAATGGATCACTGCCTACTCCCTCTGAATGCCTTTCTAAATGATAAACATTTTTTTAAAGCTGCACCGGCTCCAATAAGGAACATAGGCTTTCCTGTTTGGGATGCAAACACATGGATGATGCTAGTGGACCAGTTTGTGCTCATCTGTTTTGGCGTGTGTTCTACTTCTGATCTTGATTAGGTGACTGTGACTTATTAATTCAGCTATCGATGATGATTAATACGGAACAGAAGAGATTTGTGCTGTTGATTCATCTATTGACAAATTAAATGTTTATGACACACTAGCTCAGTAGAGTAACATGGGACATGATGTTTTTCCCTAAACTGATCTTAAAAGAACAAATTCACAAATGCCAGAAGTAATAACCGCATTAAAACAATAAACAACATCATCCGCAGACACATTGAGAATGTTTTCAGAGAAAGTAGAAGATTTATCAAAAGGTGAGGAAGGAGGAGATGGGCCAAGCAATAGGTTAACAGGCAAAGAATAAGAAATGGCAAAATAACATGTTCAGACAAGGAAACAGCAATGGGCCTTGTAGCAGGTTACCAGGCAAAGAGTAAGAAATGGAGAAACAACATTTTCAGACACGGAAACAGAAGTGGGCTGTGCAGTTAGTCAATAGGCAAAGAATAAGAAATAGAAACACAACATGTTCTGATAAGGAACAGCAATGGGGCGATTTAATGCCCTCAAGATATCAGAGGAAATAGAAAAAACAGGATATTGCCTTTGGAATGAGTAGGCAAAGTAATTTGCTGGGACAGAATATGAAATGCTTGAAAATTAGATAGTTGCTGGTCCCTGTCATCCTCTTCTTAACCCCAATGAAGATTGAAATTGCCTAGAAAGATATTATGTGAATGATTTATAAAGACAGAAGCAGTAACTTCACAAAAGCTGTCCAAAAAACCCATAACACCATTCCCAGAAGGCTAATATACCAAGTGTGCCAAGCAATTAAGTAGGGGGAAAAAAGAAACTGTGACTACAAAGAAGAAAAAGAGCAGAAATTATATGACCAAGATAATCTTTAAAAAGCATAGCAATCCTTCAGCAGTCTTGTAACCACGATAGACAAGGAGAATTAAAAAAAAACACAAGGCAAATGGGAGTTAAATAGGGGAACTAGAACATCAACAGGCATGGAAACAAACCTCAGTAATAGAAAAAAAATATCAAGCGTGCAAACAGAAAACAGTACTGAAGATCAGAAGCATTAGCTATGCAGAACAAGCCTTACGCAACAACGAAATACCAGAGCCGCTTAAAATAGTTGCTATAATCCTAGTAATAGAAAACAAGAGGATCGCTCATTGGATTTCATTGGAATCATCAGCTAACTGGGGCGGTGGAGGAGGGGCGGATATATTATTGGGCATGTTGTATTGCAGCGCTGTGTTTGCACCGCGTGATGCGATTCGACACAAAACATCGATTCTGCTTCCGAGGGTATATGAAATTGTGCTGCATCAACATCCATGAGGTCAGATTCCTAGTGACCAGCTGAGAATAAGGAGATAGGGGCCTACAAGGGTCAGCAGTCCTCTATCCTTACATGTGCATTTGGAAATGAGATCACTGCCAGGGACTAGGGCTGCAATGCCAAAATAAAGTAGCTGCAAAGTGACAACTGGCCTAATCCCCTTGCATGAGAACATTGCCCACATCAGCTTCCCAACTAGATCCTGCACCATACATTACCAGACCTAACATGTATCAACACCAAGATCTCTGACAATTGGGCCTCATGACAGATTGGTCCAATATCTCACTCCCGCCAAGACTCCACTAGAAAGACGAAAGACTAACCGCACTAGAAAATAGACCACATCAATCAGCTCACAAACACTTCCTTTACACTCTCAAGTTGATATCTGAACACGAATATCATGTGTTTGACTTCACCAAGACGCGATTCAGAGGCAATTCAGTAACCATAACTGATGAGCTGGTCTAGCCAAGATTTAAAGTACCACTCAAAAACAGAGGAACAAAGAGAGAAGTCCTTGCTCAGTCTTCTGACATCACCTGAACAGAAGTACCTGATATATACTCATCATTCAAATGAGTTGCAGTCAGGTAAACACTTAGATCAAGCAGTTTATTTATCACAGCACTGATTTACCCTACTTTTTTGGAAGAAATACTTGATCTGGCCTTACACCTGTAGACCAATGCACAATAACATTGCTTATAGGAGACTTGAAATTATGTGCCAATCAATCTAGCTTGAAACCTGGGAGGGAGTATGTAAAGCACCTAGAATCCCTGGGTTTTAGTCAGTGGAGCATCACACTCTGCAGAACATACTTTGGATCTTGTTTTCTCGAACAAAATTGAAACTGCAAGCCTTATGGTGCAACCTCACTTATGGTAGGATCACTCACTTATTGCCTCCATCTTTAGAATGCCATACCAACTTATTCTTTACAGGAAAACGTCTCAACTTGATGTCACCAGATGCTACAATAAAAAAAAGACTTCAAGTAGTTATACCACACAATAAGAATACAACTGCTTCAGTTATGTTATGTGTATTTGTAAAGTGCACTATCACCCATGAGGGGATCCTGGCACTTAATGCCCAGAGGTTATAATGACAAATAAACCCAAACTAAAACGCGCCTTGGACAATCTGATGTCCGACAAATTACAAATGATAAAAATTGGACCAAAAGCCATTAACAAATGGCTAATGCAAAAGTGTCAAAATTAAATTGAGATGCAGAAGTGGCAAAATTAAACTAAGAATGTCATCAATTGAAATTTCAAGGCCATGTATCGGCTTACTGAGTAGTGATGCAAAATACAAAGAATGGGCTACCACAAAGCCATCAAAAGAGCCCAAATGGTGCACATTATTGAACGTTTCAACAAAAATCTGAACCAGTAAAAAAGAAATCTTAAATATCCATCAGGAGCTGACCATTCTAGAACCTCTAAAGACACTTCAGCATATCTCGCAACATCATTGCATCAATTTCATGAACTTCTGGATTCCATCTCACTTAACCACGAGCCCTCTACTTGACCCTGTCCATCCTCTGACCATCAAGTTCTCTGTCTTCTCACTTCAACCGAGCAATCAGACAAGGTACCAGCATGAGGACAGATATTGAAATTATCTAACATGGCAATGAAGCCATGCCCTGTGAACTAAATGAAACAAGAATTCCCACTTCTAGAGTGGACAACGTAAACGGACTGAATGCTTCCCTTTTCCTAGCTATGCCCTTACAATCTCTCTCCTGAAAAGCACAATGGCAAACACACAAGATCTCTCTAACTCTTCTTCAATCTACCCAAAGAAATCCAGGAGAAGAAGCTATCAAGACAATTGCAGGACTTTATTTAGCTACATTATAGCCCTATACCGGCTATTAAAGGCCCGAGCCGAAGGCGAGGGACTTTAACAAGGGAGCGGGACTTTAATAGCCGGTATAGCCCAGCTACGAAGGGCTATAAGGCTATTAGAACATTCTGCCACTAGAGGGCAGAATGTTCTAACAAATAAAACAATGGCCTCTCGGAGTTCGAGGGGGTTTAAATCCCCTCGGGCTCCGAGAGGCCTTTGTGAAAACAACATTGGAATGTTGCTTTGCA
Organism: Calotriton arnoldi; assembly: GCA_963921515.1. Taxonomy (NCBI): domain Eukaryota; kingdom Metazoa; phylum Chordata; class Amphibia; order Caudata; family Salamandridae; genus Calotriton; species Calotriton arnoldi. The sequence continues at coordinate 257,607 of CAWUFW010002540.1, read as the reverse complement.
GGCCTTTACCGGCCCGTAGAAGCACGGAGCACTCCATTGTCTTCAATGGAGTGCTCCACATTCCAATGTTCTAATATCACTTATATGACCTTCAATTTGGTTTCAAATAATGTATGGAGCACAGCCTGTAATCGCAAATGTATCAAGGGAGACCTTCTGACTACCATAAATGAAGGCAAGCAGTCTGTCCTTATAATTACAGATCTCTCAGCTTCGTATGATATTGTGGAACACAGAATCGTACTGAATAAACTTATGAACAGACTGGGGTATGTAATATGGCATTAAAGTGGATTTGCTTCTTTCTCCATGAAAAGTGCATATAGGGCAAGCTGAATCTTTAGTGCCAAAGGTGACATGCTGCATTCCACAGGGGACATCTCTCTCACCCCTTTTCTTCAAGATGGCCTGCTCATGCTCACTCATATAGTACATAGTCTAATTCCAAGTAATTCCATGGCCATCATCCCCTCTTCCAGCCCAATCAGTGAATAATCTGGGAGTACAATTTAATTCGTAACTCTCCTTTAAACAACAAATTCAAAATGTTACCTCAACTTGTTTTGGCATGTTAAAAACCCGATGTAAAATCTTCCCATTTTTGGCTTTTAGTGCTAGGAAGACAGCTAATCATGCTTTGATTACCTCTAGAATAAACTACTCAGACGCTTTATATCTAAGGGCATCTAAAACAGTGGGTGGTAGACTCCAGCTTATTCTAAACGCAGCAGTAAGGCTACTACTTAGAATTCCTAGACATTGCTCAGTGTCGACCAGACTCCAAGCTCTCCACTGGCTGCTGGTAGTAAAAGGATCCATTTCAAAAAGTTATCACACATTCACGGGGCAGTTTTTAAGCAAGGTCCCCTTAGCCTTCATAAAATGTTTTCCTTTTATGTTCCTACTAGATGCTTGAGGTTGGCCAACACCTTTGTCCTATAACCTCCTAGGTTTCACCGCCTTAGGCATGGCGGCTGTTCCACTGCAGTGGCTGGTGCCAGGCTGTGGAATAACCTGCCTCTCTCACTTCGAGGGACCTTCAACCACCCTCTTTTTCTGAAAAATTTGAAACTTTGCTATTTACTCATAATATATAGCTTTCTCTCTTATTGGGCTTTTGATAGAGTCAGGATTTTAGCATCTAGAAGCTCTCTGTGGAGCATATGGTGCGATCTATAAATCTATTTCAATTTCATTGTCAAAGTGTGCATTGTTTAAACCCAAATTCATTTGCATCTAAACAATGAATTTGGAAACCAGAAAGTCATCCGTGAGAGCCTTAAGCGCCCATTCCATTGGATGCAGAAAATGTTGTCAGAATGAAACACATGGCCCACAAACCTTTGCACTCTCCATACACTTCATAAACATAAGAAAAGTGGAAAGAGTTCTGAGCACAAGCCAATAGTCAAAGGATCGAACCTCCAACTTAAATACTCAAACTTGTGGACACCAACCACCAAGTGGAGCTGACAAATGAATCCCACTCAGAGAGCAGATCCTAACCATCTCCATTTTAGAAATTTCTTGGAACATTCACTCTTCAAGAAGAGGTTCAATTAAAGGCTTGGCTCTAGTTTTAGGAAAGTGAAGAAAGACTACTGATGGCACCGACTCCTCATATCCAATTTGGACTTGGCCTACCCTATATGTCAGAAAGTAATTGCAGCATTCGTTTTTCTTCATCAGCAATCAACATTTGATGCTATATGAAGCTCTCAAATACATTTTTTAAAAAGGTGGAAAAGTTGGAATGGGTGAAGGGAGCGTGGAGTGATCTATGGGACGTAGATCTCCTCCTCCCAATGGGCCCAATTCATAAAGGTAAACTTAGGCGTTTGGTCTAAGTTTACTACTTTGGGAATTCACAAAGGGCATGTACGAGTGCTATCTTTATGTCCGCACTCGGGGCGGAGATATGGCCCGAGTGCGGACATAAAGATAGTGCACGTAAATGCCCTTTGTGAATTCCCAAAGTCATAAACGAGGACGTCTGGTCTAAGTTTTACACCAAACGTCTACGTTTACCTTTGTGAATGGGGCCAAATGTCTACAGCTGTCCCTTATGTACAGCTTCAACTGTGCTCATCTTTAGTGGATGGCAGGACTGATTAGCAACCTTTCAATGTTTTGTGACTGCCAATGTGGTCGCAACTAGGGGTGTGCAAAATTAATGTCATTTGCTTATGTGTCATTATTTGGTAAAAACTCCACAAGAGTCTATGAAATAGAAAATGGCATTTAGCGCCTTATTTAAGCACAAAATGTGTCCTCGCATCTGTTTTGGACAAGAGGATGCATTTCAAACCAAAAAGTGCTCAAAAGACACAAGTGCTACTATCAACAGCCACTCACATTCTGGTTGTTTGCTGTGTTTCTGTGATAATTTTGTTGTGAATGCAATGTAATTATGCCACATGGTGTAATGGCGTAATTTCTGGAATTTCGCATAACAAGCTTAAAGTAGAATTACACGCGATTATGCCAGTGTGTAATGGAAGTTTCAACCAGGCCTACTTGTAACGCATTATTGCATTTCCTTCTGAATCTCATGTAAAGGGGGGACCTATGTCACTCGCTTTTACTTGCAATTTGCATTTTGAAACACAATTTCATAATCTCAAAATGTCACTTTAATATGTTTAATTGTTGTTTTCATCCCCAAAAAGCCTGTCAATTTGCACAGCGCAGACTTTGCAAGGATGAATAACAGTTAATTCATCAGGCCCATGGTTCAATGTTCCTTACATGGGGACTTGGTGTAATATTCCTGTTCATGTGATTCCAGCAGCCAATCATAGGCGAGGATATGGGGACAGATGTCGGCCTATAACGCTCTGTCTTGTGACAGGGAGAGAGAGACTGCAAACCGACCATAGCAGATGCTTAAAACCTTCAGGAAGAAGAAGAGGAATAGGGGCTCACAAGATGGCAGTCCCACCCGTGGATGTGTAAAAGCAGCAGAGCGTCCGGGGGAAACGATACAGGGCTTAAAAGTCACGTGACAAGTGACGCCAGTGCCGTGATTTGAACATCCAATCACTGATGAGGGTAAAAGGTAGCATTCCTACTTTAGGGCATGGTCCGCCCATCACACTCATGATCCTGAAGTCACGTGTTCACATTCCTTCCTAAGAGAAGCATCATTTTTATCTTTACAGTTGTCTCTGAGTCTTGTAGCAGCACATCGTCCCCTCACTAACTTATATTTTTGCCCAATCTTGAATTTCCCATTTTCTAGACCTAGAATGGCAAGTAAAGGGTTCAGTGTCAGAATCTTCCCAGCCACTTCCAAGGCACGCCACCATGTCCACACTGGCCATGAACATGACCTGCCTCTAAGATCAAATGCAATGCCGTGGGGTGGAAGATGGCAGCCATGGCAAGGTTAGATGGACCCAGCCCCTCTCATGTCATGCTCAACATGTGGAACCGCAGTGCCCCCTCAGGACCTGAAGACCTGGATGTTCAACCAATAGGAACAGGCAGTCTGATCCCGCAGCATGAACCCCCAGCGCCTCGAGACCCTCACAGGTGAAACAGCCGCGCTCTGCAAATCCTGATTGAATGATGACAGAACAAGTCATTATCATGACTCAGTGGCCAATATGGCCGCTCTACAGTAAGGTTTTCAAAACTGGCCTTTCTGATTCTTCCTTTCTGTGAGTAAAGGTGACCCAGTATTTAACTTCCAATTTAAATTACAATATCTATTCTTACCTTTCTCAACCACGGAGTTCAAGCTTTGGGAATTTTGCTTGCAGGCTTTCTGAATTGTTAAATGGAAAATAACTGTTATTCTGACATGTAAAACCTATTTAACTTTAAGCAAGCCTACTTGAAGTTGGACACGTCATACTATTTATTTTATTTCAGATGTTAAGAAGGTATTAAAAAGATTACGAAAGAAGCGAACAGATGAAAAATTCTGAAAATGTCCTCAGTATTAAAGGTTTTGCTCTCATAGTGCAGTTTTTTAAAAGTAATCCTTCTCCGTCTTATAGGATTTGAAGTCTTTTTGTGGCCTTTGGATTAATAGGGTATTTCTATGCACTGACGTCACACAATTCGTGTAGCCTAGTGGTAGAGTTTGAGGCGCCTTGTCTATTCCTGATGAGCCAGGGATTTCTAAAAAGAAATGTGCTTGATGTGGACGACATATGAAGCGATACACACACAGTCTGGTCTAATTGGCTAGAGGAGAGTCTGCAAGGTAAGTATTGGCCAGACAGTGCCCGTGTCCCTACTCCATTTGTCCTGTCTCACTTTTGCTATAACTTATGTTTCAAAAGGCCAACTTGCCGTGAATTTTTGTAGGGAATACATCATGATTACCTTGGAATGTGGTGAATATTTTCTTAAATTGCAATGAAATAATTTGCTTGGGTAAGTGTGAAATTTAAACCAGGAACCTATACAAACTTTGAGAGTGGCAACATTTGCAAAGTTCACAAAACTTTAGTAGTGTAAAACAAACTTTGTACATCCCTTGCTTAGTGCACTTGAAAAAAGGCAAGAGTTGGAGACACGTAGTCAGGGACGTAGCTTCAGGGAGGGTGTCTTTCAGTTGGGTATGATGAAGTGTCTGTCTGATTTTACCTGGGGTTTTTACATGCCCACACTGACAAACACACACACACACACTCTCATCTCTGTTTTGAAGGCCTAAAAAAATGTTTCGTTTGAAAAGTGTTGTGCTTTAAGTACCCCAAACAATTCGCCCTCCACTCTCTCTCTTTCCACTGCCCCTTAAGCCCCTCTCATGTCCTGCTTCTCATATAATGTGCTTTAACAAAATATCCCAGCGTGAAGGTTGGGAAATCTGAAGCTCGCACCCCCCCAATTTTATTGACCAAGCTACGCCCCTGCACGTAGTGACGGTGTGAGGGTGGTGCTAGAGAGAGTACTCTAGTCTTCTCTCTATCTTCATTAACTTATTGACACCAACTATCTGGCATGTTGTATTGGGGGAGCAGGGTGCTTCTGGAGAGATCACATCTCTTCTTTCTATCTTCATTAAATTATTGACTCCAACTAGCTGGTAGGTGGTAGCGGAGGAGAAGGATACTACCGGAGAGAGCCAGTACTCTTCTTTCTATCTTTGTCAAGCTATCAACACCAACCAACCAGTGCGCAGTGTTGGGTTTTCAGGATGCTACCGGAGAGTACACGCCACTCTTCTTTCCATCTTCTTTAACTCAGCAACACCATTGCTTAATTTGAGCCGGTGGTTTCTGGTGCTCTGCACCGGCAGTTAATTGCCAGCACCAGCTCTAATGACAGCCCACCACATGGTGGCGCTGTCTGAGATGTGCACAACAACCATGTTTATTAAGTCAAATGGTATTGACAATGAATAATACCAGCCTCTCACGCCATTATTATAGCTTTGTGTGGCCTAAAATAGTCTGAATTGTCACACTTGTAGGAGTGCGATGGTTAGGTGTTATGTTGGTACTGTCATCTGCAGCGCTGGCAGGGGCAACACGTGGTGCAGGCTGCAGTGGCATTCCGAGAAGAGCCCTGGCACTTAATTTTTTTACAAATTAAGCACTGAGACACTAACTATCTGCAATTCACTTTTGGCCTTCTCTCGGCTGTTAGTTTTGTCTCCTCCCCCCGAGATTAATCCCCCTTTGTCTTCCTTCGATGCGGGTGCACCAAAATTGAAAAAATAATTGGAAAAATTGAAAGTGCACCATAGCAGAAACCCATCCCAACTCATTCTCCCTGCAGTATAGTTGTGATGTGCCCCTGTTGCTTAGTCTTGCTGCTCATGATTATGCAATTAGTCCTAGTTCTGATGGAGGCAGCAACAGGCTTGAGATCGGTGCATGTACAGAACCGGAAATGGATCCGGTGAATTCAAGATTCTGCCCACTAAGCCCTCTCAAATAAGAATCGTGCCTGATGCTTTGAGTGCTCACCCAAAAACGCTGAATTCACTTGCTGTGTGTCTGGCAAAGCAGCAAAAATGGACAGCATGACAGCATGTTGAGTGGGACATTCCCACCCGTCTAAGCCACTGACACGCTTGGTGATCATGATCAAATCACCCTTGTGTCCTTGAGCTTTGTGGAAACCACCTGGCCATATTATTTCATATCCAGAGATATTTTACCTGGAAGATCTAAGATGAAGGATGGATTCAAGCCAGAGCTTATGGTCAGCAGACATTGGGAGACTCCTTACAAAGCATGAATGGATTGCCACGTGACCAGGTATAAAACAAATCAAAAATAAACATAAATGTATTTTGTAAGTACCTTTTACACAGAGAATAAATGAGTAAGACTTATTTTGTAAACTCTTCGGAAATCCTTTAGATAACTCTCAACCTTCTAACCAAAATCTCTTTTTAAGCTCAATCAATATCTTCTTAATGAATAGATACAAATGTATGAGACTATTTCAACATGGCGGACACACCATTACAAAAGAGCACACAAGATTTCAAGCCACACTGAAATAGGGCACATTCCATGCTTCTGGTGTGTCAATTGCAACTCATTTGTCAGACCAGAAAAAGTCCCTCAACGGTAAACGGATATTTGTGAAAATTGTTTGTAGTTGTAACTTGAATCTTAACTTTACACACTTACATGCCAACGGTGGCATGATTATGTGGGCAAATCTGGGCACCTTCTGATTGAACAGATCAAGAAAACGAGACTGGCAGTCAGAAATGTAATATCAATTTGATGGTTACCAGACATTTTACAAACTGTAAATACAATGCAGTACCACTTTGGTTTCAAGTACTGCAACATGTAAAAAAACAAAAGCATCCCGCAGATTAAAGTAACTGAAATTATTATATCAAAGAGAGATTTTGATAAACTGAGTTGTTGGTTGAGGGGGTGAATACCCACTCAAGAAGTAGCTACAATTCTTATCAGGGTGAACCACAAAAAGTCACTAAATTAACACAGTGGCGTAGCAAGCACTTTGGCCGCTCGTAGCGGTCGCCGTATTTGCCGCCCCGGTGCGGCCGCATAAAAGAGCAGGGGGGGTGCTTGCGGGATTTTTTCTATTTGCCGCCCTCGGCAGCCGATTGAAGAGCGGGGGGGAGTGGGCGGGGGGCGAGTAAGAGCGGGGGAAGGCTGCCGCCCACAAAACTCGTGCCGCCCGTGGCGGACCACACCCCCTAGCCCCCCTTGCAACGCCACTGAATTAACATGTGCTTAACCGTCTGGTAGCTTGGCACAAAAGCCGTCAGGATTAACTTAGAGGCAATCTGTAAAGTATTTATGCAGGACTTCAACAGTATTAAAGTGAAAACAAAACTCTAGAATCCCCAATACCAATTTAGAAAAAATAGAGTAAATTGTAATAAATTATTTGACACCAAAATAACAAAAATCTAATCAGTTAAGCCAGAGATATGGAATTTTAAAGATTTAGATAAAAATAGGGCCTAAAATCACAAAGTACCAACTGTGGTTATCTGGTTGCGCTGGACCGTGACAAAGTCACAAGTTCAGGCCGACCGCGATGGAGTGCGGGTCAGACGTAGGGACTAGGTTAGGCCCGCTGAGAATTGCACCTTATGTCCTGGATGCGGGGTGATGTCGGTTCTGAGGTGCGATGTGGGGGTCCTGCAATGAGTTGTGTCCTGCTGCATTGGTTCCAATGGGGAGCTGCGAGGGCTGCGAGACGAGGTCCACGTCGAGTTGTGTCATGCTGCATCGGTTCTGTTGGGTAGCTGCAAGGGCTGCAATGCGTGATCTTGCATTACGTTGCGTCATGCTGCGTTGGTTCTGATGGGGATCACAGCTGGGCTGGCAGACCACCTTTATGCCCACTTCTTAATGGCCAGGACTGGGGAGGCACCACTTGGGGGGCTAGGACTCACAGTAGGCAGAGTCCAGGTGCAGGGTTTAAGTGTGTTGGAGTCCTTGGAGTCACTCTGGTGGTCCTGGGTTCAAGGTGCAGGTCCAGTCCTTTTTCCTCAGGCAGGCAGAGCAACAGGGCAGCAGAGTAGCTGAGCTTCTTGCAGCAGGGCAGCAGAGCACCAGAGCAGCTAGGCAGTCCTTCTTGCAGCCAAGCAGCAAGGCAGCATAACAGTCCTTCTGAGTCTTCCACAGGTCCAGAAATGATCTGAACAATTGGGTCTGAGGGTCCAATTTTTATACATGGCACCAGCTTTGAAGGGGGAGCAGCCTCTGGAGTTTCCCCCTACAGAGGTGTCTGGAATTTCCTGCCTCCCTGCCCTGGTCCCAGTATGTCAGGGGGCACAACAGGCTAGTGTGAAGTTCTTTGTGTGTGAGCTGAGCCAGTGCCTTTGAAATATAAGTGTGGTAGGTGACAACTCCACTTCCCCATCAAGTCAGAGATGGCCTATCCTGGCAAAACCCAGACCCTCTATTGTGATGCTGTTGGAGGAATACACAATGGCCAACTACACCTAGGCATGTGACCCTGAAACTGGCTGCAGAACCAAATGATTAAGACAAGAAAATGCCAACTTTAAAAAAGTGGCCTTTTTAGAATTGTGAAGTAAAATCTGACTTTATCATTAAAGAGGGTTTGTTAAATTACAATCCCTCAGATACTAAACATGACTTTCCTACTTGCTCCTAATCAAACATCACTTATTAAATGCAATAAGGGAACCCAGTGTTATCTTATAGGAGAGGTAGGCTTTGCAATAGTGAAAAAGGAATGTGAGTTTTTCACTACCAGGACATGTAAAACTTAAAAGTACATGTCCAACCTTTAAAATACCATGCATCCTGACATATGGGCTGTTTAGGGCCTACCCCAGGGGTGACTTATATGTATTAAAAAGTAAGGTCTAGAACTGGCAAAAGGTTTATTTTGCCAGGTTCAAATGGCAGTTTGAAACTGCACACATGCTGCAATGGCAGGCCTGAGACATGTTTCAAAGGCTACTTAAGTGGGCGGTACAATTAGTGCTTCAGGACCACTATTAGCATTTAATTAACAGGCCGTGGGTACATGTAGTACCTCTTTTGTAGACACCTACAAGTAAATTAAATGTGCCAATTTTGTGGAACCAATTTGACCATGTTTAAAGGAGAGAGCACAAGCACTTTAGCACTGGTAAGCAGTGGTAAAGTGTGCAGAGTCCTAAGGCCACCAAAAATGAATTCAGCAAAACAGGAGGAGTGAAGGCAAAACGTTTGGGATAAGGACACCCTAAGGCTGACCGGTCTAACACTTCTTGCTATCTTCCTTTGTGAGGTTCTCAAGGTTCAATGTTTGGCACCTGAGGCATCCTCTACTTTGCTCAGTAGATCACTGCTTAACCATCTTTGACTCACCCCAGAATCGAGTGTACACCTGCCCCACTTTGGCTTCCTCACACACGCAGTGCTTCTGAAACTGCTCTGTGGATCTGGAGGTACATTGGTGCTTAGTATTGGGACATTATTGCTATGGTTAATGTGTGCTTTGAGTTGGAAGAAGCTGTCTCTATTTGAAGATACCCTGTTATTTGTTCTTCCAGAGTATGAATAATCTAAGCCCCTGTCTTCTATATTGCAATAGATGCACATGCTTTGGGGATGGGTTGGGCTGCCCATGTTCTAGAAGATCACAAGTACCTGAACACAGAGGCCATTCCCTCCCGAAAAATGAAATGAGATGATGTCAGTGTGCTGATGTGAGAGTTCAGGCAGGCCGGGTCTGGTGGATCAGTGGGTCAATGCACCTACTGCAGGATACTGTCTTTGACCTCATGGTCACAAGTCCACAGGCCTGAGGGTCCATTCAAGCCTTTGTCCTTCTGAGACTGATAAAATGAGTGCCATTGAATTGGCAAATTCTAATTATCTATTATTCTTTTCAATGAAGCTCATTGGGGGTCAACACGTGCCTTACAAACACTTTTGCAGTTATTGTGCTTCTAATAAGTTCACCAAGGAACGTTTTCTTGTGTGTGTGTGTGTATTACATTTAAATTTGAGCTTCATTGTTGTTGGGAAAAAAAACAGAAAGAATCAGCAAGTAGATCAACCCACTCCAGGAACTTTTGGCTGCTCTGATTGGGTAACCTGAGGGTAGTGCAAAGGCTGAAGAAAACGCGGCTTGATGCAGGCACAGTCTAGCATGATAGTCAACCCGGACTGGCAATGCCAGAGTTGGCGGATGACTGCTGTCACCATAATTGCGGGTCGGCCATCTTTGAAAGGCCATACTATAGACTTATATCCAAATCCATGACTATCGCACAGAGAGTGACAATGTCCTTGTCTACAAACTCAGTGTCCAGCAAGCAGAGAATCACAGTGATCTGCACTGAAAGCATGATCTTCTTTCTTTAATTTGCTTAAGAAAGAGAGATATATAAAACGATTAATTACTAGATCAAACTTCACCAGTGTACCTCCATCACTATTTGAAGGACCTGTGCTAGCTAAGTGTAATCAAACCACCTGTAAAAGTAAACTGCTCTAGAACAGGGCCTGGTCTCCAGGTCTGTAGATAGATATTGGTGTTTCCCATTTACCAGACGTCAGCAACAGGAGGGTACCTTCAGTGCGGCCTATTCCGAGGCTGTGCACTATGTGCATAATTCCGTCAACCTTTTAAGTCAATAACTTTTGCGGAGCACTAGGTGCATATTTAAATCAACTTCAGTTTTGTAATCAACATGTGCCTCACGTTGAGTCCATATTTAAGTCAACTTCATTTCCCCCATTACTTGTGCATCACACTTTGTGCACTTCATTTTGCTCACTTAATGCAACGTCCCTAGTTGCAACGGTGGAAGCAAGGTAAGTTTCCTTTCATCACATTTCCATTCTTTATCCTGAACTGTCATTCCTATTAATAATGGAAGTGGTCTCTTCGATTTAAGAAGTATACGTTGTGCATGCCGGGGTAAGAACAGAACGGTAACTCAGGGCTCGCTGATTCATTCTTCTGTGGTCAGGGCATCATCCTACCAATTGCTTCGTCGCTCACCCTTGCATGTGCAGGGTACCCGTCTGGCTCAGGTCTGAACTATGGCACTACTAGGCGATGCTTAATTTGAACCAGTGATTTCCGGTGCTCGGAGCCGGCACTTAATTGTCGGCACTGGCACTTATGATAGTCTGCCACATGGCAGTGCTCTCTCTCTGATTTACAGATGAGCAAAACAGTAGTTGTTTATTAATTCAATTTACATTAAACATGACTAATACCTTCTGCCAAGCCATTCTTATAGCTTTGAGGGGCTGGAATAGTCTGAATTTTTTACACTTGTGCGAGTGTGATGGTTAGTAGTTGTGTTGGTACCGTCATTGGCAGCGCTGGAAGGGTCAATGGGTGGTGCAAGCTGTAATGAGCTGCTGACGAGGGCCCTAGCACTAGGGAGCCTTTTGGAGCATGCGAGAGGCTTGGTGCACGAGCGACAAGTTTGGCTTCTTTCAGCCTAGCAGGAGAAGGTAAAGTCTGGGCCTTTAAAGATTATGTAGTTTCTCCTCAGGTTGCCAAGCTTGGTTCCTCTTCCACTTCTTTTCTCGTTCATGGGGTGTATTTGTACAGCGGTAGGCAGCATTCACTACCCCTATATGGGGTGCCGAAAGACATTTTCGAAATGGTAGAATTGTGCACCATGGGGAGTGACTGGTTGGCAGAGTGCTATATGTGCTGTGATCCTATGTGAGAAGCATGTTGGTGCTGTGAGTGAGTAACCAGAGAGTTGCTCTGGTTACGAGAGTGTAGCACCTAGCAGTGTGATGAAGATGAGGTGTGAAAGATAGGCGAGTCAATTATAATTATAGTTAGACCTGAAAGCAGGTACACAGCACGACCTAGCCAAAAGGACAGGGGGTGCAGAGTGTACACCCACAAAAGGCTCGGTGATCCGTATGGCGACTTGTGCAAGGCAGAGATACTGCTGAATGAGTGAAATTATCCTAATGGGGTGAATGGGGGCGGTGAAATGATTAGTCACAATGCATCTTTCGGCACCCCATATTGGGGTAGTAAATGCTATATCAATACTACAATACAATACAACAGTTTGACTCTGGTTACACAGAGCCAAACAGCCTTGTGGGCCAACATTGGACACCTCTGAGCTGCAAAATACATCAGATATTTTTAAAGAAAAAGATGGGACACCTGCATGCGTGAAGCAACATGGTCATCACCTACTTTTGAGGAATGTCCAGTATTTGGAGAACATGGTGAAAGAGGATTTAGGGCAGTTTTTGATTAGGAGATATTCTATTTTCATTGATCACACCCCAGAGATACAGATTAGGGATTTGTTGTTTCTTGAAGTTTACGGTATCCAATTTATGCCTTTCTTTCAAGGTATTTGCGATGATTTTAAGTAATTATGCAATAAATTATTTCATTCATTCAAGGTATTTTACAAACGCTGTCAGAAAAGGAGATCCTGTTGGGCAGGTGCTGTGGAGTGTTGAGATGGAAGACAACCAGTTGTGGACTTTGTGACATTATAGCACTGACTTCAGGGGTGTGACCTGGGCATGGCGAGCACATTTTCAAAACCTAACACGGCCAACACTAAATTGTTTGTCCACTTTTAGATCCCAACTAATGATCTAATTATGGGGGAAGGAATTAGCTCATTATGGTGCCACTCATAATATCTCTTTACATTTTAAATCTTTAGGCTTTATTCCTAACTTGCGTAGCAAACCCGTCTAAAAAAGTAACCATCACTGTTAAATTTACCTGTACTGAATTTATTTGATAAAAAGTTAGCCCCCAAACAGAAACATGGGTTGATGACCATAGCAAGGTGCTGATATGTTAGATGCCTATTACCTAAAAATGATAAAGAGTTTATTTTGAACTGGCGAACGGTTTCCATAGGTCTTTATTGCTTTATTCCTGAATTTATCCCACTTAGTTTAGCCTTTTTCAATATCTTACATCCAAGATCACATTAGAGCTGTAACGTTACTATTGAAAGTAGACATATATATTTTAAAAAATGTGTTTTTCTAATGGATTGCGTATTTCAGGAGTGTTTAATCTTGTCTGGGCTAACCCTTTTTGTAAGATGTAGCAAATGCACCTCTTTTTGCGTTTTCCCTCTAGATATTTTACCTTTTCGTGGACCACATTTGGGCCTGTATCAGCAGTTTGTTCGTTATGACACCGCCATTCAGTGTCCGAACGCTTATGTTTATTTCCTTGAACATGTACAGTAAGGTGTTGATAAACTGGCACATGAAATACACCAGTGATGAGGGATATAGATGTTTTATGTGAGCTGCAGTGTACAGCTACAATAGTCACATGTATGACTAAAGTATATGGCTAGGGAAAAAACCCTCTAGTCCTGGCTAGGCTGCAGGTTTCAAGCCCCTGCAGTAATGCAAGGCATAGAAACATACTTTGCTGCTTTGCCGTAAAGGAGACCTATTTTTGTGCATTAGCCAAGTCACCCCTTAGTGTGCCATATAGGCCCACAAGAATGGGTTGTTAATGTAAAAAAGTGGAAAATATTAAGCGAATATATATGCCCTCATTGAAAAGTGCCAAAAGATGTTTGTCTCTGTGTAGGAGAGGTTAGCTTTTGCCTTCAGCAGTCCTAATTGTAACTAAAACCCCTTTCAAAAACTTGATTTAAAGTTAGTCAATACACCCCGTAAATCAACATTATTAGAGAGGGACACATTTGGTAAACATAAAGGTAACATGTGTTGTGAAACATGCATGCTACAGGAAGTCTCTCAGACAATTGTCTCTGTCAAGGGCAGGGCAATCTGTTCACATAACAGGTAGATGGGATGTCCCCAGAGCTTAATTTGTAATTGAATAAGCAGCTGCGGTCCGTGCAGGTAAGAGTGGTGGGGTGGTGAGGCTGGCTTGGGGGGCGGGGGGGAAGTCGACAGACGGCCACAAGATAAAATTAAATAAATAATTCATTTCCTCTCGTCGTCTGTCGAAACTCCCCCCCCACACCCGGCCTCACCGCTCCTACCTGCACAGGCCGCGACTGTGAATAAGCGCTGGGGCCCAAAGTTCTGCTCAGAAGACCGGTGCTAGTACTATCGAAGGTTGGGGTGCCGAATGCTCAGACTGTGTGGTCTTAATTCCACCTCACACTTCTTTAATCCACTACCAGACAGCCCTCCCCCTGCCACTCTTGCAGCTTCTTTTTATCCCTGCTTTCTCCCTTTGTCAGGGTTTTTCTGTTTTTCTGTTCCTCCTTCTTTTCCCCTTGTGGTTTTTTTTCTTGCTCTCGTGCTCTGGGTCAACGTTTGATGACAATAAAAAAGTGCTGGCCCCAAAAATGAGTGCTGGTGAGCCATTCCTGCAACCACCAGCTCAAACTAAGCACTGAATGTCCCTTCATTTTCATAGGATTGTGGCTAGGTGCGGAGTTGGATCTTCTGTGAGGAGAGTCGATCTTGAATGAGTGACAGTCGATAGGTATCCAATAAGTAGGAAGAGGAAGTGCTGATTTTTGGTGTGAATTGTGGCAGCATTGTGCCTAGGAAATTCTACAATTACTGGGTAGCTCACAGGACAAAATGGCTCCTCACCACCAGCTCGTCAGAACATTCTGAGACCTGGAAGAATATCTGAAGAAGGAAGAACTCTGTCTTCCTCGATTGTGAGGGAAATAAGCCTGAAGGACTCCTGCTCTCCACTTGCATCCATGGATTGCCACAGGTACTCCAGAGGGAGAGAATAGCTCAATCCGGAGAAAAAGATCCAGATTGCCGTATGTCAGAATACAGCACTGGCACTTGTGAGAGAAACCCGGTGCCTTGGAGCCTGCATTGAAGACCTGATGGCTATTTGATAGGCCAGGAGTGACTTTCCCAGCATCAAGAAGTATTGTGATATAGTAATTTTTCTGACTGTGGAGGACCAGGACAAGAAGCCAAGACTTCTTGAGGAAAGTTCAAACTAGCTGACCATGGATTGCCGGTTTGTCTCACTCAGAGCGTTTTTACCTGACATGAGACCACCAAAGACTTCCTGCAGAAGATATCCAAGCCAACGTAGCCCTCACAGGTTACAACCTCCTGCCTTGTCCCAATAGAGGAAAATATGAACCAAAAAGTGATTGAGCGGGAATGTAGGACTCTAGCAAGGGGAAGAATTAATGTGGTTAGTGAAGTGTCCTCTTCAGCAATGAAGTTTGGCTCTCCCAGGTGGTCTCCTCACAGTGATGATTGTGTTTGTGACTTATTTTTAGGTATGTTTTTTAATCACTGTAATAACCCTACCCCATTTCTGAGCCATCAGTTACGCTCTTTTCAAAAGCCATTCAGTCATGGAATAAATGTAATCCACTTGAGGGAGCTGATTGGCTGAACATTGTGCTTAACACTGTGTGGTCAATATAAGCTATTACATGTTCTGGTGATGCTTTGCTAGCTTCAACAATCTTAGCGGCTGACTTTTGGTTAGCCATGAGCAAATCTTCTTTCACGTTTGAAACCTTTTACAACGGCCTAAAAATATATCAAAATTGCGTACTTGTTAAAATCCCTCATTAGACCCCCCTTTTCTAAATAGATATCTCCCAACTAGTGGCTCACTGCTTGTGTACCAGATGACTACTCATGCTCAGTACCACTGGCGCATACTTCTGCATATACACACTCAAACACTCTACCTATGTGTGTGTGTGTGCATGTGTGTCACACTCATACACTGTGTGCGTGCGTGTTGGTTACCTGTACCACAGACCTACAGGTACTGAGAGATGCCTACTTTGTGCTGTGTGCAGGGAGCACCTGCCTTTTGTGCTGGTTGTCCACTGAGTAGCACTTGATACAATCAAGCATAGGGTGCAGTTGGACATTATATGAACACTATAGGGCATTGTGCGGGCTGATCTGTCTAATTCCTGTCTCGCCATTCTCAGACCAGAGGGGTCCAATTATGCGCTAATCCCCTTGCATATAACACATATCCCATGGGTTGATCCTGCCTCCATCTTTGTTACATACTTACACAGGGTTTGCTGAGAGAGCTGATCACAACTTAGGGGCCGATTCCGATCTCGGCCGGTAGGGCTCCGAATCGGATTCGGCTTAACCGGATCCGATTTGGAGCCCTATTGCCCGACCGATTCGTACGCGCGTCCGGGCGAGCGAGTACGATGCGAAATCGCCGACCGACTCGTCCGGGCGTCCCGACCGCTCCGACCGACTCGTTCCCGGGACCAACCGCACCGACCGACTCGCTCGGACTCGACTCGCACCGCGCAATGGAGACGTTCCCCGGCCGGGTAAGTACGATGCGCGCCGCGAGCAGTCCGACTGAGCCGCGCACTCCGGCTCGAAAGAGCAGTCGGAGCCGTACTTTGGGGATCCGTGTCGGACCCCCCTGTACGCCTAGCTGCGCGAGTCGCACACAGGGGGGACCCATGGCTCCCCCCTACCTGTGCGTGTACGGCGCGAGTCGCTTCGCCGCGTACACGCTGTAGGGGGCGCCCTTGTCCGCCTCGCACCCATTGAGTCAATGGGAGCCCGCGTACGCGTTGTACGACCGGCTCCCATTGACTTCAATGGGAGTCCGACCGACTCGAGTCCGATGGCATACGTGCGCATCGTACTCGTTCGGTCGGGCTGCACAGGTCTGATTCGGTCGGAAATCTCTCCGGGTCCGGCTCGGTCGGAGAGATTTCCGTCCCGAATCGGAATCGGCCCCCATGAGTGTTTCTCTGCACCAGTGATCCGATGACTCCTAGCTTCTTGACTGGGGCTCTTAGAATTAGAAAGAAGTTTCCTATCTGATTTGATGTTTTTAATGTTTACATGTTATGAAATTATATTTGCTTTTATTTATGTTTTTTATTTAGCTTTTAACTCTTTGTAAAATTATTTCCATTTTATTATGATTGTGTAACGCTATATGCCTGCTTTTATCATTTTTATTAATCGAATAAAGCTTTATTGACCGACTACTAGCTTTACTTGTTGACATGATACCTTGCTCATGGAGAGGTTGTGGTACCATTAAAGACTTCAAACGTACTGAGGTACTGCCTTAAGGATTGGAAGGTGAACCATTTTTAAATGTTTCTAAAACGTATCTATATGCCCCAGTCTTTTGCCAACCCTCCAGTATTTGATTGCTTGATTCTCCCTCACAACTTCATAGTGAATACAGGGATTGGTTGTTGATGTTACTGCTGTGTTTTCAAAATGTCTGCCAGGGCCTTGTGATTTTGACTGGATTCTCACATGCCTATGCAACTACATAAGAAAAACATCGTTTTGCTATAAGCATACTACCACAATCCACTCAGATTTTTTCCGTTTTGACTCTGACAAATTTCTAGTGCACTTGTAGGAAATTTCTCCTTAAAGAGGTTAACTTTTATTCCTTTGAACAAATGTGGAAAAAATCTGAAGATTACACGTTTCAAAATAGTTAAAATAAAACTTTGAAAATGAATTGTAATTTGTGGGTTTTCTCATCATTTCCTGAAATTTACTAAAAACAATTTCTACATATTTACACACCGCTAAAATTGTTGTATTCTAAGCTTGTCAAGTCTCTTTATTCCCAATGTTTTCCACATAGATGTTGAACAACAGTAAAGCATAACACCCATTTCCTTGGATATATCATCTCCTCGTATCTCATTTCTTTTACCTACATATTTCCATTGTCACAGTGTGTGCCTTGCTCTTCAACAAGGTCTTCCAGGCACTCTTCACTATGGAGTTGTGTCCTTGGAGAAGAACATTCTTCCAGAAGGAGGGGTAGGCTAGGACAGTAGATCGATGTGATTTACTTTAGCAGAATGTTCTGTTTTAGGAACTGTGGCCAGATTTAGCACCAATCTTTCTGAAGACTGATCCTAGGTTTTTTCTATAGAAGTAATTCCAGGTAAAAGACCTCCAGCCTAAAAAGAATATTTTTCTCTATTATGTTTCTTACTATAAAAGTAATTGTTTGTGTTGGAACGACCCTTCCTGAGGACATCTTTTGACAGACATTGCATTTATGTTTCTTAAAAATAATTGATAAGACCATGCTCAGGATAATGGCATGTTTCTTCGGCATATTATATGTGAAGGTAATTTCTGTTCATTCATAATAACATCATCCCATTGCCCCAAAATTGCCAAGTTTATAGACGTTTGCCTGGTAAGGATAAGGAAGTGTTTCCAGTGATCCGTGGCATGCTGTTGTCAGTCGCGGCTGGCATGGCTCGCGGGTTTGGGGGGCTGGGGTTGCTAGGGGAGGGGGTTGCGCCGGGAGGGGGTTTTAACTTAATGATAAATCTGTTTTGTTTTGTTTTTAAACGTACCTTTCCCCGGCCCGGTCCCACGTCTTCTCGGCTCCTGCTTCTATTCTCCTGCCTCTGGCAGGAACAGGAAGCAGGCAGTCTCCCTCCCCTCCCCAAAGCCAATCATAAAGTCGCAATGGCAGCATTGTGATTGGTGGGGACACCGCCCAGCCAGGGGCTTACTGGGAGGCCATTTTCTCCATGTAGGCTGCATTGAAGCCTGCATGGAGAAAGGGCAGAGTGCGCACACCACTCCTCCCCTGCCCAGCCCTGCTCGTCGCAGACCAGCCCCCCCACCCGCCCGCCCGCAAACAAACCCTTCTGCTTTCTTGCAGTGCGAGAAGCAGAAACATAAAATGGTAGTTATTTTTATTTTATGTTTCTGCTTTTCGCACTGCAGGAAAGCAGTGGGGTAACGCTCCCCCGCCCTAGTGAAGGAGCCGCCCCTGGTTGTTGTTAAGAAGTATTAGTTACTGCTCCCTATAATTCCTGCTCACCTCCAATGTGAAATAACCAAACGCCAATTTGTGTTAATGGAAATATCTGAGTAGGTCTTTGCTGTCTCTTCCAGGTCTAGCAGATGCGTTTGGTTTTGGTCTCCATCAGAAATAAGAAGTGGTCAATGCTGAAACCGGCTTCAGGTCCTCCTGCTGCTGGATGAGTGGTGGCTGGGCAGTTTCTGGATGTGTTATAGGTGAGTCCGGAATAAAAAAAGAATTGTGGCATGAGTTTTAAGAATATTCAAATGTAAAAAAAACTCAGTTCACCCAACCATGGAGTCAAATTCTGAACAAGATAGTCACAAATCATGGGTATATTCAAGACATGTGTAAGGCTGGTGGAGTGGTAGTAAAACATTTAAACAACAGCGATTTTACTCTGCAATTTGTGCCATTCCATTGGATATCACTGGAGCAGTCACGCAGGTACTCCTGGCTTTGACTAAACCTGGAGACTTGAAAGGGTCTCTATGGTTAGGAAACATTATTCTATTCCAGGACTTACCCTACTGTCAGGAGCTGCAGCAGTCTCTTCCAATTCCTACAACTCCACCTGAGAGAGAGGAGGTAGGAGGTGTGCCTTGTTTTATGAATGTCAATGGAATTAATTATGTCATTATATTCTGAGCAAAGACCCTTTTAAACTACTTTTTATTCCTCCTCAGCAGACAAGAATCTGTTATTGCACCCTTTCCCTGCCCATCAGATTCAGTCTTATGTTGTTGTCCATTTAACATGTTTGAAGGCATTCGTCTTCATAGGTGAATTGACTGTTATGTACATTCCAAAAATCACTCTATGCCACTGCACTCTATGCCACTGCACTCTACGCCACTGCAATTTATGCTCGCCTTTAGACGACATTAGACATTTTTGCAATCAATAGTCCCTTCCATGGACTATTATTTACCATGTTTTCATCTAAACATCTTATCTCTAGTTTTGCATTCAGTGGGACATGTGTACACAACTGGGTGCTAACCAAATGGCTCACTAAACACTTTTGAGCAATAGAATGCTGCTTTTGCTAAAACATGCTACTATCATTAATGTGAGCAGTGCTCTATTTCATTAATCTTTCGAAAATGTATAAAAGCACCTATCAGTTTTTCAATTCAATCTTCTGCACATTTTTCTGGATTCAAGAGAAGAAAGTCAAATTCTCTTCTATTGTCACAAAGGAGGATGTTGCTAAGAGTGTTTTTGGTTTTCTTGACCATTGGTTTTCTGTAAGACTTTAGTATTATACCTCCTGTCTAACTGGCTGGATGACTTCAATGTTGTGGATAATGTTAAGGACTAGAGAATGAATTGTTGTGTCTCTTCAATACTAATTAAAAGCTTCTCACGGATGTTGAATGCAGATACGGTTCTACCGTAGTCTCTGTTTTTCATTATTGTCTGTGTTAGGCCGGTCTATTGGCTTCCACAACTTCTACTGATAGACTTTGCTTGGAATCACCACTAATTAATACCTCACACTTTCGATATTACCCAAAATGACTTTACTGTGAGAAAGGGAATTAAATTGATCTATTCACTCTGGATGGTAATAAGGTTAACATTGAGTTTCTAAGATTTAATTATAAACCTTTCCAATAAGTGTCTGCAAAATTTGAACTTCTAAGGGCAATCATTTCGCACATCGACAACTTCAATGCCATGCTAATGGATCCTCCTTCAGGAGTGCAATCCATTATGGGGATTAGCGCCTCTGTATCGATGATATATGTTTCCAAACACGACAAAGACACTTTCAGTTTAAATGGATAGAGGATATAATTATTAACTGGAACTTGGGAGTTGATCTTCAAAAACGAGACTGATCGAGATCTTAAATAAACCCACAAAATGAATAAATATATATATATATATATATACATACATACATATATATATATATATATATACATACATACATATATATATATATATATATATATATATCCGAACAAAGACCAGCGCGTTTCCCTTCAGGCACCGGAATACAACACAGCGACCAAGGTATCTTGCTCCAAATTATTTTATTAGCATATTCAGAGGGCTATGACTCGTTTCGGCAGGATCCCCTGCCTTGATCACACAAAGAGCCAAATTCCCAAAATGCATTTAAGTGTATTCACACCACCACGTGATGCTGGAAGACATAGACAAAACACTACACACCTTACAAAAAGTTCATTGCTAATTCATTCTTGTTCACGTTTTAACTATTCGTTAATTGCATATTAAATTTTAAGTACATGCTCTGGTGCCCTAATAGCACTGTGATTAAGTGTATACAATTACACATCTACTAGGGGTCATGTATGTTTTACAATCTTTTTTTCTTTTCTACTTCAATGAACTTTATTGTACCACATGAATAAGCCCGGTTAGAGTGTTTCAATAGTTGGATATATTGATGTTATTTAAAAGTTTCTTTGTTATACCTGGGTGTTGTTGGTTTAGACAATGGCTAATTGCCATCAAACAGCGCATATTTAATATTAACCCAGCGTTAAATGTAGATAATGTCATGCTGTTTCTCCGAACACATTGTATACGCGATATAGCGAGCACGATATGACTTGGCTGGACACTATTTATATGGGTTACGCGCTGGTGACTGGTGTGTAAGTCTGCAGTTGTAAGTTCTCAATGGTATTTTATGGTTATACAATTTGTCGGGAGACTCAAGGTAAAAAGCAAATGCTGTATTTCAATATTGCGGCTATTATGTTGCAGATTCATGTCTGGCCACCCTGCAAGCTTTATAATAATTGTCTGCCACTTGCAGTCCCCATATGCTTATTTTGTATATATTAAATACGCATGGTGATGGCAATATCTGTCTGTTCTCAGGCCTATGAAATTTCATACGTTTATGTGCAAACTTGCAATTGTTAGACCCCAAGGTCTAATATTTGTCGTTATAATGTGCAAATATCGCAATAAGTGCAAATATGCAGATTAAAGTGGTAGCTGCCGTAATTGCCTGTTCTCGGGCGTGCAAAATCGCATACGCTTTTGTGCAAATTTGCAATTATCTGTCCCTGAGGTCTAATATTTACCATTATACTGTGCGAAATATAGCAATTAAGTGCAAACAAGTTAAAATAGTAGCTGCCAAGGAGAATAAAGTGCAAGTGCACATTTAAAATCAAGTTCTTGTCTAAATAGTATGCCAGATCGTCTGCTTAGTCTTCCATTTCATAATTTACCACAGTGCAGACTCACTTAATATCTCCTCACACACGATATTATTCTTAACCATTGGATACCACAAGCAGATAAATATCCTCACCCAGTTTCACCAATAAATAACATATAATTCCTCATCTTGGAAAAAGTCTTAAAAACACTCCTGGGCTTTACATTAAATCACACCGTGTCTAGTAAAAACATTGCACATCTAAAAATTCATACAAAAGATCATAAAAAGCTAAAACAGATTCACATCTTTGAAATAGTGTGAGGTCTCCTCTATTCGCTGATATCATCTATCTCCCTACTAGTTGGGGCATTGAGAAGGGATTTGACTCAGTACCCCCTGTTAGGCTAAGTGTATATGCAGTCCTTCATCGGAGTTAAGGCCATTGGGGCTCTTACAGTCGAGCATTAAAATATAGCGAGACTCTAGTTTTCTCAGCTCAACCTCCCTATTGCCTCCTCTTCTCCTTTTGGGTACTGAGTCAATGGCGAAATACGATAAGTCCTCGATTCTGCCTATGTGGACTTCATTAATGTGGCGAGCAACTGGATAGGCTGGGTCCCTGTTTCTGACTGCTCTCAAGTGTTGGAGAATTCTAACGTGGGCCATATGGATGGTACTGCCCACGTATATCATGGGGCACGTGCATTGTAGCACGTACACCACATGATCGCTCCTACAGTTCAAAAACTTAGGGATCCTCCAAGGCTTGGTCATTAACGGAAGCTGTACTTCCTTTTTGTTGACCCCATGCTTACAGGCTTTGCACTTCAGACATTTATTGAAGCCTGGATTGGCCTTAAGCCAACTGCCTGTTTCAACCAGTTCTGGGCTGTTGTTGACTAGCTGTTCCCGCATCGATCTAGCCTTTCTGTAGGAGATGAGCGGTTTCCTAGGAACTGCACTTCTTAGGATGGGATCCCCTCTAACCAGGTGCCAATGCCTACTCATGCAGGCTCTCACCCTGGCATGGTAGGCATTGTACCCGGTTATCATCCTAATGTCTTGCCCTTGCTGCTTGGTGTTATTTCTAGTCCTCCTGCATTCCCCAAATAATATCTCCTGTCTTGACATGCTGTTCACTTTGGTCAAGGCTTGATCAAGGACAGCCTGACTGTAGCCTCGTTCCTTGAATCTTCCGTAGTCTCTGTTTTTCATGATTGTCTGTGTTAGGCCGGTCTATTGGCTTCCACAACTTCTACTGATAGACTTTGCTTGGAATCACCACTAATTAATACCTCACACCTTCGATATTACCCAAAATGACTTTACTGTGAGAAAGGGAATTAAATTGATCTATTCACTCTGGATGGTAATAAGGTTAACATTGAGTTTCTAAGATTTAATTATAAACCTTTCCAATAAGTGTCTGCAAAATTTGAACTTCTAAGGGCAATCATTTCGCACATCGACAACTTCAATGCCATGCTAATGGATCCTCCTTCAGCAGTGCAATCCATTATGGGGATTAGGGCCTCTGTATCGATGATATATGTTTCCGAGCACGACAAAGACACTTTCAGTTTAAATGGACAGAGGATATAAATATTAACTGGAACTTGGTAGTTGATCTTCAAAAACGAGACTGATCGAGATCTTAAATAAACCCACAAAATGAATATATATATATATATATATATATATATCCACACTCCGCTTTACACTTCTCCTTGACTGGAAAAAAAGACGGACGACGAACCCAGATTTGGTGCATTCAGGTGTTTATTTTCAGTGCGCCACCATTACTGCCATGACGCGTTTCGGCCAAACTCGGCCTTGATCACATGACGCGCCTTTAGAGCCAAAGTGATGTTTTTAAAATCACGGTACCAAGCACTCGTGATGCAGCAAGTCAATAGACATAGACAACATACTTAATCTAATAATCCTTGTAGTCTATGTTTGTGCAAACCAACAGCAATAAATAGTAAAAATACATATAATTGTAAAAATGTTAATATAAATACTAATAAATGTAAAATAC
The DNA here is from genome assembly GCA_963921515.1 of Calotriton arnoldi. NCBI lineage: Eukaryota > Metazoa > Chordata > Amphibia > Caudata > Salamandridae > Calotriton > Calotriton arnoldi. Next base: position 233,731 of record CAWUFW010002540.1, on the reverse strand, counting down.
ATTTAAAAACAGTATATATATATATATAGTAGTAGATATATATATATATATCTCCAGATGAAAGAGTGACGAAAGGGAGCCCAGCCTGACGGGTCGGGGCTTGTGGGCGACGTCACCGCCAAAACATAGCCAAAGGAAATTCACGCAATGTGTAAACCGTGAAAACAAGCCCTACAGTCAAACTTCAAGTAAGTAGATTTTATTCTTAAGGCAGACAAAGCATTACACGTTTCGACCCCATGTGGGTCTTAATCATATGCTAACACAAGGTTTCATGGCACCTGGGTTTAAATTTGCAAGATCTGAAACATAGAAGAAGGACTTCGAGTACGGTGCATTTTGTTATGAATGTTTTTGTCACCGAAAAAAGGACCAGGCAACCTTTTCCATGGTGAATACTCTCAACAGTACACTGCTGATGCATTCATTTCAATAACACTCTGGTTCGTAGGTCCTGGCCTTAAACAGTGTCTCTGATCGGACTGCTGCTCAAGTAGAAAAACTACTCGAGTTGCAGTAAAGAAACAGCACCCTCTGGCACGCTGCGTGGTGTCGTTCGTGCTGATTTTGCAGCATGGAACAAGCTCCTGCTGCTAAAAATTAGTGCAACATGCCAATTCCGCCTGCTCACAGAACTCCGCGGAATCACGCTGAGCTTTTTTGTAACTCCGCGGAATTCCCCGGAGTGAAACTCCATGAGTACCGTCCATCCCTAGCCTTGACGCTATATTTCATCTTACTGCCCCTGATGATACCGGACCACGATTCACTTCCAGCAGTCCTACTATCCTCCTTTTTACATACGTTTTTCAGCAACACCCCTAAATGCCAAACCTGCTAACTGTTTTATGGTAACCCCTCTCAGTATTAGCTATGTTCATGTTTGAATTATTGACTCCACAAATTTCATCTAGATAGCTTCTTCAGCATTATGTAATTGACCCTGGATGTCATTTTTTTACAGTGCATCTTGGAAAGAGCATGTATGTGGTGCATTTTTGTCTCTATTAAGGGACGTTCCAGAGAGTTGAATGCAGGGATGGAGGCGTGATGGACCAGGCTTACCTAGACTCCTGCATTTGCAAAGGAGGTCGTAGAATACTATGGAATGATGCTGGGTGACTTGAATCTCCTGCAAATATGCATTTTGTGATGCGACTGATTAAACGCATTTCAAAGTGAAGGGCAGTTCTCAAACCAGTAGATGTGCTAGAGAGTCCAATGGTTTGCGACACGCCCTTAGAACATCTGGGGCCAGATGTATGACCATTCCATTTTGTGAGTCGCTATTTGCGACTAGCAAAATGGAATGTACATCAGTGTCTGACACACTGTTTGCGATTCCCAGATAGGTCGCAAGGGACCTGCCTCATGAATATTCATGAGGCAGGTCGCAATTTGCGACCCTTTGGGTATGGCCGGCACTCACAGGGATGGTGGCCGGCTGGGGTCAGCAGACCACCATGTCTGTGACTGCTTTTTTAATAAAGTTTTTTTTTTTTTTTTAAATGCAGCCCATTTTCCTTAAAGAAAAACAGGATGCGTTTCAAAAAGAAAAATGAAACGTTTCAGTTTCATTTTTTTAAAAGCAGGCAGTGGTCTGTGAGACCACTGCCTGCTCATAAAAAATATTTGCACCCCTTCCCATTTGCAACTGGTCTACCACCAACTTTCCATTGGTGGTAAAATGCGAATGTTTTGCGACCGCATTTCGATCGCAAAACATTCGTACACAGCACTGCGAATCGCTATTAGGAAGGGACGACCTTGGCACGTCCCTTCCTAATAGCGAGTCGCAAACCCTATTTTGCGAGTCAGAAATAGGTTACCGACTCGCAAAATAGGGTTTGTACATGCCACAGACCATTTAGCGGTCGCTAACGGCCCGATTGGCCGTGTGCGACCACTAAAAACGGTCGTACATGTGGCCCCTGGCCCTGTATTCCCTCACCAGACTCTCATAGGCACTGAGGCAGAAGCAGGTGGAGCCCTCTGCAGGTGTCTGATGCCTACTGCAGTCCTTGAAGATGCAGATAATGTTTATAGAGATAGCTTGATGGGACTCCCGAGACGCCACATAACTGGAGAGACAAGAGTGCCCTCTCCAAAAGGGGTTTATGGGAAAGGATTCATGGCAGGACAGTGCACCGTCTGAACGGCGCACTTTTCTGACTGCGATGCCATTAAGGAAAGGTTAAGAAACGATGGGGCATATTATCAACGGCCAGCGATAATTATCGCTGGCCGTGCTTAGCGATAATTTTGTTATCGCAGGCTATCTCTGGAATTTATTGCCCTGGTAGCGCGTTATTAACAACGCGTTTCTCCAGGGCGATAAAAATTCCAGAGATAGCAAGGTTATCGCCGTTTTGCAGGGAACATCGCTGGTTTTCCAGCGATGTTCCCTGCAAAACGGCGATAACCTTGCTGATACGACCCACAGGGTCGCATCAGCATAATCCACCCCAATGTTAGGGATAGGTAAGTCTGCATTTTAGCAGACGTTAGTTTTGGGAGAAAACAGCGGTTTTCTCCAAAAACTAACGTGTGCTAAAATGCTGGGGCAGCCTTGTAAATATCGCAATGTGAACATCAGCGATATTTGCAAGGTAGTCCATCCGGGGTACGCCCACTGTGATGCAGAGGGAGGCGTTGGGAAAAAGGGTGCTAACATGCGATTATGCATGTTAGCACCCTCTTGTAAATAGGGCGATAGTTTTATCTCCGCTTTTTTGGCTTTTTAAGCCAAAAAAGCGGAGATAAAGCCCTTGTAAATATGCCCCGATGTCTGATTAACACAGTCGGAGCAGAGGGCAAGTTACTTGAGTCAATGACAATTAATTAGATATATTTTCCCCCTGCGCCTTTTTGGAGAGACGGGGTGTTATCAGCCATCCTTCGCTGAAGTCGTAGAGAAAATGTACATTAGATCATCCTCCTCAAGGCGCCGCCCGAGTCAGCGAAGAGGCAATCTCACACACTGGCTGGGTTTGACTCCAGTACATTAACCGCGAAGGATAACAGCTCCCCGGGGCGAGTCTATGAGAAGCCGCTAAAAGACATTGGAGACGCGGACATGTCTCTCCGTTTGCGTTCACTTTATCATATAAATAACAACTTGGCGCGCACGCGTTTCCTGCAGGGACCCGCACCCACGGGGCCTTCCAGCGGGACATCCTTCAACACGTGATGCCCCCCGTCAACCAAAATGCCTTATTATTTCCATTTATTTGTGGTATTTATAGAGCATGGGGCTAGCTTCAACAGGGCGAGCTGTAGGAACCGTTCAAAAGCTGTTTAAGTGACACCAATTTTACAGTTCTGAAAGGAACATGGGCGAGTCTAAGTGGATGTTGCGGGAGAGGGAGGGTGGTTTAGTAGAATCTAGGTCCCCTGCTGGTTTGGGGCCAGTTCCATTTCAGGTTCATGCAGGTTCTACTGCAGGTGTTCATAATCCTCCTAATTAGCATCTCTAAAGGTAAAGACATCTACTTTGAAGCTATTTCTATGCTATTGCGCCCCACACCCACAATCACCTAGTACACAGACACTCATTCCTCATAGGCCCTACTGTGGAGCTCAGATTCACAGTGTTAGAGCTGCGAGAGGGACATCCCACCAGACTTGTTGATTCATCTGTGAGAGGGACATCCCACCAGGCTTGCTGATGCATCTGTGAGAGGGACATCCCACCAGGCTTGCTGATGCATCTGTGAGAGGGACATCCCACCAGGCTTGTTGATGCATCTGTGAGAGGGACATCTCACCTAGCTGCTCAAACCACCTACGTGTGGAACATTTCAGTAGGTTTGTTGATGTATTTGTGAGAGGGGCATCCCACCAGGCTTGTTGATGCATCTGTGAGAGGGACATCCCACCAGGCTTATGGATGCATCTGCGAGAGGGACATCTCACCAGGCTTGTTGATGCATCTGTGAGAGGGACATCCCACCAGGCTTGTTGATGCATCTGTGAGAGGGACATCTCACCTAGCTGCTCAAACCACCTATGTGAGGAACATTTCAGTAGGTTTGTTGATGTATTTGTGAGAGGGACATCCCACCAGGATCGTTGATGCATTTGTAAGAGGGACATCCCACCAGGATCGTTGATGCATTTGTCAGAGGGTCATCCCACCAGACTTTGTGAGAGGGACATCTCGTCTAGCTGCTCAAACCTGTGAGAGGGACATCTCAGTAGGTTTGTTGATGCATCTGTGAGAGGGACATCCCACCAAGCTTATTGAGGCATCTGTGAGAGGGACATCTCAGTAGGTTTGTTGATGCATCTGTGAGAGGGACATCCCACCAGGCTTATTGATGCATCTGTGACGGGGACATCCCACCAGGCATATTGATGCATCTGTGAGAGAGAAATCCCACCAAGCTTATTGATGCATCTGTGAGAGGGACATCCCACCAGGCTTATTGATGCATCTCTGAGAGGGACACCCCACCAGGCATATTGATGCATCTGTGAGAGGGACATTTCACCAGGCCTGTTGAGGCATCTGTGACAGGGACATCCCACCAGGCTCATAGACGCATCTGTGAGAGAGAAATCCCAGCAGGCTTGTTGATGCATCTGTGAGAGGGACATCTCGCCTAGCTGCTCAAACCTGTGAAAGGCATATCCCACCAGGGTTGTTGATGCATCTGTGAGAGAGACATCTCGCCTAGTTGCCCAAACCACTTATGTGAGGGATATCTCTTGAGGCCTCACGATGCATCTTTGAGAGGGACATCCCACCAGGCTTGTAGATGCATCTTCAACAGGGACATTCCCCAGGCTTTTAAACTTGTAAATAGATGCAAATCCCTCACAGGCACTACTGTACAGCTCCGATTCACAGCGTATAGAGCTGCGAGAGAGACATCTTACCAGGCTTGTCGATGCATCTACAAGACGGACATCACACTGGACTGCTCCAACCACTTATGTGCAGCCCATCCCACCAGGCTTGTTGATCCATATGCAAGCTGAACATCCCACAGGGGTTTTCAAACCATCTGTATGTGGGAAATCCCATCTGGCTAATCAAACCATCTGCATGAGGATTAAACCCACAAGGCTTGTAAATGCATCGGCAAGAGGGACATCCTACTGTTGAGGCATCCTGCCAGGTCATTGGAAGCATCATACCGGGCTGCTCAAATCACCTGCATTACTGACATCCCACAAGACTTGTTGAAGAATCTGCGAGAGGGACATCACTCCTCTCTAGTCGCCCTGCTGGGTCGCTCGAAGCATCCCACCGGGCTGCTTATCCCAGTGCACCCTGGTAAAATCTTAAACCTAGCTGCGACACACAAAGTCGTGTCCGTGTGTACAGTTATGCTTCGTAAGCAGATAATCATTGTGCTTATTCCAGACTTGAGTTGAGTTACCTTGGTGCACTAGTTACTCTAGTGCAGGGATACTCAAAGTACGGGCCAGGGGCCACATGCGGCCCTCCTAATTGAGGCCACCAGCTGAACAGCAGCACTGGGCTGCTGTTCACTTGGTAGAGCAGGGCCATTCAGAAAGCTGTGAAACGGGCATACTATATTTACATGTTAACTAAAGTAAAGGTAAGGAAGCAAAGGTGGTGTCCTCAGCAACTTATCTTTAGGAACACTTTTCGTGTTCAAGATATCTTGCACTAAACATGTAAGAACATGATATACTATGTGCAAACTGCAAAAAGTTTTTTTTTTAAACATGCACGAGCATTTTACCTTAGTAGAATAGATTATATCCCTACATTGAGAGGCACTTATTAGCAGTGCTAGTTTTCAAACATGAACTTGGAAACATTCATGCGGCCCCCATTCTGATAACAAAGCCAGTAGGTAACCAAGAGGCAAGTCATTTGTCAGGTGCACCTTGTGTGTTATCTCGGTTGCTATATAATTGAAACTACATTATAATTTATTAAATAAAACACAAGAGAAGGTTTTGTACAGCACACAGCCTAAACTTGTGCATTTCAAGGTGCTCTCATATGTGGTAATGAAGAAAAAGGAGGCAAAGTGAAATGAAACAAGTGCCTAGGATCACACAGTTTGGTCAAGTGGGGAAGCCAGGACTTATCCCAGGCTGTCTGGTTTCACATTTTGCAATTCAGCCACCAGATGAGTTATCTCTTTCCCTCTCATTTTTCACATTAGAAGATAATGGTTTGACTTTGAAGTTAATGCTTTGTCTTGAATTCTTGGTGCATGAGAATTGAGTGTCGGTGACAGACAGACGCCACGTGAAGGCTTGGTTTGTTGTCCACACCATGTATCTGCTTTCCGTCCGCCTACGCCCACCTTTCATCACCTAGACCTTAGCACTGATGGCATTGGTGCGGCCCTCAGGCATGCCACAGACTGTACTTTGTGGCCCCTAGGGACATGTTTGTGAGTGCCCATGCTCAGTGCATGGCTGCGAAGCTGTGTAAGTCTCCTGCAAATGGCTGTGAGTGAACACGATTCCCACTGTTGCACATGGCCCCTTCAACTGTTATTCATCCTTTGGGCTAACGTTTGTGCTATATAAAACTTCATAAATAAATAAATAAATAGATAATGAAATAAATACATAAATCTCCCTCTATTTTAAAAGGAACCTTTGCCAGCTTCTTACTTTGCAAGCTATTGGTCTGCGTACCTTTGAAAATAAGTAGATACCACATCACGTATAGTTTTCGGGCACAACAGCATGGCGTACAGTCACTCATCCCCAAGGGAAGAGTATTGAAAATGTACTCCCTAGACTGAAGTTTGTCTGTATTTATCTATGTGACATTTCCATTGCACACATCTCGAAGAAGACAGCAGAGCATTGTATACGTGAAAGGCAAGGATACAGTCTACACGCGATGTGAGAGGTAGCTGCTTTATGGACTGTTACTGCTCTCCAAAGAGACCAGTCTTTAACTGTTTCCCACATCACAATGACCAGCTTCCTCTCCTATTACTCATTGACTGTATGTAGATATTAAAATATTTAACATTTGTTACTTAAAACTTTATTTTTTTTTTAGGTCTATTTTTGTCAATATTAGTTAGTGTCAATTATATATTTTTTCCGATATTTTTGTACCTACCATTGTAAGTATAGGATCATGATATTGTGGCAAACAATATTTTTGGCACAGTATTTTTGTCGATGATATTGTTCACCACAATATTGTCAGTAATCTGTTTTTGATCTGATTCGTTTGAAGTTGGTCAGCTTTTTATTTGTTCTTGCCAGCTTATAACCTGTTTCACAAGTCAGTACCTCATTTTAACAGTGCCAACAGAACATGGCTAGCTAATGTTGTTTAAGGCTAATCGATTTGTAGGATGCACTTCTGCCTTCAGCAATCAGGACACTAGAACAGCATAAGTTCGGAGGCTTTGTCACAAAATTTATTGACACAGAAAGTTATTTTATGTTCATGACAAAAGTGCTCTAGGGTCATTCCCCCAACAAAAAAAATATGGATGTGATTCACCCCAAATAAATTAGCAAATCTACATCCATAGTTTTACCTTTATGTGCAGGATCAGACATTATTTTTTCTTATTCAGCACTATTTCCAATAATGTGCTGGTAAAGCTGCGGCAGACGTAGGTTTACAGGCGTACTACTGGGACAATGAGGTGAGGCTTCTCGCGGGGACATATTCCCCCTGTTGATCTCTTTATAGTGGAGAACTCCATACAGGACAAATTGAGCACCCTATGCAAATGCACTTTTCTCCCCTTATTTTTCAAGAGGAAAATATTTTCCCTATGGAGAAAGCCATTCCCCAATCCCACACCAAATATGGCGATGATCCATTCGCCTTCACCAATCAAGTTACACCACCCCTTGGCTGGAATAAATCCCTGGCCATGTCCAGGGGGGAAAGGGTCCAATCAAAGATTGGGAATGCCCACAAATGTCCATGTTTGTGGACGTTCCCAGACTTTCAAGACAAGCCACACCATTGAATGCCCCTTTCAACCTCTTAAGTGGGAGTTACGCATGCCAGGAATCCCTTTGTAGATTCCGGGCAAGCTTAAATAAGGTATATTTGGTTCGAAACATTCATGTACAACCAAATTTACCTTTGTGAGCTAATTTGCTGCAGATTTTTCCAGATGCCTCTATGATATTCCTATGAACAAATGACTTGCCTGCAATAGTGACCCTAAGGTCTTAACAGCCCAAGTGAAGTTTTATTCATGGAGTTTACCAAGGAGCCCCCCTCCCCCCGCCCGTGTCTTATCCTTTCTTTTGACTGCTCGTGAAGAGGAGGTGGGTTGTAATGCCATGGAGAACTGAAATAAAAAGTTGACACCCTATCAGTGCTAAAGCTGTTCTCAAGCCATGTTTTTGAGGATATAAAAAACCCACTGACTCACCAGTCGACTCAAATAGCATCTCTGCCGTGCCGACAGGAGCTGGGGTACATGTCATCTGTTATCAGTATAATAGGACATCAGACCTCTCCATGGTGTGGAGCGCAGACGATGACTCTCCCCACTCAAGTCAGGAGTTGAGGAACATTAGACAGCTTGCATCGCTACAAATCACAAAAGTATCTCAGGAAGATGCAGGCATGTGTAGCCTTATGTCTAGGCTAACAAACAATGACAAAGCTAATAGGTTTGACTTTTGTATGGCGCATGCACAAAGAGACGCACAACATTCATGCATGTGTTGCCGTACATACATGCACATATGCAGACAGAGCAAACCACTGAAAAACACTGATAACCACACATCTACAGACACCCACTTGCACATACCACCAGACCTACACAAACCCATGAACATAACCCAAAACTCATAAAAATACAACAGCACACGTGCCATCTACAAGCAACCAAGAACTCAGACTATTAGATGTCAACACCCATGAGCAGAGCTAATCAGATGCACACCGATCACAGCACACAAGCAAACAGATAAACAGGTACCCATACACAGCTCAATACACAGAAGCTCACACTTGCACACAACACACAACACACAAATAGACCCATATACAGTTCGTAACAATTCCATCAGTCAGTGCACGTGCAGGCACTTACCAGTAGTGGCTGCTACCAGACCCTGGTGGTGAGACGGGAGGGGGGCGGGGGAGAAAAAAAACCACTACCAGAAAACGGCCAGCCACCGCCTCTCGCCAGTTCTCTTCCTCCGGTCCAGCAGAAGGAAGCACCCGGGCTCCCAGGCTCCCATGAGCCAATCACAATGCTGCAATGCAGCATTGTGATTGGTCTGAGCACTGTGGATCGACGCTCAGATGGGGAATAGGAGGCTGGGCATGTTTCTCACCAGGCTGTGCATTACAGCCTGGTGGGGATGATGCAAAGTGTGCATGCCTGTTGGGCCGGGCAAGCAGTCATGCACACTCAGGGAGTGCAAACCCCTCCTCCCCCTGCTCTGGCCAGTCACACATTCGCCCGAGAGCCACTGACTGCAATAGGAAAACTAAAATGATAATAACAATACGTTATTATCATTTTATTTTACCTTTTGAGCAGTGGGCGATGCTCCTCCGCCTTAGCGGAGGAGCCGCCACTGGCACTTACAAACAGGTGGTGGCATGGATTGAGAGATGGCCACCTAAACGGTACTGTAGCGATTCAAGCACCATTTTCATTTAACATGCTGTCGGGGAAGTCTTTTTTGATCCAAAGGAAGTTATGTTTAAGGTAGAGAAAGTAGTTGCATGTCAACACCGAGTCAACCTTCCATGACTATCCTCCAGTCCTTGCCTTCTTTCTATTGAACACCTGAGGGTAGTAAAGTGCATCCTTGGCCACTTTGGTTGAACCATTCAGATGCAACACTACTCAGTGTCACCTTTTCTCGAGGACTAACATATGTCATATTTATGGTTGCCAGATCCCTCCATGTGCACTGCACACCGTGTAACCATTCTTGGGCTTTCGCTTGTCAAGTCACCGTTTCCTACTACAGTAATCCAATAAGGTAAACAGACAAAGACTTTACCTCCCAGAATGCACTGATTTGCAAATTGAAAACCCAGGTCTATAACCATGATATTTAGTGTATATCTATAGGTCTGACAACTCTTCTTGCGCACTGCAGTTTGCACCTACTAACACGTCCAAATATAATTTTGTGCAGCCAACAGCATTAAGAACTTACAATTTAAAATAATTTTGTTTTCTGGCTTCGAAAATTATTTCCTACTGGCTTGCAATTTTGCAGCTAGCTGTGGCGGAACGCAAATGGACAGGAGTGGTTTATTCTTCCCATTAGTAGCCTTATCTCTTCAAATTCATTTTTACATTTCGCCAAGGACACAAAGCTTCCTTGAAATAAAGCTATCTAATGGGCTAATGATAGGTTCCGAATGTTGAAAGCCATTGCTTTGTATTAGTTTAGTTGGCGGGTTACTGCTGAAACGCAGATGCATAGTCTCTGTGTTATATCTTGCCAGCTTTGATGCTTTCTTCTTCAAATGGGTGCTTTTCACCAGCACCGACAATGAGAACTGCAGATTCAAAATGAGTGTGCACCGCTAACCTGTGTTCCTGAACTGTGGCCCTGGAGTCCATCTCTCATTCAGTCAGTGGCGGCTGCAACAATCCTAAAGTGGGGGGGGGGGCGCGGGACAGGGGATTAGGGGGAATAATAATTTTGAAAAAAATTACCTGATGACGCGGCCACCTCGGTCCTCTTCTCCGGCTCTCCTCCCAGCATGCACTAGGGCACAGGCTCCCCACCCAATCCTGGTGCTGCTCTCATGCTATCCATAGCATGAGAGCAGCACCAGGATTGGATTGAGAAAAATACACACAGATGATGGACGGAAGGCAGAGCAAATCAAACATTCACCCCCAGTCTATAGATCTGGGTTAAATCCATCGTTCTTTTGCTCACCATGCCACCCCAGTTTAGACCCAGCCATATGCAAATCAGTCTTGACTCTGTGCCTCATGGGAACAGTCCAGAATGAACTGCCAAGCCAGGTCCTCCCTGGACCGGAAACAAGCATCCTGGGACCGGTTTGGGGGCATCACCCCTCATCCTCCAGGCTAGCTTGAATCCAGTGGCTCAGTGAGGCCAGGACCCACGTCTGGGCATACCCGGCGCACTTAGGGCATCGTTCTTTTGCTCACCATGCCACCTCAGGTTAGACCCAGCCATATGCAAATCAGTCTTGACCCTGTGCCTCTTGGGAACAGGATTGGATTGAGCGGCGTGGTTTGCCGCTCAGACAGTGCATAGGAGCCTGTGACATTTCTCAAACCCTACTGTGCAACACAGCTGGGTTAGAAAAACCTAAGTGGGCATGTCTGTTTGGCCGGCCTAAGACGGCCGGCCAAACAGACATGCACACTTACAGTGCACCTACCACTCCTCCCTGCTATGCCTGGCCCCGCCCCTCCCCTACACTGCTGGCATCGTCTCAGTCAGTCAGCGGTCATTTTATTTTTCGCTTGACCGCTGACTGACCGACCAGTGGGGCGACACTCCTCTGCCATTACGGAGTAGCCACCCCTGCATTCAGTCACTCTGAAAAAACTGGAAATTAAGAGCCCTTAGCTCTTATCATGTCTCCGGAGGATATAATATATAGACAAATGTAAAAAGGTCCCCATCACAAAACGTTTGCCCATGTAATTTGATCAAAGAGGAGCTCATGATTAGAACTAGGGGCGGGTGTAATTTGTGCAATTTGCTATAGTTAAATTACGTTAAATTACAGCAAGATTATGCAGAATTACTCGAGGAGCTTGTTACTTGATTTAGCTCTATTTTCTTAGCACAAAATGCACCCCCAAGTCCAAAATGGACCCAAGAATGCAATTTGAGTTACAAATATAGCACTAAATGCAACAGAACACGAACAGCAGCACCCAGCAGCTGCTCGCATTTTGTTCCTTTGCTCTTGCCATAGACATTTTTGCCTAAATTACTCAAAATTATGTGTGCGGGTATAGTTCTGGAATTTTTGGTAATTTTGGTCACAAGTAATTCGAAATTACCAAAATGACTTTGATTACTCTGGCGTAATTAGAATTTCACCCAATTAAAATGCAGGTCTCCCTGTTGCATAGTCAGCAAATGAGACACTACTAAAATTCAAACTGCAGAGTTATCTCAGAGAAAACTCCTGAATATAAAGATGCAGGTCACTGCTTTGTCACAGATTCCTTCGTACTCTAGGGTTTTGAAAAATGGATTTCATGCAGATGTGCTTCTCTTGCCGCTAGTGCATATTGGAGAATGCGCAGCATCCGTAAGATATTGTTTATGCAGCTTTACTTGTAAAGGTACGATTGGAAAAATATTATCACCAGCATTTTTATATCTTTGCTGAGTATACAAGTCTGAGATCTTGACTGCTGGTTTCCACCTGAGGAGGTACTGCGCCAGGGAAGCCCACTTGTGCCGCCATTCGGGTGCCATCTTGGAATGGCGCTTCAGTCATTGGGGCCTGACTTGCATCCCCCCCATCTGTAAACTTTTATACACTTGTAAACCACATTTGTACCCATAAATGTCCTCTAATCTTGATCCAAGGTCAGAATCAGTCATTTGACTGCACAGATGTCTCTTTAGACACCTCTTTTTAGCTTACAGGTGCAAAACGTTCTGAGAATTGGGCCACGTAACTTCAGATTACATTTTAAAAGGCACATAGCAGAAATAGGGCAGATTAGTCGCATATAAAACCCCATTTGAGATTGCCTCCTTCCATCGGTCACCAAGAAAGTATGTGAAGGTCCGCTCTACTATCATCAGTCCCTTCAGAGCGTTTGAGAGCTATGTGTATACAGAGCAACAATTCTTAAAGAAATCTACAAAGGGAAGTGTATTTAGAAACAATAATATAATAATCACAAAAAAGGTTCCCTTTACAACAAGCTGTTGTTATCAAGAGTAAGTAATATATCTTATTACTGTGAGGTCCCCTTGATGTATGTGATATACAGGGGAAACTTTGTTATGCAGGACTTGGGCTATTTTCCAAGCCCGTTACACTGTCAACATGCCCACTATCTTACGGAGCTACTAAAAAGTAAACAGGAGCCAACTGCCCACTTGTGTAACTCGGGAAAAGAAAAGACAAACAATTATTTCTTTTTCATTTCAATTTTTAAGGACAGAAAATGTGGAAGGGACAAAAAACGTTCTGAGAATGTAGAAAGGACAAAAAACGCTATGTCTAAAGACTTAGGGGCACATGCATCAAGGTAGGCTTTTGCGATTCCTTAATTGCGATTATTAAGGAATCGCAATTAAGGAATCGCAAAAGCCTATGCATGTAGGAATCGCTATAAAAATAGCGATTCCTAAACATTCCTTAATTGCGACTCGCTAATTGCGAGTCGCAATTAAGAATACCTCCCTATTAATTCCTATGGGCCTAGAGGCCCATAGGAATGAATGGGAAGACATTCTCAATTAGCGATTCGCAATTAGAGAATCGCAAATTGAGAATGCAATTTCAAGGGTGCCAGGGTGTCAAAATGACACCCTGTTGCACCCTGAAATTGTGATGTGCACCCATGTTGCGCACACACATGCCCCAAGGGCATGTGTGTGTGTAACCTAAAACTTAAAAAAATGCATTTTAGAGCATTTTTCGAAGGTTTTGCAAATTACAGACAAGTTTGATTTGTCTGTAATTTGCGGTCCCAAATAGCGAAATCGCTATTTGAAAGTGCTTCTAGCATTGCATTTAAGGAATCGCAAATTGCGATTCCTTAAATGCAATCGTAATTTAGGAATTCGCAATTAATTGCGAATTCTTAAATTGCGCATAGGAAACACTTTCATGCATCTCTAAAGGCCAATTTGCGATCGCAAACGGCCGATTTTTGCGATTCGCACCGTTTGCGATCGCAAAAACCTTTGATGCATGTGCCCCTTAGCCCCTAGACTACGCCGATCGGAGAGCGAACATCGGAAGTGCCTCATCTAAGAGTGCAATCGCCGACCTCGAATGGGCCGAGCCAGACCGAAGCAGTCGGTGCGCCTCAAGAGGCAAAGGAACTTTATGGATTCCAATAGACAGAGAAGACATAAGAAAGCAGAAGCTGAAGGGTGGACAATGTCTATACTGCCATGCTGGCTGTCACACGTTCACTTTTCCATTTGCTCTGCCTTGTCCTAAAGGGCTTATTCTTATAACACACACAGCCACATATGTCCTACCTGTGCACTTGAAGGACAGGTAAAAGGGTTTGCAGTTAAGTAGAGCTTGTATGTGAGAGCTCGGTATACCTCACCTTTGCGGCACAGACACTCTGTACCCCAATAAACTATGGATTCCTGCTAACCTCTACTAGCCTCCTCCTAATGGGACTGGGGAATACCCTAAAGGGGTCAAGGGATGGTTGTTGCCCAGCAGATCCCAGCAGTAATCTGTATTTCTGGCTTCTGTGGAGCACTGGCATTGGTATCCAAGTAATCACAGATTAGGGGCCATCAAACACTCCAGGAAGGGGTACTTTAGAAACGAAAAATGGGAACATGCAGGAAGGGACAGCTGTGGACTTTCATTCCTACATATATTTTTTTGCTTTAAATCAGTGTATTTTCAAATAACTTTCTTAAATATTTTTAAACTTTGTTTGAACTAAAGGTAATTGGGGCATGACTATAATATATAGATATTTAAACCATAACATATGATCATAATATCATTAGGACATTACAGAACTATAATCTAATGACAATAGTACACGCTAAGTAGGCTGCGCATCAAAAGGACTCCAAATAACATATTTATTTCATGACAAAACCAAAACACGCCCACAAAGTAGAACATGTCATGACCAGTGATCACCAAGCCCAGCTACCAAGCAGTAGATCGCTGCATGTCGAATAGTCTAGTCTCCAGGTGTAAGAGCGGGAAAGGACAACGTGAGGCTGTACAGTGAGGGGAGCAAGTTTACCCCAGAGTGCACAGAGACGGGTGGGGGCACAGAAGTGGTGGATTAGTAGAATATGTCAGGTAAGTGAGGGTACAAGAAGAGAAGAAGAGGAGCTTTCTTCAGAGATTATAAGGAAACCAGGTGGATTCACTGCAACAAGGTCTTTAATGAAAAATAAATCCTGTGTACCTTTTTGAAATGGGAAGGGGGTGGGACAGGGGGATCTTAACAAGATTGACATTCCAGACCCATGGCATATAGAAGGAGAGAGTCTTATATGTAGTTTATCATTTCTAACTTTCTAACCATGTGATGCTGCTGTTGACATGTTGCAGGATCTTCCGGTGTCCTTATTCACAAGTGATGATGGGTATGTTGGGGCGTTAGTGTCCAATGCTTTGTAGAGAATGCATATATGCTTGAATGTGGTGCAGATGAGCGAAGGAAGACAATGGATACGGTAATTCCATCATACGTCCAGAGACCTTTGGTTATGCAACTGCGGCATGTAGGTTGCTCTTAACTGGAGAGAAGCGGGTCGCCGGATATCAGCCAAACGGAAGTTACCTCTAAAGATGTGATAGAACCGGTGCATAGGTAACATTTCTAAAGTCTGGCTGCAATAAAGGCCTTTATTTTGCAAATGAATAGAAGGGGTCAAGCAATTTTCGTTCTTTCTACAATGTAGGTGGGAAGTTCAGGCTGGTGTTTATGTAACAGCTGAGGGACCATACACTGTTTGTTGAGAGTCACTTTGCACATGTTTCTGCATGCTGTTGGTTTTCAGCCTAGATCCCTCATAAAAACTCAACCCAATTAGTTAGGTTGAGTTTGAAGTAAGTCTTTGACATCGGTGCTGGTTTTATTGTGAAGCATTACTTCGGGTGACTGATTGATTTGGGAGGCATTCAAATAGATCAGCAAGATGTCTGCAGGCTGATGGATTTTGGCATCCTTTTTAGACAGCTGGTTTTTAAGGGGTTCCAGACCACAAGCAAGAGATGTTAACCTCGGGGATGAGAGAAGGTGAACCATGGCACAGACATGTAGGGGTTGAGATCGGCTCCTCGGATATGACGGGAACCATTTCAGGATGAGAGTTTTTGAGCAGGCCATGGTGTGGATGAGTTTGAAGGCTTCGGAGAGGTCAGGCAGGACAAGGAGACATGTAGGGTGATTGGTTGTGCATCATCAACCACTTGAGTGGGTACCATTTCAATGCTGCATTGCAAACTAATCCCAGACTACTAGTCCTCAAGGATGACGCTGTTTTTGATCTTCACGTGTAGTTGATTGGCAATGATCTTGGTCAGAAATAGCAGGTGAGTGGCTGTCAGTAATTTGCGAGGTCATCAAAGTTCCGGTTGGGTTTCTTCTTCGGAGAGACAAGATATTTCCAGTTTTATGGTGCAATGTTTGAATGTTCTATTCCTGAAGTTAATTAAGAACTGGTGTTGGAGTTTTAACTCAGATACCCGTGACTTTTGACAAAGGATTGACGTGGTATTTGTATAAGGTGGCCTCAAGAGAGTGGAGGGGATTTTTCAGGTTGGTGGCCTTTAGGGTATTGATAGTTTATTGTGTATCATTTGGAGTCTGCAGTGATTGAGGATCTATGGAGACTGCCTTTTAGACATGTCTTGCCTGCAGCTTCTGTGCCACTTCCTGTTGGTGCCCTGTGTCCCAAACACACGTTCCACCAGCCTCGCTTCCACTCCTGACCTCCATATGACATTAGAATGTTCGGGTATTCTTTGATCTCTTCTACAGGGGCCTTCTACCTTACCGGATCATGCACTCTTTACCAACCGTCAGTCCAGTGCTTAATTTGAGCCAGTGGTTTCTGGTGCCCAGCACCGGCACTTAATCATCAACACCAGTGCTGTTAAGGACACATTCATTTATGGTAGGCACGGGGAGATTAAGTGATTTGCCCGGAATCACAGGATGTTGAGCCGACGCCCAGACTTGAAACTCAAAGTCGGCAGCTCTGGCCATTACACCACATCCTCTCCCTACTTTCATGGTTAGTAGTTGGTTCTGGTTTAGGCAGCGCTAACAGGAGGAATGGGCAGGTGCAAGCTGCCTACTGACAAGAGCCCCGGCACTGCAGTATAATGGTCTCAAATTAAGTGAGGTGTCCTCTGGGAAAGATGGCGGTGTCTGACACAATTCTGGCTTCCGAAGCAAGTTCCCTTGCTTTTGGAACTTTCTGGACCGGGATATTTCACAACACACAATTTTAGCGTCAACCCACGCAGTTCCAATGTCAGTGATAGCCCCCACACTTAATGGTAGGGACACCAATAAAAAGCAGCCCAGCCGACACTGACATTTCACTTCGGATTGCCGGGGGGTGGGGGGAGGTTGATTGCTGAGATGACGCTGGCTACCCCCGTTGGCACCTCTCACAATCTTATCAAGAAGACCGCAGGCTTCTGGAGCCAATCAGATCCCACATACCACTTATTGTTGTCCCTTGTGTTTTTCAGACTAACACTTTTCCGCATGGTTACTTTTTGCCACCTCCAATATATTGTGACTTCGGTCCTTTAATAGGGCTGCAAACCATGGGAGCGTAATGAGGTATCAGATAACATTAATTGCATGTTATTATCTCGCATGCTTTCAAATTAATTATATCCGGTCTGCTGGGTTTGAATGTGCTCCATAGAGTGTGGGCTGGCGCTGAATTCAGAAGAAATACATTATCTGAAAGTGTGGAGGGTGAGGGCTGCAGAAAGTAATGGCGTTACATCATCTAGGGTTGAGTGAAAGCTTTCTTCACTATTAGGTGATATTGGTAAACCACACGATCTGCCATTCACAGGGCTTCTTGGGGCTGAGGGCTGTCGGAGCAGTGGCATCCTCCTGGCATGTGGATGCCCATGCTGCAGTGCTAGTGTCGAATTACCTCTTCTCTTGTCAGTTCATGTCTCAATCTCTGCGTCTCATTGTCTTTATCCCACTGCCTGTATCTTAATTTTCATGTTTCATAGTGTGTAGCCCACATCCTGTTTCTCAGAGGGCATGTTTCTTTGTCTCTATCTCATGTCTCAATGTCCATGTCTCATTGTATGTATTGCATCCCTGTGTCTATGTCACATTGTCCATGTCTCTCTGTATCCCATATTCCGTGTCTCATTGTCCACGCTCATAGTGTGTATCCCATATCCTGTTTCTCAGAGGGCATGTTTCTTTGTCTCTATCTCATGTCTCAATGTCCATGTCTCATTGTATGTATTGTATTTCCTATGACTATGTCCATGTCTCTCTGTATCCCATATTCCGTGTCTCATTGGCCACGCTCATAGTGTGTATCCCATATCCTGTTTCTCAGAGGGCATGTTTCTTTGTCTCTATCTCATGTCTCAATGTCCATGTCTCATTGTATGTATTGTATTCCCTATGACTATGTCCATGTCTCTCTGTAGCCCATATTCCGTGTCTCATTGGCCACGCTCATAGTGTGTATCCCATATCCTGTTTCTCAGAGGGCATGTTTCTTTGTCTCTATCTCATGTCTCAATGTCCATGTCTCATTGTATGTATTGTATTCCCTATGACTATGTCCATGTCTCTCTGTATCCCATATTCCGTGTCTCATTGTCCACGGCTTATAGTGTGTATCCCATATCCTGTTTCTCAGAGGGCATGTTTCTTTGTCTCTATCTCATGTCTCAATGTCCATGTCTCATTGTATGTATTGTATTCCCTATGACTATGTCCATGTCTCTCTGTATCCCATATTCCGTGTCTCATTGTCCACGGCTCATAGTGTGTATCCCATATCCTGTTTCTCAGAGGGCATGTTTCTTTGTCTCTATCTCATGTCTCAATGTCCATGTCTCATTGTATGTATTGCATCCCTGTGTCTATGTCACATTGTCCATGTCTCTCTGTATCCCATATTCCGTGTCTCATTGTCCACGCTCATAGTGTGTATCCCATATCCTGTTTCTCAGAGGGCATGTTTCTTTGTCTCTATCTCATGTCTCAATGTCCATGTCTCATTGTATGTATTGTATTCCCTATGACTATGTCCATGTCTCTCTGTATCCCATATTCCGTGTCTCATTGGCCACGGCTCATAGTGTGTATCCCATATCCTGTTTCTCAGAGGGCATGTTTCTTTGTCTCTATCTCATGTCTCAATGTCCATGTCTCATTGTATGTATTGTATTCCCTATGACTATGTCCATGTCTCTCTGTATCCCATATTCCGTGTCTCATTGGCCACGCTCATAGTGTGTATCCCATATCCTGTTTCTCAGAGGGCATGTTTCTTTGTCTCTATCTCATGTCTCAATGTCCATGTCTCATTGTATGTATTGTATTCCCTATGACTATGTCCATGTCTCTCTGTATCCCATATTCCGTGTCTCATTGTCCACGGCTTATAGTGTGTATCCCATATCCTGTTTCTCAGAGGGCATGTTTCTTTGTCTCTATCTCATGTCTCAATGTCCCTGTCTCATTGTATGTATTGTATTCCCTATGACTATGTCCATGTCTCTCTGTATCCCATATTCCGTGTCTCATTGTCCACGGCTCATAGTGTGTATCCCATATCCTGTTTCTCAGAGGGCATGTTTCTTTGTCTCTATCTCATGTCTCAATGTCCATGTCTCATTGTATGTATTGCATCCCTGTGTCTATGTCACATTGTCCATGTCTCTCTGTATCCCATATTCCGTGTCTCATTGTCCACGCTCATAGTGTGTATCCCATATCCTGTTTCTCAGAGGGCATGTTTCTTTGTCTCTATCTCATGTCTCAATGTCCATGTCTCATTGTATGTATTGTATTCCCTATGACTATGTCCATGTCTCTCTGTATCCCATATTCCGTGTCTCATTGGCCACGGCTCATAGTGTGTATCCCATATCCTGTTTCTCAGAGGGCATGTTTCTTTGTCTCTATCTCATGTCTCAATGTCCATGTCTCATTGTATGTATTGTATTCCCTATGACTATGTCCATGTCTCTCTGTATCCCATATTCCGTGTCTCATTGGCCACGCTCATAGTGTGTATCCCATATCCTGTTTCTCAGAGGGCATGTTTCTTTGTCTCTATCTCATGTCTCAATGTCCATGTCTCATTGTATGTATTGTATTCCCTATGACTATGTCCATGTCTCTCTGTATCCCATATTCCGTGTCTCATTGTCCACGGCTCATAGTGTGTATCCCATATCCTGTTTCTCAGAGGGCATGTTTCTTTGTCTCTATCTCATGTCTCAATGTCCATGTCTCATTGTATGTATTGTTTTCCCTGTGTCTATGTCTCATTGTCCATGTCTCTCTGTATCCCATATCCCATGTCTCATTGTCCACGGCTCATAGTGTGTATCCCATATCCTGTTTCTCAGAGGGCATGTTTCTTTGTCTCTATCTCATGTCTCAATGTCCATGTCTCATTGTATGTATTGCATCCCTGTGTCTATGTCACATTGTCCATGTCTCTCTGTATCCCATATTCCGTGTCTCATTGTCCACGCTCATAGTGTGTATCCCATATCCTGTTTCTCAGAGGGCATGTTTCTTTGTCTCTATCTCATGTCTCAATGTCCATGTCTCATTGTATGTATTGCATTCCTGTGTCTATGTCACATTGTCCATGTCTCTCTGTGTCCCATATTCCGTGTCTCATTTTATTTTATTTATTTATTAAACTTGTAAGGCGCAACAGCTACCCAAAAAGGGTTTCCCGGCGCCGAAGCGAGACAGAAGAACAAAAGGCAGCTAAAATTACTGGCTGAAGAGCCAAGTCTTCAAAGATTTCCGAAACTGGATGTATGCCGTTTCGTTACGGATGGCTTTAGGAAGTGAGTTCCATAACAAGGGGCCGAGGTAGGAGAAAGACCTTCCTCCCATCCGGGATAACTTTATTCTAGGCACAGTAAAGTTCCCTTGAGTAGATGAGCGGAGGCACGTAAGGGTTGACCATGGCTTGAAGATATTTGGGGGCAACACCAGTTTTAATTTTGAACATGTAGCTCAGGGCTTTGAACTTAATACGGTTCTCCACCCTGAGCCAGTGCAGGTCTCTCAAGTGGCCAGAGACCGAGGTCATTCTTGGTACCCTGCAAAGTAGTCGTGCGGCAGAGTTCTGGACCAGCTGAAGCCTGCGCGTCACCGCCTTGTTAGAACCGAGGTAGAGGACATTACAGTAGTCCAGTCTCGAGGTGATAAGGGCCTGGACCACTGTTTTCTGCGTGTACTCTGGCAGCATCCAAATGATCTTTCTTAGCCACTTCAAGATGGTAAAGCAGGTGGCTGCTACCTTGACTGTCTGATGGTGCATAGAGAGTTGGTCGTCAATGATGACGCCTAGGTTGCAGACTTTGCTAGAGGGGCGGGGAAGAGCACCCATCACACTAGGCCAGTGTTGTGGGCCCCAAAGATCTTTATTTTTGCCCAAGACCAGAACCTCCGTTTTCTCTCCATTTAATTTGAGGTAATTGGTCTGCATCCAGGATGCAATATTTCCCAGACCCAGCTGAAGCTGGGAGGGCCCGGCTGCTTTGTTCGTGGAGAGAGAAAAGATAATTTGGGAGTCGTCAGCATAGGTGAACAGGGACAGCCCAGCTGCGTCCGCGACGTTGGCCAAAGGTCTAACATATAAATTAAAATGTAGGGGGCTGAGGATGGAGCCCTGGGGCACCCCATAAGGTAGAGAATGAGAGTCAGAGCTAGCAATGGAAGAAAAGATTTGAAATGTGCGGTCAGAGAGAAAAGAGATGAGCCAATTCAAGGCTGAGCCGCCAATGCCAAGAGAGCTGAGCGTATTTACTAGTGTGATGTGGCATACCGTGTCGAATGCCGCACTAAGGTCAAGCAGGGTGAGAGCGACCGTGTCGCCAGCATCCAAATGGTGTCGTAGCCTTTCCGTTACTCCTAGTAATATGGTGGTCTCGGTAGAAAAACCGGCTCTAAAACCGGATAGGGAATGGTGGAGAAGCTTTTGATCTTCAACAAATTTAGTGAGTTGGGAATGTATGTGTTTCTCCAAAATTTTGGAAAAGGCCGGCAGCAAAGAGATAGGTCAATAGTTGGATGATAAGTCAGGGTCAGCGTTGGCCTTTTTAAGAAGTGGGACCACCATAGCATGCTTCCAATCATGTGGAACTATAGCCTCTTTTAAGGAGGCATTTAGAAGATCCATGATGGCAAGCAGGGATGGTGGCTCTAGCTGCTTGAGCACTGAGAAAGGCAAGGGGTCCTTAGGTGATCCTGATTTGATACTTCCAAGGATCTTTTTAAAAGAAGTTAAAGTAAGAGGGGACCATATTTCCAGGTTGTAAGAGGGGGTATATTGCGTCGTATCCAGGTCAGGACGAGCAGAGTCCATTGTGCGCAGTGTGAAAACAAATTGGGAAGAATACGCAGGTTGCGAGGAAAGGGGGTTGTCACGCCCATTACACCCTATATCAGAGTGAATTTTCTCGACTTTTTGGACGAAAAAAGAGGCGAGTTCCTCGCATTTTCGTTTATTTAGTGGAGGGGGGCTGTTTAGAGTGGCAGAGCCAGCCAGCTCCTTCACTGTGTTAAATAGTGTTTTGGAGCAGTTTAATGCAGCAGAAATAGTGGTTGAAACAAATTCAGCGCGAGCAAGTTTACAGAGATTATGGTAATTTTTTTTTGCCATTTTATAAGTTCATTTTGATTCAGGGGCATAGTCTCTACGCCATCTGCGTTCCAATACTTTACATTTAGATTTTTCCACTTTTAGGGTGTCAGTAAACCAAGGCGCAGGCGGGCGATGATTGTTGGCCTTTTTTTTGGAGAGAGGGAGACATGTATCTATGGCATCGAGAAGCCATTTTTGAACAGTGTCAGAGAGCATAGTTACCCTTTGTTGGGAGATGGATGTGGTAGTGCATAGAATATTGTTCAGGGCAATTATATCCAATTTTTTCCAATCTCTTGTTAATATCTTTAGGATAGGAGGGGTGGTGACAGCATTGTCAGACGAAGTCAGACTAAACCTGACAATAAAGTGGTCAGACCAGCAGAGGGGGAGTGCTGGGGGGCAATAGATACCGGGTAAATTGGACAAAATGGGGTCCAAAAGATGGCCAGCCTTATGTGTGGGGCCTGAATTGTCCACGCTCATAGTGTGTATCCCATATCCTGTTTCTCAGAGGGCATGTTTCTTTGTCTCTATCTCATGTCTCAATGTCCATGTCTCATTGTATGTATTGTATTCCCTATGACTATGTCTATGTCTCTCTGTATCCCATATTCCGTGTCTCATTGGCCACGGCTCATAGTGTGTATCCCATATCCTGTTTCTCAGAGGGCATGTTTCTTTGTCTCTATCTCATGTCTCAATGTCCATGTCTCATTGTATGTATTGTATTCCCTATGACTATGTCCATGTCTCTCTGTATCCCATATTCCGTGTCTCATTGGCCACGCTCATAGTGTGTATCCCATATCCTGTTTCTCAGAGGGCATGTTTCTTTGTCTCTATCTCATGTCTCAATGTCCATGTCTCATTGTATGTATTGTATTCCCTGTGTTTATGTCTCATTGTCCATGTCTCTCTGTATCCAATATTCTGTGTCTCATTGTCCACGGCTCATAGTTGGTATCCCATATCCTGTTTCTCAGAGGGCATGTTTCTTTGTCTCTATCTCATGTCTCAATGTCCATGTCTCATTGTATGTATTGTATTCCCTATGACTATGTCTATGTCTCTCTGTATCCCATATTCCGTGTCTCATTGGCCACGGCTCATAGTGTGTATCCCATATCCTGTTTCTCAGAGGGCATGTTTCTTTGTCTCTATCTCATGTCTCAATGTCCATGTCTCATTGTATGTATTGTATTCCCTATGACTATGTCCATGTCTCTCTGTATCCCATATTCCGTGTCTCATTGGCCACGCTCATAGTGTGTATCCCATATCCTGTTTCTCAGAGGGCATGTTTCTTTGTCTCTATCTCATGTCTCAATGTCCATGTCTCATTGTATGTATTGTATTCCCTATGACTATGTCCATGTCTCTCTGTATCCCATATTCCGTGTCTCATTGTCCACGGCTCATAGTGTGTATCCCATATCCTGTTTCTCAGAGGCCATGTTTCTTTGTCTCTATCTCATGTCTCAATGTCCATGTCTCATTGTATGTATTGTATTCCCTGTGTCTATGTCTCATTGTCCATGTCTCTCTGTATCCCATATTCCGTGTCTCATTGTCCACGGCTTATAGTGTGTATCCCATATCCTGTTTCTCAGAGGGCATGTTTCTTTGTCTCTATCTCATGTCTCAATGTCCATGTCTCATTGTATTTATTGTATTCCCTATGACTATGTCCATGTCTCTCTGTATCCCATATTCCGTGTCTCATTGTCCACGGCTCATAGTGTGTATCCCATATCCTGTTTCTCAGAGGGCATGTTTCTTTGTCTCTATCCCATGTCTCAATGTCCAGGTCTCATTGTATGTATTGCATCCCTGTGTCTATGTCACATTGTCCATGTCTCTCTGTATCCAATATTCTGTGTCTCATTGTCCACGGCTCATAGTTGGTATCCCATATCCTGTTTCTCAGAGGGCATGTTTCTTTGTCTCTATCTCATGTCTCAATGTCCATGTCTCATTGTATGTATTGTATTCCCTATGACTATGTCTATGTCTCTCTGTATCCCATATTCCGTGTCTCATTGGCCACGGCTCATAGTGTGTATCCCATATCCTGTTTCTCAGAGGGCATGTTTCTTTGTCTCTATCTCATGTCTCAATGTCCATGTCTCATTGTATGTATTGTATTCCCTATGACTATGTCCATGTCTCTCTGTATCCCATATTCCGTGTCTCATTGGCCACGCTCATAGTGTGTATCCCATATCCTGTTTCTCAGAGGGCATGTTTCTTTGTCTCTATCTCATGTCTCAATGTCCATGTCTCATTGTATGTATTGTATTCCCTATGACTATGTCCATGTCTCTCTGTATCCCATATTCCGTGTCTCATTGTCCACGGCTCATAGTGTGTATCCCATATCCTGTTTCTCAGAGGCCATGTTTCTTTGTCTCTATCTCATGTCTCAATGTCCATGTCTCATTGTATGTATTGTATTCCCTGTGTCTATGTCTCATTGTCCATGTCTCTCTGTATCCCATATTCCGTGTCTCATTGTCCACGGCTTATAGTGTGTATCCCATATCCTGTTTCTCAGAGGGCATGTTTCTTTGTCTCTATCCCATGTCTCAATGTCCAGGTCTCATTGTATGTATTGCATCCCTGTGTCTATGTCACATTGTCCATGTCTCTCTGTATCCAATATTCTGTGTCTCATTATCCACGGCTCATAGTTGGTATCCCATATCCTGTTTCTCAGAGGGCATGTTTCTTTGTCTCTATCTCATGTCTCAATGTCCATGTCTCATTGTATGTATTGTATTCCCTGTGTCTATGTCTCATTGTCCATGTCTCTCTGTATCCCATATACCGTGTCTCATTGTCCACGCTCATAGTGTGTATCCCATATCCTGTTTCTCAGAGGGCATGTTTCTTGTCTCGATCGGAAAACAGCATTTACAGCAAAGTCTAACCAAGCACTGCCTTTACATTGCGGTCTTTACAACGCAGCGTCTTTACCACTGCATCCCTTTACCACGCAAGTCTTTACAACGGCTTGCCATGGAGGAAGCGGAGTTGGACTTCAAAGTTCAATGCTTTCCTTACTGTTGCGCAGACTGGAGTTGGAATAGTAATTCATACCTCTCCAAAGTCCAGCATTTTTCCCTAAGACAAAGTGATTGTTCGTTGTAAAGACTTGCGCGGTAAAGGAATGCAGTGGTAAAGATGCCTCGTTGTAAAGACCGCTTTGTAAAGCCATGCCTGGAATGGCGTGCGTGGTTCCGACCTACAACCGTCTCTATCACATGTTTTAATGTGCATTTCTCATTGTATGTATTGCATTCCCTGTGTTCATGTCCCATTGTCCATGTCTCGTCTGTATACCATATAGCGTGTGTCATTGTCCATGCCTCAGTGTCTGTGTCCCCTTACCGGTATCTCAGTGTCCTTGTCTCTTAGTCTGTATCCTATATCCTGTGGCTCATTGTCCGTGAGTCATTGTCCATGGCGCATTGTCTGTATCCAATTGCCCATATCTCAGTGTCCTTGTCTCTTTGTCTGTAGCCCATATCATGTGGCTTACTGTTGATGGCTCATTATCCATGGCTCATCTGTATCCCATTGCCAGTATTTCAGTGTCTATGTCTCTTTGTCTGTATACCCTGCCCTCTGGCCCATTGTCCATGGATTGCTGTCTGTTTTACATTACCAGTATCTCAGTGTTTATATTTTTTGTCTGTATCCCATATCTCGTGGCTCATTCTACATGGCTCATTGTCTGTATCCCATACTCTGTGGCCCCATTGTCAAAGGCTCATTGTGAATGGCTCATCATCTGTACCCCATTGCCAGTATCTCAGTGTCATGTCTGTTTGTCTGTATCCCAAATCCAATGGCTCATTGTCTGCGTCCCAATGCCCATATCTCCGTGTGCATGATTATTTGTGTGTATCCCATATTCCGTGGCTCAAAGTCCTAGACTCATTGTCAATCGCTCATTGTCTGTATCCCATTGCCAGTATCTTAGTGTCCACATTTGTTGTCTGTATCCCATTTCCTGTGGCTCATTGTCCATGGTTAAATGTCTGTATACCAGTGCTGGTATCTTAAATTCCATGTCTCTGTTTGTATCCCATATCCAGTGGCTCATTGTCCATGGCCCATCTGTACCCTATTGCCAGTATCTCACTGTCCTTATCTCTTTGTCTGTATCCTAAATCCCGTGGCCCGTTGCCCAAGGGCCATTGTCCATGTCTCATTGTCCATGTCTCATTGTCTGTATCTCATTGCCCATGTCTCAGAATCCTTGTCTCTTTGTCATTCATGCTCAAGAGCGAATCAGAGAGTGACACACTGAGGAGTGCACCAAGGGGGCGTGGCAGTCGGCGCACAGCTGTGCGAGCGGAGCAGGAGTAAAGAAGAGCATTGAGGGAGCGATAGGTAGCAGACGGGGGTGAAAGCCAAGGTCCGACAAGAAGATAACACCTGGCAGGTTCCCCCGGCTTCAGGAGCATGTGGCGGAGCCAGGGGGAGGGCACACAGCCTGTCTGCACCTCCTTGCCTTGCCTTGCTTCGCCTTTCCTTCGCCTCTCCTCACATATGCCCGCAGTGCCCTCAATGCCCATAATGTCTGGAAAGCTGACCAGCTAAGCTCTCTCCTCATAGGCTTTGCAAGCTCTGCAGTTGCTGCCATCAGCCCGGGCAGCCCTTGGCGGGTCTGTGCTAGTCAGCCTGTACTGCCCTCAAAGTTTGAAGGTACTCAGGATATGGAGCAAGAGGGGGGCAGGGCAGCCTTGAAGGACCTGCAGGGAGAGGAAGTGCTATGGAGGCTCTAGTGGCAAAGGCGTGGCACTGCAAGCTAATGGAACGATTCAGCAGCCCAGCAGCACATGCGCCAGATTACAGGTCGGCGTAAACAGATCTGTTCTCAAAGTGACGCAGCGGGCCCCAGTGAAACTGGAGATGAAAAGGCCAACCCTGGCAGTTTTGACCAAGTGCGCCCGGACAGCGCATGGTTATCACTGTTGAATACTATTCAAATTCAGATGGAGGCTCTCCAATATCAATCAGACAAAATGGATGTTCAGCCGACACTATTCAACACCGTAACAGTTTTCGTTGCAGGCATTGATGAGAAGCTAGGGGACTTTAACTCACCTCTCAAACGGGCACAGTCGTCTGCCCTTGATGCACAATTCAGCTGCAGCTGCAGGTGTGGCCCAATTTTGGACAAACTATCCTCTCTACCCTCTATGCTCAGCAATCTCTGCAAGGACCTTAAACAGAGGCCATGTGCAATCGTGCCCTACTGCCAAAGGACCAGCGCCCCATAGTCATGCAGAAATCTGCGCCTGTCACATCAACAAGCTGCCCTCAGCAAATGTCCAATAACTCGGTAGAGGCAATAGAACACTGCTCACAAGTGGAACATCCAACAGCTATGGTCCTCCTAGCTGATCAGCAAAAATGGAGGAGTAAGGCAAAAGATTTATGGGTAAGACCAGTCTAAGGCTGACATGTCTAACACTTACATTGTAATTTATTTTGCTCAAACCTATCTCCCGCTGGTGAGAATTGTGCAAGCTTTTGCTCCTGCAAGATTGTGCCAGATTTCCAAGAAATTCATGAATTTTACTAAAATATTGCTTCCATTAAAGCGCTGGCTTCTGTGATGCAATCGCATCTAAGGGGTGAGCGAGGGGAGGCAATGAGTCTGATGGTGCAAGCCACCTTTCGTGACGTCACTTCCTGTCGTGACGTCAGCGTCCCCCCACTTCTTTTTTTAGGACTTGTGCCCTGATTAAAACTACCTAATGCCTGCCACCCAGGCTTGTATAGCTTTGTGGGCCTGGAATAGTCACAATTGTGGGAGTGTGATGGTTAGTAGATGTGATGTTAGTGCCACTGACAGCGCTGGCAGGGGCAATGGGTGGTGCAAGCTGCAGTGGCCTCCTGAAGAGGGCCCTGGCACCAATTATTTTTACAAATTAAGCACAGGCACTCAGTCTTTCCAAGTACTACGATTGTTGTTGCGCTTTCGCTAGCGCCAAGACACCCTCGGGTAGTCGCACGTTTCATAAATTAATAAATACCATACATAAATAAATAAGTGCGCCTTTCAGTCTCCGTGGGGGTTATCTAAGCACCTGTCAGTTTCCATCTCTCCCACTGGGGTTCTGGTTGTTGTTTGTCACTTTCTCCTTTCCTATTGGTTTGTGACAGCCATCCATCGCTCACACTCCTTTTTTTAAATTTTCAGTCTATCTTTTTTCTTTCTCTGTTGATTGGCCTCTGACCGCTTCTGGCGCTGTGCCTTTCAGCCTCGTAGGGGTTATCTAAGCACCTGTCAGTTTCCATCTCTCCCACTGGGGTTCTGGTTGTTGTTTGTCACTTTCTCCTTTCCTATTGGTTTGTGACAGCCATCCATCGCTCACACTCCTTTTTTTAAATTTTCAGTCTTTTTTCTTTCTCTGTTGATTGGCCTCTGACCGCTTCTGGCGCTGTGCCTTTCAGCCTCGTAGGGGTTATCTAAGCACCTGTCAGTTTCCATCTCTCCCACTGGGGTTCTGGTTGTTGTTTGTCACTTTCTCCTTTCCTATTGGTTTGTGACAGCCATCCATCGCTCACACTCCTTTTTTTAAATTTTCAGTCTTTTTTCTTTCTCTGTTGATTGGCCTCTGACCGCTTCTGGCGCTGTGCCTTTCAGCCTCGTAGGGGTTATCTAAGCACCTGTCAGTTTCCATCTCTTCCACTGGGGCTCTGGTTGCTGTTTGTCACTTTCTCCTTTCCTGTTGTTTTTTGACTGCCAACTCTCTCTCACACTCTTTTTTTTCTTATTTTCACTCTATCTTATTTTTCTCTCTCTGTCGATTGGCCTCTGACCGCCTGAGCCTCTGTGCCTTTCAGCCTCGTGGGGGTTGTCTAGGCAGCTGTCAGTTTCCATTGCTTCCACTTCGCTGCGGCTATCGGTGTGTGTGTTTGTCAGGCACTCGGTTCCTGTTCGTTTCTGTTTCTGGTTCGCCGGTGATTGACGGTCACTCTCTGTATCTGTGCTTCTATGCCTGCCAGTATCTTCCTCAGTTCATGGGCGTCGAGATATCTGCCTGCTTATGTGTCTTTTGCTGTCTTTAGGTCCATCTGTGTGTTTTAACCCCTTTGTGCCACGGTGTATGTGTGTGTGTTTGCCCTGCTTACAGAACTCAGTGATACCACGGCGAGTGCTGAACCTCCAACTTTTAAGCCGTTTCCGGAAGTTCATCAAAATGCTTTAGATTCTGAAATTAAAAGAGGACAAGTTCCACCAAACAGAGACCGTATAAGCGAACGATCTGCCCCAGTGACATTATTGTCTTTAATATGGCAACCTGGAGGAGTTAAGCAGAGGATGGG